>OY728156.1:1536964221-1538214221 GCA_963277665.1 Viscum album | reverse complement strand
CATGAGAGGTGGGGATCCCCTCTTATTTAAGTTAAGTTAAGTTAAAGATCAATTAATTTTGGCTCTTCAATTGAGGGTTCCAAGAGTTAAAAAGGTTTAGGTGGTCACCACCACCAAAATTAAAATGAGAGGTTTCTAGAACTAAAATAAAAGTTATTTATTTTATTTTTCAATTCCGCCCTGAAAAAATGAAAAAACAAATTCCACCCTCGACCTACTTTAGTCAAGGTGAAGGTCTAGTTAAGTGAATATCGGCGTTGTGAGTTTGACGATGTCCTTGGATTTCAATTCCAAGCACCGGTTCAAAAGATACAAAACACCGCTCACGCATTTATTGAATGTACCCAAAAAATGTTCTTAAATTCATTACGGGCACACCAAACCTCAGAATCACACGCCATCAATTCTCACAAACTCCTAATAATTCCATATAATTGAAAAAATTACCTGGAAAATTCCTGGTGTATACATTCTATCCAACTCAAGGCTTTACATCCCCAAAATCCACAACACAAACTAAGGAAACAAGTGGGGGGGTACTGAAAACGAATCTGAGCCTCCCACTCTCATGATCTCTCTTTGAGGTTCCCGTGATGACAATGAATTCAAACCATAGGTATCGACCATCCATGAAGGACCCGCTCCCGTCGATGCTAAATTTCCACTAGAACCTCTGAAAACATCGCCCCATCATCGATTTCCAGCTCACCCCAGTCATTGATGTGTGAAGGATTAGGTATGTATCTCCTCAGCTGGGATACGTGGAAAATGTTGTGGACCCAGTGCAACTGAGGGGGAAGAGCTAGGTGGTATTCCACCTAGCCAACTCTACTGAGGACCTGAAAGGGTCTGATTAACCTTGGAGATAACTTTCCACCCCAACCAAATCTCTGCAAACCTCGTCGAGGTGAGACCCGTAGAAAGACATTGTCACCATCCTTGAACTCTAGTGGTCTTCGTATCCTTTCAGCATAAGACTTCTACCTGGTATGTGCAGTCTTCATCTACTCCTAAATGACCTACACCTTCTCTATGGTAGCCCATACCATCTCTGGTCCCATGAGTGATGACTCCCCTGGGTCAGTCCAGCACAGAGGTGATCTGAAAGGTCAACCATACAATGACTCGAATGGTGCCATACCGATGGTGGAGTGATAGCTATTATTGTATGTAAACTCCAAAACGGGCAAATGATCCTCCCATCTGCAGCCGAAATCAAGGACGTAAGCGCGCAACATGTCCTCGGGGGTCTGAATTGTCCGCTTTGTTTGACAATCCATCTGAGGATGAAAGGCAGTGCTCAATCGATGCTGAGTTCCAAAAGCCTCCTGTAACCCCTTCCGTAGTCGGGAAGTAAAACATACATCACCATTGGAGACAATAATAGATGGAACCCCATGAATCCGCAAAATCTCCTGTATGTAGAGGCGTACCAAGCCCTCTACTGATCCCTTCTCTCTGATTGGTTGTTAGTGGGCCGAATTGGTGAGTCGGTCAAGATCACCCAGATATAATCATGACCCCTGGACGCGCATGGAATTCCTATCACAAAGTCCATGAAAATTCCTTCTCAATTCCACTCTGTAACCTCTAGTGGATGAACTAAGCCCACTAGAACCTGATTCCTTGCCTTCACTTGATGACAAGTGAGGCATCAATAAAAAAACTTTACCACTTCATTCTTCTTTCTCCAGCCACTAGTGCTGATTCCGGAGCTCCTGTTACATATTCTCCTCTTATGAATGTACCTATAGAATGGGACATATAGAACTCTATCAACACTTCCCCTCATAGTGCCACTGGTACCATAATACGTCCCTTGAAGAGGATATCGTGCTCCCCACCGTCAGAAAATCCATCAGGTGCCTGTCCTGTGAATATCCGAGCACGCCGAGCCTCGCAGTCAATGTCTCCAAGTTGCGCCTACCTACATAGCTGAAGGAGTAGGGGAGTGACTGTCAGAGAATGAAGACAAGCTGCTCTATCTCGATCCCTGCATGATATCCTCAAAGTAGCTAGCTGCTCTATCACCTCACTCAACAACTGTATACCTGATCTCCTGCTGAGTGCATCTGCTACTACGTTCCCATTCCCAGAAGTATAGACTACCTCGAATTCATTGTCCTGGAGGGACTCAATCCAACCCTGTTGTCTTAGGTTTAGATCCATATGAGAAAATATATAACTGAGACTCTTGGGATCAATGTAGACTGTAAAACGTTTTCCCATCAAGTAATGTCACCACATTTTCAAAGAGAAGACTACTGCTGCTAACTCCTAGTCATGGGTAGCGTATTTATTCTCATGTTATCTCAGCTATCGAGAATCATACACGATCACTGCTCGCTCCAGTATCAGGACACATCCATGCCTGGTCCATGATGCGTTGCATTAGACTACGTACCCAATGCCATCCTCCAGTAACCATAAGATGGGGGCACTCTTTAGTATCTGCCTTAGCTCTTAGAAACTCCATTAGCATTTCTACGACCACACAAAGGGTTGCCCCTTCTTCTTCAATACTGATAAGGGTGACACAACTCTTAAAAAGCTAGCTACAAACCTCTGGTAGTAACCAGACAAACCCATGAAACGACACACCTCCATCACTCTCTTGGGTGGATCCCAAGCAAGCACAACCTCAATCATTGCTGGATCAACTAAAACTCCAGCTTCAGAGATGATGTTTCTAGAAAGTGAACCTCTCGAATAGAGAACTGGAACTTCAAGAGATTACCATAAATCTGGTGCTCACGGTGTGTGTCATGAACTATCTGCAGATGATAGGCATTCTCCTCCTCTATAGCTGAGTATATCAGGATGTCATCAATGAAGACTACCACAAAGTGATCTATTCATGGCTGGAAGATCGTGTTCATGAGTCTCATTAACACTACTAGGGCATTGGTCACACCGAATGACATAACCAAGAACTCATAGTGGCCATACCAACATCTGAAGGTCATCTTCTACACATCCTCATCTCGTACCCTGAGCTAGTGATAGCCTGATTAGAGGTCTATATTAGATAGCCACCGTGATCCCTTCAGCTGATCAAATAGATAGTCATTCCTCGGGAGTGAGTACTTGTTCTTCACGGTCACCTGGTTCAGGCACTGATAGTCCACATAGAGTCACAAACTCCCATCCACCTTCTTGGGGAACAAAATCGGGGCTTCCCATGAAGAAAAACTAGGCCTAATGATTTTCTTTCTCTGCAAGTACACTAGCTGTACTCACAGCTCTCAAAGCTCTATAGGATCCATCTGATATGATGGTGTTGATATCAGTTCCGTCCTAGGGTATAAGTCGATATAAAATTCCACCTCTCTATGAGGAGGTAGACCTAGAACATAATCAGGGAAAATATTAGCGTACTGGTTCACCACAATAGGATAGCTTGGACTCTCAACATCTACTACTCCAAGGGTATGGATAGCCAACTGATGTGTGATCGGATGCACCTTCCTCTGGGTAAGTCTATCCAACGCTAAAATGGTTCACTTCTCGCTAGTGAGGGAAAACCTGCTCCCATCCTTGTGGACACAGCGCACTTTGCACCTGATACAGTTGATTTAAGCATGGAATGTAGATAACCAATCCATAACCAAGATGACGTCGTAAGGCCACGAAGACACTACTAGAAGATCCCAGATGAAGCTCTCACCTCCTAGAGTAAGCTCACACTGCCGGAACCAGTGTATTATCAGTGAATCCTCTCCCGTAGGAGTCCCTATCCATAAGGACGGAGCCAACAGATCCATCGAAATCTCTGAGCTCCGAAGGAAGGTAGTGGAAATAAAAGAGTGACTAGAACCTGTGTCTATAAGTACCGTAGCTAAGGTGAAGTAGACACAGATCATACCTCGAATCATCTCTAGAGCGCGGTGGTTGTAGGCCTCAACTACCTGGAGTAGAGCTCATCCCTATCCACTTTCTCTATATAGTCAGGGTGGACCACCTAGAGGTGGTGACGATAGAACTTCGAGTCGTTTCCCACCACCTACTGCATGACCAGCTCCTCTTCCACATCCGCTTGCTGCCTACGGACCTCCCTGATAAAATCTTCACCTCTTCCCTGGCAGTCCTTTGACCATCTGTTGGTTGTCCGTATGGTGGGTCGGGGAGTCGCAAGCCATGTGACCCTGTCCGCTGCATGTGTAACATTTCCTAATCCTTGTCTATCATGCTCTGTCTCAAGAGCCCCTCACAACTGACCCTGTATCCTAAGGTCATCCACTTGTATGTCTGGTCCTCTTGAATCTATGTATCATCTGTCTACTGCCAGCTATAGATGACTCTGCTACGTGACGTTCGGTGGTGGGTCTCTTTGTTGGTGATTGCTCAGCAAGGAAGCTCTCCACTAAGATTTATCACTCTAACACCCTCACCTGTGTTGATGTGGTGAGAGAAATCATCCAAGCTCTAAGATACCATCTGAGCCCCTTATCGATGGTCCGAGACCTGAATAAAGTGTCCCACACCATGTTAGTGGAGTAGCGTGAGAGGTCATTGAAACTCTCTGAATACTGAGACACAGTCATGTTTCCCTACTGCAAGTGGATAATATCTTATATACGTATATAGCGTAAGGCCGCTCGGACGAACTCTGCCCTGAAAAGGCTCTTGAAGTCCACCCAGTTGGTAGGGACGTCATCGTGAACCTGGAGCAACAAGCTCCACCATCTTCATGCCGCTTCATAAAGAAGACTGGCGGCAAGGATCACCATGAGATTAACTGGTGTCCCTACCATTCGAAAATCTCAAACCACGACCTCCAGCCAGTCCTCAGCTGCCTGGGGATCCATCTCTCCCCAGAACCTTGGTGGCCTCTGGCAATGAAACCTATGAAACATGCTCAAGTGGCATTCACCCTCAGCTACTGGGGCTTCTTGCATCAGCTACCCAACGAGTTGTGGTGCTTCTAGAACACCACCCACTGGTATAACTACCAAAAGGGGGCCCTACACCAAAGCCTCATTACTTAGTGGGCTGTCAACGCGTACACTACCTGGAACCCTGGCTGGCTATCTTCATAGAGGCGTCTTGGAATGAAACAGGTGTTCCATGGTCAATAAGTTATACCTGGTGAGCTGACTCAAATAGATTGCAATGAAACTTTTCAAAAACACACAAGTAATCAGTGTTTTCATGGATTGAGTCAGAAATGAGAAGACAGGGTCTGGGTGTATGGATACGTCAACCGCTGCACTAACAGTGGATTATCCAAACAGATAACCTCAGTAATAACACTTAACACTATTGCCGATTAAAAGACCGGTGTCTAAGTTCTTTGGTAGAACCGACTCCTCTTATACCAATTTTTCACGAACCGTCCCCTGGGGCCCATGTCGTGACTACCCTAAGACCGCCTTCCATAGGCCAGGGTTAGGCGACTAGCATCAGAAAGGCATATCCTTAAATCCGTGAAGGCATTTCCTTTTATTCCGCAATCTCACACGATCCAAGCACACAACAAGATAAAATCACAAAGTAAACTATATAGTAAAATGGGTGAGTAAAGTAAGTAAAGGGGCTGGAAAACAGGCCCAACTGGAATGTACAGTTAAAACTAAAAATAGTTCATGTGAAAACCCACCAAGGTTCCTACCTAAAGGGTAGGTATAGGTCTCGAACAGTCATCTCTGTGGTACGTCTTGTCTAATGGTCCACCTCCGAGCAGCCTCCAGTCCTGGCACCCTCATCCTAGATCAATGTTATCTGTCATCTCCCCAAGACACAGCAAGGTGCAAGAATATCCCGTGTCGGGGGAGTATTCGATACTCATTAGGGACCCCGAGACACCTGGAGGTCTCTCAGAATCCACAAAGGATAAACCAAAAATCAAGAACCCAATCTCAAAGCATTAATCAATAGTCATAAACACTACGTAGTTATATTTCCATAAATATACCTACGTTATCAATATATACTCATCTCATACGTGAGGGAATAATACCACAAAGGTAACACCACTAAGGAAAAAGTACCACACAGGTAAGACCACTAAGATAGAAGTAACACACTAGTAACACCATGAAGGTAAGTACCACAAAGGTAACACCACATAGAAGAATACCGCAAATGTATCACCACAAAAAAGTTTAGAAAAAAGGTAAAGACTCAAATCACACCTGGTATAACTTAAGTACGGAAGTATAAATGATTATCCGTATCACTAGATCATCTTACTTCATCAAGAGGCTCTGCTTTTGACCCACACAGGATTTTAGATGACCCACACAGGATCCGAAGATGACCTACACAGGATCTGAAGATGCTGACCCACACAGGATCCGAAGATGACCCACATTGGATCTGAAAAAGGCCCACACAGGATCTGATGATTATCGACATAGGATCTGTAGATTATTCATGTACATCCAGCCACAAGGTTTTCACACTAAGCACACTTGATTCTGGGGGGATCCTATCCTCAATCCATTGATAGATACTTCAAATTCCATGAAGTCCCACAAAGAAGAATCACAAAGGACCACCACATCATAAGGGTCCCAATACAATAGACGATGCATCAATCAGACGCCCGGTCTGTAAGTTATTAATGTTTCCGTTCTGAAGGCCTGGTTGGATTTGGGTATGATCAAACCCAGCCATACTCCAAATTTCTCCAAAAATAAAATGGAGTATACCAAAAGGACCATCTCAATCCAAGGAATCCAGGTCCATAGATGGTTCATCAAATAGATGTTCAGTTATGAAGATATGGCCAAAAAGGCATATCTGGGTCCAGATGGGCTTGGGTCCGGTCTGACTCAGCCCGTCCTGGCCGAGGTCGAACCAAACCGGTTCGGGTCGATCCGACCCAGCCCTAGTCTGGCCTAGATGGGCAGGGCCGCAGCGGGCCCGACCCTCTAGGCCTCGGTCCGGCCCGATCTACAAAGGGGGTAGCCTGGAACGCTGGGCACGACCAACTCGATGTGGCCTGCTCGGCTAGGTGCGGTCTGCTCGGCTGGGTGCGGTCTGCACGACTGGGTACGTTCCACAGTGGTTGGACTCGCCTTAGCTGCCACCCGGGGGGGAGGTACCCCTGAGATTTCAAACTGTCCAATGGACCGTTCGGCTTTGAACAAACCTGGTGGCACCATGTGGCGCCGCCTGATAGCATGTGGGACCCGCTAGAGCGGTCCTTCTTGGGGTGACACAGCCTGCCAGAAGTCCTTCCAGCTTCCCCTTACAACGATATCGGTGTGCGCCACTACTGCTTCCGCAACCGGCCAAGTTTCGTCTGCCCTCCGGGTGCACCGCCTGCTCAAACTGCGGCCGGCCGGGTGCCATCCTCCCTCCAGGTGGGCCACCTGCTCGAACCGCGGATGATCGGGTTCCGAAAGCCCTCCAGTTGCACCACCTTCTTGAACTGCGGCCAGTCGGGTGTTGGGCACACTCCAGGTGTGCTGCCTTCTCAAACCACGGCCGTTCGGGTGCCGACCGCCCTCCGGTTGCGCCACCTTGTCGAACCGCGGCTTGACAACCGCGATATACTCTTCTATTAGTAGTGCGGACACGTGCCTACCTTCTCCGTGGGCCACCGCAACTTAGTTCTAAGCCCGAAAAATGTGACAACCCCATATTCATGATCCTCGGGTCGAGATCTCCATGTTTATATGTTGCACTCAACGAAGCATTGTGTTTTTAGCACACTTATTTATTTGGCGTTGGAGAACGCACAATGAAAGCATGAATAATGAATAGAAAAGGTCATGGTATATGTGCGAATCGATGGTTATGTTTATTTGGCCATCGTCATTGAGAATCAGGAATTTGAAGAATAAAAAAATATCTGTTTCTTATACTTCAATATAAATTTCCTTCCTCGATCGTCTGTTGGAGGTGGCGTGAGGAGGAAGATGATGCGTCGACGCTTCTCCAACATTGTTTCCTCATTCCTCGTTTGGAGTTCATTCTTTGTTGAAAGATCTTCTTCATTGGAGAATAATCTTCCTTTGAGAGTTCTCTGCCAAATTGATTTTCCAACAATTTCCCCCAACCCATGAGAGGTGAGGAGCCCCTCTAAATTAAACTAAGTTAATTTAAAGATCAATTAATTTTGGCTCTTTAATTGGGGGGTTCAAAGAGTTACAAAGGTTATGGTGGTACGCACCGCCAAAATTCAAATGAGAGGTTTCAAGTAATAAAAAAAATGTTATTTATTTTATTTTTCAATTCTTCCATGAAAAACTGAAAAACAAACTTCCACCCCCGACCTACTGCGGTCAAGGTGAAGGTATCCTTAAGCGAATATCGGCACTATGAGTTCAACGATGTCCTCAAATTTCAATTCCAATCACCAGTTCAAAAGTTAAAAAACACCGCTCAAGCCTTTACAAAACATACCTGAAAAAAAGTTTATAAATTTATTCTGGGCACACCGGGCCTTGGAATCATGCACCGTCAATTTTCGTAGACTCTTAATAATTCTATATAATTAAAAGAAATTACATAAAAAATTATAGATCATTACAATATCCTTAGTAAACATTAGATTCTAAAGGAAAATATTGGCATCCGTCTAATGGTGTTCACCGGGATCATCTTGACATTTTCCAACTCTACTCAATGCGTAGGAAACATCTAGTCTACTATATAACATAACATACATGACAGACCTATCAATGACATGTATAGAATCCTTTCCATTTTGTTTCTTTCCTCATGTGTTTGAGGAAACATTTTCTTTTAAATATGAATTCTATATTATGCATCCAACAATATCCTCTAGGAATGTTTCATACTGAATCTGTTCAGTGTGTTTTCAATGTATGTACTTTTACTTTGGCTGAGAAACCTCTTAGATCAATCACAATGGATCTTAATCATAAGAATATATGCTAACTTTTCCCAATTTCTTTATATAGAATCATTTATTCAACCATTCCTTAACAGAATACAAGATTGGTATTTCTTTTCTAATGAGTAATTGGGCATCAATATATACTATTAAGAAAATGACTTCACTCCCACTAAACTGTTTATAGACATATGACTGAAAATTGTTATTTATGAAACCAAATTTTGTTATGGCCTCATCAAAATGAATTTTCCACAACTTGGATGCTTTTATTAATCCATAAATTGATTTTTTCCAACTTTCATACCTTATTGGAATCCTTTAGAGTCACAAACACTACAGGTTGTGTAATATATACATCTTTATAAAGTTTCCCATTATGGAAGGCTATTTTGATATCCATTTTCCAAATATCAGAAACATTTAAGGACTAAATGGATTGTATAATTAGGACGGATTTCACCATTTCAACTGGTGAAAGGGTTATGTTGTAGTCAATTCCTTGATATTGTTTTAAACCTTTTTTCAACTAGTCTCTCCTTATAAGAACTGAATTTTCCTTCCATGTCCAATTTCTTTTCAAATACCCATTTGAAAAAAATGATACTTACATCTATTAGAGGTTCTCCCAAAGTCTATACTTGGTTTTTATTAAAGGAATCCATTTCCAAATTCCTAAAATCTTGCCACTTGGGAACATCTATGCCACTTAGTACTTTTTTATATGTTATAGGGTCATTATTATCTATTAATAATGAGTCACTATCCTCTGTGACTATAAAACCATACCTTTCTAGTTTTCTAACCTCTCTAGTAATCTTACGTAGTAATTACTTCTTTGGAATTTTTTTTCTTCCACACGGTTTCTTAGAATTTGTTTGTGTTCCAACTCTTATATATCTTGAGGATGGACTTCATCAAATTCTATATCTCTCTTACTATAAATGTTAAAGATATGATCCTTCTAACGAAATGTGGGATGTATATCAACCAAAACTATTTTTTCTGAAGGATTGTATAGGTAGTATCCTATTTTTTCTTTGGTATATCCTATAAAGATTCACTTTAGTCGTCTAGGTGAAAGCTTGTAACCTTAAGAGGCCTTAAAGAATGCTTCTCAACCCCAATCATGTAAGTAAGAGAACACAAGATTCTTTCTATTCTATAATCGGTATGGTATACCATATTTTTATTTAGTTGGAACACATATCCCCAATAGGATAATGGAGGACTCACATTCCACAACATTGATATAACCATGTCCAATATGGTTCCTCCTTTCACTTAGACCATTTCACTAAGGCATATGAGGAGGAGTGAGTTTAGATAATATGCATAACTCTCATAAATAATCAATGAAGTCTTTATCAATATATCATCCACAATGGTATGAGAGGAGTTTCTTATTCTTTTTACTAAGCTGGTTCTCAACTTCATTATTGTATTCCATGAATTTATCAAAATAATCTGACTTATACCTGATATTGTAGATATATCCATATCTACTAAAATAATCATTAAAAGTTAGGAAGTACGAGTACCCACCCCATACATAAATAGGGAATGGTTCACACACATCAGTATGAACTAATTAATAAGATCTTTAGCCTTTTCACATTTCCCATTAAATGAGGATTTGGTTATTTTTCATTGTAAACATGTGTGACATACACAATGTAGTTTTAGTTCAAAAGAATCTAAATACAAATCATGATGTAATTTAGTCAAGTGTTTTTCATTTACATGACCAGGCTGGTGATACCAAAGTTTCGTGTGGTATGAGTCTTGTAATGTAACTTCATTATTAGTTACCATTAATTGGTTTTTATAATCCAAAAAATAAAGGAAAATATTTAAATGTGGCTTACCAAAAAAATGATATATTTATAAAAGAACCAACATTCATTCGAAAATATGAAAATAAATTCATTAATTTCTAGTTTGAATACAGAAATAATGTTTTTGGTAACTTGAGACACATAATAAAAACCCTTTATAACCAAGATCATTCTGGTTGGAAACGTGAGTTTATAGTCCCAAATGACTGCAATAGTAAGTTTAACTTCATCTTTTCCTAGAGATTTTCCCCCAGTCAATCCTTATGAATATTATTGGTTTCTATATTTGAATACATAAGTACTATGAGAACTATATAATAACTAATTTATAGAAATAGAAAAAATCCACATTATAACAAAAACATAAAAATCTTCCCCTTACTTCTTTGGATAGGTGAAATTTTAATTTCAGTGGTCCATATTACCACATGTGAAATAAAAAACATCATATTCTCTTTCTTTCCCATTGATCTTTCTCTTTTTAGAAGGTCATGAAGAAGATTTAGACTTAAAGCTCTTAAATTTCTCTTTCCTTTTTTTCACAATAAATATGAAAGGATTTTCATACATTATATCCTTATCTACTTGGAGATGGAGAGTAAGAAGATCTAGAAAATACTTCTCAATGTTATTCATAATAAATTTTACAAAAATATGGAGAATATCTAAGTGATTGATTCTATAATGATATTAATTTCATGTTATTTGGGGAATTTAAACCATAAAACATATTTAAACTCCATGTATATAATGATCTTGACTAGATTTTAACTATATGAGTTAGCCTCTTCAAGATTGATTTGGAAGATCACCTTGGATATCTCAAACCGTTCAAATCTATAACTCTTTTGATTAATACCATGGTGGTGCTCAAGAATATATACACATCCATGTTTTCATTAGACTTCATGAGTTCACTAGACATAGAAGAAATCATAAAACATTGAATTTCGACCGAATCCCTTAATTTGTTTTTCAAAGATTGGGAAATCTTCATCACTTTCTTCCTTTTTTGGTGGATTAGGCATTGGGGATTCTGATATATAAGATTTCCATTCCTGGAGTAGCACAACCCAAAGGCACCTAAACTACTCCTATAAGTTACTACCAATTAAGAGATTTTCATTATCCAATATTCTTCATAGGGATAGTGTGTATGATTAAATTTTCATTTTATTCTACAATTAGTAGGATCATATCATTAGAACTTTTATTGATTACAAAATTAGGCGAGATACAATAATTTTTTTTTATTAAACCTTCCACTATTTTACCAATCCCCAACATCCTTCATAATTCCAAGTTTCATTAACATTATATTGGAAATTATCCACATTATTGTTATTAATTATCCATATATTTCCCTTAAATTCATAGAAAAGTAATTAGGTTGGTGATCATTCCAACTACAGACCTTGAAATATTTAATCCATTGATTAGATTCCACTATCCTGAAATACTAACTTGGATTGCCTCAACACTTTCCTCCAAATTAGTATTGAACATAATTTAGTTTTCAAATTCAATACCATTTTGGTTATGTCCACCCAGAACTCTTATGATAACACCCAAATAAAATTAAGTGTCCATAATCTGGACATATACTACACTTAGTTCTATGGTTTCATTCCCAATCATTTAATGGAAGGCTTAGTCTGACTTAATTTTTGGTTGAGGGATTTTAATTTATTTATGAATTAATATTAACTTGTTTTATCCTTTACATTTATTGTTAATTTTAAGTTGATTTTACATAATTAATTAACCACATTGGATAAATAATTTATGAATAATTCAATTATTTAATTTCTATATTTAAAAATTAATTCATTTATTTATATAACTCTGATCTTATATAAATAAAATAAATAATTCATAGAAAAATATATAAATAAAGCAAATGAACTGATGATGATCTTATCTAATGTTTGATTTAATGAGCGTACATTAAATCAAATTTTGTCCTATGGGAATAACTCCATTTTCTATTCTAGGCTTGAGTTACTGTATCTCCAAATATATATCTACGCATCACTGAGTTGACATCATCATGTTTCCATCATGAACTGCCTCCATACTCCTTGGTATAATCATTAAATTACATGTATTTATGAGATAAACATAGGTGAGTGGAACTAAAACCTTGATTAAAAAGAATTACATAAATATCCTTGGAAATGAAGGTCCTACAAAATAATGGTGGGAGGTATGACTCATAAACTATATTTTAATTTAATATTAAATAATTTAAAAACCAAGAAATTAATTAAATTACTTAAATTCCAATAGATACACACGTCTTGGTCAAGCTCATGATTAGTCATACTTTAAAAAAATACACAAAAGTAACTGGATAGCATTCATTTCTTTATTCATTATTTATTATTACGATAAAAACATTTGAATTAATTAATTCCCTTTCATATGAATGAAAATATGATCTTAATTGGGGATACCCATCCTTTATGGATTTCATGTAAAATAAATGACATAACCAATAATGAAATATTTATTATAATTAATTAACTGAGCATTAAATATTCTTTAAAACCACTATGAAATTGTCAAACATACATTGTTGTTCCAATAAATAGTATAAGTTTCTAATGATATAATTTTTAAATTTAATGTAATTTTTTATTATTTCCTTTAATGGGAGACTATCCATCATGTAAAATCTAGCTATAATCTGTGTACCTCAATTGTTGTGTATCCAAGTCACAAACCAGGGGATTTAGTGTGTTGACATGGTTATATTACATAGTGTGCACATTCCAGTTACACATCATGTATCCATTTTTTTTGTGCTAGGTTGTACAGATCAACACACAATTCACAATAAATGCACAATGTGTAATTATTTTATGTCGAAACATTAGGAATAATGTGAATGGGTACATTACATGTACTTTGGCTACCCCCATGTAACCGAGTTTTATCGGCAATGATTTGAAACTTTTTGATGATATCTCCATTTATTCTTTATCTATTATTAAACCTTTGTAAACGTGATGTATTTAATGGATATAATTAATATGTCAAAGCTTGTTAATTCATATTAGATTAAAGGATGAATAATAAGAAATGAAATCTCAACCAAGATTAAATGTGCATCAGTGATCAAATAATTTTTTTTAAATGCAATCTGGATATATTTGATACCACTTATTACTTTCGAGCATAGTGAAAGTGTGCGGTGCTGGTTGATATATTAAAATTTATTTTCATAATCATTTCTTGAAATAATGAATGAGGATCTAGCACATAAAATCTATAATAAATTTAATTAATATATGAAGAAATAATTACGTGGGAATAGGAAAATACTTTTCTGATGAATGTTGATCATCTAAAAAACCCTTTCAGATTACATTCATTAATCTGTGAGGATCCAAGGGTAGAATCCCTCCAGCGACAATCTACACGTGTTGCAATTATCTTCGAACATCACCACACGATGTCTAAGTGTTAGTTCGGTGAATCAAATGCCTTACTTTTTTCATTATTGATATCTCGTTCTTTGGTCTTGAATAAATCTCCCTAATATTTCTATTCTTGAGAAGGATAGAGAACGAGTCAAGAGGGAATTTTTTGTGCTCAACGATTATCTATTCTCAAATTTTTATGTAATATATAGTAGATATAACCATCTATTTATAGAGTTAGAGTTTATGTTAAAATATTTTTAAATTACATGAATACAATTAAATAACATTAAAAACATTTAATAAGATCTATGACACATAATAATATTTTTATTTTGTGGGGTGCCCAATTGTATAAATTGATAAATAATATTTCTTGTCTTGTAAATAATTATTTTATCACTGGACATGGTCTTGGTCTATTCCAAATCATTGGTATTTATTGATTTCCAAAATAAATAGATTATTCATAAATAAATATTTCATTAACATACAAAATAATAAATATTTATTACATATTCAATAAAATAAATTAATATATTTTTATTCACATGTTGGTGAATAAATATTTATTTTATTTATACGATCAATAAAACATGAATAAAATTATTCTATGGTCTTTAGAATAATATTTATGTCAGTAATTAAATTAAAATAAAATTTTATCTAGATCAATATAAAAATTTAGTGTCTGATCCTCTCGGATTATTTCTCATTGTCATTAGGCGGTCTTGCCTAAAGCCTAAGATTACTATCTAGCAATAGGTCAATAAATCAATGAGAAAGAACTTAATGTCTTAATTACATCAAACACATATGAATTCACTCTATGAAGTGTAATATCTTAGAAATACATAAAAACAAGGGAATTAGATGGGGTTATGTTTTCATTTATAGGGTGTTATGACCCCCTCTAAACACTTTAGCATTAGTTACCCATAACCACCACTAAATCGGTCGTTGAATCTGATTAGAGGTAGTTTTTGGTAAGCACAAGTAAAATAAGGTAATGTTTAGTGTATGTTAGATTAGAGTTAGTTTTAACCCCCTCTAATTACACCCTAAATTCACCATAATTAGATACATTAGAGGTGGGTTTAACTACCTCTAATTCGAATTTCAGGTTAAGGGTGGTTAGAATCGTCCCTAATTGGGGGTGGCAATCCTAGTTTAGGGGGGGTTCTACCCCAATCTCCCCAAAACTACATATTTTTTAAATTCTACCCTTCCCAAGAAAACCCAATAGACCCCCCTGATAATCCCCTAGGATACCCACACAGTCCCCTGGACAACCCCTGTGGAAAAAATGGAGTCCCCCGAACAACTCCCCAGAAAACCTCGTTTCCCCCCCTAACAACCCCCCTGGAAACTCATGTAAAACCACAACACAACCCCCCAAACACTTCCCTAGACAGTAGGACAACCCCACATTCCCACTTGACTACCCCAAACACCTGCCAGACACTCCCACTGACCACCCTCACCCATTCTTCATGCGAGGAGTGACATGCAAGCCATCCAACACTACTCCCGCCCACTAGGATGTGAAATGGAGACCATCCACTACCTCACCCTCCCCCAGGCCCTTCCAATGCCTCACCCACAACCCAAGGTGGTAAAAATTACTCTTCAAAAACATGAACCCTACATCGGGGACATACTGCTCCGCATATTTACCACTATGCCGAATTGATTTTTATATATTATATATAATAATTTATATTTATTTAGATATAAAAATATTACATATATATATATATATTATGATTCTGGATTCTATAAATGTTCAATATTTTGATGCACTCTACATGTATATTCGTCAGAGGAAATGTACCAAAGGTTTTATAGATTCTTCTTCAAATTTACCCCCCTCCTCTGACGATAAAACATGCACGCAAGGATGATTTATATTGTGGACAGTCCTCTTCTAAGGATTTCTTGGATGATTGGCCATAAACAAATGACACGGAGGTTACTGTGAATCAAAGTGACACTGAAAAGGGTATCCCTGGTGGGAAGAGTACTGATGTTTTTGGGGAAATATTGTGCACAGATGATCATGGTGGCATGTGGAAGACTCTAAATAAATGGATGAGAGGATGAAATCCAATAGGATGAGGTGGATACCATAGAAAGGGTGGTCTAAATCAAGGATAAATTGCAATATTTTGGTGTTCTTTTGTCACTTATACCTAATAAACCTCATGTTTCTATGTTTATGTTCATTATTTTATAATAAATTTTCTAGGACCACAGATTTTATCCATGGTTTGCACTTTTTGGTATAATTTAATACATATAATATAATTATATTTTATTATATATATGTAAATTTGTATTTAATTTTTTCTGTATTATATATATATTTTAGGAATAATATAATATAAATGTATTTATAAAAAAATTTAAAAAAACTGTATTTAATATGATATATATATAATATAAATCATAAAATAAATGTAAAGTATTTAAAAAACCATATATACATTTTATACATTTGAATATTATATATATAGCTCCTCCAAAATCCAACTGAATATATAGAACCACTAATTATAAAATTAGTGGCTGTCTTGATATAACCACCTCTAAAAATCAAACCAAATATTTAAAAAAAGAATGCTAAAAATTTAGAGGGTGTTGTGAACCCACTCTAAATTTAATTATTAGAGGGGGTTGTGCATAACCCCCTCTAAAAGACCAATACTAATCGTCTGTTTTTATATAGTGTTGTCTCAGTATCTCATCAATAAGGTTACACATCCATGTCACCAACCTATATGATTGATACATCTTTCTTTGAGTCTCTTAAATAAAAAAGTCGTTACAACATGGATAAGGAATTTAGGGATATGGTTATATTATAATTAAAGGTCTAATATATCAGATTCCATAAATACAGAAGGGAAAAATCCTTCCTTGAATATCCATTAATGACATGTCAATCGAGATGCACCTAATGTATCATACTTCTCAATGAGCTACTATTGTCATGGTTATAAATACATCTAATAACTCAAGTTGTAACATTAATTAATAATAATATTAATATCTAAGGACAATTTCACACACTCATAGATAGGAATATCCATTAACACCAAAAACATGCAAAATTTCTATAAGTAAGTATGTTCTCATAATATCCCTTATTAGAGATTACCAAGTGGGAATTCCATAAGAAGATTCCTCATATACTTATGAATACCAACACATGGCATACTATGTACTATGTTTTCCATCATAGTATGTTATCTAACCATAAAAAAATATTTAAGAATATCTTCATAGCACATCAAGGTTCTCATCATAACAAACAACTGTTATGACCTTATCAATGAGACTTATACTATAGGATATTATTACATTAGATTCACGCATAACAATGAACAATATGTAATAAGTAGTTTTATTAATATTTAATACATTGAATATATATGATATAAAAGTATTACATGTGTATCTTAGGTCAAAACTCCAAAAAACATATGCTTTATATACCTCAGATACTTAAGGATAGTTTTGAGGTCCATCTAATGGTGGTCACCTAGTTTAATTGGACAACGCTTTAACAAAATTAATTCATAGATGATATCTATACTAGTACACAACATAACACATAATATTGACCCAATAACTAACGATTATTGAATAATTTACATTTATTTGTTTCCTCATGTGTTTGAGGACACATAATCTATGAACGATATACCTCATGTGACCCTGGAAACAATCAACTCTCCAATTTTTTCATATTGAATCACTTCATTATCTTGTCAATATATGTACCTTGGCTAAGCCCGAGAAACCTCTTGGATATTTTATGATGTTTCTTGATCCCAAGAATATTGGCTTCCTCACCTAAGTCTTTCATGGATAATCATTTATTCAACTAGGATTTAACATGTTATAATAATGGTATTTTTTTTCAATAAGTAATATGTCATCGATATATTCTATTAAGAAAATTATTTCACTCCTACTAAACTGCTTAAAGAAACATTGTTCACATTCATTTTTTTACGAATATAAATTTCTTTATATATACATAAAAAATGAATGTTCCCGGTCTTGAATACTTATATTAATCCATAAATGGATCTTTTCTACTTTCATACCTTGTTGGAATCATTTCAAGTCACAAACCCATATAGTTTTGTCATAAAGACATATTCTTGAAGGATCCCATTAAGGAAGATAGTTTTGAAAAAAAAAAATCAAAATCTCATAATCATGGAAGGCCCCAATGGAATGTATAAATCTGATGGATTTTCGCATAATGAAAAGTGAAAATGTTTCTTCATAGTCAATGCCTTGATTCTATTTAAAACCTTTTGAAACCAGCCATGCTTTATAGGTGTGAAATCTTCCATCTATGTCCAATTTATTATTGATTACCCATTTACAACCAACATACTTTATATCCACTAGGGGATCTACCAATATCCATACATTTTTTGGTACATGTAATTAATTTCATAATTCCTATATTATTATAACTTAGAAACATTTTTCCCTCTTTCTATATCTATGTAGGTTATAAAATCATTATTATCAACTAATAATGTGTCACCATCCTCTATGACTATAAAAAAATCCATTGTTTTTCTCTATCTTTCTCCCACAATCTCTTTTAGGTATTTTCTCCCTCTCAAGAAGTATGAAATGTCTTTCCTCTATTATCTTTTTTATGAGGTTTTGTATATTTAATAACCTATTTTTTATTTACAGTACCCTATAGAGGTACACTTTGGGCCTCCAGGTGAGATTTTTCTACCTAAATAGACCTTAACAAACACTAAACAACCCCACACATGTAAGTATGAAAACAAAGTTTCTTTTGATTCCACAATTGGTTTGGTATAACATCTTCTTCTTTAGTTGGCACATTGTTTAGTATTTTTTTCTACTTTTTGTAAGGTTTATCCCCAAAAGGATGAGGTAAGACTCATATTACTCAACATTTATCTCACCATATATTACAAGAAACAATTTAATCCATTTGTTTTAATCATTAAAATCATAATATTACTATTCCAAGATTTCAAACCTCAATTTCCCATAATTTCAAGTTTAAAATACCCATTAAAAATAAAAACATGTTACAAAACACACACACACAGATATATATACACACACACACACACACACACACACAGATATATATATATATATATATAAGTAGCGACCCGACCCTAGTAGCCTGGAGCCGGTATCTTGCTACCTTTACATAAGAATAAGATACAAATAAATCACGTCATAAAGGATAAAAGAATATAATAGTCCTGGTAAACTAGATGCCTACATGATCCTTATATTATAAATGAATACACTAATTACAATATAATTTCTTTTTGAGGATAATAACTCTTTTACACCTTAAATATCCTTGAATAACTTTCTCAGTACACTTTAAGGAATCCGGGGTAAATGAAAAATAATAAGGGTTAGCTAAAATTCTTAGTATAGGTAAAGTATAATAGAGGCAATAACAAATATATGAGAATAATAAATATGGAAATAAAATAACTAAAGAAAATTTCATGAAATCGATAAACTTAGAAGGAATTTCATAAGAAATATGGAAAGGTAAATAACTAGAAAAACATGCCATTAAAATAACTAGATAAAGAAAAATTAATATTGAAAGGTAAGAAACTAAAAAACATGCCACATAATCAATATATTGAGAACAAAATGAATTAAATGAGTTTTTCATAGTGCAAATCTCATGGATAAAAAATATTAAATCCAAATGAAGGAAACGCTTAATTATTGTATTTTATGTATAGGGCACATGAAAACATCTAAGAATAAGATATATCATACAGATAGTTTAAAACAATACATAGAAACACATTTAATTTGTACAAATAATTTGTCTCATGAGAACCTGTTGATGCATCAAGGGGATAAATAAATTCTAGGCCCTGCACATCACTACATATCCAAATTATTCCTCTTATTGAGTAATTGATTTAATTAACAAAAAATATGCCTTATCAAATATATGTATTGAAGAAAAAATAAATATTTATCAATATTTCCCTAGATAATAAAATAAAATAAATAGAAAAAATATTATGAAAAGATGATATATACTTTAGGAAATAAACAAATCTATGATAAATGATTTGGATAATTAAGAAAAATTAAATGTCTAATTATCATAGGCAATTGATTATTTCATTAAGACTAACAAAATAGTAAATTAAGTGAATTTCAATACTATATTTGGATTAATAAATCATAAACCATCTAGATAAATAATAGTGATGGTATTAGTACAACATATTACATGTGGCCTAAAAATAAAGGGTTGTTGTCATTGAGGAATGGAAATAAAAAGGATCTTCTAAAAACATTTTAATGGAAATTATCCTTTTAATTTTGAAAACATTTTTAAAATATTTTTATCTGAAAATGAAATTTAAAGACATATTATTTAAAAATTAATCTTTTTAAATGGAAATGGAACCTTTGAAGAGATGTAAATGGGTAAATCTGCATATGTTGTATAAGTTAAAAATAACAATCCTTTATCATGGTACAAAGGTTAAAAAATTCCTTGTTTGAAAAGTGACAAGAAGATTCCTTTGGGAACATTTGAAAAATAAAAAAGGGTAAATATTTATTTAATAAATCAATTTTCTAGAAATTCGAAACTTTTTTGAAAATATTTTACAAAAACATGCTTTTTGGAAGAAAATAGGTTCTCTGATTAATGATAGAAATGAAGTTGTGTTTTCTTAGAAACACTTTATAAACATTTTGACAACCAAATAGTGTACAAATGGTGTTATTACTTGGAAATGGTCATTAATAACAACATGATAATAAAATTAATGGTTTTATTATTCAATTATTAAATTATTTTTTTTGAAGTAAATTCAAGTGTTAATAATCTTGAATAAAATGAGATTACGAAGTAACCCCTTGAAAAGACCATAACATTGATGTGAGAATCAATAAATGAATAAATTATTCATTTCAATTTTAAATCCACATAGAAAAGTTTAAATACAATAATATATAGTAAAAATTTATTACACACATAATCCTATAATATTAAAAACAATGAGGAAGTAATATAACCCAAAGAAAAGAAATGGGGTTATGAAATTCGTTTCCTCTTGGTAAAATTTAACTCGAATCCACTTAAAAAAATAATTCAAATTGAAATTAAAAATAACATGAAGATAAAATAATTCATAATATATTATATCAAAATGGTAGGTATATACACCAAAAAAGAACTAAGTGGTGAATATGGCATTTATCTCATAGATTTAAAAAGTGAGATGAAAATCTCTGACCTTATGTTTCCTTTTTCGTGAACATCCTTTAAATTTATATAAAATGGTTTTAAACATGTTAATTGATTATTAATGAACCAAATTAATATTTATGATATCATATATTATCTTAATATAGTATCTTATTACCTTTTCATTATTAATATTTCATTTTCAAAATTTCAGGTGTTAATTACCTAGTTTATCAAGTACATTTTAACTTGTTACTTATTGTTCTTATCATGGTTTCATCATATAAATAATTTAAACCATGAAGTAAATATCATATATATTCATAAAATATTTATTTATAATAAGGTATATTATTTAAGGATAAGAAATTAAATTCACCAATCATGGAGATGACATGTCGTATGTACAATGAGCACTACTTTCATTTCAATGTCGTATTTAAAATAATGAAAAGAAAATAATATATACATGTATATATATTATAAATATATTATAATATTTATTTTATATATATCACATTGGTTCAATAAAATCATCATTTATACATTCCATATATAGTGTGAACGAATCACATTGCTTTGAGGAGGTGAAAGTCCACTCTTCCACAAACGATGTTATCATATTAATATAAAATAAAAATCATAAAGGTATGAGTTATATAAGAATTAAATAAGAATAAATAAATTATAAATATTATATAAATATTATATAAATATTTTTTACATCGCAATTACCAACCATGAGAGGTGGTAAAGGAAAAAATGAACGACATCATTTTGGGAGGCGGTAGTTCGTCGTACGCATAAACAGTATGTTCGTTACCCACTGGATGGAAGTGTGTGTATGTTTAGGTCTAAAATTTATAATAAAAAATCTCAGTATATTTATGATAATTTTTTTTATTATATAATCATGTAATAATAATATTTTATGGGGTGGAGAATGGAAATAAAGAAGAAGAGCTTGAGGAAGGATGTTACCACTTCTTTGGGTAACTCCTTTTGGTTTTCACCAAAGGGATTCCTTGGATGAATTTGTGACAAAGTTAAAGCTTATAGGTTGAGTGGGATTATTTTAAGGAGGTATTTTTCAAGATATTGGTCTAGAAAAAGTATCTTTATAGGTGTTAATAAATTGGAGGGGTGAGTTCCTTTTAATAGTGGAGGAGGAGTGGCATTCTTATAATATCTTGAAAAGAGAATTCCATCCAAGATTTTCCTATGAAACATCGTTAAAATAATAATATAAATTATATAAAAGGTAGTATATGGTATAATTATTTCCATAAAACCGATTTTTGGAATGTTTCTTGGTTATTTTGTCTCTTAATTTTATTTTTAGTCTCTTATTAAGCTAATTTTTCTCTTAATAACTGTAATGAATTTTAATCACTTTAAATAATTTTTTTTGGTGAAAAAATAATTTATAATTATTAGAAACTCTAAACTATGTTGATTAGAAATATTGAACCCATATTTCAAATTTTAAATCACAAATTTTTAGAAATTAATTTATAATTATTCCTACAGACGAGATGACAATGCGGGGTTTTAAAGTAAAATGTTCAAAATGTTGCTATGTTTTTGGATTCAATTTCAAAATAAAGTTTAATAAAATGACCCAAATTGGATTAATTGATATATAATTGATATTATTTGACTTTAAATAAATTAAAATATAATATAAATATATTAATAAATTAGACAAAAATTAGTTTTGAATTTAAATTTAGTATTTTTATTATTCATTATAAAATGAAACTTCTCAGAAGAATACAAAAAATTCACCCTATGAAAATATTTATCTTAATATTTAAAAAATGAAGTTTATTTTTATTTATATAATTAATAAAAGTTAAAAAATTTATATTTAAATTGTGTTATCCATTAATGGTCATAAAATTGCCTTAAGAAAAATATTGACTTTTATGAAAAATATTGGGTTTGTTCTTGTCCTATGAGTATAGAATCTATTAGAAGAATGAATAAAATATTTTATTGGATATATAATAAATATATATGTATATATATTATGTTAAGTTAGTTAATAGTATTCATTGCCACCAATTTAATGGCTAGGTTATATCTTATTAGATTATATAATAATATTTTAATTTCCTATTGTTGTTCGGTAAAACTCAGTCTGGCATGTGATTAAAATCATAAAATAAACTCTTTGTTGTGTGAAACACAAACTGACTTAGTATCATGTAAATTTTAATCTATATCATAGATTAAATTTATTTCAAATATTAAATATATTGTAAAGTCTTGGGTTATTATATTCCCATACGTGCTTGGTGATTTTTGTCATACACACTATCGAATACAATGTTCATAATTTAGAATATCAAGGTGTAAAATTCTCCACAAATTAAGTAAATTATGTCCTCATGATTAAAAATTGATATTGGGAATATATTTTTTGATATTTCATATACTGAAATCCCACATCATGAGTAGGCTTCGTAAAACATCCTCTAGAAAAGATAGAATGAGAAGTATAAAGGTCACATAAAAAATTTAAATAGGTCACTAAGTATTATAAAATTAGTGTAAATTAAAGATATGTACATGGAATAAAAATTTAAATATTTATAAGGAGTGATTGTGGTCATCAATCACAAATAATTGAATGATCATTGGAATGTTAAGGGCCTCAAATTCATAAATCTATGATTATTCAAAAGACCATCGGTTCAACAAATATTAAGGTATTAGGGTAACATTTTTTCATCATTATCCAAACGTTGAATAATTATTTTTTACATATGAATATAAGGGGATCTACTTACATAACATATTTCTATAATCACAATTTTCATCCTTCGTTTGTGCATTGATTAATTTCTAATTTATCAATTTCTTTAATAAATTGATATATAAAAATTAACTTTAACTTCTAAAGAACTAATATAATTATTTAATGGACTGTAAGACCCATAAAAGAGTAACAAGTCTAACTATTTATCTCTAAATATTCTCCAAATCAAAAATGGTTAGTACATTAATCTCTAACCCTATAAAGTAAAACTATTGGTTCATCATTAATATTTATTCGTCAATTTTTTCTAACAAAAAACAATGAAATATTAACTGGGACATTACATAGGTATGTTTTTACCATGAAACCCTTATTTTCCTTCATTCATGGGTTCAATTCCCATGACCTCTCTGAATTTGATTTTTTTTCATCCGACATTCATGTTGGCCTTTTCAGAAACCATATAAATATAATTTCAAAAAATAATTATGATGGACATACTTGAAATTAAGTCATTAAATAACCTTTAAACTAGGGTTTTTTATACAATCTCAATGCATAAATACTTCATCCATTTATTTCCACACATATATTTCCATGGTCTAAAGTTTATCCTTTTGAAGATGAAATTAACTTGGGTAATTCCTTGATTCCTAACATATAAGGAAATGAACCAAAAATGGATCCTTAGGATGAGATTTATTTCCTTCCATTATACTCCTCATTTTCATTAGCAATTATTTTCTTTATTTCATTATTTTCCAAACATAATGTTCTTCTCCATTCCATTGGGAAAAATTCCTGGATGCCTAATCCCACATTTCTTTCATGATAGAAATAAAAAATTCTTCTCTCCATGGTCTCCACCACTGAGCTCTTAGAAAACTCCATCTTTCTCTTCTTTGTTGAGTTCGAAAATTGATTAAGGTATATGTTTTTAATCATATTTTGGGAAAATTTATGAGGAATAAACACTATATATTTCACTCCCATAAACACCTTATTTGGTTTCTCATTTTCACCACCTTTTCCTTCAATTTCAATGTTAACACGAGTCCTTCGGGTTCCAGCCATTGACTAAAACCAGAAAGCATAGTGTAATTAACAATATTCACAGTGAGAAAGAAAATGATCATTTATAGGATATATAATTCATAAAATATTATTTTAAATCTAAAAAAACTTATTTTTAACCCAGTTTATTCATTTTCAACACATATTTATATCCTTTATATTGATTTGTAAAGTTAATGTGAATTATTCTAAGAATATCTCCCAAGAGTGTCAAAAAAGGTCCAATGTAAGGATCATTGTCGTATTCCAGACATAGATGTATTTATAGGAATACCCCCATAATCTCTACCATAAAAAAATTCTAGGATGTTCTTCTACAATTATCCTCAAATTCTATCTTAGGTTTAAATTCCAAAATCTATGTTTTCCTAAATCTCATTGTCAATGTTGTTGCTAAACATTCTCTGATACCAACTGTCGCGACCCGACCACAACATCCCGGAGCTAGTGTTGTGATAGCATTACTTCGGTATAAGATACAAGTAAATAACATCCCAAAGGACCAAATAGTTTATTACTCTTAGTAAACCATATTAATAAATGAGTTTTATTAAAAATTAATACTTTAATTAAAAAATATTTTTTAGGCTAATAACTCTCTTCCATTTAGGGTATCCATATATAACTTTCTCGGTACACTTCATGGAATCCTAGGGAAATAAAAAATAATTTAGGTGAGCTCAAATGCTTAGAAATGGTAATATACAAAGGAAACAATAATGAATCAATGAGAATAATAAATATGGAAGTGAAATAACTGAAGACATAATCCCTGAAATAAATTAAATGAGAAGGAAGTGTCTAACAATATGGTAAGGTAAATACCTAAAAACACATGCCCTTCAAATAACTAGATAAGGGAAAAACAATATGGCAAGATAAACAATTGAAAACACATGACACTTAATCAATAAAATGAGAACTAAATGCATCTATAGACTTTCTTGTAGTCAAAATATCAATTATAATAAATAATTAATCAAAATTAAGGAAATGATTTATTATTGGATTTCATTTCTCATACACATGAAAACCTAAACTGTCAAGATCTATCCTCCAGACATTGTAAAACAATTTATAGAATCCCATTTAACTTTCATAGAAAATTTTTCTAATGATAACCCATCGATGAATCGAGGAGATATATAATGTCTGAGCCCCCAATACTAGAAATTTGGGCAATTGCCACAAATTTAAATCCATGGTTTGTTAAAACCATGGATATATCCAACCTAAAGCCAAGATGGATGTGGTTACACCTCATAGATCATCGCTATTGATCTCCGTCACAGATCCCCTCCCTCATCGATTGCACATCACCTCCCTCATGGATCCCATAAACTATATTAACCTAACTCTTGGAGGCTCTTTTCCCAAAAAACTGATGGAATGTATGTATTTAATTACCCCCTAATTTAATATATATTTTAAGCTTTTATATTTTTGAGATTTTCAATCCCTAATCTATTTCATTAAATATTATCTTCGACGATGATAAAAAATAAACAAGATCCAATTATGTAATCTCAATGATTAGGTGACCATATAATCATGTGGTTATGGTGATTTTTGAAATATATAATTATTTTATGTTTATTGTATTTAATTACCAAACTTTTTAGTCATTTGAATTTTCTGATATATATTTGTATAATCATCTACCTTCTCTTACTTCTTCGATTATTGGATTTTAATATTTTTTCAATTACTTCAGAGGTTGTATTTTCTAATTTGTTTCCATCATAATAATCATTATTTTTATTAAATATTCAACATATAGTTATGAAATTCTAATATATAAGAACTATTTCCATAAATATTTATTACTACATGTACTGGTATTATGGTTACTTATACAATATTTTCCGCCATTTTGGATTAAGTGTTGGATTTTTTATTTCTTGATTATAACATGATCTACAATGTATTAGTTACACATTATTAAATTGATACATTCATGTAATGATTATATTAATTAATAAGTATGAATATTTACTCAATTGGATAAAATTCCTAACCTTTTCATTACATATATCATAGTATATTCTTTAAAAAAATGTTTCCTCACATTGTAAAGATTTAAAACAATACAAATTCATAGAATTTGTATACTTTTTTTGTGAACTATTTTTTACATATCGATCACTATAGTTCCTGAAATCCTTTACATTTTTAACCATTTTATAGATTACTACACCTTTAATGATACATAATGTTTCTATATTCTGTTTGAAAATTCAGTTCTAATATTATAATTTTTATATATTTGATGTACAATTTCATTCAAATTTCCTTAGTATAGATTTAAAAATATATAAAGATCGATACATTTCCTATAATTTTTCTTAATCATTTTTTACTAATATATTTTTTAAATTCATAAAAACCCATACATGTTTAAATTTTTATTATAGTTTAGTAAATCTATAATGATTTGGATGATTCTTTATTCAGTTTGAAAATGGTGTTCTGATATTATATAGTATTAAAATTATAATAATCTTTTAATGTCTACAATCACTCTTATAATCACAGCATTAGTAATTTTTTAAAATCTCTAATCGTTATAATAAGGTAGTGTATTATTCTTTAGTAGGCACCCTTGATTACTTTAATATTATTATAACTATAATCATCAGGCCTTTTACCATTGTAGTTTATTTTTGAAAATATTAAAAATAAAAAATGTTGACAATATGTACATTCTTTAAGAACAATGTAATCATAAAAATAGAAAACATGATATGTTGCACCATTTCAGATTTACTAATCCATTTAACATATCTACAACTGTAATCATGTGTTTCTAATTCTTGAAAATTACTTTTTCCACATTTCAAATTCCATACCAAACAATCCATAGTATTTACATGCTCTTCAGACATGAAATTATGATTTGAGTTGTTTGTGGGTTCTATCATAATTCTCTTGGTTACCTTTTTTTCATTGGATTGACTAATTAAAACTAAAAAGAGACAAGTAAATTATATGAGAAGTAAAAGTACTAAGTTTTTACCTTTTCACATCTTATTTATGGATGTAGATAAAAAAAATTGATTTATTTATTTTGGTTTTAATTTAGGTTTTGAAATTCTGCAATTCCCATGAAAATAATTAGGAGCACATGAGCCTGGAAAAATTGAATATATTGTGTAATTTTTCTGCAGTCGAAACAAGGATAATTTTCCCATCTTCGACAAGGTTCTACCTGAATTAAACTTCAAGAAATCAGATCTGATTTTTCTTATTTATGAAAGATCTTATTTGTGTATTTCTAATTTTGAGACTAAATGACACTACATTGAAAAATTACCTATATCCATGGACCAATATGAATTGGTTTAACATATCAATGGCTATAGGTATGATAAATATGTGGAGTGATTTTCCCCATGGAAATATCTCCCTCTAATTTTGCCACTCCCACCCCCATGCTCGGACTTCCATCTCCAACCCTCCCACTCTAGATTTCCAAAACCCTTATCCTTAGCTGATCATCACCTGATTGATTCTCCCCATCAAATCTTCTATGCCTTCTCCTTTGCGGTCCCTCCATCCCTCACTAGCCTCTTCATTTATTGTTCCTCTATGACTAATACATTCCATCCCTCCCCCATATCATTCTTCAGGAATTCCTCATATGTTCACTGCATCATCCAATTATTCCCCTCTTTGCGATTGAGCTCCCCATCCTCCGTGCGATCAAACTGCCCCTCTTCACGATCGAGAATCCCTCTTCAAGCAACTGTTAACCATTTTACTAGAGGTATTATTTCTTATGGATTATATTACTGTATCTAGAAATTTTGGGGGACATTGGTGGTTGAATTTTTTGTTTGATTTGATTATGTCATGTGGATTAGTTTCGTGTGTGTGCCATGAGTGGACCATACCTAGTTTCTCAAGGTTTGGGCATCGTGAGGTTGTCTAATGAATTTGGAATTTATTACGATTTGTGATTTTTGGTTTTAATTATTTGGTTTATTAATTTAATGATTTGGATTGTACTTGTGGAATTTTATAAACAAAAATACATCCTCTAGAATAGAAATACATTATATGGAAAACTACATATGGTTTTGTCTTAATATTTCAATGTAAAAATAACATTCAAATATCCAAATAAATCATCAAGAAAATAGAAGTACTCATCCCAATAGTCTTTCAAGTATCTAATGTACATAGGGGATGGGGAAATAGTTTTTCTAGGTCACATGGTTTAGTTTTTTTGTAAAAAACAATTTTTTTTTAATTCTAGTGTTCACTAATTTATTATTTTGATTCTTAATAATGGTTATTTTATATTTTTTGGGACAACATGGATGGAGATCACCCAACAAGAGTCTAATAATAATAGGTAAATTATGCCAGATATCAATATTTTTTTAAGATATTTTTTCACTATTTCCATCAGTATTGATTTTTTACTTCTATGAAAAATACTCATTAGTTTTGAATCACTCTCTAGAAAAATTCGAGTCTTGAAAATAATAGGATTAATTCCAAGAATATCCCCTAGTGTCCAGCCTATGACAATAAGATTTTTTTTGAAAATGTTTAGTAGTTATTTTTCATGATGAGCTTCCAAGTTATTTGAAACTATCAAATATATATTTTCATCATCCAATACATAGGATTATTGTAGATTAAATGGAAATAATTTTAATTATAGCTAGGTTAGTTTTTCTAGTGATGATGAAAACTATGTTTCACTAAAATTTATAGCCAGCATGTGCAAAGAATAAGATTCAATGATAGATTTAATTGAAAAATATTTATCATCAAAAAATTATTCAACTAAATCATATTCATACTAGTCATTATATACGTTCAGTTCAAGATTCAATTCTTTTTAAATAATAGTGTCATCTAAATGTTTTGTTCATATTAAATGTACTCCAAAATTCATAATTTCCTCTAAAATATAAGTGAATTCATCTAAACAAGAATGGATTTTAGTGCAAGAAATAGTTAAAAAAATTTCTCCCCTTAAGGAAATTGCATGGCGTCATAGATGTTGAAGTTTATATTATATTTACTATATTACTTATAGAGAGTCCCTTTATATACATTTATAATGGTCCTCTAAATTTTAAATAATTTCCTCCCTTGGATGATAGGGGAAAGTGTAGTACCACATTCTTCCTCCTTGTTTAGGGTGTTTGAAATTGTAGGAAACGACAACCCCTTCTCTCTTTCTAGGACATCTTTTAACACTCCCAAAAGATTTGTTGTAGCTTGATTGGAAAACTGTACAAAAACTTGGGTTGGAATAATCTCTCCCACTTATAAGGAAAAATTTATTGGGTGAGGAATGATTTTAATTATTTCTTCCAAATCACATAAAGCATTGGTAAATGTCATATTTTCTATAGAGCTGGGAATAGTTAAAGTTACTAGATTTTTAAATTTTCTAGGAAACCATAGAGTGATTAAGGTAGAAAACTTTCCAACAAATATTATCTTTTCATATCAATACAACCTTCTCCTCTTACTTCATTTCTCTTTGAGAAATTTTACATACCTGAGAATCCAATTGATTACTTATAATAAGGGAATATTTATTTCCATCTTCTTTAACATGTCAAACACTTCTTTATATAAGGACTCTTTAGTAACTATATTTTATAGAACAATCCTTGAATGTAATGGTGGTAATGGTTGAATTATCTCCTTTATCATAGATTTTATTTTTCCCTTATTTACTATTTTATCTCAAGAGATTTATATAATTGTTTCTCCATAGGGTCTTATTCATTTTCCATTGGCTGTTTAGTCTTAGGTTTTTATTCTGGAGATTAATCCACACAACCCTATACCTCCCTACCAATTTTTCTAGAAATAACATTTATATTTATTTTTGGGTTATGAATTGGTTAAGATAAGTTTTTACCCAATCCGTGATTTATCAATGTATTTAAAATAATAAGGGTTCATCTATATTGTCCTTTTTAACTCCTTAATCATAGAACCATGGGTTGTCAATGTAGATTGATGAATACCTATGTACTCGACCCTCTATCTCTAAGGTTCCTATATGTATAGATCTTAAATTTTTCTTTAAGTTTTGTAACCTATTGATGTTTGAGAGTTTTTACTTAGATACTGGAAGTGTGTGGGGGGGGGGGTGCTGGGGGTAGGATGCAGGTTGGAGGGGAGGATAGTGTAGGTGAGAGGTGGGAGGCCGGTGTAGCGGGTGATATTGTAGGTGGGATGGGTGATTGTGCAAGGTGGTTTAGGGCTAGTGTAGGGGATGTGGGGGCTGATGCAGGGGGGTGGCAGGGGCTGGTGCAAGGGGGAGGGTGACTAGTGCAGGGGGGATGGTGCAAGGGGGTTGGGGGGATGGTGTATTTTGGTGTTTGTGTGTGGGGGGGGGGATGCAAGGTGGGGGTTGGGGGGGTGCAGGGGTGTTTTGGTGTATGTGATATTTTGTTTCATGTTTTCATATTTACAGGTCTTCTATTTTTTTATTTTTCGGAGGCAATGATTTTTTTCTTGTTTCACATTTGAATGTTTTCATTTTTTTCAAGTTTTCTAGTCTTGGGTTTATTGGATGTATGTTTTGAAGGATTGTAAGATAACAGGTTTGGATTTTATAAATTGATAGTTTGTGCATTACACGTTTAAATACTACAAATGTTCTTTTTTTGGATGAAGGTTTGTGGTTTTTAATTACTGCTAGGTTTACAACATGAAGGTATTATATTTTTTTATGTATGCATGATTAAGATTCAAAGGATTCCATGTTTATCGATTCCAATGTTTTTAGGTTATAAGATTATAGGTTCATAGATTGATTGTAAACATTAAAAGGTATGCAGATTGATTGATTACAAGTTTCTATGCAGGTTGGAAGGTATGCAGATTCAAAGGATTCCATGTTTTCTTGTTTTTTTGGATGGAAGGTATGTTGATTGATTGATTACAGGTATACAGGCTTTCAAGTATGCATGATTGGTTTTTTAAATATTATTGATTAAATTTTTTTTAGGTACTATAGTTTTTTAGGTATGTAGGTTTCAATGATTCTAGGCTTCTAGGTTACTGGTTTATAGATTAAATTTTGTGGGATAATCTGGGTTCACCATGACATGTTTATTGGGATTTATTTGAAACATAGTGCATAAAATATTAGATAATGAAGTTATGATTTAGGTTCATCGAAATCCAATCCTAGGGTTCTGAACTGTTTTTGGTTAGGTCAAAAAAATAGAAACTCGAGTCTCTTCTTAATATAGTAGATTGTGTTTACTAGAACATGGGTTTCTTCTCATGTCATTTTTTTTTTGAGAAATTGATTTTTGTCTTAATTAACATAATAATAATAAAAATAAGAGATTCCATTGAGAAAACTCTATGTCTAAAAATTATATAAAATACATAAATATTTATTAATTCCAAGTAATAAATGCTCCTCAATTGACTCTGAATCATTTAAGTATCAGTTATAACTCCTGGCCTTACACCAAGGTTAGAACTAGTATCATCATCCACATTACCTTACATAAAAACATGAGATATAAAAAAATCAATTTGTGTACAATAGAGCATCCAATACTCCCACATCACCTAAAGTCTCTACAGATGAGAAGTTTTGTTGAGCTGGTATGACATATAGTAGGAATAATACAGTTCCATCCAAATCCTGTTCCAACCATTGTGATGGGATATTTTAATCTCCATGATAACTCCCTCCATATCTAATTTGTAATCCACCACCAATCTATAGTCCATGGTGATGCAAGATAAAAATATATGAGTTGAATTTTGAAAAATAGCTCTCTAGCCTGAGGGACCCATATTCTCTTTTTTAAGTTCCATCCATGTTTATTTTAATCCATCCTATTATAGGGAATTTCCAAACAATAGAAATAAATCCACTATAATTTCTATAGTTTCCATAGATATCCAACATTTAAAATACCATGAAATCCATAATATAATTTCTAATAAGACTAGAGTTCATAGAGGAATCCATTATGGCCACTAAGAGAAGGTTCTTTATGACTATATTAAGATCAATAACACACCCCTCATATCTATTTGTGTTCTAGCCACACCAAATTAAATAACATGCTTTGGAAAACATTGTTATAAGAATATTCTTTAGTTGAGTAGTGGCCTCCTAATTATATTAGACATCCAATATACTGGTAAGTGCATCATTAGGGAAGTAATCCACTTCATAAAAGTTATATAAAATTCCCCAAAATTTACCTTTTAATTGAGTTGTGAAAAATACATGAGATGTAGTGTCTTTTCCAAAAAAAAATTAATGAAAATTGAGTAATGCATGATCCTAGATTTAAAAATAATATCACCCATGGTCAGTCATTACTTTATAACTCTCCAAATGAGAATGGACATAGAGGGTAGTATCCCGACCTGGCTGTTTACAGTACCAAGTATTTTTGGTTTCAACACAAGAGTATCTTTTTTGGGAATAAAATTAAAGTATAAAATATCTTTGTCTGATTTATATTTCAAAAGAAGGCATAGATAGTATTTAATCTTGATATAAATATCTCTAACATATTCATAGAGACCTTTTTAGTAAATAATGGATTTTTTTGAAACTGTGTAGATATAGTATTATCTATATGGGTTTTAGTAGGCTGGAGGGTGCTATTTTTTCCCATAATTTTGAGGCTATAATAATGGTATTGGACCATGGCTATAGAACTATTTCCATGGTTCTAAATCATTGATCTTGGCATATTTCTATGGTTAAGAACTGTGGATTTAATTCTATGTGGCAGTTTTCTAATACCACAGTTTTGAATCATGTCTATAGGTATACTTCCATAGTTTTGAACCATGGCTATAGATATTGTCCTATAACAATGCCAATAACAACCATGACCCATGAAACCATGGATATTACTTATATCCATAGTTTCAGGGTCTATATCCATGGTTTAAAATGATGGCTATAGCCTAGTTTTCTAGTAGTACCCACCCATCACCGCATGCCAAAAGAATTCCTCATATAAAATAAAATATTTAATTAATAAACAATATTCTGTATCAAATATATATATTGAAAAAAGAATATATATTTATCAATATTTCCTCAGATAATAAAATAATTATCCAAGTAGAAACCATATGTAAAAATGATATTCAATTTTGGAAGAAAACATATCTATGATAAATGATATAGATAATAAGGGTAAATTCAATTTCAAATGATAATAGGAAATTTAATATTTAAAGGTGACTAAAAAAGAGTAAAGGAGGTTAATGCTAATATTATCCTTGTCTAAATAAATCATAAACCATCTAGATAAAGAATAAGGATAGTATCAATACAGCATATCCCACGTAGTCTAGAAATAAAGGGTTATAGTCATTGATGAATGGAAATAAAAAAGTTCTTAAATAGATTATTGAGGAAAATATCCTTTTTTTAAAAACATTTTGAAAATAATTTTCTTTGAAAATAATTTTTAAATTTTTTTCTTTAAAAAGTAACCATCAAATCTAGAAAATGCATCTTTGAAGAGATGACAATGGAAAAATCCAAACAAGCCATACCAAGTAAAAAAATTCCTTTTGCATGGTAAAAAGGATAGAAAAAATTATATTTGGAAAGAGGTAAGAAGATTCCTTTGAAAAAATTTGTAAAAGACAAAAATATTAAAAATGAATTGAATAAATCATTTTTTAAAGGTTAATTTTTTTTAAAACCATTTTAGAAAATATATTTTTTTAAGAAAACATGTTCTCTGACTAAAGAGATAAATAAAGTCGAGTTTACTTAGAAACAAATTCTAAAACATTTTGAGTAAAAACGTGTGAAAAATGGTTCTATTAATCAAAAAATTTCACAAATAACCATAAGAGATGAAAATTAAAGGTTTTATTATAAAATCATTAAATAATTTCCCCTGAAGGAAATTCCAGTGTAAAAAATCCTGAACAAAATGAGATTGTGAAGTAAACCATTGAAAAGACCATTAAATTAGTGTAATAATAAATCAATGAATAGATTACGTGATTCAAATGTAAATAAATTTTAAAAACGTTTAAATAAATATATATATAGTAAAAATTTATTACACACATACTCTTAGAATATTAATGACTAGGAGCAAGTAATTTATCCTAAACAACATAAATTTGGTTATTAAATTCTTTTCCACTTGGTAACATTTAACATAAATAAAAATAGATGAAATAAATCAAAATAAATATAAAAATAACATAGATATTATATAATTCATGATATAATATTGAAAAATGGCTAGTATACACACCACCAAAATAAGTAAGTGGTGAATATGACATTTATCTCAGAGATGTAAAAAGTGAGATGAAAATCCATTACCCAGCATCTTCATTCGGGTGAAAATCATTTAATTTCATATATAATGGTTTTAAAAAGGTTAATAAAATATTACAGAACCATATTAATATTTATGATATCATATATGAATTTATTATAACATCTCGTAACTCTTTTGTTAGTAATCTTTTATTATTTTCACCATTTCGTATATTAGTCCCTTAGTTTCTGAAGTATGTTTTGACTTGTTACTTGTTGTTACTATCATTCTTTCATTATCTAAAAAATTTGAGGGATGATTTAAATGTCATATATATTCATTATATAGGTATTTATAATAAATCTTAATATTTGGAGATAATAAATGAAATACACCATTCATGGAGACGGTAGACCATATGTATGCATGGACACTACTTTCACTTATTTTCTATATTTAAATGAATGAAAAGTAAATTATATATAGGTAAACATATATTATAATTACAGTATTATATTTAGGTCATATATTTCACATTGTATTAATTAAACCATCCTTTATACATTCCATGTTTAGTGTGAACAAATCACATCTCGTTGAGGAGACAGTAGTCCACACTTCCACAAATGGTGTTATCATATTTTCATAAAATGGAAAGCATAAAGGTTTGGGTTATATAATAATTTAATAAGAATAAATAAATTATAAATATCATATATATCAAATATAAATGGTGTTTCTATTATAATTACCAAACATTATAGTTGGTTAAAGGAAAATGATCAACATCATTTTTTGATGTGATAGTTCATTGTACACAAAAATGGTATGTTCGTTACCCATTAGATGGATGTGTGTTTAAGTGTAGATAAAAAATATAGACTACCAAAATATCAGTATAATTATAATATTTTTGTTATTATATAATCATTTAATCAGAGAGTTCAGGGGGTGGAAAATGAAAATAAAGCAAAAGAGCCTGAGGAATGGTGTTACCTAATATTTGAGTAACTCCTTTTGGTTTTCACCAAAGAGATTCCTTTGATGGATTCTTGAAAATTTTATTCTTGTATAATTAGGGTAGGTATGTTGAAGATCTATTTTAGTAGAGCTTATTTCAAAAAATTTGGATTGATATGTGTGAATAAGTGGGAGGGTTGAGTTCTTTTTTATATTGGAGGAGTGGTGGTATTTTTGTAAATTTTGCAAAATGGAATTTCACACTCATTTTTACTTTTAAAAGAGGATCAAATAAAGTAAAAAATTATTAAAAATAGATAAAAAGCTCCAAATATTTCCCAAAAATGGATTTTTTACTAGTTTATAGGCCATTTTCCCCTTATGTCTAAGGTTTAGTCCCTTATCTGGCTAATTTTTATCCCAATCACTATAATTAATTTTTATCAATTTCACTAATATTTGTTGCCAAAAACTAAGTTAAGAATATTGGACATTATAAATTATTTTCTATCAAATATGAAATACTTTTTTAAAAATTACTATCACAAAATTATCATAAATTATTCTGAAGTTAATCCCGTAGATGGGATGACGGTGCAGATTCTAAAAGTAAAATTTTTAAAATATACTATGTTTTTATATTCAATTCAAAAGTGATGGTGATTAAAATGATATAAATTGGATTAATTTATATATAATTTATATAATTTTACTTTTAAAAAATTTAAAATATAACTGAATATTGTTATTAAATTTGATAAAAAAACAGTTTTGAATTTAAATTCAGATTTTTTCACTAATCCACAAAAAATTAAACTACTCAGAAAAATACCAAAAATTTACCTTAAGTTAATTTGTAGTGCCTATTTAAAAAATTAAGTTTATTTATTACATATAATATTAATAAATGTGACAAAATTTATATTTAAAATGGTATCTCCCATAAAAGGTTGTAAAACTGCCTTTAGAAAAATATTGATTTTTATGTGAAATATTGGGTTTTTTCTTTTCTTATTACAATCAAATATATTAGATGAATTAAAAAATATTTTATTATGTTTAAAATAAAAATATATATTTTTTCATAAGTTATTTTATTCTATTCAAAACTTCCAATTTAACGGATATGTTATATCTTATGATAATAAAAAATTAATATTTTAATAACATATTGTTTTTCGGTAAAACCCGATCTTGCGTGTAACACATGCCATCTAAGAAACTTGTAATTGAGTGCAACACATGATAACTCACTATCACATGAAATGAAATCTATATCATAGATTGAATTAATTTTAAATTTTAAATATAATGTAGAGTCTTGATATATTATATTCCATTACGTGCTTGGTGTTGCGTGTCATGCACACTATTGCATACAATGTTCCGACTTTAGAATTTTGGGGCAGAACAATATATATATATATATATATATAACACTACAAAATTTCAAAAAAAAATTCAAACCCATTTATATCACATTTAAAATATGATATTATTATTATTATTATTATTATAAAAATTTGTTATCTAAATTTATCTTTTTAATATGTATTTTTTTCACGCATTGGCCACGTGCCTTACCTGATTGGTGAATCCTCCATTATATAATTTTACATTATTTTTTCCATGCTTCATAATCAATTCAAATACATAATTCATGTTTTTTAAACCATAAACCATGTTTTTATTTAATTACACAACACATTTGTTATTCAAAAAACTATAAATTCAGGCATATTTGTTAAACATCGCAATGTATAAACACTTTTCAAAACATTTTCAACTTAAAATGTTTTTCAAATGTTACAAATTAAATTTTATGAAATCTATTTAATTGAAAAATACACACACACACACATATATTTTAATAATAGATACATTTTATAATGGAAAATTTTTATAATAAAAATATTTGATATCTATAAAATATATTACATCAGTATATCTAATAAATTAACACACACACACACACACACATATATATATATCACATTTTTAAATTTAAAAATTTTTAAATGTCATAAAATAATGTGATCTATAACAATGTTAATGATTTTTTATGTGAAATATAATTTAATTGTGAAAAACTAAGTGCATAAACATTTATATGACACATAATAATTTTGTGTGTGTAAAATATCTAAAAGAAATAATAATTTATAATAATGTTATATATTTAATATATGCATAATATTTCAAATCATTCATAATATTTTATCGTCATGTGTAATATATCTTACTTAACCAGAATTTTCATAATCATATTTAAACCCAAGAGTTACTAGAATCCATAAAACATCATATCCCACAGAAACTAATTTGAAATATACTAGAACTCAATTGAAATTCAAGAAATAATAAAGGGTTTGAGAAAATATAGATCCTTAAATTAGATTAATCTCAAATTATTCTCATCATCAAGAATTAAAACCAAACAATAATAAGAGATTCTCAGTCTTATTATCCACGGGTAGATACCTCTCAAACAGGTTCCTAAATACCGATGAAAAGAAAAACTCATCAGATATAATAAGTTTTTCTAATGATTCCACGATTGAATAAACCATAGACCACAATTTTTTTAATCACGTAAATATCTTGAAAGCCAATTCCTTACTTTTTAGAGTACATTCATGAAATTATTGTGAGAATAAATTCATTTTTAATGGAAATCGACACACACTCATTATTTTAAAATAAAAATCACCAAGATAGGTTCCAAAATATATATTATTTCATAACATGATATGACTTATTTAAATCCTATATTGATTAGAAAAATTTCCCATTTAAAATCTTTAAGATGATTCAATTATATTAGATAGGATGGAAATCATAGAATCAATGAACAATCTTTTATTTCAAAACTCAAAAACCTTTGGATTTCTGCTTATCAATATGGTAAGACAAGTTTTTATTTATATTTACATATATCATCATAAACTTAATTTTTGTATAAAAATTTTAGATTTAGATTTATAAATTATTATGAGTTTTATAGGAAAATAGGAGATGAACCAACCTATAACATCCCTCACTAGACACACCAGAACCTTCCAACCATTGAGGACTGAAAGACTCACTAAGGACAAGATATTCATACAAACAATAACCAATACAAAAGACAAATAAGAACATCATATTTGCTTCAATACTACCTATATCATCCATATCTGACTAGTCATGTTGTATCCTCTGTCATCTCCAATCCATTTCCATGGAGAATAAATAATATAACAATATATGCCTCACGAATCACATAAATAAACCCAGTATTGAATTATAAACTTGATTCACATCAAGGGTTATATATCATGGATATAAGGATCCAAAAAATTAATATTAATAGTAATAAATTATTATAGATGGTTTCCTAGAACTAGATAAATTAGCAGATTAGTAGCAATTTTTTAGAGGGGTTTATGCACAACCCCCTCTAAATTCATTTTAGAGGGGATTATCCACAACCCCCTAAAAACTGTTTGGAATATTTTGTTTAATATTTCGTTTGATTTTAAAGGGGGGTTATATAAAAATCTTCGCTAATTTAATAATTAGTGGTTCTATATATTTGGATGGATTTTAGAGGATATATATATATATATAGTATGTTTTGATATATGTATATAGTTATTTTTTTTAAAAGAAAATATCGGGGGTTCATAATCCCCTATAATTTAAGATATTAGAGGGGGTTCAGGAACTGCCTCTAATACCTTATGTTAGAGGGGGTTTTGAACCCCTTATAATTGATGAAATTAGAGGGGCTTTTGAACCCCCTCTAAATTAATAAATTAGAGGGGGTTTTGAACCCCATCTAAATTAATAAATTTAAGGGGGTTGTGAGTCCCATCTAATTTATTACATTTGAGGGTGTTGTTAACCCCCTATAATTTGGGAAATTTTAGGGGGTTTTGAACCCAATCTAAGATAATAAACCCCCTTTATTTTCCTCAATTAGAGGAGGTTTTGAAACCTCTCTAATTCAAGAAATTTGATGGGGTTCATGAACCGTCACTAATCCCTCTCATTATAAGGGGTTTTAAACTCCCTCTAATTTTTTTAAAAATAATTCTCTTAATAATTCAAATTTTATAACATATATGTGTGCGTGAACATGTGTGTATATATATATAATACGTAAACACATTATATAAATGTATTAAATACATTATAAACATATATTTTTATAAAAGGACATTATATAAATATTTCAAATAAATTATTATATATATAAACAAAAATGTATACATATATAAATATTAGTATACATAATATAAAAGTAATAATAAATATATTTATTCAAATATATATAATTTATATATGGATTTAAAAAAACTATACATTTATAATATGGTTTATATTATACATATATTATATTATATAAATTTTTACTATATATTTCTGTATAAATACATTGATATAATATTATGTATATTGACATATAAAATATAGAAAAAATTTAATATAAATATAAATATGAATATAAATATAAATATATATTATATAATTATATTATAAATATTAAATTATATATAAGTTCATATATATTATATAATTATTTTATACATATTGTAGTATAAAATATTAATTATAAATTAATTTAGAAAATATATATCTTTTAATTATATTATAGATTTCTAATTATATTAATGTATTTAGGTTCTGTTCATATATATATAAATGATATAATATAAATGTATATAATCACATAAAAAAATATATAATATAAATATATTTAATATAATACATGTATAATTTAAATGTATAGTATTTATAAAACTAACATATAATTTTTCTTGTTTAAAAAATAGGTGCTGTAAAAATAATAATATTAATAATATTATTGTTAAAAACAAGTACATATATACAAATATCTGAAAATGATTATATAAATATTATATATATATATAAATATTATATAAATACATAAATACACACACACACAAATATAAATATATTTATAAATATATATTTTTATATATTGATATAATTCATATTATATATATTATATATACACATATAATATATATATATAATGTACAACTCTGTTTATATTTTTAAATATTATACACAAATATATCTTATATGATCTAGTATATTTTTATTTAAATATATTATCGACAAATGTAGATATTTAGTTCATGTTATTCATTCTTCAATATTATTGGAATTAAAAGGTTTCAAAATATTAGTAATATTTTATAAAGTGTTTCATATTCTTAAAGAACAAATAATAGATAAATAACGTTCAGATATTCAATCGGTAACTTCCAAATTTTGTCCGGTAAGACAAGGTTACACAGTCTGTAGTTATAAGTACACGTCTTGTACCCTATTTCCCTACACATGGGTGTTTTGAGGGATAAATCTTGTTCCATTTATAAATTACATGTGCTGTCTACTCCATGTTGACCAGATAACCTATCACACATTTGTTCGATTACACAACATGTATCCATTTACACGCAATGCAGTCTACACAAGTTAGAATTTTATATCGTGCAATCTATGTGGTCATTATACACGGTCAAAACTATGTGAGTCGAACAAAATGGATACTTTATGGTATAAACGACGTCTATGTAGTGAACATGACATGTAGTTCATCAAATCCCACATCCATAGAACACACTGAGCTAGTTAGTGAGAAAATAGATACATGACATAAATAGATACATGACGTGTATCTGGCATGTACACATCATGTAGTCCTGCAAGACACACATTAAAGTCCCAAGCGGGTGACTCGGAATTATGGAATGTAGATATATGATGTGTATATATAATTTACAAGCTATGTAGTCCAACTGGGGTATATACTACAGACCCAAGCATGGGACCCTGATACACAGAAACTGAGATACATGGCATGTAGTTGGATGTACATTCCATGTGGTCTCTTATTAAATAATAGGATTAAAAGATACATAAAATAGGAAAATTGTAGCAAAAAAACCTTATTTTATTTATTGAAACAAAATTATGTGTCTGAAAATGTAATAAATGTTTTATTTAATTTCGAATGCTCAATTAATTTATTTTAATAAATATGCCATTAACAGTTCTACCATTTATTTTCTATTAATTCCATAATTGATGGGTATCTCAAATTAAGTTCAGATGATCATTAATATGAATTAAAAATAACTAAATAAATAATTAATTAATTCCAGCAAGGTTATCTTAATAATTAATAATGTATAAAGAAACAAATGCTAGCTGGTTTCTTTTGCGCATTGGTTTTAAATAGTTTTTATTATGTACCGTTAGTTACTAAAAACATTTTTTAAATATCCATTCTAGATAGTAATGGATTTATTTTCAAATTTCTGATTTTTTTTCTTTTTTTATAATTATATCATTTTCTATGGTAAGGAACATTTGAATAATGACCTTTATGTGTTGTATTACACAAAGAAAGTAATGGAAATCAATAAAGAAGATACTTTACAAGGATCAAAACAAACCCAACTTTTTTATCATAAGCTATGTCATATAAATTAAAATTACTTAATTAAATTACATCAAGATGGATATTTAGATTATTTTTAACTTAAACAAGTTTTTGCATGTCACGTATTCTTATAAGGAAAAATGACCAAAACCCAAATTTATAGGAAAGGTTTAACGAATAATGATCTTCTTGAATTAGTTAATACCAATGTGTTTGGACTATTTCCTTTTGAGGAAAGTGGTGGGTATTCATACTTCATAACTTTTTTGATGATTTTAGCATATATAGATATGTCTACTTAATGAGGTGTATGTAATATTCTTTTGATAAATTAAAGGAATACCAGAATGAAGTTGAGAACCATCTTGATAAGAATATTAATAAACACTACTCGAAACATGGTCTAATATATCTTAATCAATACTTAATTTATTATTTATTCGATTTATATATATATTCTCAACTCACTCCTCCATATACACCTTAGTAGAATGGTGTAAGAGAAAGGTCGAACCGAACCTTGCTGGACATGGTGAGATCAATGATGAGTCATTATATTATTCTATTATTATTTTTGGTATATGTGTTTAATACAGAAAAATATATACAAAATCGAGTTCCAACTAAAGAAACTGATGGTATATCAAAACAAATATTAAATGGAAAGAAACTGGGGTTGTATTACTTAAATTTTTGGGGTTGTGAAGTATTTGTTATGGACTCTTCAGGTGATAAGATTTCACCTTGAGGAAAAAAGTGTATCATTATAAGATATTCCAAAGAAGCAACGAGATATTACATATACAATTATTCAAAAAAAGTTCATGGTAGATAGATGTCCCACATTTCGTGAAGATGATCTTAAATATAAAAGAGATAGTTAAAGCGAGAAAGACTTCAATGAAATCCATGTTCAAGATACACAAGAGTTGGAATCAGAAAAAATTCCATAAATCCCCATGGAAGAATAAATTGTTCCTAAGACACAATTACTCTATAGGTGTACTAGAGAAGTTATATAACCAAAATGGTATGGTTTTCTATTCACTGATGATGGTGACTCATTATTAGTTGATAATAATGATCCTATAATATACGAGGAAGTAGTTAGTGGTAAAGTTGTTTCAATGTGGCAAGAGACCATAAATTCAGAAATATATTTTAGATACTAAATACATGTCTAGATTTTGGTAGACCGTCAAGTAGATGTAAATCCTGTTGGTTGAAAATGGGTATTTTAGAAGAAAATCAATAAGGACTATAAGGAACAACTTTTTACAAAAGGGTATAAACAACATCATTTCATTGACTATGCAGAAACCATTTCACCAGTTTCAATGACGATACAAAAACAAATTATAAATTATATTAAAAATTTACATGATTATGATATTTGGAAAATAGATATCAAAAAAACATCCTTAATGGGAACTTTTATGAAGATTTATATATAAAAAAACCTGAAGTGTTTGTTACTCTAAAGGATTCCAAATAAGTTTTCAGGTTTCAAATAACTATTTATGGACTTATAAAATCATCCATGATATGGAACATTCATTTTGATGAGGCCATAAAGGATGTTTGTTTCATTGAGAATGAATGCGATTCATGTTTCTATAAATGACTTAGTTGGAGTTTAGTAATTTTTGTAATAGTATATATTGATGACATATCACTCGTTGGAAAAAAAAATACCAGTCTGATTGTCTATTAATGAATAATTGAATAAATTATTCTCTAAGAAGGAGTTGGGAGAGGAAGCAAATATTATTAAGATCAAGATTCATCATGATAGATCCAAGAGGTTTTTCGCCCTAAGTAAAAGTACATAGATTGAAAAGAAAATAAAGAGACTCAGTATGGGATAATTTAAGAAGGTATTATTTCCAAGGTCACATGGAATTCATCTTTCCAAGAATGTGTGTCCCCAGAAATGTGAAGAATGAAAAATAATGTAAAGGATTCTATACACATTATCAATTGGGTCAGTCAAGTATTCTATGATATGTACTGGGCTAGATTTATTCTATGCATTATATGTAGTATGAAGATATAAATTAGATCTAGGTGACTACCATTGGATGTAATTAAAGACCATCTTTATGTATATGAGGTATAATAAGGTTTTATTCCTAGTTTTTGGACGATATGAGGAAATAGTCATTAGAGGTTATGTAGAAGATAGTTTAAAAACTAATCAATATGATATTATGTCATAAATAAGATTCATATTTACTTTTAATAGAAGGGTTGTGAGATGGAAGATCTAAAATAAGGTTGTGGTCACAAATTATACTATAGATTATGCCTATATTTTTTATTCTAAGGTGGCTAAAAATTCCATATGTATGCATAAATTCATAGGATATATTTATGTGGTACTTATTAATAAAGATCATGTGACAATATTTTGTGATAATATTATAGCCTTGGATCTTGCAAAAGATCGAACGCCATATTAGCATATGAAGCACATAATTTCGATGTATAATCTCTTGAGGTATTTTTATCAGAGATTATAAGTTTATGTAAAGAGTATTTACATGGTATAAAACATAGAATACCCTTGAATAAATAATTAACTCAGTAGAAATAAGACTATGTTGTGGGGTCTAGCAAACTGAAGGCCGTAGGCAATTGTGTCTTGTCCTAGTGGATTTTTTTGGAGTTGGGGTCCTATGAACAACTATTTTTAATTTGATTATTGTAATGATAGATATATTGATTATTAATGAAAATAATTATTACATATTGTTAATTATTCTTCATAAACCTAATTTAATAATTTCTTACAGTATATGATGAATTGATAAGGTCACAACAGTTCACTACTATGATGATAATAATAATGTGCTATGATGATATTATTAAATAATATTATAAGGTTGGATAATGTACTATGATGGTACATATAGAATGTAGACTGTCAGGTTCCAGTAGTCAAGTAGATGAGGATTCATCTCATGAAGTTATCACTTGGTAATATTCAGTAGGGGAGATTATTAGAATAGAACCACCAGTAGGAATTCAACATTTTTTCTATCATTCGATATTTCTATCTACGAGTGTGTGATGGTCATTATACTTTAAGATTATTATTAACACCTATTAAAACTCACATACATAGATATATTTCATAAACCATGATGATAACAGTTAATGGAGAAGTTGGGTACGTTGGGTGCGTCATGAGTAACATGTCATTAAGGAATATATGAAGGAATGATGTTTTCCTTCCATATTTATGGAAACTGATATATTATCCCTTTTTTAATAAAACCATCACATTATATTACATAACCATGGTGCAACAATGTGTTTATTTCAGATATCCAAATAAAGACATATTGAGCATATAGGTTGGTGACATGGATTTGTAACATCCTTGACGTTATATTGTGACAAAGGTATTATATTACATAGTGATCATTCATATGTGGTTTCAGATGTTGTGAAATAACATTATTTCTCTTGGGTGCCTTGAACTATTTCTATAAAATAATATTGGACTTTAGAAAAGCCCACCCAATGCCAGTGGAAAAGAATCATGGAGGGTCACACACTAATTGCTTATGTTGATATCAATTAAATTTTATTTAAATTTAATTAATGGAATAAATTTTATTCTAAACACTGATGAATAATATTATTCAAGTTATATTAATCATATAAATTAAATAATTATTTATTAATGGACATGTGAATAAAAATATATTTATATATTTTATTGAATATTTAATTAATATTTAATCACTGGTATGCGAATGAAATATTTATTTTTGAATAAAAATATTTATTTGTCCGTTAAATAAATATGGAGAAATTTGAATGGACCAAGACCACGTCGGATAATAAATAATTATTTACAAGGTAATAAATATAATTTATTGTTTGTGAAAGATGGTGCACACCACAAAATAATAATTATTTGTCATTATGTGTCATGAGGTTTATTAATGGTTAAATTAATATTTAATAGTTGGTATGAAATTAAAAGAATTTTTAACCTAAACCCTGTCACCATAAATAAAATGTTATGTCTGTATTGTAGGGCATCTAAAATATAGAATAGAGAATTATTGTGCATAATGAATTCTCACTTGACTCCACATTTCTCTCTTCCTTTTAAGAATGATAATGCATGAGATATTTCTTCATGACTGAATAATGATTGATCAAGAACGAACACTACAATACATTCTATTCTCCATGATATCACCCAGATATCAAGTGCAATTGCTTGGATAACATTAAAGCATGTTTGGATCATTGCTAGAAAGATAATACCCTTTTATCCCCACAAGAGCAATGTCAAAAATCTGAAAGGGTATTTTTAGATGATCAATGTCAACTATAAAGAAGAAAGCCTAAGTTGAGGTAATTAATGTAACAACCTGAGATTTTAAAAGATACATTCTTTTTAATTTCATTCATATCTTCTATTGTACGACACACCAAGATTATCTTGCGCTATACGCAACACCGTATTAGCTTGCAGTATACGAAACACTTTTCTTGGCTCTTGTTACACACAATTTCAAGTTCGCTTGATAGAAGTTATTCTACGCAACATTGAGTGTATATATATATATATATTCAATGTATAAATAAAATATGGTTGGATTCTATTATATGCAACAACAAAGGAGTCGTGCACTACACGCAACCCTGACATGGCTTGCATTACACGCAATTGCGACCTTCCTCGATAGAGTGTGTTGTACGCAATACCGGGTTTTAATAAACAACGATATATTATTATAATATTGTCATGAACTATCCATTATGAATATTATTAACTAAATTTTGAATTTCATAACATTATTATTCATCTTAATCATTTTCTAGAACATGGTATAAGAACAAAATAAATTTTTCGGGTAAAATAAGTATTTTTCAAAAAATGCAGTTTTGCCGCCTTTTGATGGCGCACCCACTTTAAATCTAGTTTTTGACATGTTTATATGTTAAATTTTACAAAATAAAATTCTTCTTTTGAGTCAGGATATAAAAATTTACATTAGATAAAGTTTTGATATTTTTCCGATAACTTTTATATTTTAATGAATAGTGAAAACACGCTATATCACTACTAGAAAAACAGGTATTTGCGACGGGATCCCGTCATAAATGGCTTTTTGCGACGGGGTCCCGTCACAAATGACCCGTTGCTGAAAACCGTGTCGCAATAACATTTTTTTGCGACGGGCCCGTCGCTAAAGCCCTTTTCCGCGACGGGGAGAATCTCCGTCGCAACTAGTACTCCGTATATTTGTAAAAAACTATTTGCGACGGGCCCCGTCGCAAAAACTATTTTTTAAAAAATAAAAATAATAATAATACTATTTGCGACGGGAATAGTATCCCGTCGCAAATACTATAAAAAAAATAAAAAAAATAAATTGTTAATAAATTATTTTAATTAATATAATAATAATCCAATTATAATTCAAAAATAAAAAATAATAAAATATTAATAAATGATTTTAATTAATATAATAATAGAATTATAATTCACAAATAAAAAAAATAAATTATTTTAATTAATATAATAATAATAGAATTATAATTCAAAAATAAAAAATAATAGAATATTAATAAATATTTTATAATGAGACAGAAAATACGAATAGAAAAAAAAATCATATTTTGATTTCACAAATTTTATAACAGAAATACAAACTCTAATCTGAAGGAGGGGGGAGGGGGGGATCTGCAGATGGTGGTGGAGGAAACTCCATCCCTAAAGCATGAGTGAGTCGGCGAATGTACTCCATCTGCTCCTGATGCTGCTGCTGCCACCGACTCGTCTGCTCCTCGTACAGCTGCTGCTGGCGTCGACGCTCCTCCTCATGCTGCTGACACATCTGCTCCTATTCCTGTCGGAGACTCTCTATCAGTGCAGTCTGAGATCGCAACTGATCCTCATACTATGTAGCAGAAGAAGATGCACGAGCTCCTCTCGAGCTGGACGCCGACATCGCATCACTGCCATAATAATCTCCGGGAGTCAGTGGAGAGCTGATACCAACTACCCGGCCCTTCTCGAAGGCATACTGGGTGGCCTGCATCCATGCCGCCTCATCAAACTGACGGCCAGTGGTCTGATCTGATGACTCGGCCTGACTCTCAGGCCGGGCCTGTGACGCTGCGGCCTCATATGACTCCTGTAGTTGCAATTTAAAAATAAAATTGTGAATATATTATATACAGTTAATTTTTAAACTTGAAAACAAATAATACTAACCACGATGTGATGATGACGATCACCTCTAAGCTCCCCAGTTGCAGGATCACTATACATCCTCCGATATACGTCGTACTCCGTAATATCGGGGTGTTCGACAGCCTATAAGAATAAAAAATAAACTGTTAATATTTATAGTTATATAAAATATTAATAAATAATGTACGTACCAGATACTGTCTATGAGTACTGAAAGAACGACTCCCAGCTCGATGAGTCACCTCCTGTCTCCCCCGATTCTGCCTCCCCACCGATGATCTCCTCTGAAAGGCACCACTCAACCAGTGCACACATAATCCATCCCATATATGGGATGAAATGTACTCTGGTCGGTGTGCTCTACATGACTCGTCAAAATCTGACACTCCTTCTTTCTTCATCGCAGCTTTTCTTAAATTGTGCAAAAACTGACGAAGGCAATCACGCATGGCCACCTCCCATGCCTCGTGGATGGCGTCACGCATGGTATCCTCGATCGGATACAATAAACCCTACAAATAAATCAAAATATCAAGTTAGAAATGAAATAATTTTGAAAATAAAAATTATTTATTTACGTACGAACTAACCAATGGCTGAACATGGCCTGCTGCACGTCAATGGGAATCTACTCCCATGTGTTCCACGGCTGAGAGAAATAGTTGCGCAAAATAGCACTGCCCTGTCCGACTGCTATATGCGGAAAACTGTAAAAATAATAAACATTTATTATGTGAATAGATTAATGAAATCTTAGTCAAATCAACAGGTTATCACACAGGTTATCACACCTCCGTGTGCGTGGATCAAACCCAAGACGTGGACGTCGCTCGGGGACGGGGTAAGGAATCATCAATCGTGCAAGACCGCGCCCCCTCCGCGTACTCCCTGGAGTGCCTGCAGGCTGAGGGTCATCTGGCAGCAACTCATCGGCATCGAAAGTCAGGTCAGCATCCGCCAACTCATGAAATGTGGCGTCGTCCATCTGAAACAGAAAATTTTAATGTTGTTAGCAAATAATTCATAATTACTATTATATATACATATATACATATTATGATTGTATATAAATACCATGGAATTCTATCAGTGTTCATCTTCATCATCATCTTCATATATGTCAATGTCATCTTCATATTCCTCCTCAACATCATCGATATCGATTCGAGTTACAGTTGCTTCATCTCTTACCATTTCAAATTCATATGTGACATCATTAACATCATCGTCATCACCAACTCTTAAATGTGGGGTGTCGTCATCGATACTCATGTCTATTTGCAAAAAAGATTGATTTTGAGTACTCTCTTGAAAAACTTCAATTCTTTTCACATCAGTGAAAGCACATTCACTTTGACTAAACTGATTGTCTCGAATTTTGATTTTTATTACACTCCACCTATCAGTCAAGTCTCTTGATGTAGCACAGTACTTTGCGTAATAAACTTGATGTTCCTGTTGAGCCAATAAGAATGGTTCATTTACAGCGAGAACACTTTTACATTTAATATCGATGATTCCATGAGTCAGATGAACACGCACGCCTCTCTCTGTATCCAACCACCGACATTTGAACATGGTTATGTAATGTTGTCCAAGATAACAGAGTTCAATGATTTCATCAAGTATGCCATAAAAGTCAACTTCATTTTCCCGATGATGATATCCTCTCAAGATAACTCCACTATTCATTGTTTTTTTCGATTCCCCATATGCATGTGTGTGGAATTGAAATCCATTCACCACATATGCATTATAAGTTTTAACAAGTTTGGAAGGTGGGTTACTCAATACACACAACCGTTTGTAAATTTTATCAGCATGTCGAGACACCTGAAAATTTGTGAAATAATTATCAATATAGTAAACTATACATTGAATGAGTTGATAAAAGATAAAGAATTTATGTTACCAGTTTTTGAAACCACTGAGAGAAATTTTTCAGTCGACGTTCTTCGAGAGCAGCTGCTGTAATTTGTGGAATTTGTTTCTTGATATGATTATCATACAACCTATAAAAACCAAAGTTATTTACTGTAACATAAATGATAGAATAAGTGATATAAACACTTACAGTACAACTGATGTCATCTCTTCACAGTTGAGCAGAACATACGTATGAGCTCTATGATGTTCATCATCTGAAAGCCAGCGTTCATAAACTCCACCAAAACCAAGCTCTGACTGGTTGAAAACAGATAATTGATTGTCGATTTCATCAATATTCCTCTCGTTCCGTCCCATTCGGTTGTGTTTTGAAGGATACTCAGATTCAAAATAATGGGAGCAGAAAAAAGATATTTCCTCTTGCAAATAAGCTTCTGCAATAGATCCTTCAACATATGCTTTGTTACGTACTTTTCTTTTCATTTTTTGCATTCATCTTTCAAATGGGTACATCCATCGAAATTGTACTGGACCTCCACATTTGGCTTCATATGGCAAATGTAACATCAAATGTTACATTGAGTCGAAGAAAGACGGCGGAAATATTTTTTCCAGTTTACATATAATTACAGCAACATCTTTTTCAAGTTTGCCTAGAGCATCATAATCTGTTGTAGCCGCACAAATTTCTCGAAAAAATTGAGAGATGTCTGTTATGGAATCCCAAATCACAGAATTCAACAGACCTCTTAATCCAATGGGTAGCAGTCTTTCCATTATAACATGACAATCATGACTTTTTAATCCAGTAATATGACCATCCTTTACACATCTACCCAAATTGGAAGCACATCCATCTGGAAGTCTCAAATCTGCAATCCACTGACAAAATAATAAACGGTTTTCTTTAGACAGTGTATAAGCTGCTTTTGGTTTCAGTAACCTTTCTGTTCTGACATTCTCAAACAATTCCAATTCTGGACGCCTGCAAATTTGGGCAAGATCTAAACGTGCATTTACATTGTCTTTGTTCTTTCCTGGCGTATCCAAAACTGTATGAAACAAATTATCACACTACGGGAAAAATGAGTATTTGCGACGGGTTATTTGCGACGGGAATAAATCCCGTCGCAAATAACCCTGTTAAAAACATATTTGCGACGGGGGTATTTGCCGGTCGCAAATAAGTAGCCTTTTGCGACGGGGAAGGCTATCCCGTCGCAAAAGGACTGGCGCCCTTTGCGCGCCAAATCGCGGGAAAACTATTTGCGACGGGAATATTCCCCCGTCGAAAACTCACCGGCGGCGGTAAAAGGTATTTGCGACGGGAATATTCCTCCGTCGCAAATAGTATGTCGGCAGGTGGTTATTTGCGACGGGACCCGTTGTAAATAACTATTTAACCGTTGACCGTAATAAATGATGGCTAAGGTATTTGTGACGGGATACCCGTCGCAAATGGGCCCGTCACAACTAATCTAACCTATAAATACCTCCATCCGTTTTTTTCAAATCATTCTCAAATTCCATCTTCTTCTTCTCTCAAGATTTTATTTCTACAGTTCAGTTTTTCTCAAGTTTAATTTTTTTTCCGGAGTTGGTATTGAAGTTTTGAAGAACGATCAGAGATCAACCTCAGATCAATTTTCAAGGTATTTATACTTATTTTAATTTCATATTTATTTTTAATGTTTTATTAGTTTTAATTATTCTTAATTAGTTGTAATTTAATATTGTTTACATTGTTTTATAACTTAATAATTAGTAATAAATACTAATAATTAGGAATAATAACATTATTTAATTATTAATATATTTTATTATTAATATTAAAATAATATAATTTTTTATATATATACAGTTCTCTTTTCATCTGTGATTTTGCTGTCTTCACATGTATTATTTGTATATGGAGATAGAAAACACACAGATGAAAGGAAAACTGTATATAAATTAGAAAATTATATTATTTTAATATTAATAATAAAATATACTAATAATGTTATTATTCATATTTATTGGTAATTATTACTAATTACTGGTAATTATTCATTTAATTAATCATAATTAAGAACAATTACCAATAATTACCAATAATTAGTAATACTTAGTAATAATTACCAATAATTAGTAATAATTACCACTAATTAGTAATAATTACCAATAATTAGTAATAATTACCAATAATTAGTAATAATTACCAATAATTAGTAATAATTAGTAATAATTAGTAATAATTACCAATAATTAGTAATAATTACCAATAATTAGTAATAATTACCAATAATTAGTAATAATTACCAATAATTCGTAATAATTAGTCATAATTAGTAATAATTACCAATAATTAGTAATAATTACCAATAATTAGTAATAATTACCAATAATTAGTAATAATTACCAATAATTAGTAATACTTACCAATAATTAGTAATAATTACCAATAATTAGTAATAATTAGTAATAATTACCAATAATTAGTAATAATTACCAATAATTAGTAATAATTAGTAATAATTAGTAATAATTTGTAATAATTACCAATAATTAGTAATAATTAGTAATAATTACCAATAATTAGTAATAATTAGTAATAATTAGTAATAATTACCAATAATTAGTAACAATTAGTAATAATTAGTAACAATTAGTAATAATTAGTAACAATTAGTAATAATTAGTAATAATTACCAATAATTAGTAATAATTACCAATAATTAGTAATAATTACCAATAATTAGTAATAATTATAAATAATTAGTAATAATTACCAAAAATTATCGGTAAATAGAAATAATTAGTAATAAATAGAAATAATTACCGGTAATTAATAATAATTAGTAATAATTACCAATAATTAGTAATAATTACCAATAAATAGTAATAATTACCAATAATTAGAAATAATTACTAATAAATAGAAATAATTTCCAATAATTAGAAATAATTACCAATAATTACCAATAATTAGTAATAATTACCAATATTTAGAAATAATTACCAATAATTACAAATAATTACCAATAATTAGTAATAATTACCAATAATTAATAATAATTACTAAAAATTAGTAATAATTACCAATAATTAGTAATAATTACCAATAAATTCCAATAATTACCAATAATTAGTAAAAATTAGTAATAATTACCAATAATTAGTAACAATTAGTAATAATTAGTAACAATTAGTAATAATTAGTAATAATTACCAATAATTAGTAATAATTACCAATAATTAGTAATAATTACCAATAACTAGTAATAATTAGGAATAATTACCAATAATTAGTAATAATTAGTAATAATTACCAACAATTAGTAATAATTAGTAATAATTAGTAATAATTAGTAATAATTAGTAATAATTATCAATAATTAGTAATAATTAACAATAATTAGTAATAATTACCAATAATTAGTAATAATTACCAATAATTAGTAATAATTAAGAATAATTAGTAATAATTAAGAATAATCAGTAATAATTAACAATAATTACTAATAATTACCAATAATTAGTAATAATTATCAATAATTAGTAATAATTAGTAATAATTACCAATAATTAGTAATAATTACCAATAATTTGTAATAATAAGTAATAATTACCAATAATTAGTAATAATTACCAATAATTAGTAATAATTACCAATAATTACCAATAATTAGTAATAATTACCAATAATTAGTAATAATTAGTAATAATTAGTAATAATTACCAATAATTAGTAATAATTAGTAATAATTACCAATAATTAGTAATAATTAGTAATAATTAGTAAGAATTACCAATAATTAGTAATAATTACCAATAATTAGTAATAATTACCAATTATTAGTAATAATTACCAATAATTAGTAATAATTAGTAATAATTACCAATAATTAGTAATAATTAGTAATAATTACCAACAATTAGTAATAATTAGTAATAATTAGTAATAATTATCAATAATTAGTAATAATTATCAATAATTAGTAATAATTAACAATAATTAGTAATAATTGCCAATAATTAGTAATAATTACCAATAATTAGTAATAATTACCAATAATTAGTAATAATTAAGAATAATTAGTAATAATTAAGAATAATTAGTAATAATTAAGAATAATTAGTAATAATTAAGAATAATTAGTAATAATTACCAATAATTCGTAATAATTACCAATAATTAGTAATAATTAGTAATAATTACCAATAATTAGTAATAATTACCAATAATTAGTAATAATTAGTAATAATTACCAATAATTAGTAATAATTACCAATAATTAGTAATAATTACCAATAATTACCAATAATTAGAAATAATTAGTAATAATTAGTAACAATTACCAATAATTAGTAATAATTAGTAATAATTACTAATAATTAGTAATAATTAGTAATAATTAGTAATAATTACCAATAATTAGTAATAATTACCAATAATTAGTAATAATTACCAATTATTAGTAATAATTCCCAATAATTAGTAATAATTAGTAATAATTACCAATAATTAGTAATAATTAGTAATAATTACCAATAATTACCAATAATTAGTAATACTTAACAATAATTAGTAATATTTACCAATAATTAGTAATACTTAACAATAATTAGAAATAATTACCAATAATTACCATTAATTATTAATAATTACCAATAATTAGTAATAATTACCAATAATTAGTAATAATTACCAATAAATACCAATAATTACTGATAATTAGTAATAATTCGTAATAATTACCAATAATTAGTAATAATTAGTAATAGTTAGTAATAATTAGGTCTATCTCAAAAAAAAGTTTGCGTCAGTCGTGTATGATCTAAACTCTATAATTATCCTAGCTTGAGTGTTTTTTCTAACAAATTATTCAAAACCAGTAATGCTTTTATATTTTATAGAGACATATGGAACAACGAGGTCGTCAAAAATCATTATTAGGTGACCGCATATGGATAAATCAACGTAGAAATCCAAATGGTTCTGGTTTAAATCCAGTATATGTAGAGGGTGTGGAGACTTTTTTATCATTTGCGGCATCAAATCCAGAATTTGTTTCAGAAGACAAAATAAAATGCCCTTGCAGAAAATGTGCATTGAGAACGTTTGACATGTTTAACAAAGTGGGAGAACATCTCTTGCGTTTTGGTTTTCAACCAGATTATGTATTTTGGTATCAACACGGTGAACGCAATTCCAGAGCAGGTGATACCAACTTGATTCCAGATCCATCCTGGTTTCAAGATTTAGTACATGATGTTGCAGGTTCATCTGATCAACATACAGAAACTCCGGCTGATATAGATTCAAATCCTGAGTTGGCACCGTCTGAATTTTATGAGTTGTTGAAGTCTGCTGAGGATGTATTATATCCTGGCTTCAAGATGAGCAAATTAGAAGCAGTTGCAAAATTTATGGCTATCAAATCAGATAATGGAATGTCAAACACCTGTTTTGACCAGATATTTTCTTTGCTTAAAACATTGTTACCTGAAGGAAATGTTTTACCTGCAAATTACTATGAGAGTAAGAGGCTGGTTCGAAATTTGGGACTTACTTGTCAGAAGATTCATGCATGTTCAAATGACTGCATTTTATATTCTGGGGAAAATGAGTCATTGGATAGTTGTCCCACATGTGGGCAACTGAGATATAAAGAAGGACAACACGGGAAGTCTGGTTTGATTCATGTAAAACAGTTGAGATATTTTCCGATTACATCCAGACTCCAGCGTTTATTCATGTCTAAGAATACGACGACAATGATGGCATGGCATAAAAAGAACATTTCAACCGATAAAAGCTTGAATCATCCAGCCGATGTTGATTCATGGAAACATTTTGATAGAGTGCATCCATCCTTTGCTTTAGAAGCTAGAAATGTTCGACTAGGGCTTTCCACTGATGGTTTCTGTCCGTTTGGATCTTATGGTAGTCAATATTCATGTTGGACTGTTTTTTTAACTCCGTACAATTTACCTCCATGGATGTTGATGAAGGAGCCATATATCTTTTTGACTTTACTAATTCCAGGACATCCGAAGAAAAATATTGATGTTTATTTGAAACCATTGATTGATGAATTAAATTTATTGTGGAGTACTGGTGTCAGTACATATGATGTTGCAACGAAACAGAATTTCATACTGAGAGCAGCATTGATGTGGACAATAAGTGACTTCCCGGCTTATGGGATGTTATTTGGCTGGAGTACACATGGCCAGAAATCATGTCCTTTATGTATGGGAGAGAACAAAGCATTTATGCTCATTCATGGAAAGAAACCTTTTTATTTTGACTGTCATCGCAGGTTTCTTCCAGCTGATCATCCTTTTCGCAGAAACAGATCTCATTTCAGAAAAGGAACAGTTGAAAGGGAAGGACCTCCAAAAATGCTATCAGGTTCGGAGTTAAAATCAGTTGTACTTTCATTACCTCCCATCACTTTTGGTCCCACAATAAACCAAGAGAAAATTTCTGGTTTTGGGAAAGAACACAATTGGATTAAACGTAGCATATTTTGGGATTTGCCATATTGGTCTAATTTGTTGGTCCGACACATGTTAGATGTGATGCATATTGAGAAGAACTGTTTTGATAATTTGTTTCATACAGTTTTGGATACGCCAGGAAAGAGCAAAGACAATGTAAATGCACGTTTAGATCTTGCCCAAATTTGCAGGCGTCCAGAATTGGAACTGTTTGAGAATGTCAGAACAGAAAGGTTACTAAAACCAAAAGCAGCTTATACACTCTCTAAAGAAAACCGTTTATTATTTTGTCAGTGGATTGCAGATTTGAGACTTCCAGATGGCTGTGCTTCCAATTTGGGTAGATGTGTAAAGAATGGTCATATTACTGGATTAAAAAGTCATGATTGTCATGTTATAATGGAAAGACTGCTACCCATTGGATTAAGAGGCCTGTTGAATTCTGTGATTTGGGATTCCATAATAGACATGTCTCAATTTTTTCGGGAAATTTGTGCGGCTACAGCAGATTATTATGCTCTAGGAAAACTTGAAAAAGATGTTGTTGTAATTATATGTAAACTGGAAAAAATATTTCCGCCGTCTTTCTTCGACTCAATGGAGCATTTGATGTTACATTTTCCATATGAAGACAAATGTGGAGGTCCAGTACAGTTTCGATGGATGTACCCATTTGAAAGATGCATGAAAAAATTGAAAAGAAAAGTACGTAACAAAGCATCTATTGAAGGATCTATTGCAGAAGCTTATTTGCAAGAGGAAATATCTTTTTTCTGCTCCCATTATTTTGAATCTGAGTATCCTTCAAAACACAACCGAATGGGACGGAACGAGAGGAATATTGATGAAATCGACAATCAATTATCTGTTTTCAACCAGTCAGAGCTTGGTTTTGGTGGAGTTTATGAACGCTGGATTTTAGATGATGAACATCATAGAGCTCATACGTATGTTCTGCTCAACTTTGAAGAGATGACATCAGTTGTACTGTAATTGTTTATATCACTTGTTCTATCATTTATGTTACAGTAAATAACTTTGGTTTTTATTGGTTGTATGATAATCATATCAAGAAACAAATTCCACAAATTACAGCAGCTGCTCTCGAAGAACGTCGACTGAAAAATTTATCTTAGTGGTTTCAAAAACTGGTAACATAAATTCTTTGTCTTTTAGCAACTCATTCAATGTATAGTTTACTATATTGATAATTATTTCACAAATTTTCAGGTGTCTCGACATGCTGATAAAATTGACAAACGGATGTGTGTATTGAGTAACCCACCTTCCAAACTTGTTAAAACTTATAATGCATATGTGGTGAATGGATTTCGATTAAACACATATACATATGGTGAATCGAAAAAAACAATGAACAGTGGAGTTAGCTTGAGAGGATCTCATCATCGAGAAAATGAAGTTGACTTTTATGGCATACTTGATGAAATCATTGAACTCTGTTATCTTGGACAACATTACATAACCATGTTCAAATGTCGATGGTTGGATACAGAGAGAGGAATGCATGTTCATCCGACCCATGGAATCATCGATATTAAATGTAAAAGTGTTCTCGCAGTAAATGAACCATTCTTATTGGATCAACAGGCACATCAAGTTTATTACGCAAAGTACTATGCTACATTAAGAGACTTGACTGATTGGTGGAGTGTAATAAAAATCAAAATTCGAGACAATCAGTTTAGTCAAAGTGAATGTGCTTTCACTGATGTGCAAAGAATTGATGTTTTTCAAGAGAGTACTCAAAATCAATCTTTTTTGCAAAGAGACATGAGTATCGATGACGACACCCCACATTTAAGAGTCGGTGATGACGATGATGTTAATGATGTCACATATGAATTTGAAATGGTAAGAGATGAAGCAACTGTAACTCGAATGGATATCGATGATGTTGAGGAGGAATATGAAGATGACATTGACATATATGAAGATGATGATGAAGATGAACATTGATAGAATTCCATGGTATTTATATACAATCATAATATGTATATATGTATATATAATAGTAATTATGAATTATTTGCTAACAAGATTAACATTTTCTGTTTCAAATGGACGACACCACATTTCGTGAGTTGGCGGATGCTGACCTGACTTTCGATGTGGACGAGTTGCTGCCAGATGACCCTCAGCCTGTAGGCGCTCCAAGGAGTACGCGGAGGGGGCGCGGTCTTGCACGATTGATGATTCCTGACCCCGTCCCCGAGAGACGTCCACGTCTTGGGTTTGATCCACGCACACGGAGGTGTGATAACCTGTGTGATAACCTGTTGATTTGACTAAGATTTCATTAATCTATTCACATAATAAATGTTTATTATTTTTACAATTTCCCGCATATAGCAGTCGGACAGGGCAGCGCTATTTTGCGCAACTATTTCTCTCAGTCGTGGACCACATGGGAGCAGATTCCCATTGATGTGCAGTAGGCCATGTTCGGCCATTGGTTGGTACGTACGTAAATAAATAATTTTTATTTTGAAAATTATTTCATTTCTAACTTTATATTTTGATTTATTTGTAGGGTTTATGGTATCCAATCGAGGATACCATGAGTGACTCCATCCACGAGGCATGGGAGGTGGCCATGCGTGATCGCCTTCGTCAGTTTTTGCACAATTTAAGAAAAGCTGCGATGAAGAAAGCAGGAGTGTCAGATTTTGACGAGTCATGTAGAGCACATCGACCAGAGTACATTTCATCCCATGTATGGGATGGATTATGTGCGCACTGGTTGAGTGGTGCCTTTTAGAGGAGATCATCGGTGGGGAGGCAGAATCGGGGGAGACAGGAGGTGACTCATCGAGTTGGGAGTCGTTCTTTCAATACTCATAGACAACATCTGGTACGTACATTATTTATAAATATTTTATATAACTATAAATATTAACAGTTTATTTTTTATTCTTATAGGCTGTTGAGCACCCCGATATTACGGAGTACGACGTATATCGGAGGATGTATAGTGATCCGGCTACTGGGGAGCTCAGAGGTGATCGTCAGCATCACATCATGGTTAGTATTATTTGTTTTCAAGTTTAAAAATTAACTGTATATAATATATTAACAATTTTAATTTTAAATTTCAACTACAGGAGTCGTATGAGGCCGCTGCGTCACAGGCCCGGCCTGAGAGTCAGGCCGAGTCATCAGATCAGACCACTGGCCGTCAGTTTGATGAGGCGACATGGATGCAGGCCACCCAGTATGCCATCGAGAAGGGCTGGGTAGTTGGTATCAGCTCTCGACTGACTCCCGGAGATTATTATGGAAGTGCTGCGATGTCGGCGTCCAGCTTGAGAGGAGCTCGTGCATCTTCTTCTGCTACACAGTATGAGGATCAGTTGCGATCTCAGACTGCAATGATAGAGAGTCTCCGACAGGAGCAGGATCAGATGCGTTAGCAGCATGAGGAGGAGCGTCGACGCCAACAGCAGCTGTACGAGGAGCAGACGAGTCGGTGGCAGCAGCAGCATCAGGAGCAGAAGGAGTACATGCGCCGACTCACTCATGCTTTAGGGATGGAGTTTCCTCCACCACCATCTGCAGATCCCCCCCTCCCCCCCTCCTTCAGATTAGAGTTTGTATTTATGTTATAAAATTTTTGAAATTAAAATATGATTTTTTTTTCTATTCGTAGTTTCTGTCTCATTATAAAATATTTATTAATATTCTATTATTTTTTATTTCTGAATTATAATTCTATTATTATTATATTAATTAAAATAATTTAATATTTTTATTTGTGAATTATAATTATATTATTATATTAATTAAAATCATTTATTAATATTTTATTATTTTTTATTTTTGAATTATAATTGGATTATTATTATATTAATTAAAATAATTTATTAACAATTTATTTTTTTTATTTTTTTTATAGTATTTCCGACGGGATACTATTCCCGTCGGAAATAGTATTATTGTTTTTTTATTTGTTAAAGAATAGTTTTTGCGACGGGGCCCGTCGCAACTAGTTTTTTACAAATATACGGAGTACTAGTTGCGATGGGGATTCTCCCCGTTGCGGAAAAGGGCTTTAGCGACGGGCCCGTCGCAAAAAAATGTTATTGCGACACCGTTTTTAGCAACGGGTCATTTGCGACGGGACCCCGTCGAAAAAAGCCATTTGCGACGGGATCCCGTCACAAATACCTATTTTTCTAGTAGTGTCAAAACAGTTCTTCTCAATATGCATGACATCTAACATGTGTCGGACCAACAAATCAGAACAATATGGAAAATCCCAAAATATGCTACATTTAATCCAATTGTGTTCTTTCCCAAAAAAAGAAATTTTCTGTTGGTTTATTGTGGGACCAAATGTGATGGGAGGTAATGAAAGTACAACTGATTTTAACTCCGAACCTGATAGCATTTTTGGAGGTCCTTCCCTTTCAACTGTTCCTTTTCTGAAATGAGATCTTTTTCTGCGAAAAGGATGATCAGCTAGAAGAAACCTGCGATGACAGTCAAAATAACAAGGTTTCTTTCCATGAATGAGCATAAATGCTTTGTTCTCTCCCATACAGTAAGGATATGATTTCTGACCATGTGTACTCCAGCCAGATAACATCCCATAAGCCGGGAAGTCACTTATTGTCCACATCAATGCTTCTCTCAGAATGAAATTCTGTTTCGTTGCAACATCATATGTACTGACACCAGTACTCCACAATAAATTTAATTCATCAATCAATGGTTTCAAATAAACATCAATATTTTTCTTCGGATGTCCTGGAATTAGTAAAGTCAAAAAGATATATGGATCCTTCATCAATATCCATGGAGGTAAATTGTACGGAGTTAAAAAAAACAGGCCAACATGAATATTGACTACCATAAGATCCAAACGGACAGAAACCATCAGTGGAATGCCCCAGTCGAACATTTCTAGCTTCTAAAGCAAAGGATGGATGCACTCTATCAAAATGTTTCCATGAATCACCATCGGCTGGATGACTCAATCTTTTATAGGTTGAAATATTCTCTTTATTCCATGACATCATTGTCATTGTATTCTTAGACATGAATAAACGCTGGAGTCTGGATGTAAGCGGAAAATATCTCAACTGTTTTACAGGAATCAAACCAGACTTCCCGTGTTGTCCTTCTTTATATCTCAGTTGCCCACATGTGGGACAACTATCCAATGACTCATTTTCCCCAGAATATAAAATGCAGTCATTTGAACATGCATGAATCTTCTGACAAGTAAGTCCCAAATATTGAACCAGCCTCTTACTCTCATAGTAATTTGCAGGTAAAACATTTCCTTCGGGTAATAGTGTTTTAAGAAAAGAAAATATCTGGTCAAAACAGGTGTTTGACATTCCGTTATCTGATTTGATATCCATAAATTTTGCAACTGCTTTTAATTTTCTCATCTTGCAGCCAGGATATAATGCATCATCAGCAGACTTCAACAACTCATAAAATTCAGACGGTACCAACTCAGGATTTGAAGCTATATCAGCCAGAGCTTCTGTTTGTTGAACAGATGAACTTTCAACATCATGTACTATATCTTGAAACCGGGATGGATCTGGAATCAAGTTGGTATCACCTACTCTGGAACTGCGTTCACCATGTTGATACCAAAATACATAATCTGGTTGAAAACCAAAACGCAAGAGATGTTCTCCCACTTTATCAAACGTTTCAAACGTTCTCAATGCACATTTTCTGCAAAGGCATTTTATTTTTCCTTCTGAAACAAATTCTGGATTTGATGCCGCAAATGATAAAAAAGTCTCCACACCCTCTACATATACTGGATTTAAACCAGAACCATTTGGATTTCTACGTTGATTTATCCATATGCGGTCACCTAATAATGATTGTTGATGACCTAGTTGTTCCATATTTCTCTATAAAATATAAAAGCATTACTGGTTTTGAATAATTTGTTAGAAAAAACACTCAAGCTAGGATAATTATAGAGTTTAGATCATACATGACTGACGCAAACTTTTTATTGAGATAGACCTAAAAATTGACCCTTTAAGAATTAAATATGTTGAGAATAAAGAAAAACATGTTGCAAATATTGATAATTTTAATATTATATAAATTTTTTATTATTTTCATAGTACTAATATTATTGGTAAGTATTACTAATTATTACTAATTAATACTAATTATTGGTAATTATTACTAATTATTACCAATTATTGGTAATTATTACTAATTATTGGTAATTATTACTAATTATTGATAATTATTACTAATTATTGGAAATTATTACTAATTATTGGTAATTATTACTAATTATTACTAATTATTGGTAATTATTGGTAATTATTGGTAATTATTACTAATTATTACTAATTATTGGTAATTATTGGTAATTATTACTAATTATTACTAATTATTACTAATTGTTGGTAATTATTGGTAATTATTACTAATTATTGGTAATTAATACTAATTATTGGTAATTATTGGTAATTATTACTAATTAATGGTAATTATTGGTAATTATTTTAATTATTGGTAAATATTACTAATTATTGGTAAATATTACGAATTATTGTTAAGTATTACTAATTATTGGTAATTATTACTAATTATTGGTAATTATTACTAATTATTACTAATTATTACTAATTATTGGTAATTATTACTAATAATTGGTAATTATTACTAATTATTACTAATTATTACTAATTATTGATAATTATTACTAATTATTACTAATTATTGGTAATTAATACTAATTATTACTAATTATTACTAATTATTGATAATAATTGGTAATTATTACTAATTATTGGTAATTATTACTAATTATTGGTAATTATTACTAATTATTTGTAATTATTACTAATTATTGGTAATTATTACTAATTATTACTAATTGTTACTAATTATTGGTAATTATTACTAATTATTACTAATTATTGGTAATTATTGGAATTTATTGGTAATTATTACTAATTATTACTAATTATTACTAATTATTGGTAATTATTCGTAATTATTACTAATTATTGGTAATTAATACTAATTATTGGTAATTATTGGTAATTATTACTAATTAATGGTAATTATTGGTAATTATTACTAATTATTGGTAATTATTACTAATTATTACTAATTGTTATTAATTATTGGTAATTATTACTAATTATTAATAATTATTGGTAATTATTGGAATTTATTGGTAATTATTACTAATTATTGGTAATTATGACTAATTATTGGTAATTATTTCTAATTATTACTAATTATTGATAATTATTACTAATTATTACTAATTATTACTAATTATTACTAATTATTACTAATTTACCGGTAATTATTGGTAGTTATTACTAATTATTGCTAATTATTGCTAATTATTCCTAATTATTCCTAATTATTCCTAATTATTCCTAAATATTACTAATTATTATTAATTATTACTATTTATTAATAATTATTCCTAATTATTCCTAATTATTACTAATTATTACTAATTATTGGTAATTATTGGTAATTATTACTAATTATTGGTAATTATTACTAATTATTGGTAATTATTACTAATTATTGGTAGTTATTACTAATTATTGGTAATTATAACTAATTATTTCTAATTATTACTATTTAGCGGTAATTATTTCTAATTATTACTAATTATTACTATTTACCGGTAATTATTACTATTTACCGGTAATTATTACCAATTATTTCTAATTATTACTAATTATTACTATTTACCGATAATTATTACTAATTATTGGTAATTATTACTAATTATTACTAATTATTATTAATTATTACTATTTACCGGTAATTATTTCTAATTATTACTAATTATTACTATTTACCGATAATTATTACTAATTATTACTAATTATTGGTAATTATTACTAATTATTGCTAATTATTGCTAATTATTGCTAATTATTGCTAATTATTCCTAATTATTCCTAATTATTCCTAATTATTCCTAATTATTACTAATTGTTACTAATTATTATTAATTATTACTAATTATTCCTAATTATTACTAATTATTCCTAATTATTACTAATTATTACTAATTATTGGTAATTATTGGTAATTATTTCTAATTATTGGTAATTATTACTAATTATTGGTAATTATTACTAATTATTGGTAGTTATTACTAATTATTGGTAATTATTACTAATTATTACTAATTATTACTATTTAGCGGTAATTATTTCTAATTATTACCAATTATTACCAATTATTACCAATTATTACTAATTATTACTAATTATTACTAATTATTACTAATTATTATTAATTATTACTAATTATTACTAATTATTTCTAATTATTACTAATTATTACTAATTATTCCTAATTATTGGTAATTATTGGTAATTATTCCTAATTATTCTTAATTATTACTAATTATTCTTAATTATTACTAATTAGTGGTAATTATTAGTAATTATTAATAATTATTACTAATTATTGATAATTAGTAATAATTATTACTAATTATTACTAATTATGGATAATTATTGGTAATTATTACTAATTATTGGTAAGTATTTCTAATTATTGGTAAGTATTACTAATTATTGATAATTATTACTAATTATTGGTAATTATTACTAATTATTGGAAATTATTACTAATTATTACTAATTATTACTAATTATTACTAATTATTACTAATTATTGGTAATTATTGGTAATTGTTCTTAATTATGAGTAATTAAATGAATAATTACCAATAATTAGGAATAATAACATTATTAGTATATTTTATTATTAATATTAAAATAATATAATTTTCTAATTTATATTAAATTCTTCTTTCATCTGTGTGTTTTCTATCTCCATATACAAATAATACATGTGAAGACAGCAAACACACAGATGAAAAAAGAATTGTATATATATAAAAAATTATATTATTTTAATATTAATAATAAAATATATTAATAATTAAATAATGTTATTATTCCTAATTATTAGCATTTATTACTAATTATTAAGTTATAAAACAATGTAAACATAATTAAATTACAACTAATTAAGAATAATTAAAACTAATAAAACATTAAAAATAAATATTAAATTAAAATAAATATAAATTCCTTGAAAATTGATCTGAGGTTGATCTCAGATTGTTCTTCAAAACTTCAATATCAATTCCGGAGAAAAAAATTAAACTTGAGAAAAATTGAACTGTAGAAATAAAATTTTGAGAGAAGAAGAAGATGGAATTTGAGAATGATTTGAAAAAAACGGATGATGGTATTTATAGGTTAGATTAGTTGCGACGGGCCCATTTGCGACGGATACCGTCGCAAATACCTTAGCCAGCATTTATTACGGTCAACGGTTAAATAGTTATTTGCGACGGGTCCCGTCGCAAATAACCACCTGTCGACATACTATTTGCGACGGGGGAATATTCCCGTCGCAAATACCCTTTACCGCCGGCGGTTATTTGCGACGGGAATATTCCCTCGTCTCAAATACCTTTTACCGCCGCCGGTTATTTGCGATGGGAATATTCCCCCGTCGCAAACATGTTTCCCGCGATTTGGCGCGCAAAGGGCGTCAGTCCTTTTGTGACGGGCAAATACCCCCGTCGCAAATAAGTTTTTAACAGGGGTATTTGCGACGAGATTTATTCCCGTCGCAAATAACCCGTCGCAAATACCCATTTTTCCCTTAGTGTATTTTAATTAAAAACAACTTTTTTCACCGTAATATCTTATGTGGTTAAATTATAATATTGAATGGTTTTAATGTATAAATAGAATATATTTTTACCATTTAATATAATATATGTCATTAGCATTGATTTTACCTTGAATTCGTAGGTTAAATCAATTCAATCTTTTGCAATGTTTTAAAGAAAAACCCGTTTTCTTTCGAAAACGAGATTAATTTTAATTTAATTTATGCATCTTTTGTGTATTGAATTTGGAAAAATGGATTTCATATTTGGAATCAGTGGGTCCAATTTATATTAATAAGCTACTTTTTATTTTTGGGCATTGTGAATAATAACTACGGTAAATTTTATTTACTATAGTTAAAGGTAAATCGGGTAATTAAGGGTAAATATAAGATAATAAAATTACCCTAACCCTTGGAAAAGTCATATTGGATGGCTAATAGTAGACCCATATAACCTAAGGGTCGGATTAGATTCATTTTATGGACTTTTGTCCATGAAAATAATTTAATTATTATTAAAACAAAAGAATGTGACAACATGTCACTTTCTTAAATCTTATAAGTATAATAATTTTAATTTAGTGGTAAACGTCATGAAACTTCAAACCTGAATAGTCTCCAGAAATCTAATACAATTATCTACATCATAGGAATTTATTTAGAATTTATAGGGATTAAATAATTATCATTTATTATGACACAAAGATGATGCAGTAATTGCCTTATTAATGAAATATTGACATAATTGATGTTATAAATACCCAAATAAATGTAATTTGAGACTTTTTATGACTTACATTAATTTTATAGGTTAATATGACATGTTATTGTTGATATAAGTAACTTGGTTCGAACGTATCATTCTATTATGAATTTCAATAAAATTATGTACCAAATAGTGTCAAAATTGACATAAATTAGTTTTTAAAACAAATATTATATTATTAATTGTTATTTAATTCCTAAAAATCTAAGGTTTGGCCAAATGACTTATATAAGGATAGATATATTAATAATAAACAACTTGGGGTTCGTTTGGCTTGTTATGGTATGTTTATTAACCAAACAGTGTAAGAAAACAAAAGACACTGTAAAAGTTAAATTATTTAACTTAGAGTTAAATCTAATTGATAAGGTTAAAATAATAACCTAAACTTGTCTAAATCCTATTGGATGAGAGGATTTCGACCCATACCCACTTTATATTTGAAATAAGACCCTTTGGAACCATTATAAACCGAATTTTACCTTAATATAAAATAATATTTTGAGATTTTCCTAAGGTGCCCCTCTCCTCCCTTATAAAAGGGCACATCCTCCCTCTCCTCCTCACACCAATTTGAGCGTTCATGCTCAGACAACCCCTTCCAAAATCTCTTATCCACTTCCCTAGTATCATCCTAGAGGTCATGGTCTTCTTCAAAGACCATCCTTAGTTCTTTAAGTGGAGGATAAGAAAAGGCGCGTCAAAAAGAGGTAATATCCATTACCGATCTTTTTCAATTTCTTTCTTCTTCAACTTCTTCTTCTGTAGTTGTTTCTTGATAAAGTAATAACATCAGTATTTCTTATATACTGATATGTTATTATAAATATGAAACAACTCTAATTAACCTTCTATCCATCCTACGAAAAAAGTAAATCACCGCGCATGCGTACGTACAGAATACCGTCTCCACGCCGTGGTGTAATCTATTTTCTGCCACCACCTTAATTGGATGGGTATAATGGTGTAATGAGTAACTATATATGATTATTATAAAGTGATATTGATACTGAAATAGTATACATACACTTAAACACAAGTTCACGATCATGAGAACGATATCATCGCTCGTGCGTACGTACAGACTACCGTCTCCACGACGCGATGAGATTCATTCTCCATGTTAACCATTTAAGAATGATTATAAAGTATATATAAGAAATAATAATGAAATATATGACATTATAAAGCTACTGGATTTATTTATATATGTATTTCATCTACTTACTTCCATTCAAGACAATAAGGAAAGGAAAACAGCTTTCATGCGTACGTACGGACTACCGTCTCCATGAACGGTGTGTTTCATTTCATTTATCTATATATTATATATATATATATATATACTGATTATATATGATATATAAATCATGTTTTATATTCTAGAAGTAAGTAAATCATGATATAAGAAATAATAATGTCAAGAACAACAAGTCTAAACACCTACGATAAATGAAACGATTTTACCCAAAACGCTTCTTTAACATGGAATTTACAAAAGAACGGGTAATATAAAGTCATAAGTGAACCATATATGATATCATAACAATGAATATGATTCTGTAATAATTTAATGACATTATTTAAATCATTATACAGGAGATTCGGACACTTACGAAGCAAATCAGACTTAAAGTAAGGGAAAATATCACAATCTCATTTTTATCTGAGATTGTTTATACTTTGGTATTTACTGGGGTGTATTTTATCATCCACATCCATGTTTCCTCAATATGTAATATTATTTCCATCCACCTACAATTTTTTAAATCCAATTTTACCCTTCGGTGAGTTTTTAGTAAAATATATGAAAGGAATCTTTTGTCATTTTTTGTACGAGGTACTTTTTTGACTTTTCCGACAAAAGTATGAGAAGAATGTTTTTTTAACTTATACGGCATGAATGGATTTTTAAAACATTATTTCCAAGAATATTCCTTTACAATTTTTCATGTTTATTTTTTTATCAACTTCTTTTTCTTTAAAATTGTATGACATGTTAAGAAAGGAAAATGTTTTTGAAGTAGAAAGGATATTTTCCTCAAGAATGGAGTTCATGTGTGTTATCAAAATTGTATTCCATCTAAGATAATATAGGGTTCTGATTCTATCCCTATAATTACATTGATTTGATTATGTTGTGATGAAATTATTTTTATGAATTCATTTATCCTATATGAATTGTTTTATGATGTCATGATGTTTATGAATTCCATTTTTATTACATGGGTTATGCAATGATGTATGATTTATGATTTTTGTGGCACAAATAAGAATGGTTTCATTATGAGATGGGTGGGACCTATATCTCCCTCCAATGCATTGGGTAAAGATTTTATATCTCATGAGATAGACATTGCTGGAATGGTAGGTTATACCGGTTCAGTGAAACCGGACTGAAACGAGGGTGACTCGGTTCAGAAATGGACTTTGTCCACTAAGATAGTCTTGGAAATGAGTCTTGAATAATACGAAATGATTCTCTATGATTATGTGTGTATGCCACAAAGTTTTAGGTTTTAAGTTATGATTATTGGGATTACATTTCACTTCTATGATTTATCCCATGTTATGATATTATGATCTCTTTTGCAGGATAAGATTTCCAAAAGTTATGTTCTTATGTATATGATGTGATTGATATTTCTTTTGTTTACCCTTACTGAGCATTTGAGCTCACCCTTTTTTGTTTTCTTTTCCCCAGGATATAAAGAAAGGTTTTAGGTAGAAAAAAAGGAAGATCTTTATGGGAGATGTTGAAGATCTTTCACCACGATTAGAAGATTATATTTCGAGTTTCCAAAGACACTAAACTATTACGATCATTGTGTGTGTGTTTTTGTTATGTACTAAGTATTCCGAAAAAGTAATGTAATGTCCATGTACGTCAAGCTTCGGGTCTCTACAATTAATTTCAACCAATCTAAATAAATAAATTATAAAATTAATGTGCAATATCCTGTATTGGGGTTCCTAAAAATTGAAAAATAAAATAAAAATTTATGTATCACATCGGCCACCACACACTTCCACTACACCGGAAACCTTTGTGAATGATAATAATCATCAAAATAATTTTAATCAAAAAATCAATGCATTAATCAATCATTGGACAATCATGATCGATCTCCACCATCAATTCTAACACATCATTCCTTCATTTCCAATTAAATATGAAGTCTTTGAGTGCATAAGAAGCACCTGTGGTGGGAATAATATTGAAATTTCTATTAATATAGAGTCCCTCATTTATCAGTGTTTTAGCACTAATAAACATCATACCTTTTTCAATACATTTTATTTAGCGCTGATAAGGGTTGTAGTGAGAAATTTAATTTATATATAAATATTTATATTTTTTTAAAAAAATTTAAATTACTATAAGTTTATATATGTAAATATAATCTATATAAAATATTTGTATAACTTTTAATAAAAACGAATCTTAATTTGATAATTTTATATATAAAAAATTATCAAATTTATAATATTAAAAAAAATTAATTGTTTATTTATATACATTAATTTCAAAATTTATATATAATTAAAAGAAATATAATATAATAATAATTTATTTAAAAAAATATAATTTATATATTAGGTGTTTGGGGGTAGAATTACACTCAAACACATACACACACCCGAGACAGACTAGAAAGGAAAACCATATCCCCCCTAAGTGTATAACCCACCCATATCACCATATTTCTTTAATACATTGACTATAGGCCTAGTGGGCATGAAGCCCATTATATGGCCCGAAAGCCTAGTGTAGCTTATTGCATGCATTATCCTATCTGTGTCACCAGACCTGTGTCATGACTACATCATCGTCTGTATCACCACCTGTGTCACTGGCTACATAATAAGGAATAATACTTGTTCCCTACAGGGATTGATCCGAGGACCACCTTGATACCAAGCAGGAGCCATTACATCTAGGGTGCATGCTCATTGGACAATTATATAATATATAAATGAATATATATATTTAAATATATTTTTATATTGATATTAAATAATTTAAAACATATGTACATATATAACTGTATGTATGTATGTGTATGTATGCATATATATGTTTTAATGTGTCTATGCAGATGTGTTTATTTCCATATGTATGTATGTCATGTGTACATGCATGCACATTCAAGTCTATTTATTGATTTACTATTATTTATTCTCTTTTAATGAATCTCTATTTTTTTTTCTATTTTTTAAATTTATAAATTTTTAATATAAATTTATTTTAATCTACCATCATGAGTATATGTGTGTGTGTTTAATTTAATTTGATTTAATTTAATTCAATATAATTTAGTTTTCAATATTTTTGTATAGATAATATAATTATATTCCACTAATTTTGGTATTTATATAATTAATAACATCCATTTAACTTTTTTTCATCATTTTTATGTGTAATTAAATCTTGTAAATGTTACAAATTCATTTTTTAATATTTTTTTAATTTATTTAATTTTTTTCCTTCAATTTTAATATTAATAATTATTATTATATATTCATTAATAATGATAAAAATATATTTTTAAAAATATGTTTGTAAATATATATATACACACTATATTAATAAAATTATATTTTTTTAATTTTAAATAAATAAATAAATATTTTTTTTTAAAAATTAATTATATAATTATTTTAAAATAATTTAAATTTAAATAATTTTAAAATTATAATATTTTTTATATATTTATAATTATATACAAATGTAAATAAATATATTTTTATAATTGTAAATATATTTATGTAATTATAAATAAATAATTATATATATAAATAATTGTAAAATTAAAATAAATATATTTATTATATTTATAATTATTTATATTGTAATATATATATATATATATTAGGTGTTTGGTTTGTACAATTACATTCAAAAACACACACACCACGCATGTAAAGACCCGTAAAATTCAAGGGAAATTTTTTCTTAATTTTCTTTGGAATTTTACAAGAGCGCGGTTTCTGACGGCACCTGATTCCGAGGCCCGGAGTGCTCGGAATCAATTTCCGAAGTTTGGCTCGGGTACGTTCAGTGAACGAACGAGCGGGAATTTCTAACTTTTGAACCGGTGCCCGGAATCAAATTCCGAGGGCACCGATGAACTCGCAGCGCCGATATTTGCTTAAGGAGACCTTTTCCGAGGTTGCGTTTATTGCGGGTTGAGAGTTAGTTTTTGGGAATTTAGAATAAGTTAAATAAAATTGTGGAATACAAATTTTATTTAAACTTGTTGGTTATTTTCTCCCAAAGGGAGTTAGAGGTGGGACCCACATCCACTTAACCTCCCTTGGGAGGATTAAGTGTGGTGGGGCCCACACGAAGCATAACTCTTCATCTTCTCTTTTTAAACTCCCAATAACCCCTCTTTAATTAACTTGACAAGTTGGGTTATTAAATGGGTTGAGTTGTTTAATTTCAAACCTTTGAATTTCAAAATGGTTTGGTTGTGTAAATAAAATAAGACTTTAGCTTATTTTATTTTGGTTAGAATTCTCTAGCCACCTTGAGAGAATTTGGAGCTTTCTTCTTCTTTTTCAAACTTTGACGAAGAACGCGAAGAACTTTCGGACTTCGACGAAGAACGCCACGTTCTCGGGAACCGTCTTCCGCTACGCCATAACCGTGACACCGACAACGTCTCCTTCCACGTCATCTCTTCCGTGATGGTTTCCCGCGATGAAATCGCCATCAAAGAGCTTCGAATCGTCGCTTCACGACATCGACGTCCTTTTTCCCGCGACGCCGACCACCGGGACGCTCGTCTTCCGCGGGTCGTTGACGAACATCGTTCTTGAAACTGAGGTAGGGGTTTGATGTTGATTATTTATTTATTCTCGTTCTTAGTTCTAGCATGACAATCTTGAGGGTAAATGTTTATATGCTGTCATCTAACGAGAGGGGGGTCGGACCGCACAAACACGGCTGAAACCCCCTCCTTTGATCTTGAATATTTCTTGCGGATGAAACGAAATGGCGTGGTGCCGTCGCACCACGCGGGAATTGCAAGGCTATTATTGCGCGACGTCGTCACGCCGCGCCGCAGAAAGATCAAGAACACGACGCCGTCACACTGCGTCAAAGGAAACAGAAGACGCCGCGGCCGGAGCGCGGCCGCGGCGGAGGGGAACGGTGTCGTCGCACCGCGCCGGACGGCGAAGGCCGCGGCCGATTCCGGGCCGCGGTAGAACGAGAAGACCGGCGGCTAGCCGGGCCGCCGGTGTCGGAAGCCAGAAAGGGGACCGGCCTCACCGGTCCCGTTGATGAAGAACCGGCCGGCCAGGTCGGGCCGACCGGAAGGGAGTCAAAACCGGGGGAAATTAATTCCCCCGGCCAGCCAAAATGGCCCCCCATTAAGAGGGGGCCGGTTTCACAAAGGGGGGAAGGCAGCCCCCCGTTTTTCTCAAAATCAGGCCCCCACGTGGGGGGGGGGGGGGGGGGCGTTTGATCCAAGGCGCGACATCCAGCCGCGCCGCCAGCAGAGGAGGGCGGGGGCCTTGCCCCCCGCGTGTGGCACCCGAGCGGCGCCCCGGCCGCGCCGCCGGCCGGGCCGGGTCGGACCCAGGTCGGGTCGACCCGGTTCGGGCCGACCCAAGGGGGGGGGGGGGGTCGGGTCGGCCCGGACCTGGACCCCCCGTTTTCGAATCGACTTCGGTCTTTTGCCCATAACTTGAGCTACAGACCTCCGATTGACGAACCGTCAGCGGCGATGCGATCCTTGGATCGAGACTGTCGATTCGTTATATCGCACTCAAGGTTTCGGAATACTTTAAGTTTGTCCAGGTTGGTTCGTACACGAAACCAACCGGGCCCTCGGAGCGGAAACGCTCATATCTTGAGCTATGAACGTCCGATTGACGTGCCGTCAGCTTTGTTGAATTTCTCTTAGTGAGACGGATCTTTTGGCATACTCTGCCCGAGATTTGAATGCAGGTGGAGTACGTTCGGGTCGGTTTTGCCTTAAAAACCAACCGGGCCCCTGGGATGAAAAAGCCAATAACTCTCAGACCGGGCGTCCGATCGACGCGCCGTCTGTTGCGTTGAGTTCCTGTTGACGATACAGAACTTTTGGATACATCAACTCTGGACTATGTGACAGTTGATGTATCAGCCTCTCGGCTCGTGGAGCGGACCCTCCCGAACGAGCTTGCTGTGTGCGGGAACCCTAGAGCTGGCTGCGACTGTGACTGCTACTGCTACTGCTACTGCTACTGTGACTGCGACGACGAAAGTATAGAGATCCTTGGTGGATTCGACGACGACTACATCACTCAGCGATCCTACGTGGATCAGTGCTACAGGTCCTGTGTGGGCCCGATCCTGTGTGGGTCCGATCATGTGTGGGTCTGCGCTCAGCGGTCCTGTGTGAACCAGCGCATACAGGTCCTGTGTGGGCCCGATCCTGTGTGGGTCATTGTGGGGGTTAGTTACCTATCGATCCTTCGTGGGTCCGACGACTTAGATGGATCAGAGATCATCTTTATCGACTTTCGAAGATGTATATCTGTGTGAGCTGAATCCTGTTACTTTCCTGTGTGGACTGTGTTGTGCTATCCTGTGTGGATTTCGTTTTTCTTTCCTGTGTGGAATACGTATACTTTCCTGTGTGGACTGAGTTGTACTTGGGCTCGAAGGTTGGAGCATATTGAAGTTGATGACTTAGGTATATGTATGGGCATATACCTAAGAAGTGTCGGTTGTTACTTCATGATTGTATCTTCCTTTGTGTTTTATCCTTTGTGGATTTTTGGAGACCTTCAGGGGTCTCGGGGTCCCTACTGAGTAGCTTATACTCACCCCTACACGGTCTATGCCCACACTACGTTGTGTTGGTTGCAGACGACGGACAGCGTTGATCGTGGTTGAGGCTTGCAGAGCAGGACGGTACCTGGAGGTGGACCACTGGGCGGGACGTACTCGGAGTGGACGGTGGGACCCGTGGAGCAGTGGAGCTATCTATACCAACCCTTCAGGTGGGATCTCCAGTGGACAGCTCAGTGTAGCGGCTTTTACTTTACAGTTTCTGTTTTCCCTTTCGAGTTGTACTTTACTTTCAGTTTGGGTTTGTATACTGGCCCATTTACTTTTCCGCACTTTCAGTTGTACTCTGTTTTTACTTAGTGTTTACTTTTCCGCTTTCTTAATCTGTGGTGTTTGTTTACTTTTCAAAGGCAATGTCTTCCCTTTTTACTAGGAATTACGCCTTGGTGCTAGTCGCCAGCCCCTGGCCTATGGAAGGCAGGCTTGGGGTAGTCACGGCATGGGTCCCAAGGGCGGGTCGTGACAAATTGGAATAAGAGGAGTTCGGTTCTACCGCGAACTCTGATCTTTTCTATCTGAAGCAATACTGTTTAGCGTATTGAGTGTGGTTATTAGTCCAGGGAGTCCAGTGTTGGTGTGGCGGCCGACGTATCCGTACACCAGGACCCTGACTACTGATTTCCGACTTAATGCACGAAAAAATTGATTGCGTGTGTGTTTCAAAGTTTTCTTTGTGATTACTTTATATCAGCTCACCAGGTATACTGTTCTGACCGTGGCGCACCTGTTTCCTTTTGAGGATGGCTCCACGACGGCAGCCAGCTAGGGTTCCGAGAGTCGAGTGTGACGACAGCCCACCGAGCGACGAGGCCTCGGTGCAGGGCCCTTTGTCAGCAGTGGCACCGGCGGTAGCTCTACCCGCCGAGCCATCAATGCTTCCAACACCAGCCGCTGACGATGCACGTCGCCTTGGAGCTCTGCACGAGTTCCAGCGCTAGAGACCGCCTAGGTTCCGTGGGGAGACGGACCCCCAGGCAGCAGAGGACTGGCTGGAGGCAGTGGTACAAGTTTTCAGGCTAGTGAGGACACCTGCAGACCTCATGGTGATCCTCGCTGCGAGCCTACTGCACGCAGCAGTGGGCCGATGGTGGAGCTTGATGCTCCAGGTGCACGATGAGGAATCTCTACTTTGGACGGACTTTGAGAGCCTCTTCCGCTCGGAGTTCGTCCCAGCCACCCTTCGTGCGGTGCGTATCCAGGAGCTTCTTCAGCTGCGGCAGGGAATCATGACGGTCGCTCAGTACTCGACGAGATTTACTGATCTCTCACGCTACTCGACCGACATGGTACGGGACCCATTCTTCCGGGCCCGAACCTTCGAGCAGGGTTTGAGACACGAGATCAGGACATCGCTGATCTCCCTCACCATACCGACTCAGACAGGAGTAATGGAGCAGGCTCTTTTGATTGAGAGCTTCCTTGCTGAGTCTACACCAGCACCGCGACCCACCGCAGGGCGGCACGTGGCAGAGTCATTTGCAGCAGGCAGTCGACGGATGACTCAGGGGTCCAGGAAGACCATAACTTCAGGCAGACGACCTCAGGACACTGGCTCAGCAGTGCGGGGCACACAGCGAGGAGCCAGTCTTTCGAGAGGCAGGCAGTGCTACTCGTGCGGCGGGCAGGGCCACATGGCTCGTGATTTCCCGACCATCCGTGCTGAGGAGCAACAGACGGTTGAGGGACCACCGAGGCAGAGGCAGAGGGTCGACCGTGGCGGTCCGTAGGGAGGAGGTGGACGAGGTAGAGGAGCTGGCCGAGCAGCAGGTGGTGGGCGACGCTTTGAGGCTCTGCCACCACCACCACCAGGAGGTCCACCCCCACCACAGGGAGAAGGCGGGTAGAGACAGGCACAGCTCCAGGCAGCAAAAGCCTACGACCACGGCCCACCCAAGATGATTCGAGGTACTATCTGTGTCTATTCCACCCTTGCTGCAGTACTTATAGACACAGGAGTGAGTCACTCTTTCATAGCCGCTGCCCTTGTTCGGAGCTCGGAGATTCCGACAGAGCCGTTGGCTCGATCCTTACAGCTAGAGACTCCTACGGGAGCAGACTCGACGATTACACACTGGTGATGGCAGTGTGAGCTTACTCTAGGGGGTGAGAGATTCGGCTGGGATCTTCTTGTAGCAGCGTCGAGGCCTTATGACGTCATCTTGGGCATGGATTGACTATCTACGGTCCATGCGCAGATTGACTGTTTTATGCGCAAGGTGCGATGTGTACGCACCGACGGGAGCAGGTTCACCTTCACCGGAGATAAGGGAGCCTTTGCAGCATAGTATGGACTTCCGCGGGGGAGAGGACATCCCATCACTCATCAGTTGGCTAGCCTCATCCTTGGAGCAGTTGACGTGCGGAGTCCTGGTTTTCCTGCAGTGGTGGATCATTTTGCGGAAGTTTTTCCCGACGACGTTCCAGGGCTACCTCCTCGTAGAGAGGTAGACTTTTATGTTGACATGTACCCCGGGAAAGCCCCGATATCCACTCCAGCATATCGGATGGCCCCCGCCGAGCTTCGAGAGCTACGGGTACAGTTGGAGGACTTTCAGGGCAAGGGGTTCATCCGACCCAGTGTTTCACCCTGGGCTTCCCTGATATTGTTCGCCAAAAAGGCGGATGGGAGATTGCGACTTTGTGTTGACTATCGTCGCCTGAACCAGGTGACAGTGAGGAACAAGTATCCGCTACCGAGGATTGATTACCTCTTTGATCAGCTCAAGGGAGCACGGTGGTTCTCGAAGATAGACCTCAGGTCAGGCTATCATCAACTCAGAGTCAGAGACGAGGACGTGCAGAAGACGGCCTTCAGATGTCAGTATGGCCACTATGAGTTCTTGGTAATGCCTTTCGGCGTAACCAATTCTCTAGTAGTGTTCATGTCCCTCATGAACAGGATCTTTCAGCCATACCTCGATCGATTTGTCGTGGTCTTTATCGAAGACATTCTGATTTACTCGACGACTGAGGAGGAGCACGCCTACCACTTGAGAGTTGTACTAGACACACTCCGAGAGCACCAGCTTTATGGTAAGCTCTCGAAGTGTCAGTTCTGGATACATGAGGTCCACTTCTTGGGACACGTTATCTCTGAGGCGGGAGTTGCAGCGGATCCTGCGAAGATCGAGGCTGTGTTAGCATGGGAGCCACCCAGGAGTGTGAATGAGGTTCTGAGTTTCTTGGGACTAGCTGGATACTATCGGAGATTCGTGCCAGACTTCTCTAGAGTTGCGGAACCACTCACAGCTTTGACGAAGAAGGGGAAACCCTTCGTGTGGTCATACAGATGTCAGCAGAGCTTCTAGGAGCTGAGACAGAGATTGACCAACGCACCTATCTTGAGGTTGCCTGAGGAGGGAGTAGGGTACGTAGTCTACTGCGATGCATCATGGACCGGACTCGGATGTGTTCTGATGTAGGAACGGGCAGTGATCGCCTATGGATCACGTCAGTTGAGGCCGCATGAGAAGAACTATGCTACCCATGACCTGGAGTTAGCAGTAGTGGTCTTCGCTCTGAAGACATGGCGACATTACCTGATGGGCGAGCGTTTTACAGTCTTTTCTGATCATCAGAGTCTCAGGTATATCTTCTTGCAGAAGGACCTGAACCTAAGATAGCGGCGATGGCTCAAGTTCCTCCAGGACTATGACTTTGAGATAGTCTATACTCCTGGGAAGGGGAACGTAGTAGCCGATGCCCTCAGCAGGAGGACGGGCATTCAGCTACTTGAGGAGGCGACGGAGCAGCTAGCCTCTTTGCAGATATCCTTTGTGGATAGAGATGGAGCAGCCTTCCTCCAGTCTCTCACAGTCACCCCTCCACTACTACAGCAGGTCAGAGAGGCACAGCGTGAGGACGCTGACTGTGAGACACGACATGCACAGATATCCTCGGGACAGGAACCTGATGGTTTCTCCCTTGGAGCAGAGCACAACATCCTTTTCAGAGGACGTACCATGGTACCAGTAGGTTTGCGAGAGGAGGTGCTGAGAGAGTTTCACATTTCTCCTTTGGCGGTATGTCCAGGAGTGGCGAAGATGTACCAGGATCTCAGACGACAGCACTGGTGGCCGGACATGAAGAAGGCTGTGGCAGAGTTCGTTTCTCTATGCCTCACCTGCCAGCAGGTGAAGGCAGAGCATCAGGTACCTGCAGGCTTGGTACAGCCCTTGGAGGTTCCAGAGTGGAAGTGGGACGGCATATCTATGGACTTCTTGACTGGACTTCCACGCACTTCCAGAGGCCACGACTCCATTTGGGTGATGGTTGACCGACTCACCAAGTCGGCACACTTCTTACCCATCAGAGAGCAGGGCTCAGTGGAGAGCTTGGGACGTATCTACGTTCAGGAGATTGTGCGGCTCCACAGTATGCCATCATATATCGTCTCCGATCGAGATGCTCGCTTTACTTCCCGGCTTTGGAAGGGGTTACAGGAGGCATTCGGGACACAGATATGTCTGAGCACAGCCTTTCACACTCAGACGGATGGTCAGACGGAGAGGACCATTCAAACTCTCGAAGACATGCTCTGCGCATGTGTCCTCGACTTTGGTCGTAGCTGGGAGGACCACCTACCCTTGGTGGAGTTTGCGTACAACAACAGCTACCACTCCACCATCGGGATGGCACCGTACGAGGCGTTGTACGACCGACCTTGTAGATCTCCTTTGTGCTGGACAGACCCTGGGGAGTCAACACTTGTGGGACCGGAGATGGTCCAGGCCACGATAGAGAAGGTCCAGGTCATCCAAGAGTGGATGAGGACAGCTCAGAGCCGGCAGAAGTCATACGCTGACAGGAGGCGGAGGCCACTAGAGTTCAAGGATGGCGACCACGTCTTCTTGCGGGTCTCACCTCGACGTGGTATACAGAGATTTGGCCGAGGTGGCAAGTTATCTCCGTGCTTCATCGGACCCTTCCAGGTCCTCAACAGGATTGGCGAGGTGGCTTATTGCATGGCTTTACCACCTCAGTTTCACCGGGTGCACGACGTCTTCCACGTATCTCAGCTGAGGAGATACGTGCACGACCCGACGCACATCATTGACCATGGGGAGCTTGATGTTAACGATGGGGAGACTTTTACGGAAGTCCCGGTGGAGATAGAGGATCGACAGGAGCGGGTCCTACGTGGGCGATTGATTCCTCTTGTGCGCATCAGATGACAGCACGGGAACCTCCAGGAGAGCACATGGGAGAGGGAGGCTCAGATGCATGCTCAGTACCCTCATTTGTTTCCCTAGTTTTTGATGTATCTTTACGGGGACGTAAAGTCCTGAGGTGGGAGTAATGTAAATACCCATAAAATTAAAGGGAAATTTTTTCTTAATTTTCTTTGGAATTTTACAAGAGCACGGTTTCTGACGGCACCTGATTCCGAGGCCCGGAGTGCTCGGAATCAATTTCCGAAGTTTGGCTCGGGTATGTTCAGTGAACGAACGAGCGGGAATTTCTAACTTTTGAACTGGTGCCCGGAATCAAATTCCGAGGGCACCGATGAACTCGCAGCGCATATATTTGCTTAAGGAAACCTTTTCCGAGGTTGCGTTTATTGCGGGTTGAGAGTTAGTTTTTGGGAATTTAGAATAAGTTAAATAAAATTGTGGAATACAAATTTTATTTAAACTTGTTGGTTATTTTCTCCCAAAGGGAGATAGAGGTGGGACCCACATCCACTTAACCTCCCTTGGGAGGATTAAGTGTGGTGGGGCCCACACGAAGCATAAATCTTCATCTTCTCTTTTTAAACTCCCAATAACCCCTCTTTAATTAACTTGACAAGTTGGGTTATTAAATGGGTTGAGTTGTTTAATTTCAAACCATTGAATTTAAAAATGGTTTGGTTGTGGAAATAAAATAAGACTTTAGATTATTTTATTTTGGTTATAATTCTCTAGCCACCTTGAGAGAATTTGGAGCTTTTTTCTTCTTCTTCAAACTTTGACGAAGAACGCGAAGAACTTTCGGACTTCGACGAAGAACGCCACGTTCTCGGGAACCGTCTTCCGCGACGCCATACCCGCGACACTGATGACGTCTCCTTCCGCGTCATCTCTTCCGCGATGGTTTCCCGCGACGAAATCGCCGTCAAGGAGCTTCGAATCCTCGCTTCACGACATCGACGTCCTTTTTCCCGCGACGCCGACCACCGCGATGCTCGTCTTCCGCGGGTCATTGACGAACATCGTTCTTGAAACCGAGGTAGGGGTTTGATGTTGATTATTTATTTATTCTCATTCTTAGTTCTAGCATGAAAATCTTGAGGATAAATGTCTATATGCTGTCATTTAACGAGAGGGGGGACGGACCGCACAAACACGGCCGAAACCCCCTCCTTTGATCTTGAATATTTCTTGCGGATGAAACGAAATGGCGTGGTGCCATCGAACCACGCAGGACTCACAATGCTATTATTGCATGGCGCCGTCGCGCCGCGCCACCGAAAGATTATCAAGAATGCGACGCCGTCGCGCCGCGTCGAAGGAAACCGAAGGCGCCGCGGCTGGAGCGGGGCCGCGGCGGAGGGGCACGGTGCCGTCGCACCGCGCCGGACGACGAAGGCCGCGGCCGGTTTCGGGCCGCGGCAGAACGAGAAGACCGGCGGCCAGCCGGGCCGCCGGTGTCGGAAGCCGGAAAGGGGACTTGACTCGCCGGTCCCGTTGAGGAAGAACCGGCCGGCCAGGTCAGTCCGGCTGGAAGGGAGGCAAAACCGGGGGAAATTAATTCCCCCGGCCAGCCAAAATGGTCCCCCATTAAGAGGGGGCCGGTTTCACAAAGGGGGTCAGGCGGCCCCCCGTTTTTCTCAAAAGCAGGCCCCCACGTGGGGGGGGGGGTCGTTTGATCCAAGGCGCGACATCCAGCTACGCCGCCAGCAGAGGAGGGCAGGGGACTTGCCCCTCGCGCGTGGCACCCGAGCGGCGCCCCGGCCGCGCCGCCGTGCCGGGCCGCGCCGCCGCGCCGGGCCGGGTTGGACCCGGGTCGACCCGGTTCGGGCCGACCCAGGGGGGGTCGGGCCGGGTCGGCCCGGACCCAGACCCCCCGTTTTCGAATCGACTTCGGTCTTTTGCCCATAACTTGAGCTACGGACCTCCGATTGACAAACCGTCAGTGGCGATGCGATCCTTGGATCGAGGCAGTCGATTCGGTATATCGCACTCAAGGTTTCAGAATACTTTGAGTTCAGCCGGGTTGGTTCGTACACGAAACCAATTGGGGCCTCGGAGCGGAAACACTCATATCTTGAGCTACGAAGGTCCGATTGACGTGCCGTCAGCTTTGTTGAGTTCCTCTTAGTGAGATGGATCTTTTGGAATACTCCGCCCGAGGTTTAAATGCAGGTGGAGTATGGTCGGGTCAGTTTTGCCTTAAAAACCAACCGGGCCCCTGGGGCGAAAAAGCCAATAACTCTCAGACCGGGCGTCCGATCGACGCGCCGTCTGTTGCGTTGAGTTCCTGTTGACGATACAGAACTTTTGGATACATCAACTCTGGACTATGTGACAGTTGATGTATCAGCCTCTCGGCTCATGGAGCGGACCCTCCCGAACGAGTTTGCTGTGTGCGGGAACCCTAGAGCTGGCTGCGACTGTGACTGCTACTGCCACTGCTACTGCTACTGTGACTACGACGACGACAATACAGAGATGCTTGGTGGATTCGATGACGACTACAGCACTCAGCGATCCTACGTGGATCAGTGCTACAGGTCCTGTGTGGACCCGATCCTGTGTGGGTCCGATCCTGTGTGGGTCTGCGCTCAGCGGTCCTGTGTGAACCAGCGCCTACAGGTCTTGTGTGGGCCCGATCCTGTGTGGGTCATTGCGGGGGTTAGTTACCTATCGATCCTTCGTGGGTCCGACGACTTAGATGGATCAGAGATCATATTTATCGACTTTCGAAGAAGTATACCTGTGTGAGCTGAATCCTGTTACTTTCCTGTGTGGATTGTGTTGTGCTATCATGTGTGGATTTTGTTTTGCTTTCCTGTGTGGAATACGTATACTTTCCTGTGTGGACTGAGTTGTACTTGGGCTCGGAGGTTGGAGCGTATTGGAATTGATGACTTAGGTATATGTATGGGCATATACCTAAGCAGTGTCGGTTGTTTCTTCGTGATTGTATCTTCCTTTGTGGTTTATCCTTTGTGGATTTTGGGAGACCTTCAGGGGTCTCGGGGTCCCTACTGAGTAGCTTATACTCACCCCTGCACGGGCTATGCCCGCACTACGTTGTGTTGGTTGCAGACGACGAACATCGTTGATCGTGGTTGAGCCTTGCAGAGCAGGACGGTACCTGGAGGTGGACCACTGGGCGGGACGTACTCGGAGTGGACGGTGGGACCCATGGAGCAGTGGAGCTATCTGTACCCACCCTTCAGGTGGGATCTCCAGTGGACAGCTCGGTGTAGCGGCTTTTACTTTACAGTTGTTGTTTTCCCTTTAGAGTTGTACTTTACTTTCAGTTTCGGTTTGTATACTGTCCCATTTACTTTTCCGCACTTTCAGTTGTACTCTGTTTTTACTTAGTGTTTACTTTTCCGCTTTCTTACTCTGTGGTGTTTGTTTACTTTTCAAAGGCAATGCCTTCCCTTTTTACCGGGAATTACGCCTTGGTGCTAGTCGCCAGCCCATGGCCTATGGAAGGCGGGCTTGGGGTAGTCACCACACGGGTCCTGAGGGCGGGTCGTGACAACTCAAACACTGGTCAAAATGATAGGTCATAGCCCCCTAAGGGGAGAACCCACCCAACCAGGCCATTTTATTATATTGTAAAATTTTAACACAAAGGCCCAGTGGGCATGAAGCCAATTACATGGAAAAAAGACCACTGGTACATGATCCATTGACCCATTCTTACATTATGCATGCATCACCACTTCCCACGTAGTGATTGCGCCACCACCCCCTTGATGAACCAAAGGTCCGATGGCGCGAAGACCATAATTTTTGGCCTAGAAGTCCTTTCAGGATGAATATTACTGCTACTACAGTACTCGACTATAGTACCTGCTATAGTATCCATGCTGCTATAGTGCTATAGTGTCATTATAGTGCTGCTACAGTACCTGAAAAAATTAACGCCCACCCGTATTTGAACCCTGGCCTGATGCGAGATTACAAGGAGCCTTTACTACTCAGGTAAGCCCCAAACTACTTATATATATACAATTATATAAATATATTAATAATTATATAAAAATATGAATAGATATATTTAATCATAATTATAACTATAATTATAAACATATATATATAATTATATTTATGAATACTTGTTTAAAATTCTTTCAATATATTTATAATTATATAAATAAATAAATATTTATAATTATATAAATACATTTATAATTATATATATTTATAGATTAATAAATAAATAAATATAATTATATAAATATATATTTCATTATAATCAAATATTATAAACATATTTTTGTAATTTTAAATAAATAATTATATATTTAAATAATTATAAAAATATAATAAATTTATTTATTATGTATATATATTTGTATCATTATATAATCAAATTTATAATTATATACAAATATTTATAAATATATATAATTATAATTATAATTATAAATATATTTATATAGTTATATTTATAACTAAATATTTACAAATATTTAATTTAATTTATAGTTATATATTTAATTAATTTTTTAAAATTGTACACATATATTTATTTATATATAATTATATTTATAAATAAATAATTGCAATTGTTTAAATATTTTTATAATTGTAAAAATATTTATTTTTAGTTATATTGATTTTTTATTATATTAATTACATTATTAAATATTTATCAGTGCTTTTAAAGAAGGTATTTATTATTGGATCATTATTGATGTCAAATATGACTAGAGGGGGGGTGTATATTCTCTTTAAAATTCAAAGACAAAAACAATCAGAGTTCATAAAAAATTATATAGTTAGGGTTGTAGTGTTCTTGATTTATGATGTAGTGGAAATAAATTGATAAAAACATATGGATTTATAGTGGTTTGGATCTCAAAAATCCTAGTCCACTCCTCAATCTCCTTTAATCCTTGAGGAGATTGGTACCCACTAAGAACCACACTTTTAAAGGTGTGAGAACCTTGTTTATAGACTCTACCTTTTAAACAATCTGGAAGCACAACCCAGTCTTCTTATAAGAGACTCAACCTAGTATGTATCATGAATTTTGAATGAGAGTCACAACCCAAATTTCATTTTGGGTGGTAGAATAATTAGAGATAAGAAAGACATGATTTTGATGAGAAAATCATTAACCAAACACATAGAAATTACAAATAGAAAGAATTAATGACTACTTGAAAAAACCAATACAGAAAAAATTGAAGATGATCATAAATTCAAAGATGTTTAAACTCGATGATCATTGATCAATTGGAGAAATATATTTCGACTATTTAATCCTTCAATGATCACAAAAATAATGAAAAGTCATAGAAGATCATGAAAATTTAGAGCAGGAAGAATGCCAAAGATGAATTACATGTTGTCTATTTAAATGATCTTTCAAATGATCTACACCGGTGTTCCTTTTATTCTTTGAAGGGATCTCCCAATTTCTTAAAACAATGTCTACGAGGAGATTTTAAATAAAAAAATATATGCATGACACTAATTAGTGTATAATCAATGTAACAAAATAAATATTACCTTTAGTTTGTTAACGTCACACTAAAAAACATAGAATACATTTGGGAATTATATTTATTTAGGAAATATTAATATAAAACATTTAATATTATATGTAATCCATTTTTAAACAATTAACAATAACAAAATATTTAAAATAAAAATAAAAACATGTAGATTATATGTATAAAAAATTATGAAAAATAGAGCATCATATGATTTTAAAACTGCTTGTGAAAAGTATATAAAATAATTTTATAATTAATTTTACATTCTATGTAAAATTATCTTAAAAATAACATAATAAAAAATTATTAAAATAATTTATTTAATCAAAATTAAATGATATATGAAATATAGTTTTCAAAGAAATTTTTTTAACTAACGGTAACATATTTTCGCTTGTATTGACTCACGACCCACCATTGGGTCCCAACTGTGGATAAAAAAAGCATTACCTGCCGTTACAATTTTATGCAAAAATAAAAGGGGTTAAACAAAACCAAATTCATTATAAGCGTCTAAGTAGTCCAAGGATTCAAAAGAGGAAATACAAATTTTTTGACATTAGGTGTCCATTGATGCCTCATGACACAACATTGGAAATGCCCAATTGTGAATCATGACCTACTGTTAGAAGTATCAAATAGTGGATCATTAATAACATTGTCAAAAAATCTGTATAAACTGATGATTACTAATTCAAAAAATAAAAAAATAAAAAATATTCAAATAGTCAGAGTAAAACTACTTGTAAACATATTACTAAAGAACCATATTAAAACATTATAAATATAGAATTAAAAATAGAAGATTACCAGAGGAATTTTTTGTATGATAAAATAATAATGTGAATTAAAAAAACTTAAAACACTTATAAAATATTTACTACAATTTAAATAAATATAGGAGAGCTCCTATTAGAGCTTGATGAACTTCTATCAGAAAAGAAAAATACAACAACAAACAAATTAAAGGATAAAAAAACTCTTGATCAAAAATAAATAACAAGATAAATAGAATAGAAATAAACTACAACAACCGAAAATAAGAAAGATGAGTTAAATGTAGTTATTTCTAAGGTTAAACATAATAAGAAAGAAACAACTGAGAAGATGTAGAAGAAAGATATCAAAGGATCTTAAAGAACACTTTTACAAGGTTTACCCAATAAAGGGAAGGCACAAATGGTGGGTAAAAACTACCTATTGTTGATGTTCAATAGTGGGTAAAATCAACCACTGTTCATGTCCAACAGTTATTAAATTGACACATCATTGGGTTCCATGAGTCGGTTAAATTACTTAGCATTGTTAATTTTCCAAGAGTTATTTGATTACCCACCATTGGTATTCTCCAACGCTGAGTCAACTTAACCACCATTGTTATATTTCAATAGTGATTTGATGACCAACCAATAGGGAGATAAAACATCAAACCATAATGAAAAAAACGTGGAAGAAAAAAGAAGTTATTATGATTTAAAAAATTTGATAAGATATCAAGACCAAGAACAATAGAAGACTTGAAGAAAAATACTGAACCTGAAAGATGAGTATAGGGAGTTCGCAAAATAAATGTGGTGATCTTGAAAGGAATATTATCACTAGTTCAATGTTGGGGAACTAGAGGCCAGGGAACGTTCTACCAGAGAAGAGGACCATAAGAGAAACTATGAAGCACATGATTTCTAAATAGGGATTAAGAAAAAGATCAAATGAATGAAAATAAAAGAATACAACCTGACGGTGGAGATTTAATCAATGTTTTTTTAACTTGGATCTCACATCGAAATGAACATATAATGGATGGGTGGAATAAATATCCAATGATACCAAACATCATCTAAAATTAAAATACACTACAAACACATGGGGTCCATGGAACATGATGAAAACCTATCCCAACTCTATGCCTGTGGGAGCGCTCTAGGGTCATATACATGGGCTCCACACACCTTAGAAATGAAATATGTACGCTAACTTCCATAGATTTCTTGTTGGGGTGCCATGGGAAGGATTTCTCAAGGGGTTGACCCTAAGGGGTCCCCTATGTAGTTAAGGGAAAGCCTGCTGCCTCCTAAGGAAACTATAATTTTTTACATCCATAAAATTAGACTTTACTAAAAAAATATAATAACATTAGTTTCATTATAACTTTTAAAAAGTAACAATGTAAAAATAATTATAATACTATTTGTTAAACTAAAATCAAAATTTAATAATTAATTAAAAATACTTGAGAATTTAAAACGCATGAAAATTTAAATTAAATTTTAAAATATGTTATTAAAAAGATATTAATTGAAAATTTTAAGTAATTAAAATAAATACCAAACTAATAGTAGTAATTATAACACATGGTAAATTAATAAGATAATTTAATAAAATGTTTGTTGATATTAATTTATTAGAACAAAATAAAACTATTAATGTCTTTAAAACAAATTCAAATATCAAAAAGTCCCCATTTTTTTAATTACAATAGACAAATTTTATTAAATTTTCTACAAAAATCATCCCATTTTTTAAATTTATAAAAAATAACATTAATAGAATTTATACTATAAAACAATCAACTTTTTCAAAAAAATCCAATTAAAAAAATTAATATAGTAGTATATTGTCATAAAAGTAAACAAATAGTTACAATATTCACAATAAAGAATTATGTCAGTGTAAAAGTTTTAACAATGTAAATTCAATTAGGATGAAGTATTGAACATTTTGATCAGTGTGAATAAAATTTATCAAAAGAGAACATTTAAACAAAAAGATGTCATGAACATTAAGAGTATCACGAATATGAGGTACATCATCCTTTTTCCCTCCTCCTACCATGCATGACCCCCACATTAAGCCACCTCACCCCATCTTATCCCATCTGCAAAAACATAGGCTACATCACATCCCACTTGAATAAACCTGGGTGATCACATCAGCCTTCTAGTGTATAAACATATATATTCTTGTCACAACCAGTGGAATACCTACCATACCTGGAAGAAAGTGTGGGAAAGAGCAGGTTCCCAACCATTTTCCTCCTCACTGAATTTCACGAAAAATACCCCTCATATAAATACGAGTTCCGTAACTTGGTGATCGATATGGGTGGGGTGCCTATAGAAATCAAAGGGAATTTACAGATATATAAATAAATCCACAAATTAGGCCAACCTATGGGTTTAGAAACACATTCTAATCAATTCACTAAATCATCACTTTTGCTACCACATCTAGATTCAGAACACCAGAAAATCCAAAATCCTCATTTCAAAATTCCAACCAATACCAATATTTAACCCATTCATTTCATTATTAATAACCATCCACATATAACAACACATCCCATTAATTATTTTTTCATTAACCATTTCAATCCCATTGACCCAACCAAACCCAAGAAATTTGAAACATTATTAAGTAATTATTTATATCATCACTACCCAGAGATTTAGTACAACACAACCACATAACATAATTGTCTCATTATCACCATTGTACCATCACCTCACCACTCCAAAATAATAGTTAAATAACCAACACCTCACCACCACAAAAGAATGACCAAACAATAAACACCATTCCACCAAAAAGCATGACCATTAAACCAACACATCACTGCTCTAAAATAAAGGCAAAACAAAAACGACTTCGTTATCCCAAAATCATGTCCAAACAACAACCAAACTTTGCCGTCCCAAAATCATGACCAAACAACACCAACATTATAACGACCCACACTTTACATACATTGTTAATACTTCAAAATTGAATCACACTTATTACAACATATGACAAAACCACAAAGGACCGTATAGGTATAGTGTCTTTAGAAACTGGGAAACATAAACAACTGGTTCATAAATCTTCTACAGTTTCTCCCATTTATTTCATCATATCTAGGGTCCCTTTTAGCATATTATACTTAATATCCATCTTCCTGGCCTGGGGAAAAGAAAACATAAAAGGGTGAGCTCAAATGCTCAGCAAGGGCAAATAAAGGAAATAAAAATCATATCATATCTTGTTGAAAATTAAAACCTGCAAAAGAGATCATAATATCTTAACATGGAATAAATCATAGAAGTGAAAATGAGATCCCCATAATCATAACATAAAACTTGAATCTTTGTGGCATGCACACATAATCATGGAAAATCATTTCTTGTTAGTCATGACTCATTGCCAAGACTATCTTAGTGGACAAAGTCCCTTTCTGAACCGAGTTCACTCCTCGTTTCAGTCCTGTATCACTGAACCGAAATAACCTTCCGTTCCAGACATGTCTATCTCATGAGATATAAAATCATTACCCAATGCATTGGAGGGAGATATAGGTCCCACCCATCTTATAATGAATCCTTTCTTATGTGTGCCACATAATCATAAAACATACATCATCGCATAACACATATAACAAAAATGGGATTCTTGAAACATCATAAATCAATTCATATAAGATAAAGGAATTCATAAACATAATTCCATCACAACATAGTCAAACCCATGTAAAAATATGGATAGAAACAGAACCCTTTATTATCTTAGATGGAAAATAATTTTGATAAAACACTTGAATTGAATTCTTGAGGAAAATATCCTTTCTTCTTCAAAAACATTTTTCCTTTCATAACATGTCATACGACTTTAAAATAAAAGAAGTTGATTAAAAATAAACTTGAAAACTTGTAAAGGAAGCTTCTTTGAAGTAATGTTTTAAAAATCCATTCATGCCGTATAAGTTAAAAAAAAACATTCTTCGTACTTTTGTCGGAAAAGTCAAAAAGTACCTCGTACGGAAAAACGACAAAAGATTCCTTTCATATTCTTTACAAAAAACTCACCTAAGGGTAAAATTGGATTTAAACTATTTCAAGTGGATGGAAACAATATTACATATTGAGGGAACATGGATGTGGATGATAAAATACACCCCAGTAAATACTTACGAATAAACAATCTCGGATAAAAAATGAGATTGTGATATTTCCCTTACCTTAGGTCCGATTTGCTTTTTTCGTGTCCGAAGCTCCTGTATAATGGTTTAAATAATGTTATTGACTTATTCCAGAATCATACATATTGATATGATATCATATATGGTCATATTATTAGCTTCTTGTTAGTAATATTTCATTGATACTTGTTACTCGGGTCTTTATAACTTTTTGTTCTTATACGTGTTTTGTCGAATAAGTTCTTATTCTTATCTTTAGGTTATAGATAATTCATTTCCAGAATGGTATTAGTGTAGTATATACCATATTCATTCATTCAATTCATTTATATAATCATTATGAAATAAAGATCATGTAGAACGAGTCGCATCACATCGTGGAGACGGTATTCCGTACGTACGCACGAGTGATGATATCGTTCCTATGATCGAGGAATTGTATTGGAGTATATATATATATTATTTCATTATCAATATTACTTAATAATAATCATATATAGTTACTGATTACACCATTATACCCATCCTTGTAAGGTGATGGTGGAAAATAGATTACACCACGGCGTGGAGACGGTATTCCGTACGTACGCACGCGCGGTGATTTCATTTTTCCGTAGGATGGATAGAAGGTGAATTAGGGTTGTTTCATATTTATAATAACATATCAGTATGTAAGTAATACTGATGTTATTACTTTATCATGAAACAACTAAAGAAGAAGAAGTTGAAGAAGAAAGAAATTGAAAAGATCGGTAATGGATATTACCTCTTCTTTGGAACGCCTTTTTGAATCCTCCACTTAAGGAACTAAGATTGGTCTTTGGAGAAGACCAGGACCTCTAGGATTATTCTAGGGAAGTGGAGAAGGGAAAATGGCAGGGGTTGGCCGAGCTTGAGTGCTCAATTTGGTGTGAGGAGGAGGGGGAGGAGGTGCCCTTTTATAAGGGAGGAGAGGGGCACCTTAGGTATATCTCAAAATATTATTTTATATTAAATTCAAAATCGGTTTATAATGGTTCCAAAGGGTCTTATTTCTAAGATAAGGTGGGGAGGGGTCGAAATCCTATCAACCAATAGAATTTAGACAAGTTTAGGATATTATTTTAACCTTATCAATTAGATTTAACTCTAAGTTAAATAATTTAACTTTTACCATGTCTTTTTGTTTTCTTTCACTATATGGTTAATACACTTACAATAACATGCCAAACGAACCCCAAATTGTTTATTATTAATATATATATCCTTATCTAAATCATTTGTCCGAACCTTAGATTTTTAGGAATACAATAACAATTAATAATATAATATGTGATTTAAAAACTATTTTGTGTCAATTTTGACACTATTTGATATATGATTTTTGTGAAAGTCATAACAGAATTATATGTTCGAACCAAGTTGATTAAATCAATACTAATATATCATAGTAACCTAGAAAATTAGTGGAATTCATAAAAAGTCTCAAATTACATTTATTTTGGTGTTTATAACATCGATTATGTCAATATTTCGTTAACAAGATAATTACTGCATCATCTTTGTGTCATAAATAAATTAAATTATTTGATGTCTAAAAATTACAAATAAAATACCATCATGTAGGAAATCTTTTTAGCTTTCTAATTAATATTTAAAATCGAATTTATCTTTTGTATAACCCTATATTAAAAATGATTTACTTATTAAACTTTGATTTTAACTATTTTAACCCTTCTTTGAATAAATTAATAATAAATGTCCTAATCTAATCCAAGTGGGCCTAAATGGTCATATTTTATTCCTAAGTTTGTTTTTGGTCGAATTACACTTGTCCAATAGAATTAGGACATGTGTTAGGGTAATATTAATATCATATTTACCCTTAGTTACCCTATTTACTATTAACCGCGGTAAAAATAGTAAAAAGTTACTATTCACCAAAAAATTATTTTTATCTCATTGAACCACATTTTACTTACTGACATCAACCGTGTCTGTCGGATTTTTGAAATTTCATTCACAGAAGCGGTAAAATTAAGTTTTATGCAAAATTCAGTTTTTAACCTACCACTTAGTGGTTTCACTATTCATCAAAAATTGAAAGTTTTCAGGAAAATACCAAAATTTCACCCTAGGCTAATTTCGATATTCTGAGTCCAAAAATGAAGTCCATTTTGAAAAATAAAATTTATAAAATTTCAAAAAGTGGTTATTACAATTCATAACGGCTAGTTTTAATAGCATATTGTTGTTTAGTGAAACTCGGTATTGCGTACGACGCAAGCTATCGAGGAAGGTCGCGATTGCGTGTAAAGCAAGCCAAGCAAGTGTTGTGTAGAAAAAGATTCCTTTGATGATTTATATAACATAAAAGTCTCGGGTGTTACATTCTACCCCCCTTAAAAAGAATTTCGCCCTCGAAATTCGTCACTTTGCAACAAACAGATGAGGATACTTCTCCCTCATCATATCCTCAAGCTCCCATGTAGCTTCTTCAAGTTGGTGGTTTCTCCATAAAACTTTAACCAAGCGAGTGGTCTTGTTTCGTAGGACTTTTTCGCTACGATCCAGAATCTCTATCGGCTGTTCTTCATAAGAAAGATCTTGCTCCAGCGGTACAACTTCTGAGCTGAGTACATGTGAAGGATCTGGTATGTACTTTCTCAGGAGAGATACATGGAACACATCGTGAACTTGAGAGAGATTCGGTGGAAGCGCCAATCGGTAAGCTACCTTCCCAACACGATCCAGTATTTCAAAAGGACTGATATATCTAGGGCTCAACTTCCCCTTCTTTCCAAATCTCATAACCCTCTTCCAGGGACATATTCGTAAGAACACTTTATCACCCACTTCAAACTCTAGGTCTTTTCTTCGGTTGTCGGCATAACTTTTCTGTCGACTCTGAGCTGCTCTTATGTGTTGTTGAATAGATCTGACCTTTTCTGCCATTTCATCAACGAGATCAGGTCCTAATAGCTTTCTTTCCCCAACTTCATCCCAGCAAGTTGGAGTCCTGCATTTCTTTCCATAGAGAGCTTCATAAGGAGCCATCTGAATACTGGAGTGAAAGCTATTATTATAAGAAAATTCCACCAAAGGTAGGTGTTGATCCCAACCTCCTTTGAAATCCATAGAGCAAGCTCTCAACATATCTTCTAGGGTTTGAATTGTTCTCTCAGACTGACCGTCTGTCTGGGGATGATAAGCAGTGCTGAAACTCAACTCTGTATCCAGAGTATGCTGAAGACTTCGCCAGAACTTCGAGGTAAATCTCGGATCCCGATCAGATATAATAGAAAGTGGTACTCCATGCAATCTTACCACTTCCTTTACATATATCCTGGCAAGCTGATCTAGAGAGAAATCCTCTCTAATAGCAATGAAGTGTGCAGACTTTGTAAGACGATCAACTATGACCCAGATAGCATTATTGCCTTTGGATGTTTTAGGAAGTCCTGTGACAAAGTCCATAGTGATGTTTTCCCATTTCCATTCGGGTATGGGTAATGGTTGTAACATCCCCTTAGACTTCTGTCTCTCAGCTTTAACTTGTTGACAAACCAAGCATCGAGAGACATATTCAGCAACATCTCTTTTCATGCCATCCCACCAGAAGTACTCTTTCAGGTCCCTATACATCTTCGTGCTTCCAGGATGAATAGAGAATGAAGAACTATGAGCCTCATCCAGCAGCTCTTTCTTTAATTCGGGGATGGGAGGAACACAAACCCGATTCCTGAACTTTATTATCCCATCACAATCAAGGTTGAATTCAGGAACATTTCTCACCTTCTTTTGTAACTCGACATCTTCTTTCTATGCCTCTTTAATCTTCACATGTATAGATGGTTGAACATTCATTTGAGAAAGATAAGATTTTTCCCCTTCCATTATAATTCCAAGATCCATCCTTTGTAAATCCATAAATATTGGATCTTTTGTGATCCTCATCATGGATAAACTAGAATAGTCTTGTCGACTTAATGCATCTGCCACCTTGTTTGCTTTCCCAGGGTGGTAATGGATTGAGCAGTCATAATCCTTAATCAGCTCCAACCATCTTCTTTGGCGCATATTCAACTCCTTTTGTGTGAAAATATACTTTAAACTTTTATGATCAGTATAAATATCACACCTTTCACCTTAAAGGTAATGCCTCCAAATCTTTAATGCAAAGATTACCGCAGCCAACTCCAAATCATGTGTTGGGTAATTTTGCTCATGGATTTTCAACTGTCGTGAGGCATAAGCTATCACCATATCATTTTGCATAAGAACACACCCCAATCCCTTCTTGGATGCATCACTGTAGATCACAAACCTTTCTCCACTACAAGGCAGTGTGAGCACAGGTGCACTGGATAACCTTCTTTTCAACTCCTTGAAATTCTCTTCACATTCCTCTGTCCAGACAAACTTAACTCCTTTCCGAGTCAACTTGGTGATTGGATTAGATAACCGTGAAAAATCTTTTACAAAACGTCGATAATATCCAGCCAAACCAAGAAAACTTCGGATCTTAGTTACTGTTGTTGGTCTTGACCATCTTTCGATAACCTCTGTTTTTGCTGGATCCACAGATATCCCCTCTTTTGAGATTATATGACCCAAAAATGCAACTTTTTGAAGCCAAAATTCACACTTGGTAAATTTGGCATAAAGCTTCTCTTTTCTCAGGGTCTTCAATATAATTCTCAAGTGATCTTCATGCTCTTCCTTTCTCTTTGAATAGACAAGAATATCGTCTATAAAGACTACCACAAATTGATCAAGATAGTCTCTAAAGACTCTATTCATTAGATCCATGAAGATAGCAGGGGCATTAGTAAGACCAAATGGCATCACTATAAATTCATAGTGTCCATACCTTGTACGGAAAGCCGTCTTTGGTATATCCTCCCTTTTGACCCTTAATTGATGATACCCTGAACGAAGATCAATCTTGGAAAAGTATTGAGCTCCGCGTAGTTGGTCAAATAAGTCATCAATGCGTGGGAGAGGATATTTGTTCTTGATAGTGATCTTGTTAAGTTCTCGATAATCAATGCAGAGTCTCATTGATCCATCTTTCTTCTTAACAAATAGAACAGGTGCTCCCCAAGGTGACGCACTAGGGCGTATGAATCCCTTATCAAGATTCTCTTGGAGTTGCTTCTTCAATTCCTGCAACTCAATTGGGGCCATTCTATAAGGTGTCTTTGAAATAGGCAAAGCACCCGGTACGAGTTCTATTGAAAACTCAACTTCACGATTTGGTGGAAGACCTGGTAATTCCTCCGGAAAGACATCATCAAACTCCCGTACAATGGGCATATTCTTAATCGTAAGTTTCTCTCCAACCATTTGAGATAAATAACCTTCATTTAGTGGAATCATGACCCATAAGATGGAAGGAATTTCCACTGGAAGGTTATGTTCATCCTTGCATTGATAGACGATCGTAGATTGATCAGGAATATGAAATGTGACTTCCCTTCTTTGGAAATTGATATGAGCTCCATGTAGAGAAAGCCAATCCATGCCAAGAATCACATCAAATTCCACTAAAGGAAGGATCATAAGATTTGCAGGAAGCACTTTCCCACAAACTTCGATCGGAGAAGAATTATAAACTTCTGATGCGATTGATGTGACATTAGGTGTTGTCACAGCTAACTCAACATCTAATTGTTGAGGTAGTACGGTGATACCCTTAGAAAATTTTTCAGAAATAAAAGAGTGGGTGGATCCAGAATCAAATAAAACATTTGCTACTTTAGAGTGGATGGTAAGTGTACCTTTCACCACATCGTTATCGTACTCCACATCGCTGATAGAAATTGCATGTGACTTTCCTTTTTCTTTAGCCTTAAGAGTTTGTTGACGTCGACCATCATCATCAACCCTTGGATTTGGGCATTGATTGGCATAATGCCCCATCTCCTTGCACTTGAAACATTGAAGTGTAGTAGGATCATTCTGTGTATCCCTTCCTTTGTTTGAATCATTAGACATCTTCTTCCCATTATCACGGCATTCAAATGCCCGATGACCTTCCTTTCCACATTTAAAACATTTACTTGTCCCTTTAAGACAACTCCCTCCATGTTTCTTTCCACACTTTGAGCATAAGGGAAAGTTCATCTTCTTTTCAGTGTGCTCTTTAGAGTTTCCTTTGAATTCCATCTTCCTCTTCTTATCAAACCCATGTGACTGATGGGTTACTCCAATCTCCATCTCGACTTTGAGAGCACATCGAACGATTTCCTCGTAGCTATTGAAGTCCCTTATGGCTAACGCCCTTCGAAGACTTGGTTTTAAGCCACTAAAGAATCGATCGATCTTACTCTCAGGTTGGATAATAATACCAGAAGCGTACCTTGCAAGTCTGGTAAAATTTGCTTCATAGGTACCAACAGATTCATCATCCCTTTGCTTCAGTTCAAGGAACTCTTTCTCCATCTTTGTTCGGAGAATACGAGGGAAGTACTTATTGAAAAATAAGTTCTTGAACTCGTCCCATTCCATAGACTCAATTTCATCCCTTTGCCTCGTATTCTTAACAAGATTCCACCATTGATCCGCATCTCCTTCCAAACGATACACTGCTAGGATGACTTTATCATGCTCAGAACATTGAAGAACTGAAAATATCTTTTCATTAGTACTAATCCATTGTTCAGCAACTAATGGATCAGTAGACCCGCTGAAAGATGGTGGACGCTGCCTCATGAAGGATTCAACAGAATGTTGCTCCCTTCTTTGTTCGTTTGGAAATCCTGCATGATTCATAGCTTGAGAAAGTTGTGTGAGCATGGCTACAAGATTTTGCATTCCAGCTCCCATATCGTTTGGTTGCCCAGGGGGACAATCATTGCATTTCCCATCACATTCCGCATTAACACGGTTCCTTCGGGTTCCAACCATTGACTAAAACCAAGAAGAATAGTGTGAGCAACACTAATTATAATAGGAAACCACATAATTCAAGAATAAAATTTTCATGCTTAAGGTCTTATCCTAGGTTATTCATGGCCATTTCTAAGATTGTGTTCTATACTTAGACTTATTCTTAGGGTTCTTACTAAGGCTTTCACATCCTAGTTTCCAAAGGTTGACTATACCTTTCCTATGATACCAACTATAATGACCCACACTTTACATACATTGTTAATACTTCAAAATTGAATCACATTTATTACAACATATGACAAAACCACAAAGGACCGTATAGGTATAGTGTCTTTAGAAACTAGGAAACATAAACAACTGGTTCATAAATCTTCTACAGTGTCTCCCATTTATTTCATCATATCTAGGGTCCCATTTAGCATATTCTACTTAATATCCATCTTCCTGGCCTGGGGAAAAGAAAACATAAAAGGGTGAGCTCAAATGCTCAGCAAGGGCAAATAAAGGAAATAAAAATCATATCATATCTTGTTGAAAATTAAAACCTGCAAAAGAGATCATAATATCTTAACATGGAATAAATCATAGAAGTGAAAATGAGATCCCCATAATCATAACATAAAACTTGAATCTTTGTGGCATGCACACATAATCATGGAAAATCATTTCTTGTTAGTCATGACTCATTGCCAAGACTATCTTAGTGGACAAAGTCCCTTTCTGAACCGAGTTCACTCCTCGTTTCAGTCCTGTATCACTGAACCGAAATAACCTTCCGTTCTAGCCATGTCTATCTCATGAGATATAAAATCATTACCCAATGCATTGGAGGGAGATATAGGTCCCACCCATCTTATAATGAATCCTTTCTTATGTGTGCCACATAATCATAAAACATACATCATCGCATAACACATATAACAAAAATGGGATTCTTGAAACATCATAAATCAATTCATATAAGATAAAGGAATTCATAAACATAATTCCATCACAACATAGTCAAACCAATGTAAAAATATGGATAGAAACAGAACCCTTTATTATCTTAGATGGAAAATAATTTTGATAAAACACTTGAATTGAATTCTTGAGGAAAATATCCTTTCTTCTTCAAAAACATTTTTCCTTTCATAACATGTCATACAACTTTAAAATAAAATAAGTTGATTAAAAATAAACTTGAAAACTTGTAAAGGAAGCTTCTTTGAAGTAATGTTTTAAAAATCCATTCATGCCGTATAAGTTAAAAAAAACATTCTTCGTACTTTTGTCGGAAAAGTCAAAAAGTACCTCGTACGGAAAAACGACAAAAGATTCCTTTCATATTCTTTACAAAAAACTCACCTAAGGGTAAAATTGGATTTAAAGTATTTCAAGTGGATGGAAACAATATTACATATTGAGGGAACATGGATGTGGATGATAAAATACACCCCAGTAAATACTTACGAATAAACAATCACGGATAAAAAATGAGATTGTGATATTTCCCTTACCTTAGGTCCGATTTGCTTTGTTCGTGTCCGAAGCTCCTGTATAATGGTTTAAATAATGTTATTGACTTATTCCAGAATCATACATATTGATATGATATCATATATGGTCATATTATTAGCTTCTTGTTAGTAATATTTCATTGTTACTTGTTACTCGGGTCTTTATAACTTTTTGTTCTTATACGTGTTTTGTCGAATAAGTTCTTATTCTTATCTTTAGGTTATAGATAATTCATTTCCAGAATGGTATTATTGTAGTATATACCATATTCATTCATTCAATTCATTTATATAATCATTATGAAATGAAGATCATGTAGAACGAGTCGCATCACATCGTGGAGACGGTATTCCGTACGTACGCACGAGTGATGATATCGTTCCTATGATCGTGGAATTGTATTGCAGTATATATATATATTATTTCAGTATCAATATTACTTAATAATAATCATATATAGTTACTGATTACACCATTATACCCATCCTTGTAAGGTGATGGTGGAAAATAGATTACACCACGGCGTGGAGACGGTATTCCGTACGTACGCACGCGCGGTGATTTCATTTTTCCGTAGGATGGATAGAAGGTGAATTAGGGTTGTTTCATATTTATAATAACATATCAGTATGTAAGTAATACTGATGTTATTACTTTATCATGAAACAACTAAAGAAGAAGAAGTTGAAGAAGAAAGAAATTGAAAAGATAGGTAATGGATATTACCTCTTCTTTGGAACGCCTTTTTGAATCTTCCACTTAAGGAACTAAGATTGGTCTTTGGAGAAGACCAGGACCTCTAGGATTATTCTAGGGAAGTGGAGAAGGGAAAATGGCAGGGGTTGGCCGAGCTTGAGTGCTCAATTTGGTGTGAGGAGGAGGGGGAGGAGGTGCCCTTTTATAAGGGAGGAGAGGGGTACCTTAGGAATATCTCAAAATATTATTTTATATTAAATTCAAAATCGGTTTATAATGGTTCCAAAGGGTCTTATTTCTAAGATAAGGTGGGGAGGGGTCGAAATCCTATCAACCAATAGAATTTAGACAAGTTTAGGATATTATTTTAACCTTATCAATTAGATTTAACTCTAAGTTAAATAATTTAACTTTTACCATGTCTTTTTGTTTTCTTTCACTATATGGTTAATACACTTACAATAACATGCCAAACGAACCCCAAATTGTTTATTATTAATATATATATCCTTATCTAAATCATTTGGCCGAACCTTAGATTTTTATGAATACAATAACAATTAATAATATAATATGTGATTTAAAAACTATTTTGTGTCAATTTTGACACTATTTGATATATGATTTTTGTGAAAGTCATAACAGAATTATATGTTTGAAACAAGTTGATTAAATCAATACTAATATATCATAGTAACCTAGAAAATTAGTGGAATTCATAAAAAGTCTCAAATTACATTTATTTTGGTGTTTATAACATCGATTATGTCAATATTTCGTTAACAAGATAATTACTGCGTCATCTTTGTGTCATAAATAAATTAAATTATTTGACGTCTAAAAATTACAAATAAAATACCATCATGTAGGAAATATTTTTAGCTTTCTAATGAATATTTACAATCGAATTTATCTTATGTATAACCCTATATTAAAAATGATTTACTTATTAAACTTTGATTTTAACTATTTTAACCCTTCTTTAAATAAATTAATAATAAATGTCCTAATCTAATCCAAGTGGGCCTAAATGGTCATATTTTATTCCTAAGTTTGTTTTTGGTCGAATTACACTTGTCCAATAGAATTAGGACATGTGTTAGGGTAATATTAATATCATATTTACCCTTAGTTACCCTATTTACTATTAACCGCGGTAAAAATAGTAAAAAGTTACTATTCACCAAAAAATTATTTTTATCTCATTGAACCACATTTTACTTACTGACATCAACCGTGTCTGTCGGATTTTTGAAATTCCATTCACAGAAGCGGTAAAATTAAGTTTTATGCAAAATTCAGTTTTTAACCTACCACTTAGTGGTTTCACTATTCATCAAAAATTGAAAGTTTTCAGAAAAATACCAAAATTTCACCCTAGGCTAATTTCGATATTCTGAGTCCAAAAATGAAGTCCATTTTGAAAAATAAAATTTATAAAATTTCAAAAAGTGGTTATTACTATTCATAACGGCTAGTTTTAATAGCATATTGTTGTTTAGTGAAACTCGGTATTGCGTACGACGCAAGCTATCGAGGAAGGTCGCGATTGCGTGTAAAGAAAGCCAAGCAAGTGTTGTGTAGAAAAAGATTCCTTTGATGATTTATATAACATAAAAGTCTCAGGTGTTACAAACATTGCCACCTCAAAAGAACGACCAAACAATAATCATATATTTCCACCCTAAAACCATGACCACATATCGCCCATCATCCCTAAATTGCATCAAAACCACACATCATCACCCCACAAGAAGATCGACACATCACAACACATAAAATACCATTTTAAAATATTTAAGAAGGGGATTTTATCACATGTTAATTGATTTTATGGGTGTTATCAAATAGTCCATAATCTAGGGGAAATAATTTTATAAGAATATTATAAATGTTTGTCCAATGTCAATTTTTGGGGTGATACAACAACAATCACAGTAGACATAGTAGTTTGAACAAATATGGTTTAGCTCAAACAAATCCCCCAGTTTCCAGAATTTTCATCAGGGCATAAAGCCCGTATAATTGAACATATCAAAATAATAATAAAGTTGTAAAAAATGAAAATCATTCCCTTTTTTCATTCAATTTCAATTAGATAATTATTTATCATTGATTAATCTAGAACAACAATCCCATATGTTAAAAAGTATAATCCCTATCAGTATGATACAAAATAAATTGAAATGAGGGATTCACTACCTCAATGAATCTTTTCCAACTTGCTACACACTGCAGGGTGAAGAAGAAACGCCCACAAACTACAACCACACCACAAAAAATCATGGACCAACCTACACTACACCCAAATAACCTAAAATTGAATCCCAACAGATGCCCAAAACCAAAACTACATCACCAAAATGAATTACTAGGATGAGAAGGAAAGAAAACAAAAAAAAGGAAGGTAAAGGATTACCACTGATCACCGACAAACAACCACAAAAATCAACAGAATAAAGAAAGGCAGAAGAGGGTTTGCATGTCTCCTTGGGGAACTTAGGATTCATCCAAAATGAGAGGGAAGTGGTACCACTGAATGAATGAGAATTTTCCAAGAAAAGATATTAAAACATGGAATCCTATATGGTTTATGTCATGTAAACATTACATGAAGTGTAATACTTGGGTTTCTGAAAATTTTCATCTCTTATAAAAAATTAATTTGCCACATCATTTATCTAATACATTTCATGAATTGAATTTACATGATGTGTATTTTTGTAATGGATAAAAATTTTCAAATTTTCCAGTTGCGAACTCACTATATTTATAATCCATGTACCACCTTTACACATCTTGTAAACATTACATGACAAGAATTTCTAACATTAGAACTGCTATAACTTCAGTTTATATGAAAATATATTGGAATATTCCCCTAACACCACTAACCACCAAAATTGGAGAAGTAATGGGTCAAGAATTCACATTCTTTTACATCACATACCTATCAAATGATTATCACCCTCAAGAATCCAAAACCAAGACCAAAAGGTAAAGGGTTCTGAAAAAATACACCATGATATACCTCTTAAGGACCTCATCATACCTCAAATTCCACCACCATCCAAATATGCCAAACCAAACAACTAAAAAACAACTTTCACAACCTAATCACCAAAAAACCAAATTACCAACACCATCTAGCCTCCACACACCCCAAACCAACAACTGTCGCAACCAAAAAACCACATTACCCTAAACATAAGAATCTGTGAATTCTAACCTCTATGTTAAGATATGATCATATCTAGTAAAAACTAACTCACCCATATTGGTTTATTAAAATCAAAGTATAATGCGTCTCAATTAGAAATCAGTTACCCCCTTATTATATACTGGAACTTTGACACACTTAATACTTTAGAAATAAAGAAACAAATATCATCTCATAAAATAATAGGATCCAAACATCACATCAAAATAAACATACAAGTAACAACTCAAAATGACTCTATGTATTGGGAAATAATTAATGTCTCTCGTGTAGTAGCCCATTAATATTTGAACTTTTCCTTTTCCAAGTTTTGTGGTTAGAGTTGTTATTGGGAGGTTTTAAGAGTTTTTTAGGGAGGTTAGAGTTTAAGGGGTTATACAATATGAAATTCATGTCGGGTAACATTTACATGATGCATAAATGTGGTTCACGACTTCTACATCCTATAAATTCACAACTTGTAAATTAGATAAGAGTGATTTGTGAAACAAATACACATCCTGTAAATTAATTTCAGGATGCATAATAAATAAATTCCAAGGCAATTAAATTTTAATTGAATGAAGGATATTTTTAAAAAATCGACAATTACATGCCATGTATTATTTACATGATGTGAATCTGATGGGATTCTAGGTTATAAGTTCTTTTCTCATGAAATTATCATTCAATTGGATAAAAATATTCCCCCACCTTTCTAAATGAACCCTAGGTACCCTGATGATACCTCAAATCACTATTCCCCCTTAAATTTATATGTTGGTTTTGGTGGTTTTTCTATGAAGATCGGTGGTAAGAAATTCTCTTACCTATGAATTTTTTATTCCATTCTCCTAGGGGGGTTTTACTGTAGCTATGTTTTTTTGGTATAGGGTATGAATTAGGATTCATTTCGATAATATTTGGGTGTAATTTAGGTTGATCCATGGTTTCTGAAGGCACGATGGTGTTTTTATATTATTTATTATTCACCCTGTGGTGCGTTGTGGGTTGAAAATGCTTATTTGAGATAGGGAATACCTTGTGTCTAATTATTTTGTTTCATATAGGTGGGGTTTATTCTTATTTACATATGTGAGTGATTTTAATGGATTAATCAAAGATAAAAAATTTTCTAATTAAAATTGAATTGGGAAAAAGTGAATGAATCACATGTGTTTACAACTTTCTTGTACTATGATGTGATAGATTATACGGGATTATTCCCCCCTAAAAATTTAGGAAATCAAGATATTTTTTTATATTGGATGATATGTAATGTGACTGCTATGTTTTTTGTGATTATTGTGATATTTTGCTAAATTAAAATTGGATAACCACTTTTATTAGTTTAATTAAATGGATGCCCATGGATTATGTATTTTATGATAAAACCACTAAAATAAAGTTAAATGTGATAAATTCCCCTTTTTTAAACATGTAAAATTGTATTTCATGTGTTGTGATTATTGTCCATGATTTTGGGGAGGTGAGGTGAGGTTTTGTACGGTTCTTTTAGGTCAATTTGGTGGATTTTGTTTGGATGTGCTTTTAGGGTGGTCAGGTGATGGTTTTTTGGATGTGATTTTGTGGTTTTGAGGTGGTGGTTTTATGGTAGCACTTTTGGGGTTTTTTGGTGGTTTTTGTTTGACGATGCTTTTGGGGTGGAAATGTGGTGATTGTTTACCTATGCATTTGGGGTGGAAAGGAAATGGTATGGTCAGGATGAAAAGCTTCTAGATATGTGTGGTTTCATTTTTCTAGATTCCTTGGTAGTGATGGAATAAATATTTTATTTAATAATGATTAAAATGGATGGAATTTGGTTTGATTAATGTGATGGAAATGTTTAATGAACAAATAAAAGATGGGATCTATTGTTAAATGTGGATGATTTTTAATAATGAAATGAATGTATAGAATATTGGTATTATTTGGAAATGTGAAATATGGCTTGTGTCTTGTGTGGTGTTGTGAATTTATAGGTGTAAGGAAAAGTGATGATGTTATGAGTTGGTTAGAGTTTGGTTGAGAACCCATAGGTTTGGCTTGTTTGTGGCAATATGTATATATTTCAATATTTCATGTTATTTCTATATACACCCCAAACATGATGAAATAAAAGTGTCAAAACTTATATTTATATGAGGGGAAAGTTTCCAAAAATTCAATGAGGAGGAAATATGGATGGGTACCCACTTTTTCCCGTTGTCTCATCCAAGGAAGGTAGGTATTGCACATGTTAGGATGGATGGAGGTCTGTTAGTGCAGTAGATAATTTTTTGTGATAACCCAGGTGTCTTTGGGTGATATGTGAAATAGACCTGGTGTCTACATGTTATATGATACAGGATGAGGTTTCTTATGGTGGGGGTCATGCATGATAAGAGGAGGGAACGAGGTTGATGTCCTTCATGATCACGATACCCTGTTGCTTTGGTTACAATTTTTGATGTGTTGTGGACTAAGTGTTTTCAGTTGAATTTTTATGCATCCATTCATGGTGGTTGGAGACCCTAGGTGTATTTGGATGAGATGTGTTTTTTACCTTTATTATTGGGTAGTGTGGCATTCAGGAGGGATGGATAGTTGACTTGTTTTGGTGTTTTTTGTTCTGATGTTTTCTCACAAGTTTATTATTATGCTTCATTAACATTTTTATGAGATAATTTAGGTTTCCTAGTGAGTATACCTATATTATCACCCTATATATATAAAACTATTTCTAGGTTTATAGGAGGATTACATAAAAGATGCTATAAATTACTATCTCACACTTTATATACATACCATGTTGTTGCTTTAGATTGTCTTTTAGATATTTACTTTTGGAGACTTCGATCATTATCAGTTTTATTTATACATGCATTTCAGATGGGGTTTTTTTTCATTTTATATTATTTCATGGTGTTTTACATATATTATTCTTCTTATATTTTGATCCTATATTATTATAGAGGGAAACACCTTCTATTTCAAGAGTTTTTTATACCCTCGGTGCTAGTTGCTATCTCGGGACCTAAAGGAGGAGGGACTCAAAGGTCATTATCTCTGTCCCCTCATTGTAATATATTTTGTGGGAGGGGGCCATGGAAGTGTGTTATTAGAGGCGACAGACGAGAGATAATATCGAGTTTGGGGTTTGGCATAGTGTGGATTTCATCCATTGGAATGAGAACATTTCTATTTGACCTTTTTTCATGACATAGGCCAGTGAGACTGACAAGTAAATGAGATTTTATCCCCCCAAGATCTAGTGTTTGGACTATGAGATTATTGAATGACAAAGTGAGGTGGGCCTTTTTGTAGGGAAGATACCCATGAGAGTTACATGAATTATGATGGATCAAGTTCATGTTTTAATTGAGTTGTTTTGGGAAGATTAAAATGAATTAAGTTAATTAAAATGAATCTAAATAAAAATCCATATTACCTGGAATTAGGAAAATCTTATTTTCATTTATCTATGTATCATTTTATCATCCCCATGTGGCCAAGGATTTTTAGGTCCAATAGGATAATTTAGTTGGTCATCATATGGTTGATTCAGTAGAGGGGGATGATTATTCAAAGATGGAATTTCATGGTTTTTTGTGGCAAGATTTGGGAGAGTATAAGGGAAGTGTTTCAAATGAGGAAACTGAGAGTTGAATGGATGAGCCTAAGATCACGTTCATTTTGATATGGGACCTTGTGGGATATTGGGTCCCTTTTAATGTATTTCAAATGCGGGATCTTTGTTTCCATGGTGGATTCTATTTCTATGAGAGAGGAATGAGGAGTATATTTTATGGTTCATCTTTTAGAAATATCTCTAGGTAGAGTTCATTTCATTGTCTATGAAGGTAGTAAATTTGAAAGATATTATTTCCTTTTAGTATAGGAGTATGTTAGTTCAGAAGTTATGAATAATGTTTAAGGAACTTCTACACCGTTTCATAAATATTTTTCTAGATGAGGATCCAAATGTTAGACGTCTTGAGGTGGTACTCTTACTTTAAATCTAATATATAGTTACTAATTTTTTGTTTCCAATATATATAGATGTTCATAAGAATGTGGATTTGATCATGTGGAAAAAATCACAATGATATTTTCCATGAGAGGGGAACCAGGAGGCTTCCTTGAGAAGCATCTTTGTTAGTGGCGGGTATCAGGAACTTAGAACACTGAGGTTTTGATTGGTTGGGAGTCGACCCCAACAACTTTTTTCAACGTCTTAGGGCCCTCTGTTTTCATGCTCTTCTTGTGGCCTTTGTTCTATTCTAATTTTTCTATGGCGTTCATTTACATTTTCATAACCAGTGCCTTGTTAACCTTTGATCTCAGTTCATTGGATGTGGACAGGTTTGGTGCAATTTTCTGCAGTTGTTTCCAATGAGACCGTTTCAACATCAGGGACAGTAGGGTTATTCCTCTCTATGGGGATATGGAGCATGTAGAGGATAATCTTATGATGTTTTTCATGTTCAAGAACCTCAACTCTAGAATGTTCATAGAGGTGGTCATTAAAAAGGTAGAGGACTTGAGTTTGGTAAGTTGTATGCAGTAGGGGTGATAGTTTTAGAGGGTGTTTAGATTGTCAGAGTTAATATGGTTTTGTTCGGTACCCATTTTTGTTCTTTTTTTATTTAGGAGCTTCTTAATCCTTTTTTTCATCCACTATAGTCCATTCTCTGGGACTATATTCCCCTAGTGTTCACTACGTTTGTAGAGTCTAGAATATCTTATTAGATTTGTGCTATTGGTGTAAACTGCAGATGGGGCCACATTAGTCCCATTGGGAAATTTTCTTGATATATAGGTAGCTATATTACATTATCCATGACATCGAATGGTTGTATTCTATGTATGATGTTATCTACTTCTTATAGAGGAGAGCCATGTTTTTGGATGTTGATGTCTAGTGTTTAGTTTTTGTTCGCGATCGAGGTTTTCATGTGGGAAATCTTCATGTGGATCCCCTTATTTAATTGATGGATGAGTTACTGGTGGAATCAACATACATTGGGAAAATGGATGTCCCAATTGTTATGGAGGAGTTCGTTAATGTTTTCCAAGATATTTTTTTGTTGCTACCCCCTCAACATGATGTTGAGTTCAGGATTGATGTAGAGCATGGTGCTTCTCTAATTTCGATGGATCCTTATCATAAGAAACATTTTGAATTGTGTGATTTGAGGTTTAAGATAGATGGTGTGAAATATAAGGGTTTTATCTAGACCATTGTGTCATCGTGAAGTGCTTCAGTGTTATTTTCTGAGAACGTGGATGGTAGTTTGAGGTTGTGTAGAGAGTAACAGTGGATGAATCATGTGAGAATCAATAAACATTACTCCCTTTCGAGGATAGATGTTATTTTCAACTAGATCATAGGGTTGAGTTGGTTTCATAAGATTTATTTTTGGTATAAATATCACCAGTTGAGGGTAAAGGAGGGAAATATTCCAATGGCTACCTTCAGATAGAGATATAGGACTTTGAGTTTGTTGTCATGCCGTTTTCTTGTTACAAATACACCTTCCATGTATATGGGGATTTCAAACTCTATGTTCGATGAGTTCCTAGACTAGTTTATCATTGTACTCATCAATGATAGATTGATCTAATCTAATTCAAAGGAGGATAATTTCGAGCATATCATAGCTATTTTATAGGTCTTTTGAGACCACCATATTTATGGGAAGTTGTCCAAGTGTGATTTCTACATGTGAGAGGTGTGTTTTCTTTGACATGTGGTGTACCATCAGTGTGTGGAGGTAGACCCATATAATTTTGAGGTAGTAATTTCAAGCGAATAACCTAAGAACATTGTAGAGGTTTTCAGTTTTCATTGTCTTGTAGGCTATTATTGTATGTTTTTCATAATTTATACCAGTTTATATCCCCATTTATTCATTGAACAAGAAGGACTGGGCTTTTATGTGGAATGAATAGTGTCAAGAACCATTTAGTTACCTAATGGGGAAGTTGTTCAATGATCATGTGCTTCAGTTTCCTGAGGAGGGTGTGATTTTTGAGGTATGTTTTAATGATTTTTTTTCTAGGTTTGGAATTCATACGAATGAAAAAGTGTGGAGTGATCTCTTATTATTCTAGGTAGTTATTTCCCCACAAGCATAACTATTCCACCGATAGTCTAGAGTTATAAGTGGTCATGTTTTTTTCTAAATTTGGGGAGACATTTCTTTGTTGGGGAGCATTTTGTTGTCTTTATGGATAAAAATAGCTTGAGTTATATCTTTTTGATGCATAATACAAAATTACAAAAAATAGAGGTGGGTGGAATTTCATTAGAAATATGATTTCGAGATCTCTTACACCTCAAGAATGGATAATGTTGTGGCTAACTCATTGATTATAAATTCATGTAAGGGTTTTATTTAGGAGTTCATTGATGATTGAATAAAAATGGTGGATTTGTAAGCCATCCATTTAGATGAATGTTATAAGATGGTATAGGTTGTCTGTTTTAAAAAAGTATCAGTATTCTTTGATGTGGCAGTTTGAGGTGTATCAGTGGGGAGTCTTAGTAGAATAGGTGATGCATGATCATGTTCTCTATTGTGATGCTCCGGAGGGATGGTGGGAGGATTTCCAAAAATAGATGTTGTTTCATGATAGGTTTTTTTCGGTAGTGTTGAATGATGGATTCCTTCATTAGATTCATAGATCACCTTTGATGTTACACCCTAAATATCCCACAATGTACCATGGTTTGATGATGTAGTTTTGGTATCCTAGGATGAAATAGGTTCTTGAACATTTTTTGCGGATGTTATTGGTTCTCCAGTAGGAAAATGATGATCATTATATTCTTGGGGTTTTTTATATCCTTTGTACGTTCCTGAGTGTAAATGGGATGAAATCTTCGTGTATTTTATCATAGGTATACCGCAATCTAAGGAAATTTTTTATGCTATCTTGGTGATCACGGATTGGTTAAAAAAATTAGCCCACTTCTTAGCAATCAAGGAGTTGTAAATAGTGGATACTTTTTCTAAGAGGTATGTAGATGAGGTGGTGCGGTTGCATATATCTAGGAGGTCCATTGTCTCAGATCGGGATACACATTTCACCTTGGGAGTGTAGAGGGTACTAAAACATTCTTTTGAAACTTAGTTACATCTCAAAAATACTTCAGACCCTAATATAGATGGAAAGATGGAGTGGACCATCCGTATGGTAGAGGAAATGTAGTGGACACGTGTCTTGGACTTTGGTGTATATTGGATATGACACTTTCTATTGGTTGATTTTGCGTACAATAATAGTTATCACTATTCTATTGGTATGGATACATTTTAGTTATTTTATAGGAAGTCGTTTCCTTCTCATTTATGTTGGATTGATATTGGGCATGCATTAGTTGTTGGACCCAATGTGGTGTAGAACAATATAGAGAAGGTTCATCTTGTTCATGAGGGGTTGAAAGTATCATAGGATCGATATAGGCCTTATGTTGATCATATGAGGAGGTCCTTGGAATTCTAGGTTGAGGAACACATGTTATTGAAGGTTTCTCCTTGATGTGGGATGTAGAGGTTTGGAAAATGGCGTAATCTTTCACCAATTTATATTCAGTCCTTAGGGGTGTTGGGGAAATCTTGTGAGGTGGTGTATCGGTTTGCATTGACACCATAACAAGATAGGATCCATGATGTATTCTGGGTCTCTTAGCTTTATCAATATCTTCATGATGACTCCCATGTCATAGACCATGGAGAGGTGGATATCGAGGACAATCGAGGACAACATGACATTTTTAGAGCAGCCAGTAGAGATACAAGATCTATAATAGGAGGAACTATATAGACTGATTATTTCCTTGGTTCATATGTTATGGAGGAACAATGTCTCATAAGAGAGTACTTAAGAGTGATAGATGCAGATGTGTTCATACTACTCAGAGTTGTTTTTATTGGTCCCTTTTTTGTTTTTCTTTTGATGTGATGTCTGGATCTTTTCATTTTATGAATGAGATATTTTTCTTTGTTTGTGATTTATGACATGTGATAAAGTTTTGACATATAAAAAGGGTAGGACATGATTCCTAATCAAGATAAATTTTAATATTATCCAATTAAACCCTTGTGGGTGAGTTAGTGCTACCTAGAGCAGACAATATATTAACATGGAGGAAACAATTTCATGATTTGTATGTTTAGGGTAGTGCAGTTTGTTTGTTGCAATAGTTTTTGGTGTGTGGTATGTGGAGGATGGATGGTTTGGTAATGTGGATGTGTGGTGATGAGTTTGTGTGAGATGTTTTGTGACTGTTTGGGTTATAATTCTAAGTAGGGTGTTGAATTTGTGGAATGATATGATCCTTGGGTGGTATCTCACAAGGTGGTTGTTCGGACCCATTTCCCTTCTAAGATTGGTTTTTGATTCTTGGGGGAGATAATTATTTGAGAGGTATCTTATTTAATGAATCGTGCCTTCCTAAATAACAATTTTGATAGTTTTGGTGGTTAAAGGTTTTCAAGGGAGGTTCTGAGATTTTTTCATTGAGTTTGGAGATACAGGGGAGTTGAAGTAGGAAATTAACATCTTGTAACATTTACATGATGTGTAAAGGTGGTTTATAGCATGTATAGTAGGTGAATTCATGTGTTGTAATTCAGTCATGGGTTATCCATGAAATATATAAACATTGTGTAAATTTAATTCATGGTGTGTAATAAATAAATTATAAGGAAAGTGAATTTTCAGTGAATGTTAGAAAATTTTGAAAAATCAAGAATTACACACCATGTAATGTTTACAGGATGTGTACCCGATTGGATTCCAGGTTTTAAGATATTTTCTTGGAAAGTTCTCATTCATTCAGCACACCTATTCTCCTCTCATTCCTAAAATAACCCTAAGAACCCTGAGGTGACCTTCAATCACTATTCTCCCTTGCTTTGATCTATTGGTTTTGGTGGTTGTTTGTGGGTGATTAATTGTAAGTAATTATCTTCCTTTCAGTTATTTTATTCCATTCTCCTCCCAGGGATTTTCTTGGGGAATGTTATTTTGGTTCGGGGTGTCTTTTGGGTTGTGTTTTTATGATCTTTGCGTGTTGTTTTAGTTGATACATGGTTTCTTAGGGCACGATTGTGGTATTTGGTCATTTCATCCTCACCTTGAGGTGCACAGTTAGTTTTAAAATATTCTTTGATATTTGGAATCCATCATTTCTCTTTATTGTATATCTCTCCTGAGGGGTTTATTCTTTTTGACCTATGGATATGGTTTTTCTAGCATAATGAAAGATAAATAATTGGATAATTGAAGTTGAATGAGGATGAGGCAAATTATTTTCATGTTTTTACAGAATTTTTATTATTTTGATATGATGGATTATACAGTCTTGGTTCCCTGCTAAAAATTGTGGTTGTGGGGGTCTTTATTTTTGTGGGATGATATGTTTTGTGACTACTATGTCTGTTGTGATTGTTGTGACATCATTGCAAATGAAAACTGGATGACCACTTATATCTGGTTAATGAATTGGTTCCCTTGGATTATGGATTATATGATAAGACCATAAAATAAAGTGAAATGTCATAAAACATCCATTGTTTAATATGTAAAATATTTTTTTTATGTTTTGTGATTTGTGGTGATGCATTTGGGGAGATAAGGGGTAGTTGTTATTTTGAATGTGTTATTGGGGTGTAGAGGTGTTCTTTATGTGATGTTGGGGTGGTGGGGTGATGGTTGTTTGGCCATGCTTTGGGGGGGGGGGGCGAGGTGGTGGATTGATGGATGTGCTTTTAGGGTAGTGTGGTGCTTGTTGTTTTTCATTGATTTTGGGGTTGTGAGGTGGTATTTTTTTGGTTGTTCTTTTGGGGTGATGAGGTGATGGTACAATGGGGATGATGAGCATATTATGATGTCTGGTTGTGTTAGGATATATTCCTAGGTTTTGATGGAATGAATAGTTATTTAATAATGATTTAAATGGATGGGGTTTAGTTTGCTTAATGGAATAAAAATGGTAAATGAAAAAATAAATAATGGGGATTTTTGTTAAATGCAGACTATGCTTAATAATTAAATTAATTGGTTGTATATTGGGATTGGTTGGAAGTGTAAATCTTCGGTTGTATCTTGTGTAGTGTTATGAATTTAAAGGTGGCAGAAAACTTACTATGATGTGAGTTTATTAGCATTTGATGGTGAACCCATAGAGGGGGGTTGTGTGTTGAAATATTTATATACTTTTATATTCCTTGTAATTTTGATACGCATGCCATCCATGTTTCGAACCAAGTGATGATAGTCATATTTATATGAGGGGTGTTTTTCTTGACATATGATTAGGAGGACAGATAGCTGGGTACCCAATCTTTTCTGCTCCCTCTTCCAAGAACGGTAGGTATGTTGCTAGATGTGTTGGTCAAAGGTCCTTTATTGCACTAGTTGGTTATTGTGATAGGATAGGTTTCTTCTAGCAAGATGTGAAGTAGCCCAGGTGTCTCTAGACCTGATGATATGGGATGAGGTGGCTTAAGGTGGGGGACGTGAATGGTAAGAGTAGGGAACATGATTGATGTTCTTCATGTTCATGATACCATACTACTTCGGTTATGGTTGTGGATGCGTTATGGTCCAAGTGTTTTTGGGTGAGATGTGGTGATGTCATTCCAGTGGGTTGGTGATCCCAAGTGTCTTCAGGAAAGATGTTTTTTGACTGTGATTGTGGGGAAGTGTGGTATTCAGAAGAGATTAAAGCACTAGGATGTATGAAATTGGGATGTGAGAGTGGAATACCATTGGGAAAGTAGTGATGTGCACCTTTTTTTATGTGAATCATGTTATATTATATTACTTGTTTTTTTTATTTTGTGAGTGTTCCTTGGTCTAGCTTAGGATGAATAGTTGACCTATTTAGATGCTACTGGGTATGTTGTTTCCTCATAGGTGCATTAGTGTTCTTCTTTCACATTTTTGTGTGAGAGTTTGGTTTCCCAAATGAGTAAACCTGTATGATAAACCTAGGTATATAATTTTTTGAGGTTAATAGGAGGATTATGTGGATTTTCTACACATTATTAGCTTGATCCTTAGATAGCTTTTGTTTCGATGATTCATCTTTTCTTCTAGGTATTTATATTTAGATACTTTTATCTATTTGAGTATTTTATACCTACATGTGGGATGATTTTGGTTTCTTTTTATATTATTCCATGGATTTTTTTGAATGATTCCTCTTATATATTGATCGAATATTATTATAGAGGATAATACCTCCCATTTCATGATATTTTTATACAGACTGTTCTAGTCACCAACCTGAGGCCTACAAGAGGTGGGATTCAAGGTTTATTATCTCTATACCCTCATTGTAGTATCTTAGGTGGGAGGGTATTTTGAAATATCACTCCCAATTACTCTCTTTTAGGAAACCATGCCTCTATAACAGACGGACAAAATAAATGATCTATTCATGTAGTGCCTTCTCATAGCAATATTGGATCTCTACTGGCCTCTTCATGAGCACTGAGTCAAATTTTATATCCAAATATATTTATTATATGACATGGGAGTCATTTTAAGGATACCAAAAAAGATGAGAGATGTGGAAGACATCAGGGATCCTTTCTTGCCCCCATGGAAGTACCAACCGTTACACCACCTCACCAACTCACCCCAACACCGCAAGGGCCCGAACATACCTTTGATAATTCTTACTCACTCCTCCAAACCTCAAATTCATACATTGAGGGAAAAAATTCCTGAAAACATGTTCCCCATACTTGAACCCCAAGGGTATCCTCTTATGATCAGAATAATAATTCTTCCTATCCTACACTACTTCCATTCTCTCATTAACAATCTAAAACTTCTTTATTTCCCTATACACCACATCAGGTCCAATAACTACTACCTTCCCAACCTATATCCATCAAAATAGAGAAATACATGATCTCCCATTGATGTACTAAAATATAGCCATAAAAATGTAAGAGTGATAGATTTTTTTGTAGTAAATATTGACTAAAGGCAAATGTAATACCTAAGATCCACCAAAGAACTAGACACATGCCTCCAACCTTTCCTCTAGTGTCTGGATAGTTTGATCCATCTGCTCATCTTTTAGAGGGTATAATACAATGTTGATCTGTAACTAAGTTCCAAAAACATGCTACAATCCCCATATACTCATGAGGTAAATCATGAACCCTTATTTGAGATAGTGGACCCCATAACTCCATGAAACCACACCACCTCATCCACATAGCTCTTATCCAAAACACCCAATATGCCTGACTCCTTGATCACTAATAAGTGGGATGATTTCATCAATCGACCCATGATCGCCCTAATAACATCACAAGATACTTGATATCAGGGTAACCCGATGATGAAATCCATCAACATTTCATTATATTTAAACTCCGTAACATCTAATGTTTCAAAAAAACCACCAGTAACATGATGCTTGATATTTACCTACTAGAAAACCAAACACTTCACCGAAAACTCTTCCACTTCCAGTTTCATCATGGGTCACCAAAACTATATCGTCAAACCATATTACATCTTGGAAACTACTTAATGTACTGAAAAAGGTGATCTATTAAACTCAATAAGTACATCATTGCATATCACGACTGAAATGAACAATCTCCCATGAAACAACATCTGTTTCTGACTATCCTCTGACCATCCCTCCAGTGCATCACCATGAAAGACACAATCATGCATCACCTTTTCCATTGAGTCTCCCCACCAAGAGTCCTCCACCTACCACATAAAAGAAGAATGAACCATTATTTAAAACAAATAGCCTCTTCCATTATCTACCCATTTATCTATTTGAAATTCTACCAACTCCTCTATTGATATCCAAATATACAGGGAATCTTGAAAAACACCCTTTTATGACTTTATGCTCAAAATAATTGGCTACAACATTCCCTTTCCTGAGGTTTAGAAGATATAAAAATCATTATTATAAAGAAAATCCATACACAACCTATTGCATAATATCATATCACACTATGAAAATATATACCTAAATCTATTATGATCTGTAAAGACCATAATCACTCCTCAATAAAGTAATGCTGCAAAAAATTCAGAGAAAACATGACTAATGCTAAATCTATATCAATGGTGGCAGAATTATGCTCATGGGAACATAATTTCCTAGAACCAAAAGAGGTCACTTGTCTCTAATGAATCAACATGCATCCCAACACCAGATGGGAAGCATAAAAAATTTCAAATGCCACACATCCTCTATAAACTAAAGCACTAAACAAATCCTCATTCAGGTAACCGGACACTGCCTGGAACTGATTAGCCTACACAAATCCTTTTCCTTCCTGGTAAATGATTTCAATGAATTTTAAACTTGAGAGAAGTTATTACAATAATCTAATAATATCCTATAGGACCTAAAAAACTACAAACACGTTCTTGGTTGATTCCCAAGAAATTTCTACCAAAAATTTTGATGGTTCCAATTCCACACCCCTATGATACAACACATTTCCAAGGAAATTAAACTCTCACATCCAAAAATCACACATGTAAAACACCCCATAATTATGGTTGTGTTGTAGGACTTGTAAAATACCTTTTAGATTCTTGTCATGATAATCCTATGAATTCAATTATATTATGATATCATCAATGAATATGATGGAGAATTTATATAGAAACTCATATAACATGGAGTTCATAAGACCCATGAACACACTTAAGGAATTTGTAACCCCAAACCACATCACTACAAACACAAAGTGACCGTACCTATGTTTACCGGAATCCTTCATGATTTTTCCATCCTTCCCACTGAATTGGTGATATCTCTATCAAAGGTTGACCATAGAAAACCAACTCACCCCACTCACCTAGTCCAAAAGATCATTTATCCTCAAAGGGGGTAACATTTCTTGACTCCTACAACTCAGAAGCTACCATATGATATGGATATATTGAAATTGAAGAAGCACTAGGCTCTAAGTCTATCTCAAACTGGACATCACATTGAGGAGGTAGCAACATAACATCATTTGGAAAAAATTATAATAAATCCTCAATAGACTTTGTGACATCCATTACCCCAATATCCAATGATTCTATTGACAAATCATCTGTAAAATAAATATGGGCCTGCATATGAAAACATCATACCTAACAACCCTGCTCGCCAAAAATACCACATGCTGGCCATCCACATCTGAAAACATGACTCTCATATAGAAGTATTCTATAAAATAATTCACAGAATAAAACCATTCGATGTGGATGGTAACATCATATGGCTGTATCTATAATAGTAAATTATCCCCATGATATTTATGTGGCACCATTATCAGTATATACCCTAATACACATCAAACAAGCTGGTTTGGCCTCCAGCTTATATATTCAATACTAGGCGAATCGAAATCATTTCTATATCTAGTCCCATAGTACATAATAAAGTGGGTAAAACAAATTATTATGAAGATATTGAATAATTAAAGTCGCAAATAAGGGTACAAAACAAAGTAATCCTTCTTATAATGATCAATATCCCCTTTGGTTCTGCCACCTCCACTGTGTGAAACTGACCACAAACAATGTTTTATCCTCTATGATGATGATCACTTCCATGCAAATTATCGAGTAAAGGTACTTGAACATGAGGAACATCATGCGGTTGTCCTATACCTACTATATCTCCCCTTGGTAGAGAATAACAATGTTTCCCCTACTGCTGAAATGGCCTCAATAAAAATTACTACTAAGGATGGCGATGTACTTATGCACCTCTACTGAACTGAGATTGAAGGACCATTATGCACTAGTTCTGATGATCTAAATGAAATCCATAGAAAAATAACACAATCACAAATTCTGAATGAAGAGAATGAAAACCACTAGATCCAGAATTTTTAAAAGAAAGGTGTTGTGGTCGACTCCCCACTGGTTAAAACCTTGATAGTCCCAGTTTTCAATACCTTCCACTAACAACCTTTCTCTTCCAGAATCCTTTTAGTTCCCTTATTGAGTAAAAAATAATTATGAGTGAATTTGATTGATCACCCCCACCTTCTTCTGAACATCTAGATATGTTGGCAATATAGGAGGAGAAACTACATGTTGGATAGAAGTATGGAGTGCCTCCTCATAATGTCTCTTTCGAGACACCATCTATGGAAAATAATCTGGGAAAAAACACATAAGGTCCTTAAATGTTATTCCCAACTCCGGAACTGGCATACTCTCTAGATGAAGGTAAAGAAGATTTTGTCACTTCACTCCTTTTATAGTTGGCGAAAGGAACTCTTCTTAGAACTCTTTCTTAAAGTCAAACAGTGAAACGTCTTCTTCCTTTCACTTTACGAGAAAAAGTGTCCTCCACTGATGTGTAGCTCCCCTTATCTGATTAAATTCCAAAGGGAATTGGTATCCCATAAGGTCTTGGATAAAACTAAAAGTGATCTCTATATCCCCCATCCAACTCTATGTATCAGCAAATGAAACACTTCCCCCATACCTCCCTAAGGTCATCCGCTGAAAACAGAATGCCACCCTTCATAATGCCTCATTCTCCTCTTCCAGATCAGTTTTATGATGATCAACTAGGTTATATTAATTAACCTCAACTGATTGAGCCATACATAGATGAATAACATGATCCATAGCTAAAAGATAACAAGAATATCCTATGTCAAGGTAGTATGTAATATTATTTAGATCTATTTTAACTCACATTATTCATTTTAACCTTCAAAAAATAACTCAATTCAAAAAATTAAATAGTTCTTCATGATTCATGTACCACTCTTAGGTCTCTACCCTAAAGATAGGTCCACCTCATTTGGTAGTTCAATAAGCTCTGAGTATGTGCATTGGATCACAGTGGGCCCTAAAATCATGTGTCATAGTCGTTATCCCTAGCCTATGTCATGAAATTAGGTCACTTGGAACTCTTTCCATACCAAACCATACAATACTCATTGTTCCTAAATCCGAACTCCATCCTATATCTCAAGTATCACATTTAATACCACTCTGTCATGAATCCCTCCCTCCAAAGATACGGCAATGAGGGGAGAGAGATAATTACCTGAAGAGTCCTACCTTTAGTAGTCCTCTGGTAGGAAAATAAAATTGAGGGTATAAACGTATTATGAAATGGTAGGCATTAACCTATATAATAATATAACATTGAGAGATAAAATTAATAATCCAAAAATGACTCCATGGGATAATATATAAAGAAATGAAAAAAATTACACAATCATGTTCAAATAAAACTAATAAAAATAAAATTATTCAAAGAGTGAATACCACAAAGCAAATTAAAATAAGTAAAACCACAACTATACATGGTATAATCTAGTAATTCTCATCATGGTCCACATAATCCTCCTAGAAGTCCGAAAAGACTTTTATATACATAGTGTGAGCATACAGGTATACTCAGTAGGAAAACCAAAGTCTCTCGCGGACATGTGAAAGAAGTATACTAATGCACCCATGAGAATAAAGAACAAAACCAAAAACACCTAAAATGGTCATCTATCCATCCCAACCTCACCAAGGAATGCTCACCAAATAATGCATTCCCGATAATAAATATAACAAGATTCATATTGATAATGGGAACCCCACACCACCTTTCCACTAGAATTCCACTCTCACTCCCTAATGTCGTATGCACTAAAACATCCATTTATTCCAAATACCACACAGCCTCATAAGCACGTTCACACCACATCATGCTAGTAGAAACCGAGGTCACCACTCCACAATCATGGACACATAATGTCTCACCTGAAAAACCCTAGGCCAAAACACATCCATAACCATAACCAAAGTAGTAGGGTCTCATGAACATGAAGGATGTCAACCTCCTTCCCTCCTCCTACCACGAATGACGCACATCTTAATCCACCTCATCCTATATCATCCCACCCATAGAACCCTGCTCTATGTCAAATTTCACCTGATGAAATGTATAATATCAAAACAACTATCTATTGCACTAATATACCTTTGGTCATCATAAACTACAAAATAACTACATCATGTAGAAGAGAGTGTAGGAAATGGTGGGTACCCAACCATCCATCCTCCTCATCGGATGTTGGGAAAACACCCCCATTATTAATATGAGTGTCATCACATGGTTCGAGATGTGTGTGGGATTTATATAGAAATAAAAAGCAATATTCAAGTATATACATATAGCAACACATAATCCCAAACTATGGGTTCACAACCCAACACTAAACAACTCACAATATCATCAATTTTCTGCCACCTGTAAATTCAAAACACCACACAAGTGACATTCCACATTCAGTAATTCCATTTAATCCCAATATCCAACCCATTAATTTCATTGCTAAGTATCATCCACATTTAACAAAACACCGCAAAATTTATTTGTTCGTTAACCATTTCCATCCCATTAACCAAACCAAACCACATAGATTTTTATAACTATTAAATAATTTTTTACTCCATCACTACCTTTGAATTTTTCACAAATGAACCACACATCAAAATAATCTCATTATCCCCAACATACCATCAACTCCCCACCCAAAAATCCTGACCAAACAACCACTACCTCACTACCCCAAAAGCTCATCCAAACAACAATAACCTCACCACTCCAAAAGAACGACCATCAAACCACCACACCACTGCCCAAAAGTTCATTAAAATATAAACTACATTTTCACCCTAAAAGAGTATCCAAAAAACAACCACACCTCACTTTTATAAAATCACAATCATATCTCACCCATCATCCCCACATTTCATCACAACAACACGCCACCGACCCACAAGAATGAATACACATCACAATACATCAATTACCATTTTAAAGACTTCAAAATAGTTATTTTATCACATTTTACTTTATTTTAGTGGTGTTATCACCAAAGACACAGTCTAGGGGACTCCATTTTATTATCAAAATATAAGAGGTTATCCAATTTCTATTTTTGGGGTGATACCTCCACAATAAAAACATACACAGCAGTCAAAACACATATTATCTAATGGAAAAATATCCCCTAATGACTATAATTTTTAGTGGGACACGAAGACTATATAATCCACTATATCACAATAATAATTAGGGCGTAAAAACATGAGAATCATTCCCCATTTCACCATTTAATTTCAATTAGATAATTCTTTATATTTTATTAAGATAGAAAAACCATTAACATTGGTAAATAAGAATAAAAACCTCATACATGATACAAAATAAAAGTATACAAGTGATTCCTTATATTAATTATGTTTTTCCAACTCTCTACACACCGTAGGGTGAAGAAGAAATGTCCATAAACAAAAAATGCTCTACTAGAAACTATAAATCAAACTATACCACACCCAAATTCATAAAAAAAACAACCCAAATATTTCCAGAAACTAAAAAAAATTACCTTAAAGAATCCCTAATAATATAATGGATGAAAACAACCAAAAGGAAGATAATTTCTTAGCATTGATCACCAAAAAACAACTACCAAAACCAAAAATCAATGTGAGGGAGAAGATAGATCGAAATTCTCTTTAGGGCACCTAAGGTTGATTAAATATGATAGGGGAAGAGGAGAATCTGAATGAATGATAAATGGTCATGAAAATAACATAAAATTGGGAATCCCATTTGGTTCATGTTGTGCAAAAAATCAAACATTTTGAGATCCTCAGGTTTCAAAAAATTTCTACATTTCACCCCAAATTCAGTCTCCTAGACACTTATTTATTATATGTCATGAATTGAATTTACATGATGTGTATTTGTTTTATGAATCACCCTTAGCTAATTTAAATTCCATGAATTCACCGATTTTATACCTCATGAACTACCATTACCCATCGTGTAAATGTTACATGAAATGAATTTCCTACTGCACCCATGTAGCTCTAGCCTCCATGGATAACTCTAAAAACCTTACCCAAACACTTCCAACCACCATAACTATAAAATTAATGGGCCAATAAATAATATTCTGTTACACAAAATATATTCATACAAAAAATGTTCCAATGAAATAAAAGATATAAAAACATAATACCTAATTCATGAGTACCTATATCAATAATATATGAGTATTCATGCCGCGTACTCCATCATGTCTAAGATGTTTTCATGTTGAAAAATTAATTTATCCATATCTTCTTTATGAATCATATCATTTAATCAATAATTGAATTATAACCCTCAATCACATCAAGGGTTATATATCCTAGATATAAGGAGACAAAAACGTAATACTAATAGCATTGAATAATTGTAATCATCAATATAATTCTAATCACACCATCCATGCCCTAAATAGTCATGGGATGGTTATGATATATCATCACCATCAATTAGAAAAACATAATTCTTTCATTTCCATTTGATTATGAAGGTTCTGGGGGAATCAAAAGTCTTTTCAATTGGCGTAATATTAAAATTTCATTTCAACACGTGTTTCCAAAAACCATAAGAGAGGATCTTTCTTATTAAATTCATAATTAATTTATTGAATTTTGTATGAAACAATAATAAATGGACATATGATCTTTTTTATTGAAAATGTTGATATTTTGAAAACTCATTCAGATTACATTTGTTGCACTATAAGGTTTCAAGTGTTGAATCCCTCTAGTAGTGATCCACATGTGGTCCTTTAATCTTGGTGCAATTCCAATTGATTTTTGAATGTTCGCATGGAGAATCAAATGTTTTTTTTCATCTAGAAATCTCCAAGATCCTTCAGTCTTGAAGGTGTTCTTCACATTCTTAAGTGGAAGAGAAGAGTCAAATTTTATTGGGAGAAGTCCATTGTGTGCATAGATTCTTGATTTTACAATTTTGATAATTCACTCAAAAGACATAACTTTCCAGTTATAGAGCTAGGGTTAGGTTGAAAATAATTAATTAATATCATGAAATCCATTAAAGAAGAATATAATCGTTAATCAAACCATTTCCACATAATAATAACATTATCATTTTATGGTTCACTCTATCCTACACAATGATAAATAATATTTACATGTTTGTAAATAAATATTTATCAATGGATACTATATTGGTATGATTATAAACTTTTAAATTTATTTGATACATGAATAAATATTAAATATAAATATTTTATTCATAAATAAATATATAATATCAATAAAACATGAATGAAACAATTCCTTGTTCTTAAGAGTAATATAAATTATATTACTTAAATTCAAATATAATTTAATCAAGATTAATAGAAACACTACTGTGTGTCCCTATTGGATTATTTCTCATTTCAATTATGCATGATCACCTAAATTCTAATATTAGTATCTAGAAATGGGTCTAGGAAACCAAGATAATGAACTTTAATGTTGAAATTATGAAAACCACATAACTTTTTTCACTATGTAATTTAATCCATTTTTCGTGACATCTCATCAAGCATGTTTCACATCTGTGTCACTAATATATACACTTGATATGTCTTTCTTTGATTATCTAAAATAAACATGTTGATACACCATGGCCATATAATGTAGTGTGATGTTTTAATTCCAATAAAATGGAAAAGATATCAACTTCTATAAATATGTACGAGAAAAGCCCTTCCTCGAATTATTAATTAATGACATGTCAATCCTGACACACCCAACATACCCTACTTCACCATGAACATATGGAATCATATTTTTCATACGAAAATATAAGTACATGATTAATTACATGAATTAATGATAATATTATAGTATTATACCATTACACACTTTCATAAATAGGAATATGGGATGAAAAAAAAATAATTATAATTATTACTGGCGGGTTAGTTATCATAATCTACAATCTTAGAGATTACCAAGTGCTAACTTAATGAGAAGAATACTCATACAATTAAAAGTACTCTCACATAATAATAACATTCTAAGTGTCCTGTCAAAGACAATTATTCAACCATATGACTATATTTATTAATTTCTTCATAACACATCAAGTATCTCATCATAGTAGGGAACTGTTATGACCTTATCTATGTGACAGATAACCAAGGAAATTATAAATTTAAACTAATGCCGAATAATGAGAAATATGTAATAATATTTTATTAATATTTAAATAATCTAATATAGATGTAATCAAAGTAAAAACAATTTTTAGGACACAAACTCCAATAAACTCCCACTTGGAAAAGAACCAACTGCCTTGGAATTTTAGTTCTCTAGACCTGAAATGATAATCATGTTTTTAATGAGTCAAGGATTTAGTCAAGGGGTCCACTACATTTCCTTTTGTGGAAATACATCTCTCTTAAACATTAAATCTCTGAGAAAATTTCCTCATGTGATGAACCTTATGAATTTTTTTCTTTGTCTGATGATTTGATCATGGCTACTTTGCTAGAGACGCCGTTTTTTGTATTATCATAATGGAGTGCGATATGATATTTATTGAGAAGTACCACATCAAGATATTGAACAAAGTCCCATATCCAAAATACTTTTTTAGTTCCCTAATAACCTGTAATATACTCAGAATCATCGGTAGAATCTGTAACCACATCCTTTTGGGTTATCTTCCAACTCATAATACCTATATTCACAGTGAATATGTATCTCATTTATGATTTCATATCATCATAATATATTTAGAAACATGAATCTGAAAATCCTCAGATGACAAGTTCCTATCATCTTCCATATACCAGGAACATATCAATAGAACGCCTCATATACTTAAGGATTGTTTTTACTTCCATATATTGGTAGTCACGTGGGAGTAATTGATATATTCTTACCGTAGTTAATGAGTATGTTAATTGTAGATTAGTCTGTAACATAAAATACATGATTGACCCAATCACCAATTCTTATGGAATAATTTCCATTTTATTTAATTCCTCATGCATTTGAGTAAACATTTTTTTGGGAAATATGTATGCCATGTGAAACTGGAAGCAATACCCTCTTAGATTGATTCATACATAATCACTTTAGTATCTTGTTAATATAGGTACATTGACATAGCTCGAGCAACCACTTGGATATTTCACAATAGATCTTTATCCATGGAATATATGATACCATGCCTAAGTTCTTTTTGGAGAAGAAATTATTCAAAAAATATTTAATAGACTATAAGACTGGTATTTTGTTACTAAAAAGTATGAAGTCATGGACATACACTATTATGAAAATGACTACACTCCCACTAAACTTCTTATAGAGATATGACTCACATTCATTTTTTATGAAACCAAATTCCATTATGGATCCAGCAAAATGAATTTTCATGACCTGGATTCTTCCATTAATACATTAATAGATAATTGTAACTTTCATAAATTATTGGATTCATTTGAAGTAACAAACCCTTCCAGTTTTGTTATATAGACATATTCCTAATGGTTCCCGTAATGTCATGATATTTTTACTTCCATTTTCCCAATCTCCTAATCCTGGAAGGCTTCAAGGACATATAAAATTATGATATATTTCATCATAGAGACTAGTGAAAAGGTTTTTTCATAGTCAATTCCTTAACATTGTTATAAACTTTTTCAACTAGCTGGGATTTATAGGTATTTAATTACACATCCATTTCATGATTCATATTGAATACACATTTAAAACCAATGATTTTTACACCCACTGAAGGATCTACCAATATCTAGAATTGTTTTTTCTTCATCGAATGTATTTTATAATTCAATGGTTCTTTCCACATGGAAATATATGTGCCACTTACTACTTCCCTATAACTTAGATGATCATTATTATCAACTAATAATGGGTCACTATCCATGGTGAATAGAAAACCTTACCATTATTCTTCTATAACCTCACTTGTGCTCCAACATAGCACTTGTGTCTCTAGTGTAACACACCAAGATTTCATAGTAAATTATATATTTAATGTAATTTAATAGATTATATTTCATGCAACTCTGACTTGGCTTGCGTTATACACAAGATTGAGTTTCTTCAAAGCAACACATTAGTATTATACTTATTTAAACGATATATTTATTTATCAAAATAATATTGTAATATGAATAGTAAAAAAATAAAATTTAAATGTTATTTAATATTTTTTCACACAAATATAACATATTTACAATGAAATGTCTATGTTTTGTTAAAATAGTTATATATTTAGAAAAACTATTTTCTTAAAAGAACTACTTTTTATGTGCTTTTGTGAACAATAATAAAATTAATTTTACACACTAATACAAATTTAATTTGGAAAAATAGACTTCATTTTTTGTTACGGAGTATCGAAATTATCTTAGGGTGAATTTTTGGTATTTTTCTCAAAACATTCAATTTTTGAATAATAGTGAAAAACTTTACTTTATTGTTTAAAAACAAATTTTTATTTAAGTAATTATTTTTAAATTTAAATTTATTTTAAAGTCAAAATAGATGAATAATACCTAGATTAATATAATTTAATTCATCAGAGTCATTTTATAATAATATTAGATATATAAAATTTTATTGAACTTTTTAACCTCTTTTACCCACCTTCGGGGTACATTAGCAAATTTGCATAAAAAGCAATTTCACCGCTTCTCTGAATTGAATTTAAAAAATCAGAGAGAAACGATTAAAATTAGTAAGTAAAATGTGGATAAATATGATGAATATAATATTTGGTTAATAGTAACTTTTGGATTTTATTTAGCACAGTTAAAAGTAAACAGGGTAATTAAAGGCAAAAATAATATTATAATAATATAAAATTACCCCAAAACATGTCCTAATTCTATTTGATAAGTTTTTTTGACCAAAAAAAACCTTAGGACAAAAATATGATCCTTTTTTATTCACATGGGTTAGATTAGAACGTTTTTTATATTTTATTTAAAGAATAGTTGAAAGTGGTAAATTCAAATTTTAATAACTAAATAATTTTTAATATAGGGTTATACAAAAGATAAATTCCACTATAAATATTCATTAAAAAGGTAAAAATATTTAATACATAATTATATTATATTTTTAATTTTTAGACATTAAATAATTAAATTTATTTTTGAAAAAATGATGATGTAGTAACTACCTTATTAATGATTGATTAAAACAAATGATATCATAAATATTAAAATAAATATAATTTGAAATTTATATTCCATACAATAATTTTCTAGGTGACTATGGCATATTATGATTTATTTAATGTATTTTTTATAAGTAATAATGTTTTTCTTAATTTTAATAAAATCAAGTATTAAATAATAACAAAATTGAAATTAATGATATTTTAAAATAAATACCATTTTATTAAATAATATAAAAGTAATAAAAATAAAAATTACTTAAAACTAACTTTTATCATGTTAAATTGTTATAAATGATCTACTTTATATTATTTTGGAAACATATAGTAACTATATTAACCTCTTAGTATAAAAATACAAGAAGATATGGTAAGAGTTAAACTATTTAACCAAGGGTAAAATCTAAATGATAAGGTTAATATGATGACCTAAACATGTATAAAAAGTATTTTTTGAGAGGATTAACACCCATAAAAACATTATCCTAGAAATAAATCTATTCGGAGCTATTAGAAACAAAAAATTATTTTATAATAAATTAATATTTCAAGCTCTTCCTAAAGTGCCCCACACATGTCTTTTAAAAAGTTACTTCCCATTCTCTTAAATTCACACCTACAAAGCCATTTGTCTTGGCCAACCCCAGCTAAAATATCCTCCCAAATACCATAAATTCAATCTAGAGGCTTTACTTTGAACAAAAATCCAACCTAATAAGCCCTTTTGTTCATATCAAAAGGAAGTACCCAAAGACGAGGTAACTATTTCATCACCTCTTTCAAAGTTATTTCTTATTATACTTCCTCTTTCTTTGTTGTTTTTGTACTAAAATAAGAACTATGGTACCTTATACATCCATATATATTATTATAAATATGGTACAACCATATTCATTGTTCTATCCATCCTATGAATGACAATGTCACCATATGTGCGGATGTACGGCTTATCCTCTATACGTCGTGGTGTAGTTTGTTATTCAACACTTTATTATTTTTATGGGTATAATAATGGGTATAATGGATGAAAATAATAAATATAACATGTTAATTATTCTTTAAATATAATATACTTTCCAATTATAAACAATTTCACCATCAATAGAATGATATTGTCGCTCGTGCGTACGTATGGCTTACCGTCTCCACTATGTGATAAAATTCATCTTCAACGATCACCATTCAATAATATTTTATGAAAACATATATATTTATTATGTATGAGATATAAAAAAAATATAGATAATGGAATAATATATATTTATTTATATAAATACACCTCTCTTACTTACTTCCATACTATACGATAAAAAACAAAAACAATGTTCATGCGTACGTAGAGACTACCGTCTCTGTGAACGGTGTTTCCATTTCATATATCTATCTATCATAAATATTTATATTCTGGATATATATGATATATAAATAAGGTTTTATATTATCAGTGTTTTTAAATAATTATCTATGTGATACAATCAAGAATAACAAGTTAAAACATGTACGATAAAGAAAACAATTATTACTCGAAATGTAACATTATCATGGAAATTATTATTAAATGGGTGGTATAAAGACATAAATAAATCATATATGATATCATTAATACAAATATGGTTATTTTATAATTTAATAACATAGTATGTTCATTATACAACAGGTTAAACATATCATTGACTAAAGGAAAGTACAAGGTAATGGTTAATCCATCAATCTCATTATTATCCGAGATTGTTTATGTGTAAGTATTTACTGGGAAATATTTATCATCCATTCCCATGTTTCATAAAAATGATTTCAAAAGGAATATTTTATGGTTTTATGTAATGGAATTTTTAACTAGATCATAATTTTAAATGTTTTAATTATTTATTTTTATAAATATTTTTAATTAATATCCATGTTTTCAAAAATGATTTTAAGGATTTATTTATATGGAAATGAATGTTTTAAAATGGTATTTCCTTTAAAATGTTTCAAATTTTTTTGGGAAAATTTGATTCAGAAATATCATTTAAATGACTTCCTTTATAAATTGTGTGACTTTTAAATGATTTCATTAAAATGTGATATTTCTCTCATAGAGTTTTACTAATCATTTTCAAGAAAGTAAACATCCATTACTAGATATTATTCTTGATTTAGGATGATTTTTTATAATAAAATATTCCATATTTTCTTGAATGAGTTATGATATTTTTGACTATTAATGTGATATTTTTATACCATTCATGATTTATGGTTAAGTTATTGACATTTCATATGCTAGTTTTAATATGAAGGATTATGTTATGTTTCACCCTTTTCATATGAGGAATGCATTGGATGTTGTAAGTGATGGGTGGGGCCTGATATACCCCTCAATTCATCTGAAGGTATCATTAGACAAACTTGCGTCTTGTCCCAATACCTTGACAAAATTTATATTTAGGGTCTTGGAACGAGGCCTTGACTTTGTGGTTAAGATGTCTGATATTATGTATTCCTTCTTTATGAGATTAGTTATTGATGTTATATGTGATTATTTGACTAGTAGAATATCCATGTAAATATGTAAATGAAATTATTTGATTTACCTTTTCTATATTGTGCTGAAGTTTATATTTAAAGGGATTTTGTTTCAATTTTATACCTTTCCATAAATGTTTATGATTATTTATGATAGCTTTTACTATAATGTTTATCCTTACTGATCATCTGAGCTCACCCCTTTCTTATGTTTTATTTTCCCAGGATTCCAAGAAGTGTATTATGATTGTTATACAAGGTTATTCTTGGGTAATAAGGGTGTTATCAAAGGATTATTTATGATGACTTTTATGTTATAAAGTATAATGTAATGTTAATGTATGTAATATATTTTCCAAGACTACTGAAATGATCGGTCCCTCAAGATTTTATTCCTTGTAATAATTCCAACGCATTAAAATAATGCACCAGATCCGGGCTTCTGGGGTCGGGGCGTTAGTGTTGGTATTAGAGGAAGTTTAGAAATAACTATGGAAACTAGATTTAGATAAACACTGACTATGAGACAATACCCTAAGATAGAATTTGAGGATTAGTATAGAAGAATAGACAATTTTTTGTAATGTAGATATTGTGTGGGTTTTCCAATCAATACATCCCTGTCTGGATAGTACATGTCAACATGGTTCTATCATAGATGTACCATGGAGTGAAAACTCCGACAAAGTTTTTTGGGCTTGACCAGGGGTATCCTGGTACACCATAACGGGCCTACTGCACCCTTGGTTTGACACTCCTGGGACATATTCTTACGATAATTCACATTTTCTTTACAAACCATTATGAAGGACGTATGAGTAAATATGTCAGTAAAGAAACCATTTTTATGATTATGAGACTAGGTGTGAAAAAATCATTAATTAATGTTGAGAATTTTTCTATTTTTTGGATTATAATTTATGATATGATCTAACATAGTGTAATTCATCATTTATAAATGGTTCCCAGTAGAAGGAATGAGAACTCCAACAATACACATTATTCAAAGATTAAGAAGGATCATATCTTTCATTGTCTTAAGGAATTTTTTTGAAGGGAAATAGTCTCCCGCGTATGCTCATCATATAAAGAAATAGTATCATGTGTTAATGAGATAATTAATGAATTATATGAGTTATATGTATTTAAATGGAAGACATATAAAAAGATGACGGTAGAGATAAATATAGATTAAGGAAAGATTGGAATGAATGATTTTCCTATATGTGATAATTATAGAATGAATCACCCTACAATGTTCTTGAAAGGAATGGGAGTGTGTAAAAATTGTGGAGAAAAGGGACACCATGTTCATGATTGAAAGTGTAGGAAAAAGGTTTTAAATCGACAATGCTTCATCCGCAAGGAGTTGGGACACTACGTGAATCAATGTCCCAATCATCAGAGTATACCCAAACTGATGCTATTGGATAATAATAAAGTTATGATTCTACCATAGATAAATAGGAATGATTAGTGTTCTTATGTAGTTATTAAAGAATTGCGTCATCTGAGTATTTTATTAATGATGTACAAGTTATAAGAATTATAGAGTATATAAGTATTGTAATATAGTACTTTTTCATTAAGGATTTGAGATTGTATTGTACAAAGAAATGTGACACAGTTTCATGATAAACATTTTGGTAAATATATGGTTAGGGGAAATATAACCCTCAATATGTTTGTGAAATAGATATAATGATTTCGAAATAATATATGATTGATTTGGATAAATTATATTGGATATTAGTCACTACCATGAAACTAATTAATTTTTTTTATTCCATCATTGTTGGAGTTTTCAACATTTTTGGATATAAGAAGTATATCCATTATTCTATAAGGAATACAAAAGCATCAATGTAATCAATAAGGTATTATGGTAATTCAGGCTGTTACCATGTTTTAAGAAAATACATGATAATGGTATTCACATGTTATTACATGGAAAAATAGATCATCATTATGTTTACCTTCCTTATAAATTTTGGATTGTGAGTTTGGATAAAAGTATTTTGGATAAGTCTAAAGGTTGGAGTGGATTAAGATAGACATGGGATACTATTGTTTAATTTTAAAACATTTCTTAAGATTATTTTTGGATTGTTATAAAAAGGATAACCCCGAGGTCGTGTGATAACCCATCATGTCTGGGAAGGATGTGAGACAAGAACCCGCAACCGAAGGGCGACTAGGGTGTATCACCTACCACTAACCTACGTGATGTCTTGGTTTGTATAATATAGTTTTTTAAATCATCTGACAGCTAAATTATAAATTCATTTTTTGGAACCCCATACGATTAGGATAAATAGAATATTTTTGAGTTCTTTTATCTTTTGGAGTAAATGATGAGTTTGTGGTGGAAATTAGTTAAAGGATAGAACTCTACTTTTCAAGTATTATATTTTTATTCTTATTATTTGAAGAAATTAATACTTAAAATTAAGGGAAAGGTTATTAAAACCAAATTTTTTTTATCCTAATACCTTATATTTTGTTGAACTGATGATATTTTAAGTGATCACAGATTTATGGCAGTGAGCACTCAATTTTCTATTTATTGTTTACTTGATTGTGATTGATGAAATCAATCACTCCCTATAAATAATTAAGTTTTACTCCATTTATGTGTCCTTAATTTTCACCAATGTTCCCCTATTTAAAATCCTTATTTATTGGTGAATTTTTCATTTACCGTTCCCTCTTATTAAAACTAATTTTTATTAACCCTATTTCTGATGTGGGTTTTCCAAAAAGGTGTTTTCTATTTCTAACCTTTTATTATCGAAGAAAAATTTCAAATTGCAAGGATGCAATTTATTAATTGAGGGGAGAAGCTAACACCCTAAGATTTCATAGTACGTTATCTCTTTAAATTAATTTTATTGCATATATTCCACCCAACACCGACTTGTCTTGCATTATAAGTAAGATTGAGTTTCTCTGAAACAAGACATTAATATTATAATTATTTAAATGATATATTTATTTATCAATTAAATATTTTAATATTAATAGTAACAAATAAATTTTAAATTTTATTTATAATGTTTTCACATAAAAAAAACATATTTATAATGAAATGTATATGTTTTTTTTTAAAATAGTTATATATTTAGAATAACTATTTTCCTAAAAGAACTACTTTTATGTCCCTATTTGAACCATAATAAAATTAATTTTAGACCCACCAAAAAATTGAATTTGGTAAAGTAGACTTAATTTTTGGATTTCGAATATCCAATTTATCTTAGGGGGAATTATTTGTATTTTTCTCAAAATTTTCAATTTTTGATGAATAGTGAAAAATACTCTGTTATTGTTTAAAACCAACTTTTTATTTAAGTAATTTTTTTAAATTTAAATTTACTTTAATGTAAAAATATATACATAATACATATATTGATCTAATGGAATTAATTGGAGTCATTTTATAATAATATTACATATAGAAACTTTTATTGAACCTTTTATCGTCTTTTACCCACATTCTAGGCACATTCGCAAATTTGCATAAAACGTAATTTTAACGCTTCTAGGAATTGAATTTAAAAAATCTTAGAGAAAAATTTGACATAATTAAGTAAAATATGGTTCAATAAGATGAAAATAATATTTTATGTATAGTAACTTTTGAATTTTATTTACCACGGTTAAAAGTAAATATGGAAATTAAAAGTAAAAAAATATATTATAATAACATAAAATTACTCCAACACATGTCCTAATTCTGTTGGATAAGTTTTTTTCGACCAAAATAATCCTTATAAAAAATATGGTCCTTTTTTATTTACTTGGGATAGATATGGGTATTCATTATATTTTACTTAAAGAATAGTTAAAAGTGTAAAATTCCAATATTAATAACTAAATAATTTATAATATAGGGTTATACATATAATAAATTAGAATATAAATATTAATTATAAAGTTAAAATTATTTCCTACATCATGGTTTTTTATTTATAAATTTTAAACATTAAATAATTAAATTTATTTATGTCACAACAATGATGTAGTAATTATCTTATTAATGAATGATTAAAACAAATGAAATTATAAATATTATAATAAATATAATTTGAAACTTTTTATTACATAAAATAATTTTATAGGTTCCTATGACATGTTAGGATTGATTCAATGAATTTTATTATAAGTAATAAAGTTTTTATTACTTTTACAAAAATCAATAATTAAATAGTAACCAAATTGACATAAATTATATTTTAAAATAAATACTGTTTTATTAAATAATGTAAAAGTCATAAAAATGTAAGGTTCCTCAAAATAACTTGGATAGTGTAAAAATTTCATAAAATATTTACTTTAGGTTCGTTTAAAAAATTATAGTAACTATATTGACCTTGTAGTATAAAAATACAAGAAGACATGTTAAGAGTTATAATATTTAACTAAGAGTTAAATCTAAATGATAAGCTTTATATGATGAAAAAAACTTGTATAAACTTATTGGTTGGGAATATTTAGTCCCATAACAACATTATCCTAGAAATAAATCCATTTGTATCTATTAGAAACCGAAAATGATTTTATAATAAATTAACATTTGAAGCTCTTCCTAAATTTCCCCTCACCTCTCTTATAAAAGGGTACTTACCCTTCTCTTAGATTCACACCTCCAAATCCATTTGTATCGTCCAACACCTACTCAAATATCATCACAAATGACCTCAATTAAATATTTAGGCCATACAATGATCACGAATCTTACCTAAGGATCCCTTTTGTCCAAATCAAAAGGAAGCATACAAAGAAAAGGTAGTTATTTCATCACCTCTTTCAAAGTATTTTGTTCTTCTACTTCCTATTTATTTCTGGTTTCCATAAAAAAATAATAACTACAGTACCTTATACATTCTTATATGTTATTATAAATATTTTCAAACCATATTCATTATTCTATCCATCATATGAATGACAAAGTCACCATACGTGCGTACGTACGGCTTACCGTCTCCACGCCATGGTTTTGTTTGTTATTCCACACTTCATTATTTGGATGGGTATAATAATGGGTATAATGGATGTAAATAATAAATATAACATGTTAATGATTCTTTAAATCTAATATAACATCCAATTATATAGAATTTCACCATTAATAGAATGATATTGTTGCTCATGCGTAGGTACGACTTACTATCTCTACAACGCGATGAGATTCATCATCAACGATCACCATTCAAGAATATATATATATATATATATATATTGATTAAGTATTATATTCATGAAAAAAATACTATTATTGGAATAATATATATTTATATATATTAATATATGTTATTTACGAACTTCTATACTATTCGATAAGAAAACGGAAACAACGTTTATGCATTCATACAGACTACCGTCTCCATGAATGGTGTTTCTATTTCATATATCTATCTAAAATACATATTAATATTTGGAATATATCTGATATATAAATAATTTTTTATATTCTATAAGTATTTAAATCATGATATAAGTGATATGATCAAGAATGACAAGTTAAACTCTTACGATAAAGAAAGCGATTATTAACCAAAATGTTACTTTAACATGGAAATTATTATTAAATGGGGTGTATAAAGTCATAAATGAATCGTATATGATATCATAAATATGAATATGGTTCTGGTATAATTTAATAATATACTATGGTTATTATACAAGATGTTAAATGTACCATCGACCAAAGAAAAGTACAAGGTAAGGGTTAATTCCTCAATCTCATTATTATCCAAGATTGTTTATGTGTAAGTATTTACTGGGAAATATTTATCATCCATGACTACGTATGATAAAAAGGTAATCAAAGAGAATATTTTATGGTTTTATGGAAGGGACTCTTTACCTAGATCATCATTTTAAAATTTTTAATGATTTATTTTTCTAAATCTTTTTAATTAATGTCAATGTTTTCAAAATGATTTTAAGAATTTATTTATATGGGCATGAATGTTTTAAAATGTTATTTCCTTTAAAGAGATTCATAGTGTTATGGAAAATTTTGATTAAAAAATATCATTTAAATTAATTCTAGTATAAATTTTGTGACTTTTAAATGATTTCATGAAAAATTGATATTTCTCTAATAGATTTTTACATATCATTCTCAACTACGTCAACATCCTTTACTAGATATTATTTTGGATTGGGGTCTATTTATTATAATACCCTCCTAATGGCCTTAAGGCCTTCATTTTTATTTTAATAGGGATAATCCCCCTTTTAAGGGTAGAAGGGGAACCTTTACATTGCCTATAGGCCCAAGGCACACGTCCTGAAACGACTCGAAGGCCAATACATGACCCGAAGGCTCAGAGGCATACTATGCCTATTAGATGACCCATAGGCCCAACCCATAGAATTGAACCTCCCCAGCTTATTCTAGGGGAATAGTGCAGTTCTTGAAGGATTATTAATGATGGGTTTTATGTTAGAAATTGTAATGTAATGTTCATGTATGTAATCTATTTTCTAAGACAGCTAAATTGATTGGTCCTTCGGGACATGATTTCTTGTAATCATGTTAATGTAGTAAAATAATGCACTGAATCTGGGCTTTTGGGGTCAGGGTGTTACATTTGGATGAATCTTTTCTTCTATGGGGTTTTTTGGAATTTTTTCCTATACTAATTCTTGTGTATATTTACCCTCAACTTCATCAATGTCTATCTCTCTCCCACTATATATTTTAGAGATGTTCTCTATCTCAAGAAATGAGGGATGTATTCCCAAAATTTCCTTTTTTAAAGGTTATTATAGGTTATAAATATGTTATTATTTATGGTATCCTATAATGGTTCACTATGTGCCTCAGAGTACAATTTTCTCCCTAGAAGAGGCATTGAAAAACGCTTCATAGCCCCACACTTGTAATTATGACAACATGATTTCATTCCTTTCAAAAATTGGCATAGTATACAATCATCCACTTTAGATGACATTATTTTGTATTAGTGCTATTATTTGAAATAATTTTTGATAAATGGATAATGGAAGAATCACTTGAATCATCATTGATAACACCACTTATAACAAGGTGTAGTTCCTCCTTTCTATTAAACCATTTCTATTGGGTGTATAAGGTGGGGCGAGTCGAGATAGAATACCAAAATCTTGTAAATAATCAATAAAATATTGATTACGTTATTATCCCCTATGTTCTAAGAAGAGTTTTTTAATCTTATTAACAAGATGGTTCATAACATCATTCTTACATTCTTTAAATGTATCAAAATAATATGACTAGTACATCAGCAAGTAGACGTTGATTTATCTACTAAAATCACCAGTAAAAGTTATTAATTATGAGCACCGACCAATTTCTTCAATAGGAAATGGTCCAAAAACATTGAAATGAAATACTTCAAGAATCTATTATACCCATTCACCTTTTCCACTAAATGGGACTTTGGTTATTTTTCTATATAAAGATGAAAACATTCACTATTTGGTTTTAGGTCAAAATAATCCATATATTCATCTTTTTTAAATTGAGTCAAATTTCATTCTTTTACATGACCATTATGGTGATGCAAAAGTAGAGTGTGGTATGAGTGATTTTAAATAGTTTTATTATCCATTTCCATTACTTGATTTATTTAATTCATCATGCAAAGACCATTATTTAAATGTTCCTGGCCAAAAAAATGTTATAATTATAAAAGAAGAAATATTTATTCCTAAATAGGAAAATAAATCCATCTATATTAGGTATATATATAGAAATAATCTTATTCGTAATTGATGGAAAATAGATATCCTCCAAAACCAAGATCATTTTGGTTGGAAACATGAGGTGGTAGTCCCTGATAGCTACAAAAAAAATTTATCTATGTTGGATACTCATAGATCTACCTCCCCTCAGTTAATTATTTTGAATCTAATTTATTCCTATATTTGAATACACATGTGATAATCACAATCCGTATCTATTATCCAATTTATAGAAAAAGATAAATTTAACTTGCCAACAAATACAACTGAAGATTCCCCTAATTTATTTTACTTGGTGCATTTTTTCTTCCAGTGGACCTTCTTGGCTCATGTAAAACAAAAAACATCATGTCCCCTTTCTTTCCCTTTTATTTATATCTTCTTAGAAGGGACTAATGATACCTTTTGATTACATATCTTCACATTCCATTTTTATTTGTTTTTTATAAGGAAGGAAGGATTTTCACTCTTCATATTATTATCTATGTGGGACAGAAGAGTAAGTAGATATGGTAGAGACTTATCTATGTTTTTCATATTAGAATTTGAAAAAAAAATATTTATTTTATTTGAGTGAGTGATAAAATAATGAGATCCATACCTAGTTATTTAGGATGTTTAAACCTTAAAAACTCAAGATGATAAATGTTTCCAATGATATTCACTACATGAGGCTCAGCTGGGGTTCCATGTACAATATTTATCTAGAAAAGTTCCCTGGGGACCGTAAAACATTTTTTTCTAGCTATGTCATTATATATACCATATAGATTCTTGAGCGTGTTATAAGTTTCCATGTTTTTGTGAGACTTCATGAGATTACTATAATTATATTATAAGATAAAATGTTAAATCTTAAAATATTTATCATATGTTATATATATATATAAGTAACTCTTTATCACTTTCCTCTTTAGAAGATTGATCAAGCATTTGAGATTCAAGAACTTAATATTTTTGTTCATGGCACAACACAACACAACGACATCTGAACCACTCTTGGAAGTTACTTCCAGTGAAGAGATGGTATTTTTCCAATATAGATCACAGGGATAGTTTGGATAACACAATTTTCCATTTTATATAATTAAAAAAAGATAAAATTGTCATACTTTTCTTAATTAAAAATTATGTGAGAAATAATAAAAATTAATTTTATTAAATATACCACTTTTTTGTCAAGTCCCAATATCCCTCATCATTGATATGAAAATTTCTAGTTTATCTGATATTCTTGTGGAAAGGATCTATATTACCTTCGACATAAACCCAATGAGGGTTGGCCAAGATACATGAAGTTATTTTGGACGAAATTTCTTTTCTAAATTCAGACTAGCTACTCCATGATCAGTTGACTAGACTACCCAATCATGAAATCCTAACTTGGATTTCTTAAATACATTACACTAGGTTACAACTTGTCTTGAAATGGACACTTCTCTTGATGTAATATGGTTATGTCAACCCATAACCATTATAATAAATCCTTGTTTAAAGAAACAATACCAATGAGGGTTTCTCAATCACTATGTTTTAAGGATTTTATTCATAATCAATTTGTGGAAGTTCATGTTCAACTTAATTCATATTTAAGGGGAATTAGTTTAATTTGAATATTTTTTTTCATGATTTATACATTACATATTTTTTTAATATTAATTGTATTTTACATAATTAATTAACTGGATTGGATTACAAATTTACCCATAATCTATTCTTTTAAATTCCATATTTCCACATTAATGCATTTATTTATTTTACAATAGTCTTTCACCAATAAAATAAAGTATACATAATAAAGAAATAAATAAATAATAAATTAACCGATCACGAGCTTATCTAAGGGTTAATTTATTCCATGGACAATAAATAATCCTTTGACCAAGGGGAATAACTTCTTAGATCATTCTTGGGATGATTTTCTTCATTCCACCTCTCCACCTGTGCATCACCTGAGTTGAAATCATTATTATTTTTTATGGAAATAAATCTATAATCCATGGTATAATCTATTTATTATATGTATTTTTATCTATGCATAGGTGAATGAAACCAAAGTATTAGTTGATGAAGATTACATAAAAAACTATGGACATGTAGACCATATATAATAATGGAGGGAGGAATGACACACAAGTAATCATACTATATTAAATATTAAATAATTACAAACCCATAAAATAAACTAAATTAAAACATCCAACACATATAAAGGTCTTGGTAAAGATCATGAATGGTTATACATGTATTTTATACAAAAATTTAAACCAGTTAACATTCATTTACATTAATTGTTTATTATTAATATAAAACCACTTGCATTAATTAATTAATTAACTTTTATCTTAATGAATATATGAATTCATAAGTAGATACCCATCATAATGGTATTCATAGAAAAACTATAGTCTTTACATTCTCCCCACCTTTGGTATTTTCATCTAAAAAAGAAGAAACATACGCAAATAGCTGAGGGTACTAGGATCACATCTATTTATACCACTCTAATGCGATCTCTTGAAGATTCCAATGCTTCCATTGGACACACACCACGAGAATCAGTGACCAATAGAAGATATTATACCCCCAATACTTTATTTCCACTGGGTACTCTATGAATGTTTGTCCATCATCAATGTCCAACTCACCCCAGTTGATAACATACGATAGGTCATTCAGATACCTCTTCAGTTATGATACATGGAATACACCATTTACCCATTATAATTGACATGATAAGGGCAAGTGGAACACCAACTAAATGATCCTATTCATTATCTAGAATGGGATAATGAATCTCAGATATAACTTGATAACCCAACCAAATCTACGTTATACTCACCGATCTGAAACCTTTAAGAACACATGGTCTCCCTCATCAAAATCCAATGGAATATATCATCAGTTAACATACACTAGTGTAGAAATCGTTTTTTACGTCACCATTGTTTACGTTGGTTATATATAACTGATGTAAAAATGCGGCGAGTAGATTTTAAACGTCGGTTATTTTAATAACCGACGTTACAAATCGCGCCTGTTGGGTTTTTACGTCGGTTATCTTATAACCGACGTAAAAAACCAATACGCGGGGGGTTTTTTACGTCGGTTATTTGGAAACCGACGTAAAAAACCCGATATCGACGCGTTTTTTACGTCGGTTATCAAATAACCGACGTAAAAAATCAAAGCGCGGGGTTTTTTACGTCGGTTATAAAATAACCAACGTAAAAAACGCGTCCGGGCTTTGGTTTTTTACGTCAGTTATTAGATAACCTACGTAAAAAACGCATCCATATCAGGTTTTTTACGTTGGTTTCCAAATAACCGACGAAAAAACCCCACCATGATTTGGTTTTTTAAGTCGATTATAAAATAACCGACGTTAAAAACTCGTAGATATCAGGTTTTTTTACGTCGGTTTCCAAATAACCGACGTAAAAAACCCCCCGCGCATTGGTTTTTTACATCGGTTATCTTATAAACGATGTAAAAAACGAGATATCTACGCATTTTTTACGTCGGTTATTTTATAACCGACGTAAAAAATCAAAGCACAGGGGGGTTTTTTACGTCGTTTATAAAATAACCGACATAAAAAACCAAAGCGCAAGAGCTTTTTGACGTCGGTTTTAAAATAACTGACGTTATAAATTTAAAAAATAGTTTATAACGTCGGTTATATAATAACCGACATTATAAAACTTTTAAAAAAATTAATGCCCGTGGACTGTCATTTACGATTTTCGATTGACAGTCCGCCGGCTCGTCTCTCTCGCGCGGTAAACCCTAATTGGCTCGTCGATCGACCTACGTTAAACTGAATTTTCCTTCATTGTTTATCTTCTTCACTCCTCTCGGATCTACCATCTCAACTCGCAACATTCAAGTAAGCCTTCCACGAATTTATTTCGTTCGTTTTTGTTTCGATTCTTGATGTGCTTTTCGTTCGTTTTTGAATCTCGTGGAATTTGTTGTTATTGAAAATGGTTATTTGCAAATGGTCATTTGTATTTTGTTATTGCAAATGGTTATTTGTATTTTGTTATTGCAAATGGTTATTTGAATCTCGTGGAATTTTTTGTTGATATAACAGACTATTTTGTTGATATAACAGACTATGTTGAGGGAACATTAAACTAGATGAATAATGAGATAAAAAAGACGTTCATCGTTACTTTAATGGAAAATAAATAATAATTACTTTTTATATCATATTTTGGGTCGGTTTTTTTATAAATTAAAACAATAAATGTGATCCCCATTATATGATATTGGAGGAGTACCATGGTTTAACCACAAAGTATGGAAAACCTAGAACCAACCCTAAAAAATGCATATGCATCATGCTGTGTGATTTCATGATAAATAAGTATGGTTTGTACAAAATATATTTCCTCCATTATATTTGTAAACAAATGTAAAATGTTTCCTAGGTAGAACCTCATGTTATTCACTAACCATGTTCCAACCATGAATAAGAATATAAAACTATAATATCCTAAAAAGTCAAAAAATAATAATACAAGGATGAATAAAAAAAAGTTAATCAAAATAATTTGATTTAATAACCTATAATAAATATAGAGGTGTTAAAATAACACAAACCATACTAAATTATACCCCTAGAATAATATGTTGAGGATGTTGGACCTAGATTGAGATTAGGCCACTACTCCATTATCAATGGCTCTCACACCTATGTCTCATTGGAATCGAAAACATGTTACCAATGATATTAAACCATATGAATTACCATATCATTTAGAACATTCACTTGAGAATATAAAACACATTATTATTGTTAATCATATACATATACATATTTAGTCTTGTAATTTCCAGGTTGTTCACTATTGTTTTTGATATTTGTTAATTCTTGGTGTTTAGAATTTCTGAACATGTTTCCTGTAATTGGAATTCAGTTTTTGTCCATGGTTGTTTTGTTTTCATTTTTGGATTTTGAAAACCTAAAATAAACAGAGTTTTTAGTCATGTTTTATTTTGATTGATAACCGTTAAAGCTGAAGGCCAAGTACAAAATCAAATCCCCACAAGATATGTTACATGGGATTAAAAAGCAGAAATAAAGGATTAAACCGAATCAGTGGGACTATTTTTATTCTGAGCAGACCAGTGTTGGGCGCGCTGGCGGCCCTCTCTGCCTTCCAATGCAATTAACGATCATCAGAAACAAGAATGAGTGAATTGCTGATAAAATAATAACATGCTAGTAGACCTCTTTTTGCCAGTCACACCGAAGGGTGATGAAGACCAATATCAAGGTCTGCACGCCATTTAAAATAGGTTGTTTATCTAATATATTAAAACATCAAAACCGCAAAAAATATTAATCTATGTAGGCGTCATGGTTTTCTTTGATTCAATGAAATTTAAAACTGTTATATCTAACTATATTTTGTTTTAAAAATAATATTCAAGCATATTTTTTTAAATACCTATAGATTTGTTTTATATTTAAAATTGTTTTACATTCAAATTATAATTTTTTTCATATAAACATGTATTTGTCTTATCTTAAAAATATATATTTTTTGTTGATATTTGTTATAGGTAATAATGAGTTGAAGTTGGATTACGACACATCGAATGAGCAATGAATTTCATGAAGGTGTTGATGCCTTTTTGGAATTTGCAAAACGAAATGTTCCAAGTAGTGACATTTTTTTCTGTCCATGCCTGAAATGTTTGAATATGAAGAAGTTGAAAAGTAGAGAGATAAAAGATCATCTGATATGTCATGGTTTTAATCCGAGTTACAGCCCTTGGATTTGGCATGGTGAAACTGGACGGAATGTCACTGATGATGATGATTCGCAAGATGGTAACTCCGATGGAATTGAAGAAATGATTCGCGATATTGTAGCAGAACAAATTGAGATAGAACCGACAGTTGCGCGTCTATATGGTGATGCTGAAAAACCATTATATCCCGGTTGTACAGATTTTACGGTTTTGTTGGCGGTGTTAAGATTGATTAAACTGAAGGCGAAGCATGGATGGAGTGACAGAATTTTTATAGAGCTGCTACAATTGATGAAATACATTCTTCCAAAAGATAACGATCTTCCAGATTCACATTACAAAGACAAGAAAATATTATACCCGATGGGATTGGGATACAAGAAAATATATGCATGTCCGAATGACTGCATTATATATAGGAAGGAATATGAATTTCTTTCAGAGTGTCCAAAATGTGGGACATCACGGTATAAGGTGAAAGAAAAATCACAAGGTGATGTAGAGATTACAAAGCTCCCTTCAAAGGTATTTTGGTATCTTCCTATAATTAATCGTTTCAAACGTTTATTTGCTAATTCACATGATGCAAAAAGGTTAAGATGGCATGCTGAAGAGAGGGTATGTGATGGAAAAATACGTCATCCAGCTGATTGTCCACAATGGAAGAAAATTGATGCGCAGTATTCTACATTTGGAAATGAAATTAGAAATCTCAGACTAGAGTTGTGCACAAATGGAATGAATCCATACTGAACACTCAGTAGCACACATAGTTCATGGCCTGTTTTATTGGTAATTTACAACCTCTCTCCTGAATTTTGTATGAAGCGAAAATATTTCATGTTGAGTACAATTATCTCTGGTCCAAATCAACCCGGTAATGATATTGATGTTTACTTGTCACCGTTGATTGATGATTTTAAACTGTTATGGGTTGATGGTATTAGGGTGTATGATTCTTATAAAATGGAATATTTTCAACTGCATGCAGTGCTTCTGTTCAATATAAATGACTTCCCAGCGTATGGAAATTTGTCTGGATACAGTGTTAAAGGGCATAAATCATGTCCAATTTGCGAACAACAGACGTCCTATTGTCAATTGCATCATGGGAGGAAAACAGTGTACATGGGTCATCGAAAGTTTTTGCCTATGGAACACCCTTATAGAAGACTAAAAAAGGAATTAAATGGCTCACAAGAATTTAATACTGCTCCAAAAACTTTATCCCCTGATCTGTATTTTGAGAGGGTGAAAAACCATGACGTGACATTGGGAAAGACACAGAAATATGGTAATGATAGACATATTTGGAAGAAAAGGTCAATTTTTTTGAGCTACCATATTGGAGGTATCATGAAGTTAAACATAATATTGATGTCATGCACGTGGAGAAGAATAACTGTGATTCTTTGATTGGAACATTGTTAGATATTAAAGGAAAGACTAAAGATGGGTTGAATGCAAGATTAGACTTACTATCAATGGGAATACGTTTGGAGTTAGCTCCCACTCCTAAAGGAAGACGAACATTTCTTCCCCCGGCTTGTCATACAATATCGAAGAGGGAGAAAACCTTCTTCTGTCAGTGTCTTCATGATACCAAAGTGCCTCAAGGTTATTCTTCTAATGTAAATTTTTTTGTCTCATTGAAGGACTTGAAGTTGATAGGTATGAAATCACATGATTGTCACGTCATGATGCAACAAATTCTACCAGTTGCATTGCGTGGAATATTGCCCATTTGTGTCAGAAAGACTATAATGAAGTTGTGTTATTTTTTTAATTCAATTTGTAACAAGGCGATTGTGTGAATGCTTTGAACATTTTGGAAAAGAATGCAATTTTTATACTTTGTCAATTGGAAATGTATTTTCCTCCAACTTTTTTTGATATAATGGTTCATTTTATGATTCATCTGGTTTGAGAAATAAAGCTTTGTGGACCTGTATATCTTCATTGGATGTATCCTTTTGAAAGGTATATGAAAATATTAAAGGGGTATGTTAAAAATCTATATCGACCTGAAGCCTCCATTATTGAAAAGTATATTTCTGAGGAGGTAGCAGAGTTTTGTACGAGCTACTTGGCTGCGGTGCAACACATAGGTTTGCCTCCATCTCGCCATGAACGAGTTAATAATGAGGGAAAGGGGATTCGCGGCATGAAAGTCAAATCATTGTCAGCTGAACAGATGAAGAAGTTAGAATCATACATCTTGAATAACATAGCTGATGCTCAACCGTATATCACATTGCATATTAATGAGTTGAAACAATGTCATCCAAAGAAGAAAGAAATGTGTATTTTGAATGGGCACAACAAAACTTTTTTTTCAGGGATTAAAAAGACTTTGCTTGGTAGATCAGATGTATCAGAGACATTAAAATGGATAGTGGGTGGTCCTGGTTTAAATGTGATAACATGGTCTGGTTATGACATTAATGGTTATACATTTCATACAAAATCTCAGGACAACAGAAGTGCAGTTCAGAATAGTGGTGTATTGGTGTTTGCAGAAGCAATGCATTTTTCGAGTGCTAAGGACAAAAACCCAATTTCTGCATTAAATGCATATTATGGAGTGATTGAAGACATATGGGAGGTCGATTACTTTAAAATTAAAGTTCTCGTTTTTAACTTTAAATGGTTTAACGGTAACAACAGTGTCAGACACGATGAATTTGGAATGACACTTGTTAATCTAAATAGATTGGAAGACACAGCTGATTCTTTTATAATGGAAACACATGCAAAACAAATTTTTTATGTAGTAGATCAATCAGATATGAAGTGGACTGTTGTTTTACAAGGGAAAAAACAATATGTTGGTGAGGATGAACTTGATGAATATGCTGATTTATGTGAGATCCATACTTCCATGGAAATATTAACAGAATATAATGACGATCATGTTGAAGACATAGTTTGTGCCATAAGGAACGATCACGACGAAGGAATTTGGAAAAACAATCCATTTGTACAATCCTAAAATTACAGGTAACATATGTTTATTTCTTTTTTACATTTATTTTTTCCATAAATGTTAGATATTGTAAGATTTTTATTTATTAAAACATGTTTTAAAATAAAATAAGTATATGTTTTTGTTTGTTTTAAGTTCGTTTAGTTTACTTTATCATGTTTATAACCATTACATGAATTTTAAAATGATTATTTTTGTTCACTGACAATTACTTTACCTTGTTTAAAATGTTTACCAGGTTTACCATTTTTACCATTTTTACCATCTTGACCATCTTGACCATCTTTGACATCTTTACCATTGTTTAACATGCTTACCATATTACCAATGTTTACTATTATGTAACTTAGTACACTTTTCTATTTTCTGATTACAGTAGTATTAAAATATTTGAATTTGTATATTTGTTCACTGACAATTACTTTACCATGTTTACAATGTTTATCAGGTTTACCATTTTTTACATTTTTACCATCTTGACCATCTTGACCATCTTTTCCATCTTTACCATTGTTTAACATGCTTACCATATTACCAATGTTTACTATTATGTAACTTAGTACACTTTTCTATTTTATGATTGCAGTAGTATTAAAATATTTGAATTTGTATATTTGTGAACTGACATTTGTTTTTTTGAATTGACGGATAATGACAGATCATTCAGATGATCAACCACATGATTCTGGAGAGGAGCATATTGCTGGTCATACCTCTGGGGATGAACATTCACATGCTCCTATTACAACAAAGAGTTCAAAGGTTGGTAAATGTGGGTGCTCAGGTTTACCAAAATTATCACTTGCCCGTACGCAGGATCAGAGGATAGTAGTTGAGTTTGATGATGATGATATTCCTAGAGGTCCGAATGCCAAAGATTTTAAGAGTTTTGTTGCAACTCAGGATAAGACCAAATTAAGCATTCTGTATGATGATTGGAGAGGTGTGGATAAAGTGATTATCTCTCAGTTGTGGGAGACGATTTTGGTAAGATCTTTTGTCATTGTTTGACCATTATTTTAATTTTTCTAGTATATATAATATGTTTAACCTCTTCTTTATCAGATGACATTTGATATTCCTGACACTAGAGGAGTCAGGAAGAAATGCTTATCGTTGGCTGCCAGGAGATGGAGGGATTTCAAATCAACCCTCTCATCTGGTTTCATTTATGGTCATAGGAGTCATGATAATCCATGTCGTATATATCCTTTTATAGATGAAGACACATGGAGACAATTTTTTGAAAGTAGAAAAAAAGAGTCATTTCTGGTAAGGGCAATGTAAACTTTTATAAACTTTCTTATATAAATGATTTTATTACTGTTTTTTTAGTGATTTCTTATTCTTAAATTACAGCAAACAAGGAAAGATCATCAGGAGATCCAATCTAAAAATGTATACCCTCATAGTTTATCTCGGGGAGGGTATACATTATTGGAAGAAAAAATGATGGCGGAAAAATTTCAACAACTAAGAGCTGAGTCTTCAAGCTCTGGAGAGGTGGCCCCTCCATCCCCTCCATCTAGACATGAAAAATGGAAGAGAGCTTAGAAGGGAAAAAAAGGGCAATATCTTTCGGAAGAATCGAGAATCATAGCTGAGAGGATTGTAAGATATCTATTTAATTTATTTAAGTTAACTTTTTTCTTCATATAAGTTTCAATCATTACAGAAATGTTCAATTAATTAATACAGGACTCTCTTGAGGAGTAGAGTTCATAGGGGACATTTACAGCTACTGGGAGGGAAGATATTTTATTTTCAGCATTGGGAAGGCCCGAACATCCTGGTCGTGTAATAGGATATCTGGCAGGTGTATCGGTAAGAAAAGTGTTTCCACGTTATTCAACTTCTAACATTGAGGGGGTTTATAAAAAAAATAGAATCCTTGGAGGCTGGAGTTCAAAATATTAATGCGACGATGGAAGAAAAGATTAGAGAGTCGGTGCAGTCTATGTTTGCAAAAATGCAAAGACAATTTCAGATTGCAGCTCCCACTCCTCCACCTCTCCCTGCAGACCCCATTATTTATCCTCCACCTCCGCTAGTAGCTCCCACTCCCCCACCTCAGCCCACGAACCCCATTTTTTATCCTACGCCTCTGCCGCAGCTTCCTACATATTGCGAGTTGTATGTTGATGATTCTCAACATCATATAGTAGCATATAGGTTGGTATATTGTATAGGAGATACAGTTCATCATCAACAATTAGAGGTAGAGAATCAGAGGTTCACTGTACATGATATTATAGATAAATCAGCTAGGGTACCAATACCTACAGATGAGGTGGCGACATTTGGACAGAGTATCGGCCATTTTTTAGTTTGGCCATCCAGACTTCTTCGACTCATTACCATAGAGGTATGAATGTTATATCTTTTTTTTATTAATGTTGTTTTATCATTTGAAAACTACTATATTTATCAATTTTTTTTCACAGGAATACTTCAAAGGTAAAGAAATACTGTATAGACAACAACAAAGACAACATGCTATGACATCAGATACAGATTCCAGTGGTCTTCACAGATTTTCAAGATCATCACATTTGTTGTTGGGTTTTTATGAGTTTCCAATGGAATATCATGTTTTTGGACGTGAAATAAGTGTGGGGATTACAAAATCTGATATCATGGAGCTTGTTACTGGAGATAAGTTGGGCATCAACGTGGTGCAATTTTTTTCCATGTAAGTCTTAACACCTTTTCTCTGCATTATATTTATTAAAAATGTATACTTATATTTATTTTGTATTAGGTATCTTTATAAAATTTGTGAGAGGAATGAACTGACAGAAGTATATGGATTCATGGACCCGCAATTGATTTCCCCTGAAGCATGTGCATTGACTGAGGAACAAAGAATGGTTTATATTGCTGAAAGATTTGAAAAGAATATAATCAGACAATGTTGGATGATGCCTTTTTGTGAGAGGTATGAAACACATTTCTCTCAAAGATTTAATTATCTTTTAACATAAAAAACCACTAACATTAAATTTCCTTTTATCAGGGATCATTGGATGTTAGGGAATTTTTGCCCAAGGGAGAATGCTTTTTATTGGATATGCTCTGTTCATGGTGATGTGCGGGAAAGTTTTAAGAATATATTGGAAAAGCAAGTTTCAATTTCTCAATAGTTTTATATATTATAATGAATTTTAAATTTACCCCATTCGTATTATTTTCTAACAGTGCATGGGTCTACTTTCGAAAAAACACAAATAAAAGAAATGCAAAGATCAAATATGTAAATGCGAAGGTAAATTTCCATTTATAATTTTTACTTTTTGATTTATTACATAAAAATAATATATTGAATTTATACTCATTCAAAACAGAATTTTCATGAACAACAAGGCCTCATCGAATGCAGATATTATATGTTAAGATTTATGTATGAAATAATAACAACTGGGACAATTGTGAATTTTGACCTGGTACGATTTCCTCTTAAACTTTGCCATAATATTTCAATTTTATTTATTCATTATACACGTTAACTATCTTCTTTTTCATTTGTAGCTTTTTGATGACCCTCAACCCTATACTACTGAAGACATCAAACACGTACAAGTGGAGTGGTCAAATTATTTTACAGGTTTGATTGAATTTTAGTTGTTTGTAATGTAAAATGTAATTTTGAATATTGTCATTTTAATTGTGTATTTGGTAGTTGTTTAGGATTGATTTAGTTTTTATTGAAGTTGATAGTGTAAGTTTTGAATGTTATATAACTGAATGTTTAATTTTGCTCTACTTCTTGTTTTGGTCTACTTTTGATGGTTCTTCTGGTATGGATTTGGGTCTGTGGGGGAGGGGTTCCAAGGGTGTGGGGGTGTGTTCAGTGGGGTTGGGGGTGGCCAGCGGTCTGGGAGGGATGTCCGGTGGGGTGGGGGGATAGTACTGGGGGGTGGCAGGGATGTCCAGGGGTGTGGGAAGCCGGTTCAGGGGTGTGGGAGTGCTGTCCAGGGATTGGGGGGGGGGGGGGGGTTGTCCAGGGGTGTTTGGGGATGTCCAGGGGTGCGGTGGGGGATGTCAAGTGGGGTGAGGGGGTGAGGAGGTGTTGTTCAGGTGGGGGGGGGGGTTGTCGAGGGGTGTTTGGGGGTGTCTGGGGGTCGGGGGGCAGTCCAGAAGTGTGGTGGGGGCTCCAATGGGGTGGGGTAGGGTTGTCCAAGGGGTATACATGAGGGTGGGAGCTCCAATGGGGTGGGGGAGGGCTATCCAGGGGGTATACATGAGGGTGAGGGCTCCAACGGGGTGGGGGAGGGCTGTCCATGGGGTATAAATGAGGGTGGATGCTGTCTAGTGGGTAAGTTTTATATGTTATCTGTGTACATGCTTAATTTTGATGTACTTCTGTTTTTGTGGTACGATTTCTTGATTTTTTTTCTGGTTGATTCTGGTGGAGAGAAGATCACTGCATTCTGTTAAAAAAAAATTGGGTTTATCACGTCAGTTATTTATTAACCAACGTGATAAAAGGTCTACAGAATGGTTTATCATGTCGGCTATTTTAGAACCGACGTGAGAAAGGGCCTGGAGAATGGTTTATCACGTCGGTTATTAAATAACCGACGTGCTAAACGGCCTGGACAATGGTTTATCACGTCAGTTATTCAATAACCGGCGTGATAAACCGCCTCCCTCCGGTTTATCACGGCGGTTATATAATAACCGACGTGATAGACCCCCTCCCCTGGTTTTCCACACCGGTTTTATATGAACCGACGTGATAAACCACGCTCAGCCCGGTGTATCACGTCGGTTCTTATAGAACGGACGTGATAAACCGCCCTCACCCTAGTTTATCACGTCGGTTATATATGAACCGACATGATAAACCCCCTCACCCCGGTTTATCATGTCCGTTGTTTAAGAACCGACATGATAAACCATTGTCCAGGCTGTTTATCACGTCGGTTATTCAATAACCAACGTGATAAACTATTCTCCAGGCCCTTTATCACGTCGATTCTAAAATAACCGACATGATAAACCATTCTCCAGGCCCTTTATCACGTCAGTTCTAAAATAACCGACATGATAAACATCACGATTTTATGTTTTTGACGTTGTTTTTTAAATAACCGACGTCAAAAACCTTATTTATAACGTCGCACGTATTAACGTCGGCTAGAAACCGACGTAAAAAATTCAAAATAACCAATGTAAAAAACGTTTTCTACACTACTGATAAGATTTTCGAGGGATTTATGTGGTTCCCATAAACTCCTAAGTAACCTATAACTTATCTAGATTTTATATCACCAACTCTAGTCCCATGATTTTATACTCTCTTAGATCATTCCAATACATGGGTGACCAAAAAGGCCTCCTGTACAAGGTCAGAAATGGTTCCATATCGATGGTGGAGAGGTAACTATTTTTATATATAATATCCACCAAGGGTCGGTGATCCTCCTAATTATGTCCAAAGTCTATAATGGAAGCTCGAATCATGTACTCCAGAACCTAAATTTTGTACTCAATATAGCCATCCGTTTGGGGGTGAAACGACATGCTCGAATGAAACAGAGTCCAAAAGGACTCCTATAATCCTCTCCATAATCATGATATGAAGTGAACATCATGAATTGAAATGGTTTTCATTGGAACTATGTGAAACAACACTATAACCACCATATAAAGGCATCCCATGATCTCCATTGAACTCTATACTTGGATAGACGAGAAGTTGGATGACTTGGAGAGTTGGTCTATTATCACCCTGATAGCATCATGTCCTCTAGAAAATCAGGGAATATCTATAAAAAATTCCATGGATATACCATCTAACATCCACACCATCACCTCAAGGGGAGAAATTAAAATCATTGAAATGTGGTGATCATCCTTGACCTATAATAAAATAGGAATTTATAGACAAAATCTATTACATAATTCTTCATTCCTAACCACCAAAACTGACCTTGAAGGTCTTGCTACATTTTCACCACTCCTGGATATACTACTAAGGAGGATGAATGAAACTCCCTCAAAACAGCCTCCTGCTGCATCACTGTTACCATGGTCTGCCCGTAGAAAATGATGATGTACTCCCCACCTTTATAAAATACTTTTGGAGAATGTATAGTGGATATTTGAATATATAAGGTCTCACAGTTGGTATATCAAATATGATCCACCTAGAAACATTGTAGGTGTGGAGGGGTAATAACCATTGAATGGAGGTATGTTTCACCATACTTACCCACTAGGGACAAATTAAATGAGGCCAAATATATTGATGCATCACTAAAGAACTATGACCAAGGTCTCTTTCTAAGTGCATCTACCACTACATCCCCCATCCTTAGTGTATATACTATCTTGAAGTCCTAATATTAGAGTAACTATAACCAACACGTCAGTACTAGGTGGATATCCTTCTATGTGAATATATAGATGAGACTTTTGTGGTCGTAATAAATGATAAAAGTCTCACCCATAAGGTAGTTTCACCACATCATTAGGGAAAATACCACATCTACTATCTCTAGATTGCACCTCATATAATTCTTCTCATATGGTCTCATCTATTGGGTCCCATAGGAAATAAATTCCTACTGCTTAATTAGAAAAAATATGAGCCCTATTATGGTGGAATCAGAGAATAATATATACACAATTCCCTCCTCTTGTAGTCACAAGGAAGGGGAGATCATAAACCTTTATTTAAAATCCTAAAAATCTATCTAGCACCTCTATGTCTACACAAAAGGCTGACCCTTTTGAGTCAAAGTATTCAAGGGTGCCATAATCATGGAGAAATTTATTTCAATTATCTTATCTTAGCATTCCAACCCAAAGAAGCTATACACCCCAGTCATACTCTTGGGTGGTTCCCATGCTATAAATTCCTCAACCTTTACCATCCCCACTGTTACTCCACCATCTGAGATATCATGTTATTGTAAGTGGACCTCTCAAATCTAGAACTAACACTTAGAGATATTCTCATAAAGCTGGTTCTCTGAGAGTATGTCCAATACAATTCTCATGTGTATTGTTTTATCTTACTCTGACAAATATTACAGTAGGATTTCATCGATGAATCCTATCATGAACCTAAATAAAATTATATGAATGATATAGTTAAAAAATCCCATGGAAACTGCTGTGGTTTTCATCTAGTCAAAAGGAATAACCATATAATCATAGTATTAGGACCCAACCTTTAACATTAAATATTCTAGTGATTTTAATATTTAATTCACTTTATTTCATTCCCAAATATACTTTAAGTTTATAGTTTTAGATATTTAGGTCATAAATATTACATAACAAGGCATATATATAGAAAGTGGAAACTTCTAATTTATTTAATTTTTTTACACAATTTAAAAATCTAAATTAAAACATGATTTAATTTCATGAAAAATATTCATGACCTTCAAATTTACTTATTCCTTGTTATTAACCATCCTTAAATCCTATGAAAAACATTTGAAAATAAGGGATGATAACAATAATATAATCAAGGGACATTAATAGAATAAATTATTAAGTTGAGAGGAAAACAAGAAAACATATTTAATTTTTACCTTTATGTTCAACATTTTTTGAGCATATGAAATAAAATAGTTACACATGGAATAAAAAGAAAAAATTTCCCAAATAAAACCTAGATAACCAATAGTAAGAAAATAAAAACCATTTATAGAAACTCATAACATCATATTCATATTCAATTTTAAAACCATCTCAGAAATAACTAGAGCTCAATTAAATCGATAAAAGAAACAATTGGGTAACTATATCCTTCTTACATAATAAAAAAAGAAACCTTAACCAATGCATTGGAGTGATATATAGGTGCAACCATCAAATAAGCTATATCAGGCTCACCTGGTGATATTTGGGTGCACTCATTATATAAACTATATCTAGCTCACTGAACACTATTAGGGGACACCCATCATATAAGCTATATTGGGCTCACCTATAACCTATAATGGGGTTCAACCTTTTATAAATATTATCAAAGATCCATAAAATTATTAAAGTAACTTGAACTTACATATCACCATAAAACTTATAAAGACATATATTATTCCTTTCATAACCTGATTAACTTGTAGAGAAGGAATGAGTTCCTTGAAAATATCATAGAAAAATGATTAACCCATGGAAAATAAATGTGTTCCATGAAAATTTCATTGAAAGAATCCTAATCCATATAGAGAAATAATTTGGACAATATCATTAAAAAATATAACCTGTATAGAATAAGTAACATCAAGGGTTGTTGATGTTGATTAATGGAAATACCATTAAACGATCATTAAAAAAATTCTTGAGGAAAATAACCATTTCAATTTGGAAACCACTTTTAAAAATTAGAAATTCATTAAATATTTCTCAAATAGTTTTTATTCAAAATATATATTTAAAATCAAAAGGGATCAATTATAACATTGAGTGGTCATGAGGGTGGAATATTCTGTTCATGTCGAGTATGTTAAAATAATGATTCCATCAACATTTTTAGTAAGAAAATTCAAACAGTACATTAATTTTAAAATGATAGGAAGATTATTTTAAAAAAAATTAAAAATAAAACATGGGTAAAAATTACTATAAACCATCATAGGATAATATTAAAAAAAATTGAGACCCTTTTTAGAACACATGTATTTATAAGGAAAAAGGTTTTCAATGAAAGGGAGAAATAAAGCTAGATTTTCTTAAAAAAGTTTCTAAAAAATTTTAATTAGCAAAGAGAGGAAAATGATTCCATTACATAAAATTTTCCAGAATAACGAGAGGGGAATAAAGTATATATGGTTCAATAAAATAAGATCATGTGATTTCCTACCAAAAGAAACCTTGAACTTAAAGAATACAGAAAAGAAATGATATTTCAACATAATGCATTTTTCACTTTGGAAAATTTTCTAGCATAATTTCCATGAAATAATAAATTCAAATTAAACATTAAATAACATTAAAAAAATGTTCTTCATGATATATCATGTCAAAATTTACAGTATATACACCTCATAAAATAAGTTAGGTGAAAAACATCAACATATGTCCCAATGAAAGATAATTTGAGATGAATAACCCTTACAAAGATCATCTAATTTAATATAAAATTCAATAGTTGAGTTATTACATGTAGAAAATTAAAATCCAAAAAAATTGGGAATATAAAATAAAATAATTTATAGATCAATTCATACACAATCATGTCATAACAATGATAATAAAGAAGAGTTGTAACCCAATGAGAAGAAATTGAGTTGAGAAATTTTTTAACACTTAGTAACATTCAATTCAAATACCCTTGGATGAAATAATTCTTTTTGAAACTTATAATAACATTAATTATGATTTATTCATGGTATAAAATAAAAATTTTATAGTATATACACCAAAAATATAAATAAGTGATGAACACAACATATGTATTGCAAAAATAAAAGTTAGAAGAGAAACCCTTACCTTAAGTCAAACTCATCACGTACATTCATTATCTTCATTAATAATATACATATCATAATTATTTAATTTGAAAATAAGTTTTTTTTAATTTATTATTCTTTTTATTTTGCATATTATCTTGTTATATTTTATTACCTATCAATTAAGTTTACGTTCAATGCTGGGACGATATTCAACTTATGTGTTAAAAATGACTCCAGTGGTTTGAATATGGTAAAAGAGGAATTTATTTAAACATATAAAAAATAACAATAATTTTATATTATTCATATTTACACATCAAAAAAACTTAAACAACCAATCCTGAAATATGGTTAGGAAAATTGAACTACATTATGATCATGAAGATGGTGGGTCGTACGTACACATGAGAAACATTTCTATTTTCCAATTATCATCATGGAAATAAGTTTAGTATTATTTTATCTTTATATAATTATAATAATATCATAAATACCATATTATTTCTTTTAATATACTTATATATATCATCAATATCATTTGTTGATGAAAAAATATCACATCATTTTATGGAGGTGGTTTTCCACACGTACGCACAAACGACTTTATCATTTATTAGTGTAAGAAATTAAATAATATATTATATGTTAAGAATGACACATATGTACTTAATATATTAATTATTTCATATTTATTTTATATATATCCAGAAAATATATCTTTATTACCTTTTAAGTAAAGCGTTCATGAAAAAAATAACATGGTTTCGTGAGGCATGGTCCGATATATGCATTATCAACGTTATTATATCCCAACAGAATAGAAATTCAGAAGTTATATGTGATATATTAATCAAATAAGTATAATTATTATATAAATATAATTTATATACTTTAAATATATAATTATAACATGGTATAAGAGGTGATCATGAGAAAATGAATTATATTGGTTCAAGGGGAGGTAGTTCACCATACACATGAATGCCAGTTTCATTTCCCATTAGATGTAATTGTAAATTGATTTAGGTCATGAAATTAAAATAATAACATATAATTATATGGAAGATATTGTTTTATTATATCATCAGAATTTTGGAAGCTTTTAAAGAGTTGGAACAATAAATAATATAAAAACGCATGGTTAAGCACAATATGTTTTCTTTAGATAGCCTCCCTAGGTTAGCTGATCAATTCTTCTTATGATGAATTTATGATAAAACCAAGGATTCTAGGATGTGGGGATGGAATTTAGGAAGGTATTTTTTTAGGTTTTGGATGAACCAAAAGGTTTTAATGTTTTAAGTAGAGAAATGAGGGAGTGGCATTTTATAAGTGGGGTGAGTGACACACTTGTAATTTTTGAAAGGAAAATGGTTTACACATGATTTTCACATGAAAAAAGGATCCAAAATGGACCATTATAAATAATTACAAAATATAATTCAAATATTTACATAAAATATATTTTTTAAATGTTCTTAGGTTATTTTAACCTTTATCTTTTATGTTTAAACCCCGATAAACCCGTTTTAACATCAATCATGGTAAAATATTTTTACTGTTTTCAATATTAGTTAAAAAAAAACTATATTAACCATATTATATAATATAAATAATTATAATTACAAATATAGAATAATTTTTTACAAAATAAATTCATATAAGTGGCAGGATTTAATTTAATAGATGACCCACATATAGAATAAAAAGTTGGTTTTTAAGAAAAGTATTTTTCATGAAGTATATGATTTTATATTAACTATATTATTAGTAATAATAATTATATGAATTTTAATTCTTAGTTACAGAAATATAATCTATAAATTTCATTTAAATCAATCCTCCTTTGGTAATATTTTAATTAATTAAAATAGAGAAACATTATTCACATTAAAACAGTTTTTAGAAAATTCACACTTTCTAAACAAATAAATAAACTTATAATAAAATACAATATAAAGTTTATTCAAATTAAATTGAGGGGATTAAATATAAATAAATAATAATTATGTTATTTTAAATCATATTAAAAAGAATGGAATATTTAAATCACGTAACTTATTGAGAAAAAATGACTCCTTTTAAAAATAATTATTTATCATTATTCACCGAGAAATCCCTATTTTTTGAAAAACACAGATTTTAAACCTAAGAAAATTATTCTATATTTATTTAAAAAATAAATTTAATTATTCAAATATATTTTATAAATTTTCTAGAAATTATTTGTAATATTTTATCACAAAAATAAATAAAAATAATTTTTCAAGAGAACATATTTTTTATGAATAAAATTAAATTACTAAAAAGTGATTGATTATATAATAATAATTTATCAATAAATTTATATGTAGAATGATATATATATATATCATAAATTAGTTAATATTATTCATACATGACAATTTAGTGGCTAGGTTATAGAACTCATATTCAATATAATAGTATTTCATTGTTCTTTTAATCTCAGTGTTGCATGTCTTATACAATATCGAGCATAACAACCTTTAATGAAATATTGATGTGTTATACATAGTGAACATACTGAGATAAGAATTTCCCCTTCAATATGTCCCAGTCTCAAACTCCGAGCTGGCGGTTGCCCGACCTAAGTTCAATCTTTGAGAACCATCTCATCCCTCTCAACTGGTCAAATAGGTCATTAATTATTAGTAGTGGATAATTATTCTTGATGGTTAACTGATTTAGTAGATGGTAATTTACCCAAAACCTCAATATATCATCCACTTTATTAGAGAATAACATTGGGGCAACTTAGAGGGTAACAATGGGTCTGAGAAATCCTTTCATATGAAATTCATCCAACCGTACCTACAACTCAAAAAGTTCTATGAGATAAATATGATATGATTGTGCAGATATCAAGGAAGTTACTAGGTTTAATTCATTCTAAAATTTAATCCATTGGTGGGGAGTTAAGACTAAAATGACTTCTGGGAAGATTCCCACATACTTCACCCTTAATGCAGGAAACTGGTAACTTGTAACATTCCATGTTTCTGGGGTTATAATAGCCAACTGGTGAGTTATTAGTTGTATCCTTATACACATGAGTACAACATAATATTACTAGAATTATTTATCACTGAAAAAGTATAAACTCAACCCGTCAATGTGGACCAAAAAATACTCCCCATGTAATATTCAATATGTGTAGGAACTATGGTGATCCTATCCATACCTTGAATGATTTCATAATGCCTCATCACAAGTATTAAGAGATCCCAAAGGAATCTCACTCCCATAGAAGTGAGGCCACATTATTGGTAGAAGTGGTTGATAATTGAATCCCCTCGAGTAGGAATATTTAATCATAAGGGTTGAGCTAAAGGCTAATTTATAATATATAGATCAAAAATGAGTGTTGTGATAAGAAAATATTGGTTCATACCTATATTTATTAGTACAATAACTAAATTAATGAATACATAGATTATACCTTTAATCATCCATAGACCCATTGATTCATAGGCCTCCACTTCCAGTAGCTATCCTCACCCCTAATCACCATCTCCATGAGTATTGTTTGAAATACTTGGTGGTGGTGGTGGTAACAAATCAAATCATCTACCACCTCTAACTTCTCTCCATGCTTCGTTGTCACGCCTCCCACCCTACTGACCTCCCTACTCAAATCCATACCTTTTCCTAGGTGGTCTATTGACTGACTCCCTATTAGATGTATGGAGGGTCATATAATCTCACATCATATGTTTCTGACCAACATAAAGGTCTCACACCATCTCTATTGGATGAATAAACCCAACCTGTCATCCCTAAATTTCTGAACTTAGTTTTTTAGAATACCTCCAAAAACACTTAGATCACATAGATCCCTATGTATGAGGTTGGAAACTAGCTAGAAAATTCTCTAGTTTATAGTTCCTACAATAAGCACCAATTGTCAGTGACTACTCTTCGATGAAAATATCCACTATAAAATCTCAGCCGAGCACTCCATTATAGGTATGAATTCCAATAGATATCACTCTAGCCTTAATATCCCTATGGATGCAGTTCTCAATCTTCCAAAATTGAATGAACACATCTCAAACCACATCCATGGAGTATCGTGGGATGTTAGTAAACTTTAAAGAATACTCTCCCACAAGACTACTGCCCTTTTGAATATACAATATCTCATATATTCTTCCTTCTTGAAACATATATGGATAGAGATCAATCCTAAAGATACAATTGAACTCAATCCAAGAGAGGGTAACCTCATCATTTGTTTGCGTCACCAATCTACACCATCACCATGTATATCCACTAATAAGACTAATAATAGGGATCAATATATGATATAGAGGTGTATTGACAAGGTGGAAAACCCATCCAACTGACTCATGTTGGCCCTTAGTTGCTTGGGGGTCTGACTCACCTAAAAAATTAATGGGTATCTATCTCTGAAACTCACGAAGTGGGTTCAACATATGCACAAACTCATCCAGTTCCGTAATTGAATCTTACTGATAAATGGGTGGTGGTAAGGCTAACCAACCACTCGACGTTACCAATTTCTACACATGAACCTCTAATAAAGCCTCATCATAAAGAGGATCATCCTCACGGTCCGTGATAAAAAATTCTATATGAATGTCAACATAGAGAAATCCTGAAATAAAAAAGAAGTACCATTTTCAAGATCTTATTTAGGGATATAACTCAATATGGATATAATAACCACATACTATTCCTAACAAGTTCCTACATTTATTAATTTAAAATGTAGTTCATCAGAGTCCTAGTGAATGGGACCATCATCAATGACACCAACACTAGATTTCCTAGCTTGAACACCAAAATAAAAACATAATTATTATGATTCGATAGTACCCAAACCAATATAGTACTAAGACAACTAATTTGGTACCACTACATTACAACTCGACCCACTAGGTCCTACATAGTTGGTGGTAAGACGAATTTGACACCCCAAGCCAACCCACAATAGTTTAGGATCCAGTGACCAGTTCTGAGAAGGTATATCACATACAAAGGAGGACATATCTGAAGATACTTGTACAGAAACACATATCAAAATACCCATAAAATTTTGAAAGGTAAAATATAAATTATACCACAAATAATTCATACATTTATATCCCACATCAGATTATAAAACAATTATTGGAATGTAACACATTCTTGTTGTATGGCGTGGAAAAAGAAAATTATTTTCCAAATGAAGCATAGAGGTTGACCAAGGTCATCTCACTTGAAAATATTTCTTAGATGTTCACTCACTCAATCTAATTCACCTAAAAAAATTATTTTTGTTTGTTTTTACTTAATTTCGGATGGTAATGAAATTTAAATGAAATAAAATGTTAAACGCAATTGGAATAAAAAAATGTAATTATTGAAGAAAGGACTTGGACTTTATTGGTTGGTTTTTGGGTTCCATATTTCTCCTTGTTGTTGTTTATATTAAGTTTGATAATTCAATTATGAGATATCATGAATGAATTACTAATATTTTATTTAATGGTGTGAAATATTGAATTCATTTATCAATCTTAACTTCACCTCCTCCTACAATCAAGGTTCATGACACACCTCGATTGTGAGTGTGACATCTTCCAAGACCTGGCTCTAACATATACTGTTTCAACCATTAAATGGATTAACTCCATCATATGAATATATTTTATCTAGTATAAGGAAGGTAAAAGATTTAATAAAATAATATAAATGATTTTGTGATCTGTTTCATGGTGGACTATCTCCACACCTACGCACATCACTCTTGCTCATCACAAACTTAATAAAACATAGGAATTTAAGTATAAAATAAATGAAATTTCCACATACCCTCCCAAGTTCAAGTAATGGTTTAGACCCTCATATGTGAGGATAAGAGGTCATGGAGTAAATATGAGAAGAATAATATAAAAAAAATAAGAATAATGGAAGAAGATTAAGGGTGAAGAAGATGGTCATAAAAATAAAAACAATACATGAATTTATTTGAAATATAAATTACAATAAAAAAATAAAAAAATAAAAATTAAATAAATAAATTATGAATATGAAAATAGTGATATTTGATTATGGCCTCCCTTATTAAAGATTACTCCCCTAGTTCCATGTAAAGAATGGGATGGAAATGTGATGATTTGAGGGGTAGGAGATCCTCTCCTTTTATAGGTAAAATATTTCCCCCAAAGGTTGTCAAATTTTTAACCAATTAAAATGATGATTAATTCATGGTAACCGACATTAAATATGTTCCCCATTTTCTTCATCATCTCCACTAAAAAATTCAGTTCATTTTTTCACCTTATGTGGGAGCTATTGATTTTTCATTGAATATGACTTTTTTCTTGATGAAAATTCAAGGAATCTTCCTTCAACATATATCATTCAATTTCTACCTTAATGTATTTCAATCTATATGTAATTTATTGGGGGAATAATTATTTTAGTCCTATTTCATATCCTGGTTGAATCACCTCAATTGGAGGTGTGTATCCCAATTTATACATCCGTTATAATGTTGGGGTCCACACTATCCGCCTGGAATGTTTTCCAACATCAATGAATTTTTTGGCCTCTAGAGGCTCTAATTAGCCCCTATTCCAGAAGAAAAAGTTTATGGAAATAAGTCAAGGATTATAAAAAAATTATCACTCAATTTGGAGTTATATTTTTAAATAAATAAACAATATACGCTTGGCATAAAAATCTGTAAAAAAAATCCATAATTTAGCAGTTTTCACAATTTAGACCATTTTCATTCTATAATTCAAAATACAAATTATTTTTATCAAACATTTAAATGCATGGGTTTTATCATTAAAAAAACAAAAAATATCCATTATTTTATTAAAAATAAGAACCCCAAAATTTCTATGTCAAATACCCCCACACTTAAACCATGATTTTTCTCAAGCATAAAATCTCAACATTGAAATCCGAGGACACCAATGTTACCAATATTCAAATTAAAATAGAATATAATGAATCAATTATTAATTTAAAATCAAAATTTTAATAATCCACATAAAATATCAATTCAATAACTCATTTTGTAATGAAACAATCAATTCGTATATTTTACTTTACCCCTTTGAAAAATTATGCGACTTCTCCTTTCAATCCTTAATGCTCTACAATTTTTATTTTTATAATGAAAAATAAGGATCTACCTCTATTTTGAATATTTTCTCTCATAAATCATGATAAAATTTAAGTATATTTATGTTCATGTAATGAGAACATTCTCCTCATCCATAAGATTGTAAAAGAGTTACTTTCTCCACTTTGTAAAGACAAAAGACACATAAAATCATGTGGACTTACATTAAAGTTTCAAATGATTTTGAGGATTATGGTTTGTAGAATTTTATGTTTAAAAATAAAAATCAAGGAGGAGTTTTAACTATTAAAGAATAAATCGTAATATTCAAATTTAAAAAGTTAAATAAAATTCTCCCCTTCAAATTTTAACAACTCCAAACATTCCATTAGACTAAAACCAAAGATCATGATCAGTTTAAGCATGATGAATGATTTGTGCACCCTATTGAATATATTTTATTTTAATTTTGTACGTTTTTTTTCTGGAATTTCATGATTAGATCAAACTTTAACTCCATTACCTAACCACATACGATTTCAAGATCGTAGGTCTGGAAAATGGTGAATTTTTGTTTTCCAAAATCAAAACCCATTTTTTTTTCATTTTATGGTTATTTTTTTCAATTTTTATATTGAAGAGGAGAAAACAATAAATATTACAATGAATGGATCAAATGACCACTCTCATAAACCAAAATAGAACCCCTACACTTCTTCCTTACAATGTATATCATCTCTTCTACCATGATTCTCATTACCCCAACACTTCAACATTAAAATATCATGGAAATACCAAGAGTAGGATGTGAATAGATAAAAATGGATTGAAACGTGGATAATACCTATAAAGGTCATTCATGGTGTCTAGGGGTTAAAAAAGGATTTATTTAAAGGTGTTCTTTAAAGATTAGGGATTTTCAGAAGAAGCCTCAATCATTTTAAATGCTTCTTTCATAGTCATAACTTTAATAAGTTTTAATACAAGTTATAAAAGGTGACATGTCCCATGATCACTCAAGAAATATGCTAAAGATAAAATAATAAGTAATTAGTCTAGAAATACTCTCAGGAATGGGACATATGTGTTGGGAAAATCTCTATAGGAATGATTCATAATAAAAAATCAACTCACAAGAATTAACGAAATTCAATGCATGAAAAATGGATAAGGATTTTAACTTACATGAATCAATTAATTCATTCAAATATTGAGCCCTCATTTTAATATCCATGACTAAAATTTTAAAATTTAAATATCCATTTTACTCATTTAATCATATCAGCATTGAAATCTAAAAAATGGAATCACTGGATTCCAAGGAAACTCATCTCTCCAAGATATGTCAAGAAAATCATTAATTAACCTCTGGGCATGAAATTATTATAATTAAATATCTAAACATATTTTGGACCAAAAAAATGTAATGATTTAATAATATAATCCTTAAAAAGGTAACTACCTTTTTTTGAATCTTATTCCTTCTCTTTCACTGGCTTAGTCTTCCTTCTTCCATGGTGAACCTACAAAATTAAATTCCACAATTAAGCACAAGGACCATATCTTTTAAGTTCAAAAAACATAGATTGAGGAGGATTAATGCTCTACTAATTCCTCATAAATGATATTGAAATATAAATTTATAGAAAGCATGTAAATATAATACTTGGTTCGATCCCCTAAGTGGGACCTGAATTTTTACTACCTCTAGTGGGCAGTACCAACTGTTATCCAAATTTTGATAGTGGTTGGGGATTCTTTGATATGAACCACTACATGTGGATTCTCCCAACATCCACTTATTTGTTCATTTTTAGGAGGACTCCATGGACATAGTACACGAGGTCCTCCCCCAGCATAATGTGGTACAACTTTCATGGAGAGGGTATAATGAAATATGGAACCTCAATATACTTTTTTGATACTTGTATAACATCTTCTTATCCTTCCAGTGGTTTCTCCTGATGTGAAGTAACATGTGTCTCTGGTTCTTCAGACAGAACCACTAGTATCTCTTCATGGGATTCCTCCAATATATGTTCAATGTCTTGAAGGAGCTCCAAGTGTTACCCAATAGGTGAAATTTATTTTTCTTTTTCATCCTCTAAGGATTAATAAGATTCAACTGATTCAGAAAATTCAAAATAATTGAGAGTAGTAATCAAATTAGTTTCAATAAAATTAAACAACGTCGAGTTCAAGAATGTATCTTATCTATGAGGTGGTTCACCATGAATATCTTATTCGATGGAAAGTGCCTCTTGGAGTTGATTTTTAATAAATGGAGCTAGGTAGTTGGGCTCCTCCACCTTGAGTATGGCCTCAATATCTTGGATTTATTCAGTGAAATTAGGAAAGACTAGTGACACATCCTTCTTGGACTTGAATCTTTGTATGTCTATTTGGATATCATACACCATTTCCATCATATATTCAGGTGATATCCATGTTGCTAAACCTATTTTATTGTATTTGAACATTATCATAAGTGCATCATCACTTTGTTGGAGGGCCTCCTCGGTGTAGTCTGTTTCTTTCTGTTACACGAGTGAGTAATTATTCCATATAGAATAATAATCATTTGAATTCATCATGGAAAGAATATTTTTTAGGTTTTACATTTTTAAAATAAATAACATATAAATAAAATGTGAAATTAGAAAAGGAAAATTAATAACTGATTGGATCCCCAACAACGATGCTAGTTTTGACGCACACCTATCATAGGGTGTGGAAAAAGAAAATTAATTTACTAATGTAGTATCGAGGCTGACCAGAGCCTCCTTACTTAAAGAGATTTATTTGATGTTCACTCACATAATATAATTCAGAAAACTAATTATTTTTAGTTTTTTTCATGTAATTTAGGAAGGTGATGAAATTTAAATGAATGAAAATATTAAACTAACATGAAATAAAAAATATAATTTATAACGAAATAACATGGCCTTTTTGGGTGGGTTTTTAGGTTCCATAATTCCAATTTTTAGTGTTTAAATTAAGTTTAATAATTAAATTATGACATTTCATACTTGAATTAATTTTATTTTATTTAGTGGAAAGAAATCTTGATTGAATTTATCAATCTTAAATTTAGCTCCTCCTATAATCAAGGATGGTGGCACACCTCGATCGAGTGTGTGACATCTTCCAAGACATAACTCCATCATTTTCTATATTATCCACTAAATGTATCAACTCCATCGTATAAAGATATTTTATCCATTATAAGGGCGAAAAGATATTTAATAAAATAATAGAAATTATTCTGAGATCAAGGTCATGGTGGATGATCGCCTTACCCGTGCACATCACTCTTAATTGTCACAAACTTAATAATTCATAGGAATTTAAGAAGAGAATAAATGAAATTTCCACATACCTCCCATTGGACAAGTCTCAATTTATCCCCTCATTTGTTGGGTAATTTATCATTATGGAATTATGAGAAGAAGAATATAAAAGTAGAAGAATAATGCAAGAAGAATAAGGGTGAAGAAGATTGACAAAAAAACAATGCATGAATTTATTACAAATTGAAATTAAAATTGAAAACTAACATAAATAAATCAAATAAATAAATAAATTAGATGAAAATGGGATGATTTTTAAATGTGATACCTTGGTGGAGATCTCTCCCTTGATGCCTTGGAAGGAATGTGATGCAAAATAGGATGATGTGAGAGGTAGGACCTTCTCTCTTTATATAGGAAAAATATTTCCTCCAAAGTTTTTCTCATCTTATACCCATTAAATTTACTATTCACACATGGTCCCCTTCATGAAATTTGTTCCATATTTTCTTGTGCATCTACACTCCAAAATTTCAGCTTATTTTTCAACTGGATGTAGAAGTTTGGGATTTTTCATTGAATATGACTTCTTATTGCCAAAATTTATAGGAAGCTTCCTACAATATATATCATTAAATTTTCCCCATAATTGATTCCAAAATCCATGGAATTTATTGGGGGAACGAGTATTTTAATCATATTTTATATACTTGTTGAATCACCTCAATTGAAGGAATGTATCCCGATTGATGCGTCTATTACGGAGGTAGGGTCCATGCTGTCTTCCTTGAAAATTTCCCAACTAAAATGATTTTTTCAGACCACTAGATGCTCAAAAAACACCTGGTTTAGAAGATAAATTAAAAGAAATAAATCAAGGATTCTAAAAAAAATTAATCACTCAATTTTGAATTATATTTTTAAATAAATGACCAAAATACCATTGACATAAAAATCTATAAAAAAAATCATAATTTATAACTTTTCACAATTTAGACCATTTTCATTATATAATTCAAAATACCCATTTTTTTTAAAAAAAATTTAAATACAAGGGTTTTATAATTGAATAAAAATCTATATTAATTGATTAAAAATATGCACATAAATTTTCTATGTCAGAAAGCATAAAGCATAAATACAAGTCCACCAAAACATTCAAATGATTCCAACCTGCTAGGATGGAGGGGACTGTTGTGAAATGAGTCACATGGTATAAACCATAGTCTGTCTAGATCAACTATGATCCTCCTACCCCTTTTCCTATAAAGAACTTATTAAAAAAACAGTAGTCTTTTTAAGACATGACATGTGTGGAGAGAGCCCATAATAGGGTGAGTATATACATACCTAGTTGGACATTTCGAACTCACCAAACACAAAGAATCATGATATTTGTCCAATCATCATCTAAAATAAATTTCAATTAAAATATATAACAAGAATAAAATTGCTAATATAATCTAGGTAGACACTAGCCTCAAGGTATGTCCAAAACCTTAAAACCTACCTAGGATTCCTTCACGAGGATTCAAGGCAATTCTCTTCCAAGAGAACTCAATCCACAAGTCTGACGACATTGAAGACACTCATATATTAGGTCATGATCATCAAGTCTTTTAATGAAGAACAAAATACAAGAACAATGAATTTATTGATACACAGATTGGGAATCTTACCCAGGGCCTATTGGCTGACTCCTAACCCTAATTGGATAACTCTCTATGTAGGGGGTAAAATTCCTGGTATACTATTTTTATTATTCCTAACCCTACCTAGTGAAAATTAAATGATAGAGGATAACACTTTGTTACATACATGTGTATTCTTGAATATTATATAGGAATAATACCATATAGGGGTCAAAACCTATCCTCGGGACATGGTGCCTCAATATACCCTCATAGGGATAGACTGATGATACTAATCTACAATGAAGAGAATGATGGACTCAAAATACCATAGGAAAAGTACATGGAGTGTATAAGAGTATACATTGTGTTTCATGGATACCCTATTTCTACGTGTGTACACTAGACCATGACCTTGTACTTGGCCCCTGTTTATGTACTTTGGCTATTTCCATGTTGCTAGTCATGCCTGTGTACGAAGCCATGTTTAAGTACTAGGCCATGCGCAAGTACTCTCACCATACCGGTGTACCTAGCAATGAATATAACCGTATACACATTGGGTACACACTAAGTTACCACAAACAGATTACACACCATAATGTAGGTCCCACATAGTGTGTGATATTTTATTTTTCTGATACCCATGTTACTGTAACCAGGGGACTATGTGACGTGTGTTCTAAAAACTACATGACTTGTAATTCAGGTGTTTTCAGAACATGTTGGTTTTCCATGTGGATCCTCTCTTGAATCTGCCACCTCCAATTCCATCACCAAATCTACCAATAAACATGGATATAGAATGGCTTGAGCTGGGAAAATTCTAGTGGACAGATTACAACAATTCATTTGCATAGGAATCATCCATCATCACTCTGTATCACAAATATGATGAATCTATGAACTGCCCCTCTAACCCATCATCAGACTATCTATTATTGTCATCACTCCACGATCAATCGATCAATCATGAACCTATACCTATATAAATGATCAGTTTTAGAAAATATCAAAAGATCAATGATCATTCTATGGGAATTTGTTGAACCACTATCCAAACATGATGTTTGTGTTAAAAAGACAATGAATGTGGAGTGAAAAGAAAAAAACACAAAAATTGGGAATGAACAATGATAACTATTTTTATTATATTCCCTTTCTGGATAAGGGAAATGATTAGCACAAAATTATAATAATTGATCAATAAATAAATATAAATTTCTATTTTAGGAAGATAAAAACAACAATAACAGTCAACCATCGATCCTTGAATAAATTCTGGTTCAGTAAAATGATTCACGCTCAAAATAGGATAAAAAGATTAATTCAAATGAAATATATCCCACACCATGACTTTGAATCTCTTTTTTTTATAAATAATGCTTCAACACCACTTTGTCATTGGCAAGATCAATGAATTTTTTTGGCACAATGATTGTTGCACCATGATCCATTATCATTCGAGAACTCTCCTCCAATGATTCCTCCAAAATAAATAGTTTTATTTTCTAACACAATAGATTTTATATAAATGGTTTTAAATATAGGATATTAGGTTTTGGGCCATTTTATAATAAATAAATAAGTTTATTTATTTATTTATTAATCCATCCATGATTTAACTTATGTAAAATTTCCAACATGCATAATGGTTATACCATTCCTAGAGTGAAACCCGAATTTATAAACTAACGGATGTCTCAAATTTCCCATATGAGATTCCATTTGGGATTTATCCAATTATTATAGAAATACTATGTTGGCATGGTATAATATATTTATTATTTTTATTATATCAATACCTAGCCACCACGAGCACTGGAATATAATGATGACTGAATTCCTAACCTAAAAAATATCTCTTAACTTCATATTAAATTCTTTCAAGTATATCAACAACATTATATAATTATTGGTTTCAATAATTGTAATCTTATGACGATAAATAAATGACTAAAAACCAATATTACATCTTTAAAAGATAGTTTCATAAACATAGAATATTCCTTTCTTTCAATTCATGCATAATTATCACACATATTTAACTATATATAACTTGCACCACAAAGAGTAATTCATTAACATTTATTAATATTTTCATTTATCTCATATTTAATTCATATATTCCTTTCATGATTTTCATTTAATAATGCATTACATAACAAATAATGTAGAATATTTTAATCATGTGAAAGAAAACCATGAAATTTTTTAATCCATTATATATTCTTTGAAACTTATATTTCTAATCATTTAATTAAAACAATCAACACATAAAATAATTTATGATTTTGGAATAATAATAATCATTTCCCAATTTTATTCATGATGTCATCAAAAAATAGTATATTACTATCTTATTTTTTTCAATCTAAATCATGGTTCATTATTTTCCTATTTAAATAAAAACATATACATGTCATGATTGAAAACATTTCTCTATGTTACTCATTATATGTAATATGAATTTAAAATTTTACCATTCACTTAAAAAACAATCCTTTCTTATGGAATTTATTCATATCAAACAACATTATAAAATTATAATTTACCACATTTCATTTCAAAATATATCATACTTTTAACATGATTCAAAAACATTTTTTTTCAAAATTTATTAATTTAATTAATAGTTTATTGAATGGACTTTTAATGCAAAGAAATTTTGAAAATAAAATTCATTCCAAAATAATTTGTTATGCAAGGAAACATATAAGTACTTACTTTTAAAATAATAATTCAATTCTCAAAATGGTTTCATGTTTACTTTACACCTTTATTGATCTTACAATCATAATCTATAAAAAATAATATACAACTTAGATATATACTTTTCCATGAATAATATCAAACTAGCATAGAAAAAAATAAATTTAAAACATCACTTTTGATTTTTTATATTGATCTTATAGGTTTATTAGTTTAAATAAATAAGTTCACAAGATTAATAATGTAACTTAATAAAAGGAAAATAAAACCCCATAATTTATTGATTTTTTTATATAACATGTCTTACAATAATGAATAAATGTTTTAAAATTTGATGTAACATAATTATTTATGGTGAATCATAGAAATATTGGTCATTATAAACACATAAAAAAAACAAGATCTAAAGAAAAATAATACCTTTGAATATTATTAATGAACCGTTCCAAAATTGTCTACCCAATAAAAATTCATTTTATACCAAAACATTTTAAATTGGTTTTCATGGTCCTTTTATTATATCATAGGGGGATATGATAGCAAGATCCTAACCAGTCTCCATGAAACTAAGGTTTTGTATAAATTTATAAAACTAATTAGACATAATGAGATCAATTAGAAACAAATATGAGGATATCCTATGTAAGATAATATGAAATTTTGTATAAAATACCTAAATGATGAAATATTACATAGTTATACCTTACAATGAAGAATTAATTGCATCTTCTTTACCACTTTTGAATAGATTCAAATATTATTGTTAAATATCATAGAGTGGTATCCAAAAGTCTTTCCGCCTATGGAGTTATGCACAAGAAAACTGAATCATCCAAAACTCATATGGGATTAACCTTTTCTCCATAGTATTCTAGTACATCTATGTTCAAAGGAGGATGATGAAAGAGAGACTTGGGTAGAGGAATTTTTGGCCAAGAATAAATAAATCACCAAGACACACTTCAATAAAATTACCATAATATATATATCTTTTCAAAGATACTATTTAATTTCTATTGAATTTATTCATATGTTTATAATTTATATGTAAATTCCATGGCTAGTGTGTTCATTATATGAATAAAAAATAAAATCCAATAACTCTTCTCATGTAATGTATAAATAGTTGATATCTTTAAGTTATCTTGGATAGATCAAATATTAAAACACTTAATATTAATTTATTTATTTGATAAAATGTAGTGGAGTACATGAATTATTATTTTATGCATGCATCTTGATATTCCTTATATATATATAAATATATAAATTCATAGATTTATGGAATATCTCCTCTAGTTCCCCAATTGTACTAAATCCTTATAGACTTCGTACCATTTATCATTATCTTACATCATATATAATAACTTGTGAAAATATATCCAAAAAACATTTTAAATATATTTGAAAACACTTTCAGAAAGTTTACATTAGCTTATCTGTATATCACTTTATATGATAAAACATGTGAATTCCCATCCAAAACAGTTTGGGTTAACCCTAAAATATTTTAAGAGAAACAGTCTGAGTTAAACTCATTCCACATTCAGTTAACCAAAATTATTGACTCCATGGACCTTTATAGTGTTGATAGTAAATAAAAATATCTAGATCTATATATGTAAGAAATGAGAAGTATCTAGAAAAGATTCAATTCTACTCAAGATATAAAGGGATATTATATAGTATCCATCAAAAAAATTAATAACTATAAATGTTTCCACAAGTCTTCATCATATATACATGTGAATTTTTTTATTTTTTATTTTTCTAAGACACCGAGTGACCATGGGACACAGAACATATCAATCCCATATAACCAATTCATCTATTATCGATTCTCAGAGAATATAATGGTCTAATCGTTGAATACATCACATTTCATTCATCTTTATGGATAGTAATATCACATGTGCCTCATCCATATAGATATACAATATCTAGGTCTGGTTCCACACTCCCATAGTCTTTCTAAATTGAGATTCTAAATGTCACACTCATCATATGATAGGAAAAATCCCATATTAGATGAGCTATAACTGAAATCTTGGTAAAAAAATACCCAACCACCCCTTTATTTTCTAAGTCAATATTTAAACTTGCATAAGTAGGGTATCAAAGTATGATGGTTATCGTTATAGGTATCAATATAATCTTAGGTAATGGGGGCTCAAATACGATCCACACAACCTTAGTATACCAAAGACATATATATAACACTCTATGTGGTGCACTTAGTAGACCATAAAGTGCACAAAACGAGTCATATTCTTTGTATAATTCCTCATGAGTATATTTTACATCTTTATGAAAGGAACCTACTCATTCTAACATTAAAATTTCATCATAACCTAAAAAAATCCATTATGAACATTGGTTGAGGATAAAATTAAAGTTATTCTTTGAGAGTTTAATTATTATTTCACTACATGAAATGTATATCTATATAAAAATTTACATAAAAAATGTGTAAAAATGATAAAATGGAGGCTAACTTTAATATGAAACATTTTAATATTCTTATATTCCTTAAGAATATTTTAGATGACCAACCTAAAAAATTGTTTATCATATCATTTTTGATAAACTTCCATATCAGCCTTATGTTTACTACACTATATGGATTTTATTAAATATTTAAATCATATGTAATACATGTAACATCTATATGTGACAATCTGATAAAACCCTCTCACAAAACTCTTTATTATGAAAAATGTACAAAGTAAACTAATTTAAATAAAGAATATACAAGGGAATAATATTGATAACTATTGAAAATCATGAACACAAGAAAAAATTCTTAGATTCAAAATATAAAATTCTACGATATAAAAATCCATTTTCTAGTTATAATTATTTATATATTCATCATAATCATCCTTAGAATCCTGTTCCTTAAAAAAATTTCCTTCAAATAATGTAACTGAATACATTATTTTTTTCAGTCTTCTTAAATAATTTTATGATATTAAGTGAATTTAAATTTAATCCTAGATTGGTGTAATCATTTATTTGTTATCATTGACCTTATTTAAGTTGAAACATACTCTCAATATCCTCTTAGACATTATATTTTCTTTATAATATCTTGCTATGATATGGAAACCCTTTTATGTTAATAAATAATAATTACTTACTTTTAGTAGGATCATTTAACAAATAAACTATTATTTCTATATCATATATGGTATTCTATGTGTTTCAAATAAATTATCATTTAAAACAATACATAATTAAAATATGCCACTAATTGGTGGTGGAAACATTTTCCCACATATTTTGACAAATACTTGGATAAACATTTTTTCTTAGATAAAACAAATTTATTCGCATATTATTCCAAAAATATATTATAGAAATTGATGAATCATAAAACTTGTTTATACAATCAATCATCTCATATTTTTTATCAACTCTTTATTTTTGAATATCTTCTCTTATCAAATAAATTAAACCAGATTAATATACACATCTTTTACTTAGATTAATTTGAGCATAATAAAATCCATTACATCCAAATCCTACATATAGTAACTATTTACTACATCTCATGAATATAAACTATAATATTGATCAATTATTCCATTGATTTTTAACTCCTTTACCTCGAAAAAACATTGTAAAATATTCATTCCGTATTAGAGACCTTTCAAAATTGAATAATTAATTTCTATAACATCTCTACCTAACATGTGCATTCCTTGTAGTTTTAAAAATTCCTTTTAGTATACATTTTATTATCCAATAATAATTAATAACTACACTTCCTTACTAACATCCATATGTTTTAATGGCTTTGATTTTATTATTTAATAAACATTGTTGAACTTTTTAACCAACCATTATTCTCTTAGTTTGATGTTTTACCTATTTTTATTGTCTATGTAGTACATTAAAACCTAGAAATCATATACCTTGTTCAAAAATATTACTAACAATTTGAGAATACCAGGTAAACATTATTTTAATTCAATCATATTATTATAAAATTTCCATATATAAGAATATGATAAATTCCCTCAATAAAACAAACAATTTATATTATACCCTTAACGAATGACATATAATTAAAAAGATAATAAATTATATGTATTAAAAACAACAATCTAATTTCTTATTAACAATTATTTTTTTCATTCTCTTCTCACGAGCTAAAAAAAATAAAATGAACATCCTAGGATGAGTTTAACCAAGATCTAAGTATACATGTTTTCAATGGAGAATCTTCTTTTCTTAATTACTTGAAAGAAACCATGAAGCTTAAAATTTTAATTATTTTATCTTTGTGACCTTCGATGTATTTAAAATACTTGTGAATCATACTGTTTATATCATATATATTCTAGAAAAATATATTTTATTTCTATAACCAATAAATTTTAAAGGAAACCTCTAGTCTTATCGAGTCAATAACATATTCAATCATATTGAATATCATTTTAGATACCCAATCATATTGACTATATTAATCAAATATTTATTAAATCATTGAAATAACCAATGAAATTAAGTATATGAATGTAGAATATGATTATTTTAATTTTTTTCATCTGTTCATTTTTAATGTAACAGCCCAAGATTTTATAAAAAATATTCTTTTTAATTTTATTAATGTCTTGTGTTGTACGCTACACCAAAAGGAGCTTGCACAACACGCATCCTTGACTTGCCTTGCATTACACGCAATCGCGACCTTCCTCGATAGCGTGTGTAATACGCAATACCGAGTTTCACTAAACAACGATATGCTATTAAAATATTATTAAAACTAGCCGGTATGAATAGTAATAACCACTTTTTAAAATTCTGTAAATCTTATTTTCCAAAATGAACTTCATTTCTGGATTCGGAGTATCGAATTTAGCCTAAGGTGAAATTTTGGTACATTTCGGATAACTTTCATATTCTGATGAATAGTGAAAATTACTAAAAAACAACTTTTTTAATCGAAATAATTAATAGTGATAAATTATTAATTGGAGTAGTTTTAAAGTATATATAGAATATATTTTTACAATTTAATACAATGTTGGTCATTGGATGTAATTGCACATTTAAACCAGACATAAACAAGTGTCAATCTTTTGATAGATATTGTTTCTTAAAAACACGCTATTTGTTTTAACAGCGGGATTTAATTATAAAATTAATTAATGCAACTTCAATGTTATGAATTTGGTAAAATAGACTTCATTTTTGAATTCGGAATATGAAATATAGCTTAGGATGAAATTTTGGCATTTTTCTGAAAACCTTCATTTTTTGATGAATAGTGAAACTACTAAGTGGTAGTTAAAAAAACTGAATTTTTCATAATACTTAATTTTACCGCTTCTGTGAATGGAATTTCAAAAATCCGAGAGACACGGTTGATTTCAGTAAGTAAAATGTGGTTCAATGAGATGAAAATAATTTTTTGTGAATAGTAACTTTTTACTTTTATTTACCACAGTTAAAAGTAAATAGGGTAATTAAGGGTAAGAATGATATTAATATTACCCTAACACATGTCCTAATTCTATTGGACAAGTGTATCTCGACCAAAAACAACCTTAAGTGTAAAATATTATCATTTAGGCCCACTTGGATTAGATTAGGACATTTATTATTATTTAATTCAAAGAAGAGTTAAAAGAGTTAAAATCAAAGTTTATTCACTAAAACATTTTTAATATGGTGTTATACATAAGATAAATTCGACTATAAATATTCATTAGAAATATAAAAAGATTTCCTACATAATGATATTTTATTTATAATTTTTAGACTTTAAATAAATTAGTTTATTTATGACACAACGATGATGCAATAATTACCCTTTTAAGGAAATATTAACATAATTGATGTTATAAATGCTCAAATGAATGTAATTTAAGACATTTTATGAATTAAACTAATTTTCTAGTTTACTATGATGTATTAGTGTTGATTTAATAAACTTGTTTCGAACATATAATTCTGTTATGACTTTCAAAAAAATCATATATCAAATAGTGTCAAAATTGACACAAAATAATTTTTAAATCAAATATTATATTATTAATTGTTATTTTATTCCTAAAAATCTAATGTTCGGCCAAATGACTTAGATAAGGATATATTAATTAATAATAAACAATTTGGGGTTCGTTTGGAATGTTATAGTAAGTGTATTAACCATATAGTGGAAGAAAATAAAAATACACGGTAAAAGTTAAATTATTTAACTTAGAGGTAAATCTAATTGATAAGGTTAAAATAATAACCTAAACTTGTCTAAATCCTATTGGTTGATAGGATTTAGACCCATCCCCAATTTAGCTTCGAAATAAGACCATTTGGAACCATTATAAACCGATTTTTACATTAATATAAAATAATATTTTGAGGTATTCCTAAGGTGCCCCTCTCCTCCCTTATAAAAGGACACCTCCTCCCCCTCATCCTCACACCAATTTGAGCACTCAAGCTCGGCCAAACCCTGCCAAAATCTCTTCTCCACTTCCCTAGCAACATCCTAGAGGTTCTGGTCTTCCTCAAATACCAATTTTAGTTCCCTAAGTGGAGGTCTCCAAAAGGCGCTTCAAAGAAGAGGTAATTACCGTTACCAATTCTTTCATCTTTATTTCTTCTTCCACTTCTTCTTCTTAGGTTGTTTCATTATGAAGTAATAACATCAGTATCACTCATATACTGATATGTTATTATAAGTATGAAACAACCCTATTTCACCATCTATCCATCCTACGGAAAAAGAAATCACCGCGCGTGCGTACGTACGGAATACCGTCTCCACGCCGTGGTGTAATCTATTTTCCACCACCACCTTACATGGATGGGTATAATGGTGTAAAGAATAACTATACATAGTTATTACAACATAATATTGATTCTGATATATTGTATAATCCACTCCAATTCAGTTCAATATTTATGGAAATGATATCATCGCTCGTGCGTACGTACGGACTACCGTCTCCACGACGCGATGAGATTCATTCTCCATGTTAACCATTTAAGAATGATTATAAATTATATATAAGAAATAATAATGAAATATATGACATTATAAAGTTACTGGATTTATGTATATATATATATATATGTATGTCATCTTCTTACTTCCATTTCAAGGCAATAAGGAAAGTAAAACAGCGTTCATGCGTACGTACAGACTACCGTCTCCATGAACGGTGTTTTTCATTTTATTTATCTATCTATTATATATATATATATACTGAATATATATGATATATAAATCATATTTTATATTCTGGAAGTAAGTAGATCATGATATAAGTAATAATTATGTCAAGAACAACAAGTCAAAACACCTACGATAAAAGAAACGATTTTACCCAAAACGCTTCTTTAACATGGAATTTACAAAAGAACGGGTAATATAATGTCATAAGTGAACCATATATGATATCATAACAATGAATATGATTCTGGAATAAGTCAATAACATGATTTAAATCATTATACAGGAGTTTCGGACACTTACAAAGCAAGTCGGACATAAGGTAAGGGAAATATCACAATCTCATTTTTATCCAAGATTGTTTATTCGTAAGTATTCACTGGGGTGTATTTTATCATACACATCCATGTTTCATCAATATGTAATATTATTTCCATCCACCTACAATTGTTTAAATCCATTTTTACCCTTTGGTGAGTTTTTAGTAATATGTATGAAAGGAATCTTTTGTCGTACGAGGTACTTTTTGACTTTTCCGACAAAAGTACGAAGAATGTTTTTTTAACTTATACGGCTTGAATGGATTTTTAAAACATTATTTCCAAGAAGCTTCCTTTACAAGTTTTCAAGTTTATTTTTAATCAACTTCTTTTTTTTAATGTTGTATGACATGTTATGAAAGGAAAAATGTTTTTGAAGAAGAAAGGATATTTTCCTCAAGAATGGAGTTCAAGTGTTTTATCAAAATTATTTTCCATCTAAGATAATAAAGGGTTCTGTTTTTATCCCTATTATTACATGGATTTGATTATGTTTTCATGGAAACATTTTTATGAATTCCTTTATCTTATATGAATTGTTTTATGATGTCATGTTGTTTAAGAATCCCATTTTTATTACATGGGTTATGCGATGATGTATGATTTATGATTATGTGGCACACATAAGAAAGGATTCATTATAAGATGGGTGGGACCTATATCTCCCTCCAATGCATTGGGTAAAGATTTTATATCTCATGAGATAGACAGGGCTGGAACGGTAGGTTATACCGGTTCAGTGAAACAGGACTGAAACGAGGGTTACTCGATTCAGAAAGGGACTTTGTCCACTAAGATAGTCTTGGAAATGAGTCATGACTAACAAGAAATGATTTTCCATGATTATGTGTGCATGCCACAAAGTTTCAAGTTTCATGTTATGATTATGGTGATCTCATTTTCACTTCTATGATTTGTTCCATGTTAAGATATTATGATCTCTTTTGCAGGTTATGATTTTTAAAAAGATATGATATGATTTTTATTTCTTTTGTATACCCTTACTGAGCATTTGAGCTCACCCTTTTATGTTTTATTTTCCCCAGGATATAAAGAAAGGTTTTAGGTAAAAAAAGGAAGATCTTTATGGGAGATTTTGAAGATCTTTCACCACAATTAGAAGATTATATTCCGAGTTTCCAAAGACACTAAACTATTACGATCCTTGTGTGTGTGTTTTTGTTATGTACTAAGTATTCCGCAAAAGTAATGTAATGTCAATGTACGTCAAGATACGGGTCTCTACATTTAAACCCTGAATTAATCACTCTATTCTACCATAAGAATCTATAATAATTTTTTGAATAATTTCAAGACTTATTTACTCATGAAGAGACTATTATTATGCATATAGTTTTCCTTAATAACTGTTCTTATGTTACCAGTCTTAAAGGATATTTATATTTAGACTCTTATAATCAATGATTAATTAAAATGTTTATATTTATGATGATAATGATATTATCTACAATATAATCATTTATCAGATGATTATTATGTATTTTAAACCATTTAAAAAGGAATTTTATTTAATGATAGCTCACAAAAATGATGTCCCGTTTTAAATTTAATCACATCCATTAGTTGGACTAGATCTATATTTCACTACGTAACAAGTCCACTATGGTGTTACTCTAACCACTTAGTTATTTAGGTAGGGAATTATCCCAATATTTTTATATATAACTACTATATTATTGAGTATAAAACCCTTTTCCAATCCATCATATGGATAAAATTAACTTCACTAATCTGGTATCCTTCCTAAGGGATTCCCTGCTAATTGTAATCCAAAAAATGTGCAAAGAATACAAAAAAATACAGTCAAGGTATACCCATTATGTGCTTGAAAATTCCGACAAAAAAATACAAATTTACATAAAATATTATTGCCTCAAAGAAGATAATTCAATGGTACTAGTGTTGAACTCAATAATAAACATTTGAATGATTGATGTCTTGAAAACTTATTCTGTAGAAGGAATATCACACTTAGTATTTATAGGGGATTTTAATCTCCCCATATTATATCATTATATATCCTTTTATAAATTTGTGCTTCTAGTAATTTAGTTTAGAATCCTATTCCTTACACCAAACTAATATGTTTAATATATATTTATTTGTAACTCTTTACATAACCAACTATTTTGTGTCACTCAATAAATATTAGAATTCAATTATATTCATATTGATTTTAATGAATAATTTATATAAGGTACACAAACATATTATGTAAGGGAATATATTTATCCACATGAGTAAGCCAAGAGTAATAGGTAACCAACTCCATTCACCAGCATAGATATATAAAATGTCAATAGGTTGATGGGTATTCTAGCCCCAAGTCCCCCTACATGGGGATAATTTTCTCAAGAGGGAATAAAATTCATCATAACTCTAACATATTATATCTAAAAAATATATTAAACAAATAAATTTAAGATAATAACTATAATTAAAAACCGGGTTCGAGGAATATGAACAACTAAATTTATTCTAGAGACATTCCTAGCATATAATGAAAGGCTCTTCCCTAGAGGTAGTATAACATTTTGAACTAAAGAATACATTTTATTAAAAATTATTAATAAATTTACTAAACATGAATATAGAATGAAATAATATTTTAAATATCACTACTGGAAAAACGGCCTATACCCACGGTTCAAAACTGTGGGTATAGCCTCCAAAACCGTGGGTATAGCCTATACCCACGGTTTTGGGAACCGCGGGCTGGAACGCCGTCGGTATAGGTCCCCAGCCTATACCCACGGTTTTGGAAAACCGTGGGTATAGGTGTCCTGCCACCGTGTCACCGAAACATAGAGAATTTCCACGGTTTCAATGGCTTTTACCCACGGTTTCAAAACCGTTGGTATAGGTCCTAAAATAATGCAGGCGCCGAGTTTCGATTCCGCAACCTCTTCGCTGCAAACACCGCGTCTAACCACTACCCTAACTTCACATATATGTATATATATATCTATTTAGTTAAATATAGTTATAAAAACCGTGGGTATAGAGGGAAGAACCGTGGGTATATGGTTCCCACCAAAAAAAAATTCCTTCCCGCGGGAAAAAAAAATTTCCCGCAGACACAAAAATGACCTATACCCACGGTTTTTCAAAACCGTGGGTATAGGTATTTTATCCCAGACCTATCCCCACGGTTTTCACCAAAACCGTGGGGACCCTATACCCACAGTTTTGGCAAACCGTGGGTATAGGTCATCAAAATTCACCTATACCCACGGTTTTGTAAAACCGTGGGTATAGGGGGGGTCTATCCCCACGGTTTTGGTGAAAACCGTGGGGATAGGTACATTTTCCAGTAGTGTATATTAATAATTAAAATATTTAAACATGAGATAAACATTTATAAAAACTCATAAATCAAATCTAATTATAAACCCTTATATAATTTTTAGCTTTAACATTACGGAAATTCAATAATTTTAAATATAAATAATTTATATTCATTCCAATATGATCTCTTTTATATTAATCATTATATAGAATTTTCATTTTAAATATATGATATTATATGAAATATAAACATTTTATAACTCAATTTATATTAAGTAAACATTTTACATTATCTAAATATTGTATTATTAATCATTATTTTTACCATGATCATATCAATAATTAATCTTTTTTTTGATTTGTTTTAAATAAAATCCACATAAGGACCCATTTATTTTGAACAATTCAAAATAATGAATTATTAAGAAATTCATAAATAAAATATAAACATTTTATATTTTGGCCTTGTTTCATAATTTTATAACACTTTATAAGTAATTTATTATTATTTAAATATAATAAATTTTATTTATATATCATAAGAAATGGCATGTGATTTTCTTAAAATCTATTTAAAATATTATCAATTAATATTTGGGAACAAAATTTTTCATAAAAATCTAATTAATTATAACCAATTTATAATTAATAAATTTATAAACCTTTAAAAAATCAAAATATTACAAAAATATATTTTATAATGATTTATACACATTTAATAATACTTTTAAAAAATTGAATATATTAAATTTATTCTAAAAAATATCTACTTTCTCTTACTCATAAGTGATAGTTTGCGTAATGGTAAACACTTTTACCTTTTACGTTGGCCTTCTAGAACTGTTTCAAAAAAGAAATGAAATCTGTTACCTTTACATAGAGCTTATATTAAAATCTAACTAGAAAATTCCATTCATTTCATAAGGTAATTATGAGGCTAACCTTATAGGTAGCAACAATTACCTTTAAAAATACCTTCTATGTAAAGGTATCAAGGAATTGACTTACTCTATGTAATGGTAAAAGGGATGAACCCTTATTCAGATACTTCTCTATATTTATATGAGAATCTACATAACGGTAATGATCTAATGACCATATGTGTCTAGGGATTATAGTTATGTAGAATTTTTTATATAAGGTTAAAATATACCAACCCTTTTGTAGACATCTCTTTATAAGGCTAAAATGATATAACCACTCTGAAAAACTCTTTTTCATAAAGGTAACTAATTTTTTCCAATATTAAAAGACATTGATATGTTCTTCATGATTTCTTCATCCCAATTAAGGTTTTATAAAACTCAATCATGGATCCCTATGATTCAATTATTTGGATTCAGAAGAATCTAATAACACTTATTAGACACAATATAAGTAATTAGAAAAAAATCATAGGATATTCCCTACAAGATAATATAAAAAAATTATATAATACCAAAATGATGAAATATTGTATTTGTATACCTTACACTGAAAAAGTTATTGGATCATATTTAAAACATTAAAATACAATTGAATATGATTGATAAATATCACAATGTGGATGCCGAAAGACATTCCCACTCTAGAGATATTCATGTGTAAAGTGAACCATATGATGTTCATATGTGATTCATCTTTTTCTCCACGGTAAGATAGTACCTATATTTTAATATGAGATATATTGAAGAAATATTTTGGTTAAAGATGTTTTGGCCAATAATATATCTATCACCCGCCCAAACTACCATTGAATGAAAATAATATATATATCATTTCAAAGACACTATTCGATTTCAACTACCTTTACTTAGGTGTTTATAATGCATTAGTAAATTCCATGGTAAGTGCATTCATCTTATGAATGAAAAATACACTCTAGTATTACATCTCATATAACATATTAATAAATGATATCTTCAAGTGATTCTGAATTGATCAAATATTAACAAACATAATATTCATTTGTTTATTTGATTAATGGAATTCGCATGCCTGAAATCTTATTTCATGCATACATCTTGATATACCCTATACATACTTATATCAATATATATCATATATATATATATTCATGGATTTATGGAGTATATCATTCATTGTTTTATTTCAAAAGGGGACCAAAATATCTGTGTACCATCTTCTCCCTCACCTTCCTTATTAGTTAGGATAAAATGACACAGTTGACCTACTGATCCCAAATAAGCCTCATCCATTCCTGACATTGAACTCCATCTTAACTCTCAACCAAATGATTTTATACCACCTTTTCCCAACCCCCCACCCACTGAAACCCTTAGGTAGGAAGACGATACATGGGTGATCCTTAAGGTCCCACTCAAATAGGCCTTAGGTTATAGACTAGCATTGAAGGAATTAGTCATTTAAATGGTAGTCATTGAACTTAAATTACCAAAATAAGAGGATAAAAACACTTATTATCTCTTAGATATTAATATAAGATATAACAATTAAAACAACCCAATTCTGTATACATGTGCTATATCATTAATTTAAAAAACATATCGGAACAACATAAAAAAATCTATATCATCTTCCGACTCTATCGACACTACCCAAATAATAAATGTAATCATTTGCAGACAGTCCTTTAAACACTTAACAAATATTCATTTGTTAAAGATTGTTACGTATTGATTATGACAATCATTATAAGAAATTATATATCCATAATAAATATTATGCTGGGATTGACATAAGTGAAAACATCTACGAAACAAATAGGTATATAAATAGATAATATTTAGAGTAATATTCGCACACTGTTCATCCTTAACAACATTACCTATAGGTTCTGGATCATATAACACAAAAATCTTATTAATAATGAGTACAACAAATCCTAATTTCCAAGGATTTTTGGCAATCATTGAGGTAATCCAGAATGAAACATCAATATTTAATAATCATTCCCAATCACAATCACAACCATAATATCACAATAATATAATTTTTCAAACAAGTAGGTAGGAAAAGATTTCAATAAGCATCATTCATCACATAATCATAACCATGAAACCTATGTTTCCACATCATCACATCCTTGCACACTAGTAAGACACATCATCACATCCATACACCTATGACAAACACATCCCCACATCCCTTCACCATGTATAACCACATCATCTCATCCCTTCACCCCATGCAATCATATCATCTCTTCTAGGGCTCATAATTAACATTGAGCCATTATAACCCATAGTTGACATAATCCTTAAATCTTTCAAATCCAAAGGATATGATTATATATTAAATTTAATCCATTATATCCAATAATTGAATGCATGTGTCATGACCTTAATCCATTATAGTAGGAATATGTAAATATATTCTAGTAAAAAACACATGACGTTATATTCGAAAGTATACAAAAAATAAAAAGAGGAAAGGGGGTAATCATAATTTCATAAAAGTAATAAATAAAAAAACATATTATTAAGAAGATAAACAAAAACTATACAAAAAAATAAACCAACCATATAAAAAATAGATAAAAAAAACAATATAAAGGAATAATATTAGTGGAAATAAGATTACTAGTGAATTTAATATATATAACTAAATTTATCTAGAATCATGTCTCTATTAGATGTTTCTACAAAACCTCATGCATGTGAAACCCCATGCTATGATAAAGCTTATCCATTATTTATAGGTTACAGTTTTTTGGTTAATTATTTTTCAACTTATACCTATGAATTCCCATGAGGTCATATTAATTATTGTCTTCCATTATAAATTCCATTAACTGCATCTTTTAATCATCAAATAAATTACACCAAGATTCTAGGACATAACCTAAGCTTAAAATTCACTCACACTAGTTTGTAGTAATATTTCCCAACTCTAAACATGAACTTCATTTAGTTATTATTAAATAAAAAACATTATCTATTCATACTCATTCTTGAAATACCTTATATTTCATATGTTGAAATTTCCATTTAATATATCATTCATTTCTTCTCCCAGATTCTCACACACATTTATTATTCCATCAATACATTTCTTACATAATTTTGTAGCACATGGTTTGATAACATAGCATAGGAATTTTAATCTACCTAATAACATGTATTTACATCAATATATATATATATATATTCAAATATATCATAAATATCACCATGTAACAACAAACATAATAAAATCATCATTTAACATCTCCCTTATATGTGCAATACATTTGAATAGATATTCATTAATTTCTAAGTCGTAGTGTATTATCAAATATTAATAGTTGTTTATTATAATGTATATTTATTTTCATATTTCATTCAATTATTTTCAATATTCATCTTAATTTTTATTCTATAATACCCCCATTTCACATAGGTAGTTCAAAAAGTTGGAACCATATATAATCTTGCATAGAAAATACACAATGGAATTAAAAAGGTTTAACTGATCATGATCACCCCAATATATTTATCCTCATCCTTCAAGATCCCCTCAACATAACCATTTAAATATATCACTATATATTGAAGTTATAAAGAACCAGTGTAATTCATTCCACATTTCAATGAGAAACCTATAAAAAAAATTCACACAATAATTTTAACGAATAATAATTCTAGAACAATGATAAATCATTTAACCATGCATTGTTGATATAAAATAATGCATGTTATATAATTACCCCTTCTCCTAAACGAAACAAGTGCCCAAGAGTAGTGTGATTTGGTATGATTTTCTTATATAAATGAAACCCCTTGAAGTAAATTATCACCACCAAGCCTGAGGTGAGAGTATAAACATACGTCTCCATTTGTGGGTTGACTATGATTAGTAAACAAAATGTTGACTTTCTTCAATATCGCTTGGATTATGTAATTAATAGAATAGATTCAATTATGAAAAAATGGAGGTCTACCTATAGTTTTTTAAAAATGATCTTAAGATATATTAATGATGATGATTCTCATCATATGGTATTGGGGGATAATAATAAAAGGTATTAAAGCTTTAGTGAGAGATTTTAGAAGGGTTCTCAACATATCATACATACTATATTTCAAATGATAATTATACAAAAATCCCCTACCTCAATGATATGGGTAGTTTATGTGTTGAAGGTACCGCTCTCAAACATCACTGGATACTCAAACTAAGCTATTTTTATGCACTAATTTGATGTGAGGAAGGAGATATGCTTTCAAAGTCTGAAACCATAGAGGCTATAGATCAGACTACATAGGAGTATTTAGGATGCCCACTAGGCATGCAATATTCACTACTACATATTTTATTTGTTATTTTGTACACCCCACCCTTTTATCAGTGCTTTTAGGCCCATTAATCTGTGCCATGATTCCTGCTCACCCACATTCACCAAGAAGGAATCAAACCGCAAACATCCTTGTACAAATTGATTGCCCATACCACTACATTATCATATTTTTGTTTGTATTTTACGATATATTTATGTATTAATATAAATATTTCCACACATATTTTATATATATTTATTTATTTATATAATTATAAATGTATATTTTAATACATTTATAATGTATGTATATATATTAAATATAAATTTACATATATTTACATTTGATTTATATATATTTATGAAAAATTCTATTTTTACATATATTTTTTTGTAATACATTTATAAAATTCACATTTATTGTAAATACATTTATATAATATATTTATATAATTTTTTTAAATGATTTTATTTAATGTATGTGTTTATACAATTATATAAATTTATATTATTTCATTTAAGTATATATTTACATAAATACATTTATATGTTATATTTACACAACATTTCTACATGTTTACACAAATATTTATAGATTTTTCTAAATATATAATTATAATTATTTATAAAATAATAAATAAAATTATAAATTACTCTATATATATTTCATTTATATAAATATATATTTATTGTTAAACAAAAAATTTTAAGTGTATATATATATTTATAAATTAAAAAAATGGATGATAAATTCATTATCAATATGGTTTAAATATTTACTTTTAAAAATATTTTACATGTAAGAATGATTAAATATTTTTTTATATAATTAATTTTTTAGATTTAATAATATAAAAAATCTTAATATATATACGTATTTATTTAATTAAAAATAACACTACTATATTAAAAATGAAAAAAATTAAACAATATTATTTAAAAATGTAAGTAATACTTGGTGATAAATTCAGTATCCACCAAAAAGGATAAGAATACCCCTTTAAACAAGACAGAAATTCCATTAATTATTAGAAAATCATGTTACCCAAATTAAAAACATAATTTTGGAGGAATTTTGTGCCTTTTTGATTATGAAAAATCATTTACTAATTCCCCTAGTCACCATGTCGTACATCTTTTCAAGAGATTTAATTTTAAATGTGGTAGAGTCCAAATAGAAACCTTGATCAAAATTTATAGCCATTTAAATTTCAAGTGAGGTTTACAACTTATCTTAGATCATTCATTCATTTATTTATTTCTTATGTCATCCACTTTTTATTAAATGATTATTACTTCATAATAATTTGAAAATAATTAATTAATTTTATTTCTAAATATTTTATATTCCATTTTCACTATTATTGATTGCATGATATTCAACGCTGAACATTATCTGTGCTAAAAAAAGTGTTAATAAAGGGGAAAATTTTATTAGATCTAGTAAAGAGAGATGATAATGTTAAATTTTATGAGCAACAAAAAAGACTGGATAAAAGGTTACCATTTATTGGTAATTTTTTCTAGCACTAATTAATGTCCTCCCTTTATCAGTGCCTTTTTTTAGCAATGACAATGATCACAGTGAATAATTTAATTTATATAAACATATTTTTATATTTTTTAAATAATATTTATATTATAATGGGTACATATATGTAAATATAATATATAAATATGATTTATATAACATTTAATAAAAAATAAATCAAATTTTTATAATTTAATAAAAAAATTATCAAATTAATATTAGTAAATAAAAATGTTTTAAAGAATATTTAAATATATTAATTAAAAAATGTGTATATAATTAATATAAATATGATATATTAATATTTTATTTAAACAACTATACAATATAAAAATGAATATAGTTATTTAAATGTGTTATTCATATTTAAATTTATATATTTATATTCATATTAAATAATTTAAAATATACTTACATGTATCTGTATGTGTTTGTATGCATGTGTATGTATGTGAATGTACATTGTGTCTATATATATGCATGTATGTATATGTTGTGTCGTGTGTATGTGTGCTTATGTGTATGTGTATTCTATATATGTGTGCATATGTATATATGCATATATGTGTATGTAAATGTTTGTATATGTATATATATATGAGTACGTGCATGCATTTGTGTATGTATATATGCATACATATGTATGTGTATGTGTATGTGTATGTATAAGTTTATGTATGTGTACATGTGTATGTCTATGCATATATATATGTGTAGGTGGATGTGTATATGATTGTGTATACATGTGTATGTGTATGTATATTTGTGTACTTGTATGTGTATTTGTATGTAAGAGTATATGTATGTCTATGAGTATGTATCTGTGTCTTTGTATGTACATGTGCATTTGTATGTGTATGTGTATTTGTATATGTTTTTGTAGTATGTGTATGTATATATTCTTATGTATAGATGTGGGTATATGCCTGCACATGTATGTAACTGTATGTATGTGTTTGGGTATATACATGTATGTTTATGTATATGCATATGCATGTGTATGTGTATGTGTATATTCATATGTGTCTATGTATGTGTAGGTATATATGTGTACATGTATGTGCATGTATGTTTGAATATTCATATTTACGCATATATATATATGTGTGTGTGTGTATCTGTATGTGTATGTGTATTTTTATGTATATGTGTACGTATGTGTACATATATGTCCATCTGTATGTACGTGTGTACGTCTGTGTGTCTATTCATTAATTTAATAGATTTTTTCATTTTCAATATATCTCCAATTTTAGTATTTTATATAATTTATTCATTTTAATTTATATTCATTTAATATTTTTTTTAAAATATTCAATTTTGATTTTTTATAAATTTTAAAATATTCATACATTTAAATAAATAATAACATTTTTAATAAATATTAAAAATTATAATGTTTAATAATTAATTATATTTTTTATATACAATCAATAAAGCACATACATCAATAATTAGTAATAATAATATTGTTTAATTATTCAATTTATTTATTTCTATGTTTCTGCAAATCATATAATTAATGTCATGAATTATATTTTTAATATACTTTTGATTTTTTTCATTTTAGTGATTAATTTGTAATTATATTATATTTTTTTATTTTATTGTTGATATTCATTTATTTTAATATTTTATGAATTATCCTTTTTAATATATATATATATATATATATATATTAGGTTTCAATATTTTCAATATGTTTTTAACTTATATGATTAATATTTATTCATTTTTTGTATAGTAGGTTCTAATATTTTTAATTGGCTGGAAATATATTAAATTGATTCCTATAATAATATCCCCAAACCAAGCCATTTTTTTGAAATAGAACTCAAAATGAAACCACCCCTAACACCATTTTTGTGTTTATGTAGTTAATTATGTTATTATTTTAAATTCATTTTTACAACATGAGAAGTAAATTTTATTTATCTAGTTCTTCATAATTTTTTAATTGTTTAATCAAATCATGTAATCATATTTAATTTAATCTATTTATTTTGAATATAGGTGTTTTTAATTTAAATATTAAAATTTTATAATCAATATAATTAAATTTTAATATTTATATTATTTATATTATTAATAGTATCTATTTATTATTTTTTATTCATCCGTTACATGTCTATAATTTACATAATTAATTTTATGAGTTCTCTTGTTTAATTTTTATTTTTCAATTTAACGATTTTCATTTTTTCATTTTAAATATTATTTTTTAATATTATTTATTCATTTGTAATATTTATTAATTGTAATTAATTTTGAAAATTATTCACTATTTAAAATTTATTTATAGGCAATTATTTTCTAATTTTTATATTCTTAATATGTTATTAATTTATATGATTAATATTTATTCAATTTCATTTATTATGATGTAATGTTTTTAAAATGTATATAAATATATTTTTTAATATTATCATCATTTTTCTATATGTTTCTAATTAATGCAATTAATCTTACGAATTATAATTAACTATTTATGAAGTTTTAAAATTCTCAATTTGTTTTTAATTTTAATGATTAATTTTAATTCAATTTTATTTATTGTCTTGTAATATTTCTAAAATGTTTCAAATCTGTATAATTAATTTTCTAAAGACATTTTTTTAAATATTTTCATCATTTTTTCTACTAGTTTATAATTCAAGTAATTAATCTTATGATTTTTTTGTACGTGTTTACTATGTTATAATATTTTAAATTTGTATATATCTTCATTTTAGAATATAATCACTTCTAATTTTTTAATAATTTATATTATTAATAAAACATATCAATTTTTTAATAATTTTAAAATATATTCATTTTTAAATATCCAATTTCACTCATTTTTAACATCAATTCAGTTAAGATTGAATATTAATTAATATAGTTAATTATTTTTTTATCTTTTTTATAATTAATTGATTTTTAATATAATTTTGTTTAATATTTTTTTTATTTTGTTTTAAACTGTATTGATTTTTCCCTTTCCAAAAAGCGCTGGTGAAAATATCATTTATCAATAATAAAATACTTGGCAATTATAAAACCCATATTTATGGGCACTAAAATTATATCGCTGATAAATATAGGAATTCTTTGCGCTTATTTAGTGCTGATAATGATAGGTTTTAGCATCTCTTATTAATTTAACACTGGTAAAGTTCATATTTATCAGTACTTTTTGGAATGAAATGATAAACCCTTCTCAGTCTTATAAACTAAATAGTTAGATAATTCACTTCTTCATTCCATTCAAGCACAGTTGTGAAAGTGGACCTCTAATGCTGCTCCCCCTCAAACATCTCAGATGAACAGACCATGTCAAAACCTAAGGTACAAGAGTTATTCTCAAGAAAATTTTTATACTTTTTTTTATCACGCATCATAAGCCATATTCTTCTTACATGAGTAGTTAAGGCTTAAAAAACTCTTTACTCAATGATTCATATGTAGTTTCTGAAGGTAAATTCTTATAAAAACATTTTGAAAAAATTACTTACTCTTACATGAGGATTGTGGAATGTTCTCATACAAGATCCATGATGAATCGGTTGTGTAAGGATAATTAATACCAAACGAATATTTTAAATTCTATCAATAATTCCAAATAAAATACATTCAATTTTAATTAAACATTTTAGTTTCATTTTAATTTATAGAAACAAAAAATTACACATTTTTATTCCTTATTTATTTATTAAAATCAATAGAGAATTTCAATATTTTCATTCAAGTAATTAAACTTCAAAAGGGTTCTTGAGTTAGTAATGAAATCTGAACATACCGATTCAACATCAGAAATAATATCTTGTTCGTTTGAAATGAATGTGTCCAGATATTTTTGAGTTGATGTTTGAATTCTAATTATAATATTATAATCCCAAAAATTCATTTCCCTCTTAGGGAAGAGCCTGTAAATATTTCACTCATAGTAGTTGCCTAACCCTAATGACCCTATTGAGGATTCATTCCACTATAATTAAAACCTTGATTCCAATTAGTATGCATTTATTTACAGTGTGTTGTTTCTGTTTGCCCGAATTTTATTCAGTCTGATAACCATTGGATTTCATTAAGTCATCATTTTTATCTTTTTTTTTCATTTGACATGATACGTTCATCCTATTTAGATAGACCCAAAATATTATTTGTTAAACCCCAATTTAATTCCAAATTTTCTTCAAACGATTAGTTTTCAAGACCAGGTGATGGGTCCTTATCAAAATTTTCATCATCTAAAAAATTATCAACTTTGAAACCTATGAATCCTTTCAATGAAACACCACCAATACCACCACGTACCTTGTGAAGAAATAAATAAACATCAACTCTTACCTCCTGTTTTATTCAAAACTATAAAATTACAGAAACCATCATTGACCTCTGTGTTTTACAATAGATTAAAATTTAATTAGATTCTATGTATATTTATAGATATAACATATTACCATCTTTCAATGACTTCCCTACTACAAAAAACTCTCAATACACATAATTAAACTCTTATTATCATAGAATAATGGATCCACGTAGCTTAAATGACACTTTAAGGAAAAACATTAGGTCTCTAAGAGCATAAATTATTTGTATTTATTTGTTTCTTTAAATATTTATACTACCAAATCCAAAAATATTTTTATAAAAAAAATGGATGAATTCCTATCATGTGAAAAAATACTATTATAATGGGGTGAAATAGTTCATAAAATTTGCAAAAAATCAAGCATATGACCCTTCTCAAATACCATTTCCATGTTTACACTATTGTTATTCCCGAAACATTAATCTATAGTAGTTGAAATAACACTTTATCTATAATAGAGTTGACTGAAGTTATAATATTTGTATTAAACATGGGGTAACAGTGGATATATAGCTAGTAAAAGAGATAAAAATACATTTTATGATCATTTGATATGATTAGAAGTCTGAATAGTGATGGAGACCATATCCATGACACGATTACACATGTGAATGATAATGAAAATCATATTGAGTAAATGAAAATGATAGTATAAGATTAACCTAGTGAATGTCCAAAAATATTTCAAAAGTTAAAGTGTTGTGAAAATATTCCATTGTATTCTAGTTATAATATTTGTACAACATTTTCTACCATACTGAAGCTATATAGTGTAAAAATTGGAATCAGAATAAGTTACACCAAATTTTCTGAATTTCTTTCTCTATTGAATGATATTCTACCATAAGATAATGATATTCCTCTTCGAATATAGAAAATTAAAAATTTTCTACTCTTAATGGGTATAATCTCTGAAAGAATGCACGCCTGTCCAAATGAGACTATATTGTTTTGAAGGACCATGAATCAATTAAAAATGTGTAATGTGTGGTGTGTATTTAGTTATTGATGAATAAAACGCTAATTAGGTTGTATTTGATTATATCAAAACCAAAATAACCATGTAATAATGTTGATATTTATTTTGGTATATTTATTGATGATTTATAATTTATATGGGATTCAGATGATACATTGTATGATTCTTCAAAAAATTAAGATATCAAGTTAAGAACCATGTGGTACGTGATGATAAATGAATTTCTTGCCTTTGGAAATTTATCAAGATAAAACATCAAAGGAACTCAGGGTTTCCCATTTACAAAAAAGGTACACACTCAGTTAGGTTTAAAAATTCATGAAAGACTGTGTTTCTAGGACATCATAGATTTTTACCCCGATGTCATAAATACAAATCTTGGATAACCTCATTCTATGGTAGTTCAAAAACATGATCATCACCATCTCCACTAATATGTGTTTAAATATTTAATAATTTAAAATATTTAGACACCGCTTCTTGTAATCCTTTATCAAAAAATATATGAAAACTAGTTTGAAAAAATATATTTTTTTAAATTACCATAATGTAATTATTTCTACATCAAGAATTTTCATGATGTCATTATTTAGAAAAAAAATTGATTGTTTTATTAGTACATTTGTAAATGGACCTAGAAAAGGATGTAATTAATGCTAGGTTAGACTTGTTATACATGGGGAAACATAAATAGTTGGAGATATTAAATCGTGAAAGAAAAATGTTTCTTCTTATAGATGCTTATAATATTTACAGAAAAGAGGGATGTCCATTTTTCAACTTCCTGAATGATGAAAAGGTTACAAAGGTGTATTCATCAAATATTATGAATATAGTGTTTATTTCTTATTAAAAGTTAAATGTTCTGAAATCAGGTGACTCTAATGTTTTGATATAATATTGAATGCATGTATCTTTTTGTTTCATTTTTACTAATATTTCCCATATACATTAACCATTCTCTATTGCTTTTCCAAATCTATATGTAGTAAAATAACAAACCTAATTAAATTTAAAACTATAGAAAGTGAAATTTATATCATATTATGGTAATTATAGATGTTATTCCATCCATAATTCATTGATATTATGTTTCACATGATGGTACTATTAGTTTTGGATATTCGACTATGTGTTTCGATATATTATAGATGGATGTACCCCATTTAATGATATATGGATATATTTAAATGGTATGTCAAAAATAAAATTGATCTAGAGTGATGTATTTTGGAGAGATATAATGTTGTGGGAGCCTTTTAATTATGTACCAACAAACCATTATATATGAAAATCACTATTCTACTGAAATCTCCTCTCAGTGGGCAGCTTATGGATGACGGTGTTTTTGGAATTGATGTGGTCAAAATTACAACTACGAAGTGAGAGAAAGATAAACCTTACATTTTTCATAATATTTTGTATTTTTAACCTTATATTTTAACAAAACAAAAGTAATTCTTAGGTGTTTTAATACATCAAGGGATGAAATATGGATATCAAGTACACATAATCAAAAGTTTATATGATAGTTTTCAGACCATATTTTTAAGTAATCAACTGAAAATACAAATTTAGTTTTAAAATAGCTTCAATGGATACCTATAGGACCATATGTGCAAGTATTTTATTATAATGGTTATGTAATTAATTTGTATATGTCATTTATAAAGGAACAAGATAAATGCAGTACCATGAAAAATAGTGGAGTTAAACTTATGGTTGAAGTGTTGCATGTATCTTGCACCAAGGGAAAAAAATACAATATATGAAAATATGTTATACTTTTTCATCATCAAAAAAATATGGGTGTTGAATTATAGAACATTCCAAATGTTGTATTTAAATGAAAGTCTATTTATAATAGGAGTACAATTAAAATCGATGAATTTTGATTCATGAAAGTGGATTTTAGTAAGGAAGGGTATAAAGATGAACTATTATAATGACATCACAGGTAGTACATGTATTTTATATTCCAAATCCTACAAAAATAATGTGGTTTATTATTTTATTATCGACCAAAAAAACTAAAGGATCCAATGTCAATTCAACTAAGTATGACTATTTCATTAGGATGTCATAATCATTTCACGATGGTCCCAATATAGATGGGGTGTTGTATGTAATACAAGACTATAATGAAGGGAATTTGATTCTTGATAGAGGGTTAAAATCCCTTCATTGATTCAAGAAAAAATGAGAGTTTAATAATTATGTAATATTTATTTGTAACATATATTTCATTACATGAGATTATTATTTATTCACTGATACATATAAGTAAATTAATTTAATTATTCTACTATTTTTGCAATTAATGGATTCTGTATGTGATGATGATCTAAATCCTAAGAAATAATATGTTCCTTGACATATTAATTCTCTTAATACAGAGGAACAATAATTTTATGCATATTTCGATGCTCCAAATCAGGAGGGACAATATATTTATAAACATGTTGATTCTCCCAATATAATTAATGAACAAGTTTCTACACATGCCGATGATACCAATCCTGAGGAACAACATATTAACAATGTTGAATCCAAGGAAATGGTAGAAGGAGAACATCCTATATTCTAGAAAAAACTAGAGTGTCATAGCATGATGTTATTAAAGAATATTATTATGGTTAGAAACATTTTCCTCAAATTATAGGTTGGATTGAAAAACACGACCAATCTATTAAGCTAAATAAGTCCATTTTCATCTATTACATTATGCTCACCACACTAATGGATGTGATGATTGATGTTTATATGTGGAACAATGTTGTTCCAATTCTTAATGAACTAATTTGGGAATAAATTATTATACCATTTTGATATAATTTCTTTATTTTACAAAAAACATAATAATGAAAGTTTGATTAACTTTTCCTTATCCGTTGCTGAGTGCATTTATACTAGAAGTCTTATGAATAGAATTTTTATTAATTCTCACTATAAATTCTCATATTTGATTTGAGACAATACTTACAATTCAGTATCTTATGCATGATGAAGGTAATGTAAACCCACACCCTACACAGATATGTTTACACATGATAGAGCATGAAAAATGGAATGTTTTTATTAGTCATCACGAGGAGAAATATTTTAAGTTAAACTGTGATTAGTAATACATTACTTAATAATATATGTATTAATCTCTTTGATTAATAAATATTAATTTCAGAAAGAACAACTATGTTCTAAAAATATGTAGTGTGTAGAAAATCCAATGTACCCCATATTGTAATGCAAATATAGGGCACACATTACATGAATGTAATGATATGTATTATAAATATATAGTAATAATTTTTTGTAAAATGATATAAATAAATAATTATGTTCAATTTTTATATAAAAATTTATGAATCATAATCCAAATCCAACTTCATCCAATTTCATCTTCTACGAAAGAAGGATAATGTAAATAAAGATAGGATAATAATATATGGAAACACACAAAAATTATTGGAATAATGTTTATGCATGACATAATTATTTTTTTCTACATTAAATTAGTATAATATAACAGTGATTAATTATTTATATATATTCTTTATTTTTTTAGACATAGGAATCATCATCAGCTGTACCCAACAAATAACTACTATTAGTGGGCTTGACAGAACCAAAACAATATGGCCACATCGATGTGAGAGTTTTGGGATGTAACCCTAAATATATTTTTAGAAAATAAATCCATAGGGGGATAAAGAGAAAAAACTGGATAATATGAAGAAAAAAAATGTTTCTATGGAAGAAAACCCTAACTGGAAGTCATAGTTATTTGAAAATTTTATGGGAAGACACCAATGAGAAAAAAAACACAATAGTAACCCCAACATTAATAACACCCACCCCTACCATCTTTGAGGTGATCCATTCCCTTGAAGGTCTACCTCACCATGATTTTTTTTCATAATAGAATCTATGAAAAATAAAACAGGTGTTCATTGATACCTTTTCTATACTGATATTATTCAAGGTTAAAATGGTTGGATTTACATTTATCATCATACACACAATGAATTATTATGTGGGGCTCATTGTATAATATCCATCAAAATATTATATAAAAAAACATCCAAATATTCATGTGATAGTGGGGATTCACGCAGAGCAGAAGATGAGAATTGAGCTACCTATTCCCTATAGTGATTTCGATGTTCATACGGTCGAGCTTAATATTTGAAATTTGGTAGCATGGTTGTTTTATCTTGTCAAAATTCTTTTCAAAAAGGAGGTATTCCTTTATAATTTTTTTAGGAAAATCCTTTTAGAATTAACAAAAAATGCCAGAGTTAATGAGATGTTGTTATATTTAGAGAAAGGGAAGGGGGTCAAACAGATGGTCGAATAAAAAAAATCTAATGGATTAATTAATCAATAAAAAATGCATTTTCCCCACTAGTTTAAATAACACATATAATAATATTACATGTTCATATAGATATAATGTTCAAAAATGGAGATCCGACCATCATTAATTTTGAAGAAAAAATATACAAAGAGGCAATTACATAATTTGTTGGTATTAATCATGTAGATGAAATCCTAAAGCCAATATAGTTATGTGTGACATTTTTAAATTTATATATAAGTTGTGTTTTAGTAATTTGTTTTTTCAATCGCAGATCTACTATTTCATTTACAAATAAACACTACACATATTTATACAGGCCTATATATCATTACTATTTGAAGGGAAAACCCTATGAAAAAATATTTGGACTCATTAATCCGCATATAAATCATAAAAAATTAATTGAAATAAGTGGAATGTTTAGTAATAGTAGATAAAAAGGATGTAATGTTAAAAAAAACTTATAACTGAGAAAAAAATTAATACACATGATTCAAGGGTAAAAAACTATAATATAATCATATGAAATATATTTTTATAATTTTCTTTACGTGTTCGTTATTTTTTTAGGAAACATTGGTGGCTCATTACAATCAAATAAAATAACTTAAAGATTTATTTTATCCATTAAATGCATGTAAACCTAAAAAATTCAGTACACATAATGATGTCTAACAATTTTCAATACACTAAACAAAATATTTTTCAAATAAATATAAAGTTATATATTTTAAATTATGTTTAATTGATTTTTTTTATCATATAATAGTGTTTGAATATCATCAAAATATTTGAATTATAACTATCTCTCAGAATAAGAAGCATATCTTCTTAAATAAGTGGATAATAATAAGGGTATAAATAATAAAATTTCACAATCAAAACATATATCAGAAGATGTTACATATATTTTTTCAATTTATCTGTGGTGTTTGAAACAGACTAAGGAAAAAGATTGTGGTTATTACCTTTTAAAATTTATGAAAGATATGATATTCCATCAAAAAACTGTCATAAAAAAAGAGGTAAATCCAATGATAATTACAATTTAATTTAAAATATTAATTAATCATTTGTTTGTTTATATTTTTTCAATACTACTAGGGCTTCCGAAAATCCTTGTATTTAAAAGAATAAATAGATTTTTTTAGAAATGAATTAGTAGAATACATTGTTTCAAAATTTATATTGACATCTTAAATATGATATTTATCACTGCTTATTTTGTAATTTTTATCATCATTTTATCTACTATTTATATTTAATCTCTATTAATTTTTATCTGAGACTTATTTTTTTAACATTCATGGAGATAACAAATAAATTACATTATAAAGAATTTATTTTTCTTTGATCATTTTTTACGTTATTAAGAGCACAAAATTATTTAAATTTTATACCATGTTTTCATTTAATGACATAATAATGTTTTAAAAAAAATTATTACTTAAGACATTTTTTTGAACAACATAATGTAATTTTTTTTTCCAAAATTTCATCATGAAAAGTTTTTTTATAATCAAATTAAACGACCAATATATATATAGATACACAAACACTTTGATATATATATATATATAAATTTAAGTTATTTAAACCAAAAAATTTATTATATTTTTTTAATAATGTAATATAAAATATTATAATATATATTGTGGTTATATATATATACATCAAATTTTGTAACATGAATACTTTTAAAAAAATTTAAAAAATATAATATATTTGTAATGTGTGTTATTTTTAGATTCAAATTTCATAACTGTGTTGATGACTTTATGGTATAAGTAAATGAAATTTTCTAAAAATGAAATTAATGATAATTTATAATAAAACATATTTTATTAAATGATTTAAAATTCATAAAAATATTTCTTTGGTAGAGTGATTGTAATATTATTGAAAATTTTAATTGTGGTACATTTATGAGACACTTTTACTTTTATGGTATCATTATTGATCCCCAATGATTATAAAACCATGATATTGTATCAATTTTTAAATGGAATAACATATGAGGTTGTTAAGATAAGAGATAATGGTAAAAAAATCATATAAACTTCTCTAAATATTAGTCTATTAGTATATTTTGGATTAACATAATCTAATATTTGAAATACATCATTATTGAGTCTCTTTATTATGAGAATTAATTTATATTAATTTAATACTTTATGTAATCCTTGGAGTTCCCCTCTCATCACTTATAAAAGGGAACCACTTATAATATATTACTAACACATTTTCCCGTTATATATTAGCTAATACCTACCATAATACCTCTTTATATTCCTTCCCAACATCATATATCTTATGGTCTTTCCACAATACCATCCATCTAAGGCATAAGGTGTAATACAGAAGGGGTTTATTAATGAAGAGGTACAAATCTTAATCAAGTAATTTAAATTCTATTTATTCTTATACGTCTTATTAATATGTGGTAGTAAAAATAAAATAATAAATTTAGTATCCTAAATATATTAATATTTTATTTTTATGGAGGCACCACAATCCACTATCGATTCCATCAAATGGGATGTCAACATATCACTTATGCATACGTGTGGACTACTACCTCCACATAGCGATACATCCATATTTCATGGATGTTTATTATTATTGACTTAATATTTTACTATGATATATATAATATAATTATGTTTTTTAAATTAATAATATTATTTATCATTCTTTTATTCCATCTATCAAAAAATGGAAACAATGTTCATGCATACGTATATACTACCATTATAATGAATGATGTAATTCAATTTTATATCTATACCTTTTATGTATGAATAAATATAAATATGTAATGAATATATATGATATTCATATCATGTTGAAAATTATTTATGTGGTGTAACTATAACAACTTTTCAAGGATCAGAACTACAAAACTGAATCTTCCATCAAAAAATAAAATAGTTAACACCCATAAATGTTGATTTTAGTAAAGAGTTTTTAATAAAAGGGTGTTTAAATACCATAAATAGATCATATTTGTTATTATAATTATTAACATGATTATTTTATAGAATTATAAAAACTTTAAATTTATTATACTATCGGTTAGAGAACTTTTGAAGCTAGTAGAGCCCGATGTACAAAATTTCTATTACAATATCATCATTTATTGGTATTTTTAGTGATTATGTTTCCAATGATGGATTTTTAAAAAAATATCTCAATAATACCATTAAATATTTTATCCTATGGTTATTTCTTGAGATTAAATGTTTTTCTTTAACTTTATACTCTTTAATTACTAATGTGACTGGAAGAAAGTTTTAAAGGAAAATGGACTTTATTTATCTCTTCGATCGACATAACCTTTTCTTCCATATCTATATTTTCTAAAAATATTTTCATGATTTTTTAATATTATATAATGATTGTTAAAAATAATTTGTACCCGTGATTTAAATTTAAAAAAAATAGTTTAAAAGGAATCCTTTTATCATTTTTTGAATGATGCACTTTTGACTTTTTATCAAAAATGTTAAAAGAATATTTATTTTAACGTACATGGAATGGGAATATTTTTTAGCTGTAATTAACATAAATGATTTAATGATTCCAACAAATTATTATATGGTTTTTTAGATAATAAATTTTTCAAAAATATTTTGGATAAAGTTTGGATTTTATAGTAGTTATTTCGACGTATAAAATGCATTTTCATCAGGAAATATTCCAAAGGATCTTTTAAAGGAAATTTTCACCTAAGTTGAAATATTTTTATGTTATAAAATTTTTAATAGGTATATGTTCTAATGATAAAATAATTATCATTTCTATATATCATTCTGGATTTTATTACTAGATATTTATGCAACTAATTTATTTTCAATAGGTTATGCTATGATGAAATGTTAAAATGTTTATGAAACCTGTTTCTTTTTTATGGGGTATTATATAGATAATGTTTATAATATAATGAAACAAATATGTATGATTTTCATTATGCGATCAATGGTACAAGAATAATATATACATCCAATGAATTGGGTAAATATGTATATACCATGAAATAATAAGTACTGGAATGGGGTGTTATCCTAGCTGATTGAGAGACCCTATACACAATTATAGTCTTGGGAGTGTACCATGACTAAGGATACGATGAAATAGGTACTGAATACAATCAACTATGATAGTATTAAAATTGAAACTTTTCTATGGAAGTAATTTTCAATAATTATCTTTATACTAAAAACTTATGTCTTATATCTATTTTTATATTCACTTGGATATTTCTATTTGATTCCATTATGATTCATATCATTTGAGCTACTAAGATTTGTGATATGAATTTTGATTATGGTATATGATATACCAGGTATGGTTTTAAAATGTTACTATAATGTTCCAACACTCTTATAATCATGTTTTTATTAAATGACCATTGATAACTCCCTTTTTCACCATTTTAGACCATCTGAAATCACCCTTTCTTATGTTTCTATTGCTCAAGAAATGAAGAAAGAATTTATGTTTTATATAACTAAGAAGAGTGATAGTTCAGAAGAACTAAGTGGTAGATGATGTAGATCTATTATGAACAAGTCATTTAAGTATCCAATTTTCCAAGGAAACTAAATATATATTATTATTGCATATATTGTAATGTTATGTGTTGGATATTAATATGAAAATATGAAATATTTATGTATGAAAAGTATGGGTTGGTATAGTTGGTTTCATAGAATGTTTTATTTATCCTTGGGAACATAGATGAGAAAAATATACTTAGATCCCTAGGGATAAGTATATGTATAGGACAACATCATAAAGTTTTCGTACGGTAAAAATTATTTGGTTTCCCATTACAAAAATTATTTCTCATAATACTTTTTTTTTCGTTTTAGTCAATATTTGTAACTAGAAGGAATCTAGATGACATAGAATGTGTTGAATAATGAAATGATTCTCATTGTAAAAAACATAATTAGATGTGAACTGGATTGGGTAGAATTTTTATGATTACCAATCAGTTATAATTATATAATATCAATAACCTAAACAATGTTTAGTTTTCTAACATGTAAAATAAGAGGTAAATTGACTTTTATAGATGTTCAGGTGGAAATGATCATGGTGGTAAGAATGTTAAATTTCGTTCATTTCAAGAATTTGTGAATAATAAATTTGGATAATATCTCTATAGAAAGGAGAGATGTTTTATATGGGGAAATAACCATTATAGAGTAATGTATTTCTAAGGAATTCAATGTCTTATTTGTGGAAAACAAGGGAATTACTTGAGTTAATTTCCTAATTTAAGGGTTAACTCATAGAAAAAGGAAGGACCTATGTTATTCTAATTTTTGAAGTCAAATGACTGATGTTTTTATGTATTTTGATTCAAGATTTATGTTATAGAAGTGTTATATCAATGAAATTATAATAATAGGAATTATGATACATATATGGATTGTTCCACATTTATTTTCCATAAGGAGTTGAAAACATATGTTGAATGGTACTTATAACAATAAAATTGATTTAGTAATAAGGATATATCTTTGATAATGCATCATTAGGGGAAATACATCCCTTAACATGTGAGTTATGTTGAGTTATTACGTTTTAGTTGGGGTAAAGAGGTGATTTACATCTAATTATATAATTGGGATAGTATTGGTAACCTTGAAATTAGTTAATGATTTTATGAAAAAGTGATTTAGGTTATCTTTGATGAAGTTTATTTAATTTTTTTTATAAAATATATTAAATAGTCCATGATTTTATTTAATGAATAAGGATAGTGTTAATTTTTGGAATAATATATGTTTTCAATGAGGCTTGATGGTGATTCAAGTTATTAACATGTTTTAAGGGAATCAATGTATTCATATGTTTGGTAAGTGAAATTTTGAGCTTCTTCATGTTTTTTGGGATCAATGTTAAAGATGATCTTGGAAAAAATGTGACTAAATATTTTAGTTTTTTGTGTTTTGAATTTAGTTAGACATATTTTAAAGGATTCATATTGTTGAATATTTATAAAATGGATTAATTTTAACCTTGAGTGTTATTATTGTTGTTTTAGATATTAATGTATTGTCTTTATCTATATTGTATATGTTATTCTAACTAGTTTGGTTTTGGTAAATATTTATAGGCATAAACAATGAACTAAGTATTTTATGATTCATAAAAATTTATTTCTAGTGATTCAGGAATGGTAAATTCACCATGAATATCAATTTATTAGAGTAAGAGTTAACTTTGAATTGATCCAAGTGGAACTAATAGATGTAATTATGCTTATGAAATTGTTATAAATAATGTATGTATATTTTCCTATTTACTCTATCCTGATAGTAAAATAATTCCTCAATTTTTGAAAAGAATCATGAAATAATTTTCAACCCCTTCACATTCATTTTTTATGAACTTTGGGACTTTTCACCACTAATTGATTTATGGTTTTGTGGTAATTATGTATCTCATGACTATGTTTTTTATCACTATATATTAGTCCTTTGACATTAGTTTTCTCTTCAATGTATTTATTTTAACATTCCATCATTTTTCTTATCATCGAACCTGATTGAGTGTTGTTTTGGGCAACCTTTATGTTTTCTACTTTCCCTCTTCAAATAAAGTTTTATCATCCCTTTGTACGATGTTGGTTTTCTATATGGATATTTTCAGAATTTGAATGTATATTTACCAAGATAAAAACTAAGAGGGAGGAATTTAATTAATGGGGGTATATTCTAACACCCATAGTTTTGATAATATATTTCTCATTAAAGAAATTATAATTTTTAGATAGCTTTCTTGACATGAAAGACAGAGCTTAAAACGAACCACAATATATTATTATCTATATATGACTATTATAACCAAGAAATTAAAATAGTGCTTATAAATAAGAATAAATTAATTATTAAATATATATTAAATGACCCACATTAATATATATTTATTAATTAATTTTTCGGAAATAAGTACTGAATTTTTAGTAAAATCATTTAATGCTTCAAAAATACTTTTGCAGCAAAAATGTTTATTATTTAATTTTGTGGTAACGTATTTTAATTATTTTTTCCACATTTAGGTAATGAATTTAATGAATTTAATTAATTTTAAATTATTTATAAATCATCATATCAAAATTATCTTATGATGAAATTTTTGGATTTCTCAGAAATGATTGATCTTCTAGTGAATAGTGAAAAATACCATTTTTTGAAAAACTATCATTTATTTCCATTGAAAATTGACATTATGATTTGAATTTGATATTAAATAAAAATAAGTATAATTTATTTATAAATAAAATAATTAATTCTAAAGGAATCGTATTTATAATTTATTTTTTATAAGTTCATTTTTGTGCATAAATTCCCATAAAAACGTTTTCATTGCGTTTTATAAATTTATATTAAATGAAATTTATATCCCTTATAAGAATGTAATTTTTTTAAATGGTATTAATTTATGGATTAAAAAATACAAATTTATCCTTGGATGTATTTGGATTTATTTTTTGATGTATTTAAAATTTTAATAAATTGTAAAAAAATTATTGTTTTTATGAAATACCGTATATGTTATAATATCTCCAAGACATAAATATGATATAGATATTTACTAATATTTTTAAATAATAATTTATTAAAATACAATAAAAATATCATTCAAAATTAATTCAAAACATATTTATTAGAATTTATTTCCTAGTAAATATGAAAATCATTTTTAGTGCCAATGTCGTGCCTGCACATCACTCGAAAAGTCAAATTTGGCATAATAATGTTAATATATGAGAAGGTAGAATCCCTTTTTTAATTTATTAATAAATAATAAGTATTATTTCTTATTCTTAGGAACATATACACATTTTTTAGTTATAAAAAAATTGACTAATCCAAATGCGCGTGCAATGCTTGCGTAAGGTTAGAAAAGTCAAAATAACCAATTAAATAAATTTCCATGACATATATGTGAGTAAATATAAATATTAATTTAATATAAAATATTATTATTAAAATTATTAATTTATTTTTATTATTGTAATATTTTAAATTTTTTATTTATTGTATAATTACCCTCAATTTTTACACAATGCTGACATAGTACTTGTGCAAGCAGTAGAAAACTAAAGTAAATGATTTTAAAAACATAAAAAGTAATTATTTTTGTATGGATTATGTTTTGAAATTAAGTTTATGGTTAATAAAAATATATTTTTAATGGTGAAATATATTATATTATAATTACATTTCTATCATTTTGTTCTCATAGTAAAATTATATTAATATTTCTTTAAATGACATTAATAGTATTTTAGGTTATGTATAATTTATTAATTTATTTAAAAAACATAAATATCCTTTAATAAGACAACTAGGATGATAAATTCTTGAAAAAGTTATCCCTATTTAATTTATTATCCAATTTTCATTATAGAAGTATAATTATAACACAATAATATTGAATAATACATTTACATAGTTAAGGTTAAAATTGGATAACAAAGGGTTTGAATAAAAAATATAAGTTTTAAAATAAAAATTAATCCTATAAAAATTTTATTATTTGAAGTTATTCTTACCATATAAATCCAATTATAAATTATATGGGCACTTGGATCCATTTCTCATTGATTATGACCACATATTATTTTAATAAAAGGATTAACATAAAATGTCACCCTCCGGACTATAATAACTATAAATTTAGTATAATTTCAAATATAGTTTTATATTTAAAATATTTATTAAAGTTTCATCATATTAATTTAATTTTTTATCTTTAGTGATTCAATAATTGAAATAAATTCTCTTGCAACCCTGATACAATATTTATTCAATTATGAAAAAATAATTATGAAAACATTAAATGAAATACAATATGTTTGAATTATTGTGTTCCTTGAATTATTTTGATAAATATAACATTTTTATGTTTTAAATGTTTATATTAAAATTCCATGATGATCTTGATAAATTTAAATTTAAATTAAATAAATATTTCCAAAAAATGAGATTAATCATATTTTATAATAAACAATATTTTATTAAATGAATTAAAATTATAAAAAAAATCCTATATTCAGACTATTTTGTGAGATATGGTTGAGAAATATCATCCATGGTCTATTTATGGGTCACTATAACTTTTATGGTAACATTCTTACCTTTACATACTTAAAAACATTGATATTGTGATAATTATCAAAAAGATTAACGGGGGGGGGGGGGGTTAAAACTTAGATATAAGGGTAAAAATCACTTAAACATGTATAACTCTTGTTAATGAGAGGATGTTTACTTATACTATTTTGAGTCAATATGGTTTCCTTATGAATTTTCCATACCTTCATGTTTTGAAAATCACAAACACTTTATCTCAAGGAAAATTTTATTCCTCAAGGAAAATTTTCTTTACCATGTTTTCCATTGCTCATGTTTTAATCTAAATCATTTTAGTTCTATGTATAAAATTTAGTATTGTATCCAAAACCTCATAATCTTATAAATATTTAGATATAGAGCATTCTGTTTTGAAGATTGGAATTCAGGTTCTGAATTCTCCGAATTTAGACTCTGAAACTTTCTGAGTTTAGACTTTGAATACTCTGAATTCAGACTCTGAATTCTTATGAATTCAGACTCTAAAAACTAATGAAATTAGAATAGGAACTCTATTGAATTCAGACTCCAAATATCCTTGAAATTTTGTCTCCGGAATTCTATAGAATTCAGGTTATGAATTCTTTGGAAAATGGAATCCGAATATTCACGTATAATAGAAACTGAATGGTTTTTTGTTAGACTCTAAACATTTATTTTTTCTTTTCATTATGAAAAATGGATTTGGTTAAGAAACCATATATTTCTTATTCTTGTTGGAGTTATAAAATGATGTCCTATATTCAGTTATTAACTAACAATTGTTTGAGTGACACTTGTACAGGTCCCTCCGAAATTCAAGGAAAAATATGACTGTTGGAGGAGGGATCCTACCATTGAAGATGTGCCTGTAAATATGAGATCATTTGAATGAGATAAATACAATTCTAAGACTCTAGATATTGCATGCTGCTGATGTAATTTCTAGAGAGAGACATTCATAATGTGTGCGTACTGAACTTCTTGTTCAGAATTGCTTCGTGTGACATCGAATGTTGCTGAGTATATTCGAGGGCTTCCGAGGATAGGAAGACAAAGGTTCTACCTGCCTTGAAGTTTGAGGGATTAAAGATATATCAAGACAGACTCCGATCTTCTTATTGAGGGCTTACAATATTGTGGGTAAGACATAATTTTTTGAAAGTATAAATCAAGGGATCTTATCTAAGGTTGCTGGATACCCTTCTCTTTGGGTTAAATGATTTACTACATGTTACTTGTATATTTTCATGTTTTATACTGCATTTTGGTTGTTGAGGAAAGTATAACTATCTTATACTTTCTTATACTTGTACTTTGATTAGTAAGATTCTATATGCTTTAAGGTAAAATATTTTTCATTGTAAACTTTTCTTAAGTTTCATTTCTGGAACCATATTTCCGGAATTACATTCTCGGAATCACATTTTTGGAATCAAGCAAGTGTGCAGAACTTAGAGGTCTTATTGATTACCTTCTTTAACCTTGTTAAACATTACTATCTTTAAAAGTTCCGAAGGAATTTTTTAAATTATACTATTCACCCCCTCTTGTATATTGAGCATCTATATCATCATTTCGATCCTACAGTTGGTATCAAATTAGAATATCATACTCCATACCAACCTATCAATTGGTATCAGAGAAGGTCTCTGAAATACTTATATTCACATATAAGTTTTATTCCTCATGTTTTTCATTGTTCTATATTTTTCTTGCTTAGGATATTTTTATCCTTGTTTACAAACTTTTATTATTGAAAAGTTTGTGTGGAATGATATTGTCTTTCAGATGGAAGGAATGAATGTTGGTTCCATAGATAACATAAATCCTACTAGACCACCTATTTTTGATGGGAACGATTATGAATATTGGAGAGATCGTATGAAGACTTTTGTAATCAATACTGAAGTAGAAAACTTTTTTGTGCTTACTAGAGATTACAAGATTCTGGATAAAGAATTCAGAACTTTTACTAATCAAGAGAAGTCAGAATATAAACATAAATATAGGGTATGAAATACATTGTTGTGTTCCAGGACCAGGAATATATGTAGTCAGATTTCTTCTTGTGATGCCGAAAATTGTATTTGGAAGAAGCATGAAGTTACTCATTTTGGTACTTCTGATGTTTTTGAAAGTAGAAGAGCTATGCATAGAGCTGATTACCATGGTTTTTTCTTTCCTTATGGAGAACATATATGTAAGGCACAATAGAGATTTTCGACTATTGTCAACAACTTACAATCCATGGGTGAAAAAGGTTTAGATGATGAGACACTTGTAGACAAGATTATAGAAATCTTGCCTAATGAGTGGGAATCTAAGAGAATATCTATAGATGCGAATAGGAGAGTCTCACAGATCACTCTTGATGAACGTTTTGGAACTATTCTTCTATATGAGACTAGAAAAAAGGGAGATTCTGAAAATGTTAAGAAGAAGAATGGAAATGTAAGTGTTCATTTTACAACTAATTATAATCATATGAAATACAAGACTCCTAAGAGAGTTGAAACATCTAAGTATAAGAAGGTTACTATTTTATTTGAATCTAGTGAAATTGAACATTCTGAGAATGAACTAGCTAATCTTTCTCGAAGGATGAACTAGATAGTTGGGATGAAATATATTCAGTATAGATACAAGAAGAAAGAAATAAAGGATAGGAAAGACTCTGAAGTCACTTGTTATGAATGAAAAAGAGCAAGACACATAAAGACTAATTTTCCTATTCTCAAGAGAGAAGATAAAAATGAAAAGTATTCTGAAAGAAATAGAAAGAAGTACTATAAAGATAAAACTAAGAATGTTTTGAAATATAATGACACTTGGAGTGCTAGTGGTGGAGACTCTTTTGAATAATAATTAGATTATGAATATTTTGGATAGAACAATGATGGTCTAATAGCCATATTACCTATTGAAAAACTTTGTTTAATGGAAAAGGTACACAATGCTTAATCTATGAAAAATGTATCCTTGATTTTGAAAGTATTTCAAAAAACCTTGGGGAAGTTAATTCTAAGAAGGATTAACTTTCTAAGGATCTATAAAAAGTAATTTCTAAGAAAAATGTTATTGATCCTAACACTAGTGATAAAACTAATGTTTTTAAGGATAAGAACTTAGTTGTTAGACAAAATACAGAGATATTTTCCTTAAATAAGTGTTTTTAAATGTTACCTTAGGTAAGGAAAAATTTGATAAAATGTATTCTCAAATTCGAACTCTATGGAAGAATTATGGATTTGGTTATACTAGTTAAAAACTGATTTTTAGTAACAATTATTTTTTTCCTCAAAGTTTTCCTTTATGCACTAAGTGTTAGTGTGGTGGGCATTGAGCAAAAAACTGTTCCTTAAAAAACTCAGAATTTAGGTTTTCTTAAATCATATTTTTCAGAGATAACGTGGATACCTAAAATTTTTCTTTCTGAAGTTTCTGGATCCAAGAACGTTTGGGTTCCAAAAATCTAACACTATTATTCTCAAGAAAATATAGATAGTACCAACAACAATACTTGGTACATGGATAGTATATGTTCACAACATATGATTGGTAATGAAAACATCTTTGAAAAGATTATCAAGACGAAAGGAAAAAAAGTAACTTTTGGGGATAATGCCAAGGGAGAAATTATTGGTATATGTAACATTGTTCTTCTTGGAAAAACTATGATGTCAAATGTTTTATTTGTTAAGGGTCTTAATCAAAACCTCATTAGCATAAGTAATTTATGTGATGAAGGTTTCCTTCTGAATTTTAGGAATGACAAGTTCTTGGTACACAATTCCAAGGATGAGTTTATTCATTCTTCCAATAGGCAAGAGAATGTTTTCACACTAAACTTAGAAGACCTTAGGAGAAAAGACCTACCTTTCCTTAGCGCATTTGAAGATCATTACTGGATGTGGAATGGAAGGTTAGAACACTATAACCTTAGGAACCTATGAAAACTCTCAAAGAAAAGACTAGTTAAGGATCCACCGAAGCTTAGATTTGATTCTTCAAAAGTTTGTGATCCTTTTTAGTATGGAGAGACACATAAATAATGTTTTAAATCAGTCGGTGAAGTCTCAACTACTGATCCATTACAGTTATTTCGTATAGATCTTTTTGGTCCAACATAAACAGGAAGCATTGGAGGAAAATAATATGTATTTGTCTTAGTTTATGATTAAACTAGAATTACGTGGGTCTATTTTTTAGCAAAAAAATCTGATGCTTTTTCTTATTTCAAAAGTTTTAGAGGCCAAGTTAAAAATTAAAAAAACCATCCATTGATAATAATTAATATTGATTATGGAGGATAATTTCATAATTCTGATTCTGAATCTTTTTTTAATAGGAAAGGAATTACTCATACCTTCACAACACCCAGAACACCCCAACAAAATGGTGTTGTTTAAATAAGAAAAATTATTCTTCAAGAGATAACTAGAACCATGTTGAGTGAATATTTAGTAGCCAAACATTTTTGGGAAGAATCTGTAAGTAATTCTTGTTATACAATAAATCGTGTTTTGATTAGACCTTTTCTTAATAAAACTTCATATGATTTATGGAATGGTAGAATACCTATTCTTTCCTACTTCATGGTTTTTGGTTGCAAGGTATTCATTATGAATACATAAGATAATCACAACAAATTCACACCAAAATATGATGAAGGAATTTTCCTATGCTAATCCACAACATTTAAGGTTTATAGAGTTTTCAATAATGATACTTGTACTGTTTAAGAGACAGTACATATTAAATTTGATGAAACTAATACTTTCGTTTTTAAACAACCTCAACATACATCCTCAGATGTGTTTTCAAACACTGATTATCATCCTTTGATAGAAGATCCTTCTATAAGTAAAATGTTCAAGAAGGTATTTCTGAAATATTTACCCCAAAAGACTTCCTACCCTATGTTGATGAACATGTTTTACAAAACCCAAATCATTTGTTTCTTAAGAATCATCCTAGTGATAGTATCATTGGTGATGTAAACCAACTTATAAGGACTAGAAGTTCCTTAAGAAATCAAGTAGAACATCTATATTTCCTTTTCCCAATTAGAGCCAAAAATCACTGATGGAGCTTTAGGTGATGATGATTGGATAAAAGCAATACAATATGAGCAAAATGAATTTGAAAGGAATAAAGTCTGGAAATTGGTTGAATGACCTAAGGAAAATTCTGTTATTGGAGTAAAATGGGTCTTCAGAAATAAATGTGATGAAAATGGAATCATATTAAGAAATAAAGATAGACTGGTTGCTAAAGGCTATAATAACCAAGAAGGAATAGACTATGAAGAGACCTATACTCCAGTAGATATACTTGAATCTCTTCGTATTCTACTTTCCATTGCAACATTCTTGAATTTCAAACTTTTTCAAATGGATGTGAAATGTTCTTTCCTTAATGGTTATGTTCAAGAGGAAGTTTTTTTGAACAAACTCTTGGTTTTGAATATAAAAAACATCCTGAACATGTTTACAATCTTACGAAAGCATTGTATGGACTTAAGAAAGCCCATCGAGCTTGGTATGATAGACTTACATGATTTTTTCATCAAAATAATTATGTTAAGGGAAATGTAGATCCAAAAATTTTTATAAAGTAATATAAGAAAAATGTTTTCATTTTTAAAATTTATGTGGATGAAATTAGATTTTTTTTCAACTCAGCAATCTTTAACTGATTCCTTTGTAGATTTAATGAAATCTGAGTTTGAAATGAGTATGGTGGGTGAGTTAACATTTTTCCTTGGTTTTAAAATTTCTCAAAAACCAGAAGGAATCTATATATCTCAACATAAGTATATTAAATATCTTCTTATGAAGTATGGATATGAAAACACTAAGAGTATAAGTACTCCCATTGGTACCTCAAATTCACATGATCTTGATGAAGCTGGGAAACCAGTAGATCAAAAATATTTTGGAGGTATGATAGGAAGTCTACTTTACTTGACAACTAGTCGACCAGAATTAATGTTTTCAGTATGCTTATGTTCAAGATATCAATCCAATCCTAAGGAATCTCATTTAAAGATAGTGAAAAGGATTTTCTGCTACATAAAGGGAACCATGTATCTAGGAATCTTTTATACCTCTAGAAATGATTTTGTTTTAAAAGTTTTTTCAGATGCTGACTTTGGTGGATGTAGAATGGATAGGAAATGTACATCTGTAACTTGTCATTTATGAGGAGATTCATTAGTTTCTTGGTCATGAAAAAAGAAACACTCAGTAGCACTTTACACTACTAAAGCTGAATATATAGTTGCTGGAAGTTGTTGTGGTCAGGTGTTGTGGACGCAACACACACTCATAGACTATGGTATGAGTTTTAACAAAACACAAATTTTGTGTGATAATACTAGTGACATTGGTTTAACTAAAAACCATGCACATCACTCTTGTGTTAAACACATAGATATTAGGCATAACTTTCTTAGAGATCACACACAAAAGGATATTTTTTTTGTAAAACACATATAATTTTTTTGAAATAAAGATTTTCGTACTTGAAATTTTTGTAATAGAGTTTTTTTCGTAATCTAAATTTTTGGAATCTAAAGTTCATCAAGTAGAATTTTTCCTCATTATAAAAACTCTTCCTAGGAATCTGAAAGAAATGATTTCTTCCCCTACATTTTTATAATCATCATTCACTTGATGGTATTTTTCTTTTAGTTTTTGTTTCTAATTTTTTTTGGATTCTCTTTTCCTTAAATATGAATGTTTCATAAAAACCTCAAAAGATCGTAATATATCAAATTTCCTTCTGGATATCATCTCAATTGCTATATCTAATCTGAAAGGTTTTTCATCCATTGGATTGAGTATAGAAGTTGAACCGTTGCCTCAATTTCCTATATAAAGGACCCCCGATGGTTGTCCCACATCAAAACTCAAGCTCGTCTGTGCTGATGCTCTTCCCTCCTACATAAGCCCATTACAAACTTCTCAGATCTTTCTTACTTCCGAATGTTTTCCGAAGTCTTCTCTCAGAAAGATATGTCAACTATCAAACCAATCTCGGAATGGTAGATATATAAATAAAGGTTATTTGATCCGAATTTTTTTGTAATGTATGATTCTATCATCTCCAAGAATATGAAGCTGAATGAGTGGGAAAGTGTTTGTCTTTCAAAACCAAAAGCTCAGGATTTGGTTTATCAAGAATTGATAATAGAATTTTATGAGTCAGTAATTTTATTCAAGGAAGAAGGCAGGATCAAATTTTCATTCAAGTGTTATGGGAATACATGTTCGCATTGTTACACCAAGGATGCAAGCTTGGTTAGTATTCCTTATAAAGGAGAAGCTGAATTTTGTTCTCAAAAGCTGCCTGATGTTCAAGGATGTTTTAATAAGGTGAATGCAATGAATTTTCTATGTCTTTTATAGGTAAAGACTCTGAAGATTCTTCACCTGACTACAAATTATCAAATTATTTAATTGTGGGTTCAAGGATTCATCACACCGAGAAAAGGATACAAGGATACTTTGAAGAAGAGTGATATGTACATTCTGGATTACTTGGTAAATCTAAGGAAAATAAACTTGGTTAAGCATATTTTGGTTACAAATGAGAACATAAAGAATGGAAATATGAAGGCTCATATTATTATGTATACAACCATTCTTTCAGAGATGATTGTTAGGTGTTTATAATCCTTCAAAATTCCCTATAAATCTATGTCAATAAACAACAAAGTTATTCTGTTGAGTGATGACAATCTGAGAAGGATGAAAGTTGTATTTTTTAAAGAATCCAATTTTTTTTTATAATTTTATTGAAGAATAAAATAAAGAAATTTCAAAGAAATAGTAGTTGGCTCAGATCTCTAAAAAGGGTGGAAGGAAGAGGAAGCTGAAGGAAGTAGAAGAGAAGGAAAAACCCCAATGCCGAAGGAAACCTTGTCCACACCTCTAAAGCCAAAGAAAAAAAATCCTATCTTGATGAATTTGTAGCAAAAATGGAGAGAAGATAAGATAAATAAAAAAGAAGGGGAGCCTAAGTTTTTCTTGGACTCTGCTAAAGAAAAATCTTTGAGGGAGAAGGCACCTGAAGAACTTGACAAGAAAGAGAAAGAGAAGAACGAGAAGAAGAAGTTGTATGAGGCAGAAATAGTTCAATCACTTCTCAAGGATGTTGAGAAATATTCCAAGAATATTATGATACCAAAATCCTTCTAGATTGAACCATTCCCATAGACTCTAAGAAAGATGTTTTTGACTCTGGAAATATTCCAAGAAAATGTTGTTGAAGAAAAATAAGTAGTAGTAGAAGAAGAAGAAGAAGTCAGTGGTGATACTAAAGAGTTGATAAAGAAAGATTAGGATTTTCATTAGAAGAAAAGACCTTCTGAGAAATTATCGTTCCGAACCTCTCAAGCTGAATCATTGTTAGTCAAAAATACCTCAAGGTATCATTGAATCATTTTTGATGTGATTGTGTTTGTTGATAAAAATGGACACCCGTGTTGTGTTTGTTGACAAAGAAAACCATGAAATAAAAATTTGTTGACAAAAGGGATTTCAAGGTGTCATGTAGAGTTCAAGGGATTTGGATAACAATACATGTGATTCAAGAATGTCGACAAAGGAATGATCGATCTGGAGCTAGTTCAAAAAGAACAGATACAAGGTGGCACTGTTTTCCAATGTTTGCCAAATTTTTGGACCTCAAAATCGAGAAATGGAGAAAAGTGTTTTGGGAAAAGGGACTTGTGCGCTGGTTTCTTGGAGGATTGGAAACTTGGGTTCCATATGTTTTTATTGATCAGAACATCAAAATATGGCAAAGGGAAAAGGGGTGCCCAAGTTTTATGTTTGGTCATGTAAGTGACTTGTGCGGTAGTGACTAGGGCGGCAGGACTTGCGTGCCGAGTGGAGACTTGCACGCCCGTGCCACAGGGTGTTAAAATGACTATAAATAGAGGTAGACACCACCTCATTATGTGTGAGTTCAACACTTAGATAAAATCAGAGCTCCCATCGCGCAGGTGTGGTGGTCGCGCAAGTGGTGGTGTCGTCGTGCAAGTCGAAGTTTTGCGCCAGTTGATTGTTGCGTGTCCAGAGTGTTTTGGGTGAGAAAGGAAGGGAGTCTCCCATGTTTTGAGTTAAAGAAGGGGGCTTCGCGCAAGTGTTTTAGTGATACTTTCATGCTAGGTTTTGAATAAGCGTGACAGTTGGTGGTTTCACACCAAAATTTGTTTGGGCGTAAAATGGTGTGAGTCGCGCAAGTTTGGAGTTGAATAAGGGAGTGTCACGCAAGTGGTTGAGGTGAACTTGAGTGACGGTTTGAACTTGTCTGCTGGCACTTGCACGCTGGCTTGGAGAAGGGCGCCAGGTCTGGTTGAAGCACGACAGTGATTCAGGGCGATGTGAAAGCTGGAAGATTGCTCGATACCTTCGGTGCAAAGTGAGATTCATCTACAGGTGAAATTTGGACTTCGACACCGCATCTACATACAACAGAAGATGTATACATTAGTGATAATGAAGAGACCTAGAGGTCTATAAACTGTGAGCCGATATTTTCCAGATTAGTGAGCGAAGGAAGAGGAAGAATGTGATCCTCTCCACCCGTAGTGATCCAGAGAGAGATAAAAAGGGAGTGGCCCATGTGAAAGCAGTGATCCGACCCTAAACATTGTAAAGGCGTTGAGCCTGGGAATAGAAGTGATCAATCTCGAACATTGTAAACAGCAGTTCAATTTTAGTGGATTTGGTTCATTAGCACATCGTCGGTGTATGCTCCTTGGACGTAGCCAAGTGAGGGTAAACCAAGTAAAAATCATTGTGTCCTGTGCATGCTTAAGTTTCTGTTTATACTTTGCTGTAGGAAGAGAGAGAAAATATTCTTGCTTAACAGTGAGACCCAATCAATAAGGGCAGTTTTTTTATCTTTCATACCCTGATTTACCCCCCCTATAAGGGTATCTATCATAGTGGACCTAACAACCATAAAAGCTTTTTAATCCTAGGAAGGATGAAGAGAAGGATGATGACAGAGTAGACAAACCATATGAATAAGAAAGCATCAATAAATATTTTATTCACCCCGAGGATGCCGAGGCTATAGCTGAAAAGGAAGAATTTGATGAAGACAAAATTGTTCAGTTATCTGACAATGAATATGAATCTCCTGATCAAGAGGAAGTTATTCTGAATATTGATAAGGTAAAATAGGTTTTAGTTGATACCCCAACCAAGGCTGTGGTATAGAACAAAGATGTTGGTGGATCTTCTAAGAGGAAATATGCTGAGTTTGAAAAAGAAACCTCACCAAGAAAAATTTCTTATTCCGAATCATCCTCTCTTGGACATGATTTTGTATTTCAATCCTTGAAAAAGCTTGTTGGAACTATTCCAATATTTCCCAGTATTGACTCCAGATTCAAGATGCTAAAACACAACTTGAACCAGAAATATGATTCATTATCTATGGTGATGGATAAGTGTGTCAAACTCGAGGTAGATTTCAAGACTTTTCTTATTATATATGAATATCATAAAAAATCATGTAAAAATATGATAACCAGGTCAAGGAAGACAGTTGAAGACATGATAATTTTTGATGAGTTCTAAGATAGTGTCAAGGATGCATATGAAACTGAATATGTGAAGATCAAATATCTCACAAATAGTTTTGAGGAGAAGCTATCTCTGGAACAGAATTAACGGATGAAATAAGTGAAAGATCTAAATGGGAAGTTATATTCATTTAGTCAAAGTTGTAAGAAAGAAGGAGATCTCAGAATTGAGATAGAGGAAAATATTTTTAAGCAGGAATATACCTTGAAGGCTCAGGATGATATTCATAAGGCTCAAGAAGGAAAAATCAAAGCCATAGAGAATAAAATAGAGGACCAAGATTATCTTTTCAAATGTGTAGAGGAGGATCACAAGGAATTAAAAAATATGAAGACTATTGTAAAGAAGTTGATACGGAAGGAAAATTAGGGATAATATTGTTCAGTTATGATATTTTATTGTATTTATTCCTTGTATAAATTTTTCCTATCTTAATGAAATTTTTTTTCTTGTCTTTTCGTTGTTTAGTATTAATATTTCAGGTACCAAATTTCCCTTCTATTCCCTATATTCCTTTTTGAAAATCACAAAGGGGGAGAAATGAATATTAAAAAAGAATACTTAGTAAAAATATCCCAATGTGAGGGGGACTTCATCTAAGGGGGAGTTTTTATCTAAGATGATTTCTATATTCTATAAAATTATATGTCTCATTCCAAAAATCAATAATACAATCCTTAGTGTTTCCAAAGAATAATGGGGAGTTAGTCGTATTCATCATTGCCCATGTGTTAAGGAAGATAAGTTTTATTTTCAAAGTCATGGAAAATATTTTCTAAGTCCTTATATTATTTTTCGTAAGGATGTTTATGCTTTCCAAAAAGGGGGAGATTGTCGAGTCAATGAGGTTTCCTTATGACTTTTCCATTCTATCATATTTTGAAAATCACAAACACTGTATCTCAAGGAAAATTTTATTCCTTAATGAAAATTCTCCTTACCATGTTATTAATTTTTCATGTTTTAATCTAACTGATTTTATTTATAAGTAAAAAATTCGGTTTCATATCCAAAACCTCAAGAATATTATAAATAATTAGATATAGGGCATTCTGTTTTTAGGATCTGAATTCAGGTTTTGAATTCCCTGAATTCAGACTCCAGAACATTCTGAGTTCAGACTCTGAATACTCTGAATCCAAAATCCAAATTCTTATGAATTCAGACTCCGAATTCTACTGAAATCAAACTCTGAATTTCCTTGAAATTCAAACTCTAAAATTCTATAGAATTTAGGATATGAATTCTTTGGAAATCATAATTCGAGTATTTATGTACTATAGACACCGAATGTTTTTTTGGTTAGACTCTGAAAATTCATTTTTTCCTTTCATTCTGAAAATTGGATTTTGTGAAGCAACAATATTTTTCTTAATCTTGATTCAGTTATAAAACGATGTTTTTGAATTCAGTTATTAACTAACCATTGTTTGAATTACACATGTATAGGTCCCTCCAAAATTCAAGGAAAAATATGACCGTTAGAGGAGGGATGTGACCATTGAATATGTTCCTATAAAGAGGATCTCATTTGAACGAGTTCAATATTGTTCTAAGACTCTAGAGATTAAATGCTGCTGAAGTGATTTCTATAGATAGACTTTCATGTTCTGTGCGTACTAAACATCTTGTTCAAAATTGCTTCTTGCGACTCCGAATGTTTCTTGAGTACATTAGAGGGATTCCGAGTATAGTAAGAGAGAGGTGCTGACTACCTTGATGTTTGAGGGCTTGCGAGGATAGAAGGACATACTCTGATCTTCGTATCGAGGGCTTACCCTGGTGTGGGTAAGACATAATTTCTTGAAAGTATAAATCAAGGGACCTTATCTAAGGTTGTTGTGTACCCTTCTCTTAGTGTTAAAAGAAATACTACTTGTTACTTGTATTGTTTCAATTTTTCCACTACATTTTGGTTGTTGAATAAATTATAACTATATTATACTTTCTTATACATTTACATTGATTTGTGAGATTCTATACACTTTAATGTAGAAGGTTTTTCTTTTTAAGAATTTCTTAAGTTTCATTTTCGGAACCATTTTTCTGGAATTACATTCTCATAAGCACATTTCCAGAACCAAGAATGCGTGTAGAACTTAGAGGTTTTGTGGATTACCTTGTTTAACCATGTTAAAAATTACTATCTTTAAATGTTCCAATTTTTATTAAATTATACATTTCACCACCTCTTGTATATTGAGAATCTAGAACATCATTTTGATCCTACAGTTGGTATTAAAGGAGAATATCATACTCCATACCAACCAATCATAGTCATCCAAAATTTGAAATATATCAATTTTTAGAGACTTCATTATGAAAATTAATTTATAAAAATTTAATACTTTATGAAATTCCAAGAGTGCCCCTCTCCTCACTTATAAAAGGGAAACACCTCTGCTCTTTTCCTCACCACTTTGAGCCTTATATATCATCCATTTTTTCTATAATACCTTTATATATTCCTTCCCTATATCCTAAATCATTTGGAATATCCAAAATACCATCCTTCCATGGATTAACTTGTAATCAAAATGTGGTTTCTCAATAATGAGGCATAACTATTAACTAAGTTCTTTCAATTTTATTTTTTTCTCTATATCCTATAAATATGTGGTATTCCTAATAAAAAGGACATCAGTTTCATAAATATAATTAAAATTTATTATTATAGATAAACCACTTTCCATCCTATATTCTATCAAATGTGAGGTGAATGTATCTCTCATTCGTACATGGGGACTACTATCTACATATAGAAAAATATCATTTTCCATCCACATCATTTGTGGAAAGTTATTATGATATATTTTAATTTTATGTATGACTTATATGAAATAAATATTATTTTATAAATGTGAATTATTTTTCACCTATATTATTTTCCATCCGTCCAAAAAATAGAATCATCGTTAATGCGTACGTACGACCTATCAGTTTCATGAATCATGTAAATAATTTTTTAATATATAGACTTTATAGATGAATGTATATATATATATATATTGAATATATATGATATTTATGTCATCTAAAAAAATATATACCAGATGGAAATTTGATCAAAGTACTAGGAACAAAACCGTAGAATTGAAACATCCTTGAAAAAAAAAACCGTTAACACTTGGAAACAATGATTTTAATAATGAATTATTAATAAATGTGTGTTGAAATGTTATAAGAGGATATTATGTGATTTTATAATTATTTAAGAAAAACATATTATATGTGTAAAATAAATTTAAATTTACTATATGGAATGTTAGGGAAATTTCAACGCAAGTTGAACTTAAGGAAATAGATTTATATTAGAATATCATTATTTATCATGATTTTTTATGATTGAATTTAAAATAATGAAATTTAGTGACCTAAATCTCACAAATCCCATGAATTTTCTTCTCAAATATTTATTTTCAAAGATTACATGTTTTCCTTTTATTTTCCTCTCATTAAGTACTCAAGAGACTAAAATAATATTTTTTACGGAAAACTGTTTTTATTTATCTTTTCATTAAAAAAATACATTTTCTTATATATCCATGTTTTCTAAAAGTATTTTCTGTAATAGAATATTATTAATATTTTATAAAAGTGGTAATTTTGACTTCTTAATAAAAATTTGAAAGTAATATTTGTTTTAACGTTTACAATATAAACAAAATTTCCTACCATCAGGACCACTCAATGTTTTGAAGCTTCTTATATAAGTTTCCATGGTTATTTTCAAAGAAAATGTTTACCATAATATTTTGTAGAATTTTTTATTTTAAATAATTTATTTCAAAATTAAAAGGGCAATTTTTGTAATAAGTATTCCAAATACTTTTTATATAAACTTTTCATCTATGAGGAAATTAGTTGATGAAAAATAATATTTACCTGATATACGATCCTATGATACCATACTTCTTCTTTCTATGTATGGTTTATGATTATGATGATATGATTTTTTTTCGACCCACTTATACTCCACAGGTTATAATATGATGAAATTTTTAAATATTTTGGAAATCACTATCCTTTCCTTAGGGTGTAATATGATTAATGTTTTATGATATTGTGGAACACATATGTATCATTTTCATTATAACAGGTGAACCCATAATTATATAAAACTATAATGAATTTGGTAAAGATAAATATCACATAAAATAATGTGGACTCTAATAAAAAGTGAGCATATTTTAGTAAGGGATTCTATCCACTATGATTATCTTCAGAGTGAACCGTGACTAAGGATATTATGGAATGGGTAGTGAACCTAGTTCACTATGATAGTCATGATAATGAGACTTCCCTAAAGAAACTATTTTCTATGGTTATTTTTATGCCACAATCTTTTGTCTTATGCTAATGTCACGCTCTCGCAAACCATATTATTTTATTCCATTATGATTTATGTCCTATTAACTTCTATAGTTTATGACATGACTCATTATTATGGTCCATGATATACTGGGTATGAATTTCAAATATTATTCTCATGTTTTCATACCCTTATGTTTGTGTTATGCTTAAATGATGATTGATATAATCATTTATACCCTTTCCTATCATTTGAGTTCATGCATTATTATATTTATTATCCCCAATACATGAATAATGATTTTATGTTTGATAATGCTAATACGGTACTATTTATGAAGAACTAAGTCAGAGATGATATGGATATTTTATGAATAAGTCATTTATGTATCCAGGTTCCCAAAGACACTAAAAATATATGATTATGGAATGGATATTAATGTTATTTATTTAATATTTAAATAATAATATGTAATATTTATGTATGAAATGTATGGGTCACTATAGATAAGGTATTAAAAAAAGAATAAAGTTAATGGAGAAAGAGAATTAATGATATGGAATTGTGTTTTGGAAGAAGATATGATTAAATATTGGTGGATAATTTTGTAGATTTTATTTATTTATTTTCAAATACTATTTGATATTTTATAGAAAATATTTTTTTATAGAATTTATAACTTACTTTCTAGACTCCATTTTCATATATAGATTCTATTTTATAATTTTCTAACACTGTTTACCATTGTTCACCATTTCCTAATTTTTTTTATTTTTTTATTTTTTAATAAATTTCATGATATTTTAAAGCATAACATTTCACATATTTATTTGATTCTTATTACTTATATTATAGTCTATTATAATTCGGTTTTTTATAAAGAAAAATTTAAGAGTTTTAAAGGATTTTATTTAAAAACTTAATTGATAATATATGGTTTATAAGTTTATTTCAATTATTTTTGGAATACATCCCTTTAAAATATTTAGTTTCCCCTAATGCACATGTTTTTATTTAAGAGGCATTTTACCATATCCAATAAAATATAGGCCTCTCTTATTATTTTATTAATTATATATTTGTTGGGTTTGTATTGTTAATAGATGGAATCATTTGAGTTATTTTTAATGTGATTAAATGCGTATCCATTTTCTATAATTTAGTTTGGATCTCTCTATTTCTTTCAATTTTAAATTTAAAATTTTGATTATAACAATTGTTTGAGAGGTGTCACATCTAATATCCCAAATAATTTTATTTCCTTTATCTTTTCTAGGTCAATAAGGGTTATCTGAAGTGAATCATTTAGTAGCTTATATAATTTTATTACATACTAAATATTTACTAAATATTTAAATTAATTTTTTACCACATGTATATGGTAAGTAACAGTGGATTTTTAGCGACAGTTGTATAAACCACTGCTAAATAAATATTCCTTTATTGCATGATGGTCTTTAAAACATCCCCGTGAAATATTTATAAAATAACGGAACTATCCCATTTCCCACCCTCCCTAATCCCACCTATAATGACCAAAGTATTTTAAACATATTATTACAATTTGTTTAACATAAATTTTAAATAATGATAACCCATATATTGAGAGGCCTAGTGTTTTTATAATACAAGGTATATAAAACCTAGAAATAAAACTAAGATTAAAATTCTTTATTATAATCTCCATTATTAGATACTAAAACATTTATGGGCTCTAAAACTATATAGGGTGACTTGGGGAAGACATGAAAAAATTGTGTGAGCTATAAGTCCCACTAAGGGGAAAACATTATAAAAAATATAACAGATGAATGAAATGAAATATAATGATATCATAAAAGGAAAGGTATATGAGTAATCATGTGAAGGAATGACAGAGCGATTTAGGAAACTTAAGATCAATAAATCATATGTGTATATAAGTAACATATAAAATGATATAAGAATAAGTCAAGGCTAACCACCAAAACAACATAACATGGAGAATAGAATACCATCATGGATTTGGTTTACTCCCTAATCCCATACATATCATCTTATGAGACATATATGTTACCCAGCACACTGTATCACTATTTGGGTGTACCCATTATAACATGAAAATTTATATGTGTTCTATTTTCTGAAATCATACATACAAATTACGCCTAAGAAAACCCACAGAAAGAAAATGTGTTACATAATCATGTCTTATAACATAGTCAAATGGCACATAATAATTAATTATATGATTAAAGATATTAAATAATTCTTGAAAATTCACAGATAAATAAATAATCCTAGTAAATGAAAATTGTTTCCAATTTAATTTAATACCTAAAAATGTTTAGGGAAATAATGTTGGAAATATTCTTTTTAATTGGGGTTTTTCGAAAAAGGGTAAATAATCATTAAAGTGGATACGAGAAAATAATTTACATAAAACAAAAAATGAAATATAATTGTATTTCATAATAAAATGTGTTTTTTGAATCCATGGAAGGTTATAAACATTTCGTTGAGGGTCACCTGAATTAAGGAAAGAAAAAGGAGTATATCCCTTTAATCTTCTCTACATAATGAAATAAATTTAGAAGGGAACATTCAAAACATGTATATAACCATAAAGTAAAGTTGAATTAATCTAGGTATATATGTGTGGGGTATATATAAAAAATATATAATAATTAAATAATAAGAATAGATTGAAAAATTGAGTTAAATATTGAGAAATAACAACCCAAATAAAGTAAGGTTGTACAGATAGATCCCTTAGCATATGTCAAAAATCATTCTTCATTTGAACTTAATATCCAGAATAATCAAATGATATTTTTTAATTAAAATATTTATATATTTATTGAAATATATTTTATTTATTATAAATACTTTATTTAATTTTATAATCATTTAATTGAGAGAACATATCAGTTTCTAATAGAGAGGTTATTATTCATAATGGTTATATTACTACACCATCAGTCATATTTATATTCCAATTTTTATATTTTCAACTGTCATATGAGTTTCCCAATTTCTATAAATACATTATATTTCAATAATTATTAATTAATTTATATTTTCTCCCAGGTTTATAAATATTTTCATCTTCAAAATGGATATTGGAATTCTAATATTCTGTTTAATTTCTATAATTATTTTCATGAGTATGACTGTTTTAGGGGATCAAGTATATCAATATTTTCATATTATAGTAGTATTATTTTCTATTTTAGGTCCCATTATAACTTTTTCAATTATTATTTCCATTTTATTTTATTAATGAAAATTTAAAATTAAGATAATATATTTTTGGCTTCATCATGTGGTTCATGTCGTTAATGTGATTAATATAACAATACATTACTAAATATGACACAATTATATAATCATAAGTGAAGTTCCATTGAATAATTTTTTTGGTTCTTACATTATTCACCCTTTAGAAATTTCACCATGTAAATTTCATTTTTCTAACTATGATGAAAAAGGACACAAGTACTTATATTTCATTACTTCCTTTGGTTCCTACATCACATACTTTTACTTATGGTATCTATATATTACTTTGAATAGGTGAGTAGTCTTCATGAATAAATCATTGTCTCTATAATTAAAGTTCATTACTAGGTCCTCCTCAAAATAGAGGTAATTTTCTAGATGTACTGCCTATAAATTCATTACATATGAGGTATACTATATGTACATAAAGAAGAAATATATGTGAAACACGTCATGTACTTTATATAAGGTTGGTTGTATTTCCAGTCAATAGACCACTACATCAAAAAAACCAAGAATATCAAAGGGGCCGATGTACTTGGGACATATATTTCACTTCCTCCTAAATATATTGACATTATTACAAGGTGATACATGGTGGAACACTTTATCTCTATCCTAAATCCAAGTCTCTATGACAGTTATAAATATAGATCTTTTGTTGACTCTAAGCTTCCATGAAGTACTATAAGGACCTCGACATAAACATTACATAATATTGAGTTAATTTATGAATTTTAGTTTTTTTCATGTTGAGGTTATTTTTATGTTTATATATTTAGAAAATTAGTCCATAACATATATTTAAAGAAACCATAGAAATAATAAATGTACACTTCTAAATAGTACCTATTTTTTTCATAAAATAATAACTTTTAAAATGAAACATGGTCTCTTCTCATGTTCAATTTCCACAATTCTTCCCTGATCCCATCCTTGTCTCTATTCTACCTCAAATACTATGAAAACACACTAAAAATAGGGGATGATCATAAAAATAATAGTACGGGATACAAAAAATAAATAAAATTTTTAGTCATGTGAAAATAAGAAAACCCATTAATACTTTATCATAAAGTAATAATTTTCACCCTTAAGAAGTATTAGATACCATATATTGATAATATGATCATTTATATCCCTTTATGTAATTGTATTATTAACATAAAACCCATAGAACCATAGATAACACATAAAGGTATGTTGGGACATAATTATACTTAAATGGAATAACCATGCGGTCGACTTCCACGCATGTCACTCTTAAAAAATAGAATAAACATATGGTCGACTTCCCTAACCAATTCATTGGAGGTTATAACATCACCACACATCATTGGTTTATCAGGTAACCACCCATGAAATTTCCAAGTACCATTATTTAATTATAACACACTAAAGATTGCAATTTCTAGCATTGAACTCATATAATTTAATTTGCAGTCAAAAGAAATCATTTAAAGATATTGAAATAATAAATAAATTTTAAGAGATATTTTATATAACAAAATACCTCATAAATGGAATAAATAATTTTATTTTCTTTTAAAAACATTAATTCTTGTAGAGAAATCCAAATATTAAATACCATTCCTAGCCGTAGAATGGTTGTTGTCTCCATATAAATTAAAAAAGAACATTCCTTTTTTCGTTTTTAATGAAAGTAAAACATTGAATATATAAAGATTATTTTTGAAAAACAACTAATGAAATTAAAATTCAAAGGGTCTAGTAATACACCTCATAAAAGAATGTGGTGTATAAAATCAAAAATATGTCTCAATTAAAGGATATTGAGAAGAATTCCCTCCACTGAGTCTAATTTGTCATGTATGTTTTTTATTTTAATTAATAATAAACTCATGTTAATTAATTAATTTATCTATAACCATTTTCATGTGTATTATTCCTTTTATATCACTCATCGCCATATAAAAAAATTAATTAAATATTTAGATTCACGATAAATGTTTTGATAATATTTTGTACACGAGTTCAAAATGACTTGGTATGATGCATATAGCCAAAAATGGTCATTAGTCAACCATTTATAAAATATTATTAATGTCATAAAAATAACTTTTATATATGAATTTCACTTTTAAATCCATCCATTAACTATGGATTTGAAAAATGAACTATGTTACAATCATGGATATTGTAAGCCGTACGTAAACATGAGTAACATTTTCCATTTTTCATTGATCATTACGGAAATTTGGAAACTATTTTTTATAGAATTATAATAATATAATAATATAATATTAATTATTTAAATATACTTATATATATAAATCTTGTGATATAGTGAAGAAAAAAAATCACATCACTTCGTGGAGGTGATAGTTCACACGTACGCACGAACGACGTTATCATATTTATGTGGACGGAATGTAGCAATGTAATTGATATAATAATTTCTTATAATGATAATAATGTCATTAATATCATATATAAATAGAAATTCTCCCATTATAACTATTATTGAGAGACAGTAATGTAAAATGAATTATATCATTTCCTGGAGGTGATAGTTCACACACACACATGGACCATTAATTCTTCCACATTTGATTGATGCAGAGATGGATTTTGGTGATGATATAAATATAATAAAATATAATTATATTGAGTATAAATTAGTTATTATTTTTTATTAGATGAAAAATATTTGATGAAGTGTACGAATAAATAAAATAGAAACACTTAAACAAAAACGGTACATCTTCTTCAGATGAAAACCTTTGAATAACACCTTAACACCTCTAAGAAGGGTGTTCTACTTAATATAAGGCCTCCAGAATGTGGGGAGGGATTATAGGTAAGGTTTTTACCATATTTTTACTAAACTAAAATCTTTTTTCAGTGTGATGAAATGATAAGAATTAATTTCTTTTTATAAGAGAGGGGATGGACACTCATTGAATTATTCAAACTATTATATTAATAAAAAAAATTATATTAAAAAAGGGTCAAAAGCGAATTATTTCGAATCATGGAAAAATATGGGTCTAACTATGATCCTAAAATGAAAATTAGACATGTTTTTAATATTTTTTTATTCCTTATCTATTTTAACCCTTTTTACCTTTTATGTTTTATTATGTAAATTACAATTTGAGGGTCAAAATAATTACCAAACAAAAAAGGCCAATAAAATATTAAATTATGATATTTTAGGACAAAACACAAATATTTTCCCAAATCTTAATTTTTTTTAACAATCTTATTTTAAAATACCATTATTGTCAATTTTGACACTTCAGTTCATGACTTTTTAAAAATATCATACCATTAAGATATATTCAAAAAAACTCTTCTAAATATCAATAACTAGTCAAATCCATAAATAAAATTGTTGGATGGCCCAAATTATGTCAAATTATATATATTTTAAAATTTATAATATCATTTATTCAATTATTTTATTATTTTAACAACTATAACATCATCATTATGTCATTATTTAATATAATTATTTATTTAATAAATATTATAAATAAATTTCCATGATTCAGGTATTTATTTTATATTTATAAATAAAATTTATATATGAATATATCCCTTGTATAAACACATATTAAAAATAAATTTAGTGTTAAAAACAAAAGTGTAACAAAAATGGATATTCATTAAATATAGTATTATAAATTAATTGAACATATCCAAGTGTTTCCAAGTGGTCCTAAAATAACCCAAGGATGATATTGGTAAGGAAAAACTATTCAAAATAAATTATGACAAGTTTTAGTGTAATTTTATATTTTTATAATATAATTTTTACATTTAATTACCTGATTTATCCTTAACCATAGTAATGTAAGTTATTACCAAAGTTACTAATCACAATTTCCAAAAATAAAACGACCTATTTAAATAATTTTAACCTAATATATACAAATATGGAATCCAATTTTTTAAATTTCAAACATATAATTGGTAGAAATTAATTAAAAATTATTCCCATTTATGGAATAATTAAACTTCATTTTAAAGTAAAACGTTCAAAAGTACACATTGTTTTTATTTTTAATTAAAATGTGAGAATGATTCCAGTGACCTGATTATGATTAATTGATGAAAAATAATATAATTATAATTTAAAACCAATTAAAATGATAATCTTGAAATATAAATAAATTTTATGAAAATGCAGTTTTGAATTCAAATTCTGTATTTTTCACTATTCATTAAAATATTAAATTTATCGAAAAAAACCCAAAAATAGAAAAACTACAAATTTTGATGTCACACTTCCAAATAAAGATTTTATTTTTTCAAATATTACATTTAAAAGTGTCATATACTATATTTAAAATTGGTTCTCCATCAAAACGCATCAAAATTGTTTTTTGAAAAATAATTTTTTTGACCGTAAAACTAGATTTATCATATACATTATTGAACTTAGTGTATATTTTAATTAATATATAATTAATAATCCAAAAATACATATTTTATCATTACCTGTGTTTTTACATTCTCCCCCCTTTTTAGAAATTTCATCCTTGCAATTTTATTCACTTATCAAACAAGTGTGGGTATTTTTCCCTAATAACATTTTCGGATTCCAATGATTCCTCTTCAACCATATGGGTTTTCAACAAAACTTTATTCAGATAGATTAACTTATTCCAAAATAATTTATTTCTATATATAATAACCTAGACTAGCCATTCCTCATAATAATGATTCTCTTCTAGATGAACTACTTTTTGACTCAGAACATGAGATGGATCTGACATATACTTTCATAACATTGAAAACTGAAAAAAATTGGGTACCTGGGATAAACTCAGAGTTAAATCCACTTAATAGGCAGTTTGTCCAACCTTATCAAGAATTTCATAGGGTGAAATGAACCTTGGACTCATCTTACCCTTCTTAACAAATTTAATCACAAATTTTCATGGAGAAACGTGGAGATAGATATGATCACATACCTCGAAAGAAAGATCCTTACTTTGGTAATTCTCTTAGTTTTTCTACTTTCTCAAGGCTACCCTCATATTTCAGCAAATCAACTAAAATTTTTCTCCCATTTCCTCTACCAATTGTGGTCACCTCAAATTCCATTCACCTACTTTACCCTAAAAAGTTGGAGTTCAACCCCACTTTCCATATAATTCCTCAAATGGTTCCATCTGTATACTGGAATAAAAACCATTATTATAAGAAAATGTAACCCAAGAAAGATTTCGATCCCAACATCCCTAGTAATCCATTGAACATGGATGTAGCATATCCTCAAACATTTTAATTTTTCATTCTCACTACCCATCTTATTATAGATGAAAAGTTTTATTGAAATTTAATTCAGTACCCAATGAATTTCGAAGGACATTCCAAAAGTTATAAGTGAATATGGGATCACAATCAGATATGATAGAGTGGATAACTCCACGTAACCTGAAAATATCTTTAATATACAACTAATATAGTTGATATAGAGTCATATTATCTCAAATAGGGAGAAAATGAGAATATTTAGTTAATCAATCAATAATAACACAGATCACATTGTCACCTCAATAAGTCTCAATAATACCACTATGAAGTCCATAGATATATTTTCCTATTTCCACTATGCCACTAGAAAAGGTTAAATCATCCCTTTCTATAACTCATGGTCTTCATTCTATTCTTTATTAAGTCTGTCTGATAAATATGATTATAATAACACTTGAACCAAAATATAGGGATTTCATACCCCCAAAAATTCCTATCCAAAATTCGTAAAATAATTAACCAAAGGTTAATGTTCCAAATATAATGCTGTTAATGTGGAATTAGTTTCATGACTCAAAGAATAATATAATTTATTTTCTTTTCCATGATGGTAATGAATCATGAAATTATAATATTTTATTTCTTCCATCCACCTTCTCTATCTCATGTTCAATTAATTCCTAGTGAATATATACTTTAAACACTTGTGAATAGTATATATTTAACACTTTATGCAATAAAAATGATGTCTCCAAATTTTTAGTTCAAAAACAAAAGTAGCTAATTCCAATTTAGGTGTAGAAAAATTTAACTCATGAGATTTCAACTGACATGGAGCATAAGAAATTACTTGGTCAATTTTCATTAGGACATAACCATTTCCTTTTAACGAATCATCACTATAGAAAACAAATTCACCATTTCTGGAAGGAAGGGGAAAACTAGAGAATTTCAAAATCTCATTTTTTGTTCTTGAAAACAATCATCACATTATTTAGTCCAGATAAAATTAACTCCCTTATGTGTTAATATATTTATTGTGATAGGCAACCGAGTAATGCTTTTAAAAAACATATGTAATAACCTGCTAATCTTAGAAAACTGCGATTCTCTATGCCATTTGTAGGTATTGTCCACTCTTATTCAACTTTCGGTTCAGAAGGGTCAATAGTTATGCCATATTTAGAAAAAATATGACCATGGAATATAATTTTTTGAAACCAAAATTCACACTTACGAACCATTATATATTGTTTCTTTCCTTTTATAGTTTTCAAAACAATCCTTAATTGACATTCTTGTTCTTTGTGAATTTAGAATATACCAAAATATCATCTATAAAACAACCAAAAAACAATCCAAAAACTGATGAATGACCAAATTCATGAGATTCATAGACACACAAGGTCCATTGGATAACCAAAAGGGCAAAAACACAAATTCATAATGCCTATATCTCTTTCAAAACACTATATTTGGAATGTCATTCTCCTTCACATTCAGCTGATGATACCTGAACCTCAAATAAATCTTTAAAATTTACTGAGCTCCATGGAGCTGATAAAATAAATCATCAATATGATGAAAAAGTTATTTTGTCTTAATATTTATGTTATTCAAGGCTCAATAATCAATACATAGTCTCATGGAACCTTCCTTTTTTTCAAACAAATCAGGGTCACCCCCTAGTGATGTTCTTGGTCGAATGAATCCTTTGACAAGAAATTCATGTAACCTTTTTTTCAATTTCACCAGTTCTAATTGACCCCTTAGATAAGGAGGTTATGAAATAATCTTATAATTAGGAAATAAATCAAAAGTAAATTCTACCTCATAATCAAGAATAACATAAGGCAATTCATCAGGGAAATTATTTGTAAATTCATTCACTACTGAAATTTCACTAATCAAAAATGTTTCTTTCATTTCCACAATATGATATAGAAAGCATTAAAGTTAATATTTAATCACTTTCTCAGCTTATTGGTATGTTATAAAAGATATTAAATCATTTAATAAAACTTTACTCACATTGGAATCTATTTTATCATGATAAACTAAAATCCATTCCATACCCAAAATGATATCAAACTCCACTATGGAAAGTTCAATAATATTTGGAGGAAATATTATCCCACCAATGATTATTGGAATATTACTATAAATCTTGGTTTCTTTAATAATTTACACCAACATTTTTACCAAAAGTAATATATCCGATTTGTGAGGTGATATTTCTAATTTACATGAAAAGTTCTCAGAAACGAAATAACGTGAAGATATCGAGTCAAACAGAGTATTGTAACATTTCAAAAAAACCATAACATACCTATCAAAACATCATTTGATAGCCCCAAATAAACCTAATTAGTTTAAAAATATATTTCCATGGCATTATTAGTCCGATCTTTTTAGATTTCACCCTGGGTAATCAAATTTGGATACACATTGGCATAATTCCCTAACTCATAACAAGTAAAACATCTTACCGCTAAATTTTCATTAATTTCCAGATCATCTCCCTTATAGTCAGGAGAAATATGACCAGTATTACAGAATCATAATCACTTCCAAGAGTTTGAAATACCTACTCCATGATGATTTTAACCACACTTCTCACAAGATGGAAAATTAGTTTTCTTACTTTAAAAATTCTTTGATGAATTCTTTCCAATTGTTCTCCATCAAGGAATCTTATTTTGAATGATCTCATCAGACTAATGATCATCAGAAAACCTCATTTCTACTTTCTTAGCACAAAATAAAAGTTTCTTATATATTTTTTGACTCACGAGAAGCTCATTACATTTACTATCCCAGCTTTAATCCCAAGTAAAACCGATTTATCTTACTGTAAAGATCATGGATAAAATTTGGGATGTACCTTTCCAAATGGGTCAAATTTTCTTCATATTCATCCACCAAATCTTATTCATTTGGTCTGAATTCCAATTATTACCTTTCCATCCTAATTTGAGTGGCCATAGTAAAATATTTATCATAGAATATGTTTATAAATTCATCCCATTCAATGGTATCAATCTCTTCACTTCCTCAGATATTTTTTAACATTGTCCAACAATGATTGGATTCACCTTGAAAATGATAATTACAAGAGTTACCTTTGTATAACCTAACAACCAATTATGTTGAATATATTTTCTTGGGATTTAATCCATCCTTCTACTAGCATGGGGTCTGATGAACCTCCTAATAATGGGGGATTATATCTTATAAAATTCTTCACTATAATCAAGTTTGTGGTAGATTAGGTTTCTCTATTTCTTAGAAACCACCAATGATTCTTTCCTATGTAAAATAATCCATCACTAGACCAAACTAACCAGTTCTGATTCTGACCATTCTAGGATGTTGTTTTGGAAGGTTGATTTCCTCTTGAATCCTTTCCAGCATAGCTTCCCTGTTTTCTTTGTAGAATAACATTCCGAATAGGCCTATATTTGATGAATCAATATGGTAATCTTAAAATTCTATAACATTTTAACTTTTACATAATGTAAAATAAGTCATTTGTAAGTTATTAGTATTACCCTAATGTATAAATTTATCTAAACCAAACTATTATACTTACTATAAGGAACCAACCTTAAACATAACATAATCTTGAGTTAAGTAAAAAAATTTACTTTGTTTTAAATTGAGGATATTTTCATGTTTAGAGCTTCATAAAATTATTAAATAACTTATAAATAAAAAAACCATAGAAATAGAAAGTGGACACCTCCAAATAGTATCCATTTCTTTTCATAAATTAAAAACTTTCAAAATGATACATGGTTTCTTCTCATGTTCAATCATCATAATTTTTCACTGATCCAACCCTTGTATCTATTCCACCTTAAATCCTATGAAAAAATTTAATAGGTTGGTATGATCATAAAAATATCAATAAGGGATACACAAAGAACAATACTATTCGCCTTATTAAATCATGAAAACCCATCGCCAATGAGCCTTTACCCAAGTGGTACATGCTTCTTCTTGGCATCTAAAAGACCCAGGATCAAATCCGGGTAGGGACTAATTTCTAGGATACTATAGTAGGAATATAGCAGGGCAATGTAGTAGTACTATAGCAATGACAACCCTATAGTGGTGGAGGAAATGTAGCAGGAATTCTAGTGGTGGGGTACTATAGCAGGTTCTTTAGCAGCCTGGTTATTATAGTAGTACTGTTCACCAAAGGGACCTTTGGGCCAAAAATGGGCTTTTAAGCCTTTTATTCATGCCACTTGGGCCTGGGCCTTTGATATTTTTAGTGGGTCTACCTCTACATATTCTAAAAAGAGGACTTTTCTTTAAATAATAAATCGAGGCTTCATCCCCAACCTTTAAAAAAATTTAAACCCATGAATACTTTATCATAAAGTAATAATTTTCATCCTGAAGATGTAGTGAATACCTTTCTTTGATAATAAGATATTTTTATAAGCTATTTTTTAATCATAATTAAACCATAAAACCCATAATACTATAGATAACACATAATGGTAAATGGATAAATAATTATACCTAAATGGATTAACACTATGGTTGACTTCCACACATGTCACTCTTACAAAATGGAATAACCATACAGTAATCCTCCATACCGAATTAATTAGACATTATAATGTAATCACCCATTCATGATTTATCATGTGACCACCCTTCCTTGTATTATCATGTAACTACCCATCAATCGTCCAAGTACCATTATATAATTAAAACACATAAAAGATTATAATTTTCAGCATTACCCTTGTAAAATATCATTTCCAATCAAAAGAAATAATTTCTAGATATTGAAATAATTATTCCATTTTCAAAAAAGTTTTCAATACTAAAACAAAAAAGAAGGGAATAAGTGATTTATTATTATTTTAAAACCATTAAGGCCTGTAGGGGAAGATAAAAATAAAATAACGGTTACCATGAAAGAGTGGTTGTTGTCATTTTATACGTTAAATAAGAACATTACTTTAGTCATTTGTAAAGAAAGTAAAACATTGAATATATAATGATTCATTTATAAAACCACTGAATGAAATTAAATATCAATGGTTTTGTTTATACACCTCATAATATAATGTGGTTTAAAACATCAAAATATGTCTCAATAAAAGGAGATTGAGACGAAGTCCCTCACTATGAGTCTGATTTGTCACAGATGTTCATAATATTCATGAATAATAAACTGAGGTTAATTATTTAATTTTATGAGATAATTTTTAAAGTTTTTATTCCTTTAATATCACTACTCACCATATTAAAACAATTACATAATTATTTAAGTTGACTTTTTATGTTTTGATTATATTAGGTACATGAGTTCAAAATGACTTGGTTTGATGGATATAGCCTAAAGTGGTCACTAGTTGACCATATCTAGAATAAAATTCATAAATAATAATCCCTTTTATATATTAATTTTACATTAAAATCTTTCCATTACCTATATATATGATAAATGAAGTATGTTACAATCATGGAGACAGTAAGTTGTGTGTACGCATGAGTAACGTTTTCCATTTTTCATTGATCATTGTGAAAAGAAGGTATTAATACATTTATATTCAAATAATGATCATAATTTCATAAATATTATATTAATATTTTTAAAAAACATATGTATATATCATACTTGTGATGTTGTGAAGAAAAACAAATCACATCACTTCGTGGAGGTGATAGTTCACATGTACGCACGAACAACGTTGTCATTTTTATGTGCATGGAAAGTAAGAACGTAATTGATCTATTAATTTCTGATAATGATAAATATTAAATTAATATCCTATATAAATATTAATTGCCTCCTTATAACCAATCATTAGAGACGGTAACAGGAAATGAATTATATCAGTTCGTGTAGGTGATAGTTCACACGTACACATGAATGATTAATTTGTTCCCATTTGATTACAGTGGAGATTTATTTTGGTGATTATATAAACATAATAAAATCTTAGAACACTAATTATACTGGAGTTATTTCTTAATCTTAGATGAAAAATATTTTAATGAAGTGGAAGAATAAAAAAATAGAAATACCTAAATAAAAATGATACCTCTTTTCCAGATAATCCTCATTGATTAACAACTAAAAACCTCTAAAGAGGGAGTTATGCCTAAAAGAAGGCCTAAATAATGTGTGGAGGGATTCTATGATGATAATTTAGTAGATATTTTGGGAATAAAAATGGTTTTTAAGTATTAATAAATGATAGGATGTAGTTTCCTTTTATAATTGAAGGGAGGGGCAGTCTTGGAATTCTTCCAAATTTTAAATTAATATAAAAAAATTTGGTATTCCAAAAGGGTAATGAGTAATTTAATTATAATATAGGATAATTATGGGTCGAAATATAATCATAACATAAAAATTCAATATGTTTATAATATTTTTTAATTCTTATCTTTTTGTTTTAACCCTTTTAACTCTTACCATTTTATTAAGTAATTTACACTTTGAGGGTCAAATTAATTATTATAATATACCAAAAGCCTAATAAAATAATAATTTATGATTTTAAGGAATTATAATAAATATTTTCCAAAATCATTGATTTTTATAATTTTTATAATAATTAATAAAATTTTATATATTTTAAAATACCTTTAGTGTCAATTTTCATGTTATTTATTTCTTGAATTTTTTTAATATATCATAACTTAATGATATCGTAGAACTAAATATTTGAACACATCACTAAAATTTAAAAATCAACGAAAAAATTCATTTATGACATGAATTATGTAAAATTATAGTTATTTTAATATTTATATTATCATTTATTTGATTCTTTCATCAATTAAGAAATTAATGCATTGTCATTGTGTCACAATTCTATTTAATTATTTATTTCAAAAAAATTATAAATATATTACAATGATATAGGTGTTTATTTCATATATCTAAATAAAACATAGAGTCAATTATATCCCTAGTATAACCCCATATTAATATTAATTTACTTATTTAAAACAAAAGTGTAATAAAAATGGGTTTTCATTGAATATAATACTATAAATGAATTAAAGTCATCCATGTGGCTCCAAGTGGTCATATAAAATCTTATGGATTATATTGGTATAAAAAACTAATAAAATTAAATTAGTAAAAGTGTTAGGTTAATTTTATATTTTTATAATACAATGCATACCTTTAATTACTCTATTTACCCTTAACCATGGTAATAAAAATTATTACTAAAGTTACCATTCAGCATGTCCAAAAATAAAAGGGAATTATTTAAATAATTTGAACCTTATTATTCCAAATATAAAATCCATTTTTCCAAATTCAAAACACATTAATGGATGAAATTAAATAAAAATTAATCTCATTGACGGAATAAGAAAACAAAATTCTAAAGTTAAACGTTCAAAAGTTCACATAGTTTTTATATCTAATTTTAATGGGAAATTGATTAAAATTAACTAAATTGGATTAAATGAATAAAAAAAATTATATTATTATACTTTAAAACCAATAAAAATTATAATCTAATAATTTAAATAGATTTTATGAAAAATTAGTTTTGAATTAAAATGCTGTATTTTTTACAATTCATTAAAATATGAAATTTATTAGAAAAATACCAAAAAATCAACCAAAGCAAATTTTTATTTTCTTCTTATAAAAGTTTAAAAACATGATTATAGTCGTTATCTATCAAAGGGAAGAAATACTATTTTTTTAAACAATGTTTTTAACTATAAAACTAGATTTATCATATAAGTCATTGAAAATAGAGTCTATTTTAATTCATATGTATCTAATAAATGAAAAATAATTATTTTATCATTACATGGGTTGTTACATGTACTACTGAATAGTCATGAAATGTTTATCATTTCTTTGACCATTTCTCTTCCCAACAAATTAAATTCACTATCTTATTTCCAATATGAATATGTTCTATATATTTTCTAATATAAGGAATCATATTGGTCAATTTGGATGCCTGATTAAATACTATAACTGTATTAGAACTTGAATAGTGGAAGATGTTAATCCCATCCTTTTTTATGTTTGTGAAGTTTGCTTTTAACATGTCTAAAAGTGTATCCAGTTTGGCCCTAAATTTTGGGGTGACACGTCTTACTAATTCTCAAATCAATGTTTAGATTATGTAAGAGAGTTTTCAAAAAAATGGAGGTAAATATCATATCTCAATCAGATATAATTGATAGTGGTGTACCATGAATATTAACTAATTTCCTTTTTTATGTCGTCAAAATTTGATCTAGTGAGATGTCCTCTAAAATTGAAATGAAGTGATAAGTCTTTTTAAGATAATCCACCACAACCCATATGGTATTATTGTCTTTGGATGTATTTATAAGATATGTGAAAAAAATCCACAGTGATATTCTCCAATTTCTTTGTAAATATGAGTAATGGTTTAATCACACCCGCAAATTTTTTCCTTTCAACCCGGACTTGTGGAAATTATGGAAACATTTATGTATATTATGAAATCTCATTCTTCTTATTGTCCTTCTAATTTGGATTTAATATATCTCCATAAATCTTCATGCTCCCTGGGTGGATGGCAAATGTTGACCTATGTGAATCATTCAATAACTCATTTATCTCTAAATTTGAGGGTATACGGAGTCATGAAAAAATTCTTGAAACTCATTCTTCATAAACTTCAAACTCTATTGATTTACATTTTCTTATAGATTCATCATTCTTCCATATTTCCTCTTCACCTCTTTGAGCATCATTTACCTTATCCTGAAGGGATTTTTGAGAAATAATTTGAGAAATTAATAATGATATTAATTTATTTATAACTTCTATTTTTATACCTTTTAAGTCCATGATCATTGGATCCTTACTAATTATCATCTAGGATAAGTTTATATGATCCTTTTATAATTAGGGAAACCTTCACTTTATTTTCCTTCTCAAGATGTCAATTGATTTATTAGTCACAGTCCCTGATCAACTCTAACATTCTTCATTGGTGCATATTATTATCATTATGAATGAATATATATTTCAGTCCCTTATGATCCATATTTATATATCTACCTTCTCCCTATAAAGATAATTCCAATTTTTTTTGAGGATTATAATAATAAACTCTACATCATACATTGGATAGTTTTTCTTATGATATTTTAACACCCTTACAGAGTATGATATCACTCTAATATTTTGAATTAGTTTACAACAGGAAACCTTTTTTAAGAATATATATATATATATATACCATGATGATTTACCCAGTTGGGAATAGTGTGAGGACTAGTGTAGATATAAGACTCTATTCTAACTCCTTGATGCTTCTTTCACATTCTTCATCCTTGAAAAAATTTAACTCCTTCCAATTCATCTTGGTTATTTTGTTTAAAACCCATGAGAAGTTTCTAAAAAATAATTACTAATACTTAGATAGTCCTAGAAATATATAGATCACTATTATTGATACTATTTATGGTCTTTTCTAAATCATCTTTATCTTATAAGGGTCTACATATATCCCTTTGTTGTGATAACAGGCCCCAAGAATAAAAATTCCTCCATCTAGAACTCACATTTACTATACTTTTTATAAGGATTCCCCTTTCAAAAAGTTTTTATCACAGTATTCAAATTATTTTAATGCACCTCAAGATCCTCCTTTATCTTAGAGTAAATCATAACATCATTTATAAGGACTAAAACAAAATTTTCAAGGTAATAATTAAATACTATATTCATTATGTTCAATATTATTATTAGAAAATTGATTTTTTTCAAATGGAATTGATAAGAAGTTATAGTGTTCTTACCATGATGGAAAGGTAGAGTTTAGAATATATTTCTTATTCACCTTTAATTGTTGATATCTCGATCGAAGGTCCACCTTTGATAAATACTTGGCCATATGTAGTCAATCGAAGATGTAAAAAACCCATTGAAGTGGATGCTCATTATTTATCATGATTTTATTGAGTTTATGATAATCAATTTAGGGGCAAATTAACACTTCCTTATTATAAATGAATATGTCCAACTCACCCCATGATGAATCATTGTGGAATATAAAACCCTTTTTATAGATTCTCTTGTAGTATCTTCTTATATTATGCTAACATAATGGTAGAAATTTTATTGGGAGTATTAAATATGGAAATAGACCAAGGTATAAGTTCAATTGAGAAATAAATCTTTCAGTCAAGAGGATGTCCAAACAACTCATGTGGGAATACATTATTACATTCCCTCACAATGGGAATGTCTTCAAACATGGTCCGCTCTATTATATCAATAAGTTTATCAAGAAATTACTGTTTATAAGTCAATAATATCCATTATTAAGAAGAATATTCCAAAGGGGATTCATCCTCCTCCTTACACATGTACAAAATTGTTGGATTGCATGGGATTTAGAGGTTGATTTTTCTCTCTCAAAAGTTTGAGTAAGATTTTTAAAGGGAAACCCAACCCTTTCCAAATAGCGGATCAATCTCAATGAAATAAAGTTTAAAAATTATATTTGGGAGTTTCAATCCATAAAAATTGACTTGGGAGGAGTTATATATTTGTATTGCAAAAAATTTCATATTTTATGTTCTCAAAGTAACACAACCTCTACGTTTTGAGGTGGAATATGAATAATTTTAATTTTAATTCATGATTGAAAATATTGGGTAAAATCAAAATAAAATTGTAAATTCTTTATTAATATAAAATAACTTGTGTACCCATAAAAAATCATTTTTTGGATCCAACATAGATGTTGTGATAACATAATCCATTGTTTACTCCTTGGCCTTATGGGTTATTGTCATTCATTATCTCTGAAAACCCTTGGCTTAGGGTAGTAGTTTTCATAGTTTCAATGTACTTTAAAGTTGATATATTGGAAATTAAGTTTATTATTGATTGAAACCTTATTTTAATCAATAAAATTAGTTGAATTATTCATCTCCAATGACATTGATTATCTTGATACCCATCTTTTCGATACTGGAAGCATCTCCCAGTTCCATAGAGCTAATTTCTTTTATGCTTCTTCTTTCTAGAAAGAATTATGTTGTTCTAGAATATCTCAATTTTTATGTGTTTTAGTGATTCTAAAAATCTCCATTGTTATTATAATTAGTTAATATTAAGTATTACAAATTCTATTATTTTATACGATATGATCTATTTGTTTTCAAGGAGTCTATTTTTGACATAATACAAAAAATTATCTTATGCTGAGTAAAATGTTTAAATATGTAGTAAAGTATTTTATCCTATGAGAATATTATTTTAAAAGTTTATATTATATTTTTTTAGAGTCAGAAAACAATGTATTTAAAATTTATCTTACTATATATGTTGTTATCTTACAAAGAGAATAAATGAGCGACCATATTTTCAAATCCAAATATTTTAGTCATAGTGTAGTCATATAAAGTCCTTATCTTAGAAAAATGATATTGATAAATGAATTTATTACACGCACCAATATAATACGTGAAAATTAATTATCATACTTATGTATCATAATTATTTTACATAGATTAATTTTTATACTCATCATTGAATTTAGTTTTTCTTTCACAAAATAAATGTCAATGATCTGTTTTATCTTATGAAGCATCTTAGAAATTTATTCTATGAAGACAATTCTATCAGTTTGTTATCATACTAAGAATATTATTTTTTGTAGATCATCATGATTACTTTTAGAATGTCAAAATAATATATTCATAACCAATTTCATGCTTTTTAAGTCTATCATATTGGTATTTGTATTATTAAGGAATGTTTGATTTGTATAATGTGTTGTTTTTCGAGGAATGGAATGATTCAAAGAAGAATATATCCCATAATGACATTAAATAAGTATATTCAATATTAAATAAGAATGGAAACATGCCATTAATAGCCTATCTGATCATCTTTTCAATGAATTATTCACTCTACCATTGTGATTATCTTGTATGATGTAGTTCAAAATAAAATAGGAGATATAAAAAGGGATAAATAGCCACTACATTCGTAGATACATATAGAGAAATAAAAATATACACATGTACATGTGATTAGTCTGATGACTATAAAAAATAATGCTTTTATATAGAATAAATCCCATTCAACTGTCACATGTTGTGCTTAAAAGACTATCAATTGCAACTGAAGATCATCCAAAGCTCTGCTTTGAATATCATCATCTACTCAGGATGTATATTCATCAGTTTTCAGTTACTACATGCAGCTGTGTGTTACAAAAAATTATATAAAGCCTATTTGTCTCTATTTTCCCTAGACATGTTATAATTGAGTGTTTTTAAACTGTGGATTGTTATTTTAAAGAAATATCTTTATTGTAAGACATTGTTCCTTTATAATAATTAACAATTACTTGTACTCAGATGGGAACCCTCTTATAAGAGACCTCATAGTGAAAATCTCCAAAATCACGGAGTAGAGTGTTGGTGGAGTGATCTTGGGAATTTTATATTATTTGAACCACTATAAATCTCATTTCTTCAATAAAGTTTTGATAATATTTTCTATTTCTATTGGATTCATTTATTATGGAATTTACTAGGACTCACATAACTTGAAGAGTGAAGTTAAATAATAATATTTTAGGAACCCAATTCAAACCCTCTTGTCTTTTTAGCTAGCCATTCTATGGAAAAACAATTTATATTAGATCTCTTGACTCTAGAGTTTACAATTTTCATGGTTTTAATATAAATATCTACTTTCAAATGCATGTTAAGGCTAATAATATAGAAGTTATACTAATGATTATACCTCCATACTTTAATGGTGAAAATTATAGTAGCTGGAAGGCACGAATGACCATCTATTTGAAGAACCTTGGCATAAAGGTTTATCCTAACTCAGTGAAGCCTTAAAAAATGCCAATTACCTTACCAAAAACATATTATTCTGATAATGAAGAAATTTATTATCTGAATTCAAAAGCTATGAATGATATAATATGCGAACTTGGTCTAAAAGAATTTAATATAGTTTCACAATGTCAAATAGTACATGAAATGTGGAATACCGTAGAAGTTTCTTATCAAGGAACCAACGATGTGAATTCCCTTAGATAAAATACTCCCAAAATTATGTTTTAGACATTCAAAATAGATGAAGGGGAAATAATTCCTTAGATAAATAGAAGACACACTAAGACTTTAAATAATGTTACTCATTTTGGAATTTCAATTATGGATTATGAGAAAGCATTGAAATTCATAACAGTATTATGGTATAAGCGGTGTGAAATGTCAGTTTTCATCCGAAAATATATAGAGGGAAAGAATTTTAAAATAAAATTTCTCATTGTAAGTATAATGCTGTATAAAAAATAAATCAATGTTTAAGATGGATAAATAAAATGGTCAAGATTGAATTATCTACTTTTAATTATTAAAGATATAAAGACGATAAAATAACAAGGGTATAAAAATCATTGAAACATCTATATAATAATATTCCCCAAGCTATTTTGGATCAAATCATGAAGTTTTATAGTTTTTGTGGATGTTTATAAAGTTTTATAACAAGATAAGAGGTTTCAAAAGACCCTCGAAGAAGTTCAGAAGCAAGGTGATAACTAAATAAGTGAGATGATATGAGTGAAAGAAGTTATTATATATCAACCCACACTACCAAAAATTTCTTGAAAATAGAATGCATTAAAAAAAAATTTCAAGAGGAAAATAGAAAAGAAGAAATCTATAAAGGCTATAAAAGTCACATGGAGTGATTTTGAAGATTCTAGCATGTGTACATCTTCAGAATCAGAAGCCTAATTACTTAATAAAAAGGATAATATATGCTTCATGGTGCATTCATATTAGGTACATTAAAAAAATTCTTCTAAATGTGAGTGTGAATAAAAGAATGAATACTGATCATATGAAAAATTATGTGAATACTCCACCATGTTAAAAAATAAAAAGGAAATCATAAAAAAGGATAAAATTCTCTCAAGATCTACTTTAATCTTTTTTGATAAATAAGATAACCTAAAAATTGAAATTTTATATTTTATAGAGCAATTTAAAAAATCTAAAACATCATGTACTAATCAAGTTTGAAAAATTGAGAACCTGTAGCTTGTGCATAATTTCAATGATGACCTATGTTTTTTCGCTAATGGATAGGATTATCTAAAAACATTCTTATTAATTTTCAACTCAAGAAGGAAAAATTTAGAATAAGAAATTAGGGAGAATGAAACAAATTTTAAGAAAACTATTTTGTGGTAAATCTAAAAATAAAAACATTTCAAAGATTACTTGTTTACATTGTGGATAAGTGGAAAACTTTGCCAATATATATAATTTGGAAAATTATTGATCTTGTGGAATAAAAAACCATTATTACAAATAGTTTCTCAATACTTATTTCTATTTTTTCTAAAAACTAAAATATATTTGGACTCCCAATTCTATTGTAGTTAATATTTTTGGATTCAAGAGTATTTGGGAACCAATACTTTTTATAGTTTGATCTATTATTGTGGGGAACTAGACACCAGAATTGTAATAAAAAATTGTTTATGTATAGTGGTTATTTAGGATATATGAGTGTATATTTCTCAAACTTTCACTCTCTATCCAATATTGGTAGAGGCTACGTCACATGTGTTGATAAATAAAAATAATTTTTTTTGTCATTGGATCATTTGGAAATCCACAATATATCCTCAACAACAAAGTAATTTGTGATGAAGTCTTAAATCAAAACCTGATATTTATTTCTTCACATTGTGATGATTTTTATATAGATGATTTCTCTGAAAATTAATGTATATATTTCAAATAAAAATCTATCATGATTAATACACTTTGAATATATAATATATATAATTTAGATCCTAAATCTTTGGGTAGAAAAAATTTATTTCTTTTTGAATGGTAAAATTTATGAATCATGGATTTGGAATAAAATACTTGGACGATGTAATGAACATTCATAGAAAAAAATTTCTAAAAGGAATTTTACTTCTGATTTGTCTAATAATAAATTAGATGAAAATAAATTATGTGATGCATTTGAATTATTCACGAAGAACAAGCCATATTTTGAACCAATTAAAGTGTTTTCCATGTCTATAACTATATATATTATATATATTGACTTATTTATACCCACTAGGACCAAAATTCGTTCCATAAAATCATTTTTTTATGTTTTATTTGAGGATTTTTTAAGATTTACAAGGGATTTGTTTTTGAGAATAAAAATATAATCTTGTTCTATTTTTATTAATTTTTTTAAACATGTTAAAAATTAAAAATGGTTCCATAATTGTGACATTGATTAATGATTATGTAGGAGAATTTTAGAATCAAGAATTTAATTCATATTTATCAAAATAATGTATTAAACATTATTTTTACACCCAAGAACAGCTCAAAAGAATGGTGTTGTTAGAAGAAGGAAGATGATATTGCATGAAATTGCTAAAATAATATTATTTGAATATAACATTACCACTTATTTTCTGGCTTAGGTTTTTAACACAACATGTTGTATCATTAAAATTTTACTGGTATGACGTATTTTAAAGAAGAAAACCTACGAGTTATATAATAATAGAATCAAAAAGTTAGATTACATAAAAGTATTTGGTGAAAGGTTCACATCTTAAACACTAATAATAATCATTTTATGTTTGAACCAATAGCTAATGATGATATATTTTAATGTAATTATACTACATAAAAACATTATATAGTTTTCAACAAAAGGTTAATGAGTATTGAAGAATCAACTCAAGTAATGTTTGCTAAAAGTGACAATTTTGATCAAAAAATGAATTAAACTGATAATATAAGTGATTCTATAATGGTTATTTAACCTAAACCTATCTTTAACAATAATAAGGATGATGATTTTTAACTTGATTTTATTTAATGAAGTCATTTAAGTTTTGATTTTAGTGAACTATAATATGTTCTACCTAGACAACCTAGAACCCTTAAAGACAATTTTTTAGAAATAAATATATTAATATTAGATAAAAGAGTTAGAAAAGGAATAAAAATAGTAAATAAAGAATAATTATCTTCATTTTTTATCTCATCTAGAACCTAGAAATGTGTAAGAATATTTTGCTGATGAATGTTTGGTTTTAGGTATGGAAGAAGATTTGAAATCATTTTAGAGGAAAACTTACGGTAATTAGTTAAAAGTCCCTAATACTATCCCATAATTGGAACTAAATTCATATTTATAAACAAAAAGGATGATCATGGTGTGATCACTAGAAATAAATCTAGATTAGATGATAATGTTTGTAATGAAAAAATAAGGAATAGACTATGATGGAACCTTTTCCCCTATAGCTTGGTTAAAAGAAATTTTAATACTTATTGCATATTAAAATTATATAAATTTTAAATTATATTATATAGATGCCAAATCCGTGTTTCTAAATGGTTTTTAATGGAGGAATTTTATCTTGAACAATCTTCTAGTTTTTAAGACCCTCACTTTAAAAAATATACGGTTAAACTTACCAAATATATCTTTGGACTCAAAAAATTACCGAGATAGTGGTATGAAAGATTAATCTCCTTTATATTATCGAACATGTTTTTATAGGAAGGGATGATCCAACATTGTTTATGAAAATTTAATTCTTGGATATTTTATTTTAAAAAATATATGTTGATGATGTTATTATTGGATCAACAAACAAAAAATTGTGAAATGATTTTTCAAGAGTTATACAAAAGGAATTTTAAAAGTTTATGGGGAGTGAGAAAAACTACTTTATATCATTTCAAAATTTTAAAATAAAATTATAAATATCTTATAGAAACGAAAATATATACTTCAGTTAATTAAAATGTTTGGACTTGAAAATAGTAAGACATATTCAACTCCAACAATCTCCAATATTAAACTTGACATGGATGAGGCCTGAAAATTATTTGATAATAAGTTTTTTAGAGGAACATTAGTAAGAAAAATATATCCTATTACAAGTAGGCTGGAAATTGTTATTTCAGTATACCAATGTGAAATATTTCAATCCAATTACAATAAATCTCATTTACATGCTACTAGGAAGATTTTATTTTATTTAAAAGAAACTATTTATCTTTCACAATTTTTTTTCAAAAAAAACTCTGATTTTAATTTTAATTCATATTTAGATGTTGATTTTGGTGGATTAATAATAGATAGGAAAATAACCCCAGGAACTTTCAAATTTCTTGGAAAATCTCTAGTATTAGTGTAATTTAAGAACCGACACATTGTCACATTACCATATAGCAAGGATGAATACATTTTAGTAGGAAGTTACAGTGAAAAATTACTATGGATGAAGTGCACTGTAATGGATTTTGGATTCCATTTTAATTCAATTCCAATCAAATGTGATAATAGAAGTGCAGTCTATTATCATAAGCAGGTGAAATATCCAAAGAGGGGGGGGGGGTGAAACATGGTATGACAGATTATAACAACTGCCTCTTCAGATCTTCTTTTGGTGTAAAAACACTCTTCTCTCTATTTACCATAGTAATATTTTAAGATAAATGAAATCATGAAGGAGAAACTTCAATTTTACTTAGATCACCCTCATGGGGCTATGTCCATGGATCATATAATGACAATGTGCTGATGTACCAAATCCACTAATGCTCACTACCAAATTACAAGGTTCGAGATAGATTACTACTATTCCTAGGCTCACTACTTCTATAATGTTTAGGTTCATCTCACTGGTTTCCCAAGGTTTACCCCTTAACTCTATTTTGATGGATCACTACTAGTGGAAAGGATCACCTTCTTCCACTTCCTTTTCTAACTGCTTTGGAAAGGGTTCACACACTGTTTATGGAAATGTTGTTGCCTTAATTATCAATAATGAATGCATCCTCAACTATAGTTAGATGTTATGATGAAGTCCCTTTTTTCTGCTTATTGTTGGTTTTAGGAAATTTCCTTCATAAAATGTTGTACTCCCTCCTTGAACTATCCAACATCCTCTGTGAACTATGTTACACCATGTGGCGTGAGTGCTTTGCAATTTTTCTTTTTCATCATGGAATTCCCCCTTCTTCAGAGATAGCTGATTCCTCATAGACCACCTCTTCTATGTGATCCCTTTTGTTTCATGGGATTTAAAGCCCCATAAAATTCATTCATTAACTGTCTCCATGAACTAATTCCCCCTTCATGGAATCCTCCCTGGAAAAATAATCTCCTTCAAAAAAATATCCCTTGAGAACTACAACGTACTTCACTGAATTCCTCCCTAGGAGATGAAATTTTCTAATTAAATTCACTCTCACTTAATGATCTAATTAGGGGTCTTTATATAGGAAAATAGATATGAAAAAAATCCTATAATCTGAATTCCTAGAGAAAAACAATGCAGTATAACCTTCACTATGAACTGTGTTATGCGGTCAGTATAACACCTTAATCATTTGGGATGGAAGATGTATTCTGCAAACCAAAACCCATTTGTGTCTCCCGAAATCAATTCCTCTCAAATGAAAATGATGAGCATCCCAAGAACAATGAACCTCCCGTGAACAGTAATCTTCTCGCAAAATACATGCCTCATGCGAACTGTTTTTCCAAACCCTTTAAACATTTTAAAGAATCCAATAAACCATTAATGAACAAATAAAATTGATTTAAGACGTAATTTCTTAAGATATCATTCCCAAATAGTGATATATATCTATGTTTTTTTCACAAAAAATAAATTAGCATACATTTTTATGAAACCATTTCCTTTTGATAGGATTGATTTTATCATATATGAATTATGTTTATTTACCTTTGATTTATTTTACCTCAATATTAATTATTTAGTAGTGTGAATTTATAATTATTTAAATATATTTTTTTCAATATTTTTTGTTATAATTTTTAATTAAGATTGTCATGACTAGTCCCCCGGGGCCCGTGCTGTGACTACCCCACACCCTCCTCCCATAAGACAGGGGTTGGAGACTAGCATCAGAAAGGCATATCCCTAAATGTGGAAGAGAAATACCTTTAAACCTGAATTCAAACATACCATGAACACAAAAAGATGCAAACCAAGTTGTAAAACTTTAGCAGTAAAAGTGTGTACTGAAATTAAACGGTCCATAATTCATGACCAACTGAAAAGATAAAACTACAATAGAAAAGTGCTATTGATACTATCCACCAAGGATACTACTTGAAGGGTAGGTATATCTCATCTCCGCATCTCTCCATGTCAACCAGTCACCTCATTGTACTTCCTAGTCCAGGCTCCTAAAGTCTCACCCAAGCTGCTCGTCATCTGCACAAGACACAACAAGGTGTGGGCAAAGCCCGTGCATGGGTGAGTATAACAATACAAAGTAGGGAACTAGAGACCCCCTATGGTCTCTCATAATTCCAAAATAGAAAACCACAAAGGACCTCTATGTCTTAAGGGTCCCTACATGACAGACAACGTGTGGATCAGACGCCCAGTCTGTGCGTTATTAGCATTTTAGTACCGAGGGCCCGATTGGATTCAGGTTTGATCCAACCTGGACACACTCCAACATTCTCCAAGACTAAAGTGGATTATCTCAAAAGAACTGTATCGTTCCATGGATTCCATCTCCGCATACGTTTCATAAAATAGACATTTGGTTTGTGAGATACATCCTTTGAAGTGTATGTGGGCCGAAAAGGGTTTGGGTTTGATCCGACCCAGCCTATCCAACCTCACCCACCGAGACCTGAGCCGACCCGACTGGGTTCGGGACGGTCTTGTCCCATCCTGATCCAGCTCGGCCGGTCTGAGTGGGCTGGATTGTGGGCTTGGCCCACTGGTCGGTGGGCTTGGCCCACTGGGCCGCAGGCTTGGCCCACTGGGCCGCGGACTGGCCCAGCCCACCTTGGCTGGGCACAACCTGCCGGTTGACTCGGCCCGATGGATGGAATGGTCAACCAGTTAGGTGGAAGACCCCCTTCCCGAACATCTTGAGCCATTAGTGATTCTTCAACCATTGATTCCACATGGAACCGCCCCTATCAGTAAGACCCATGAGGCATGGGTCACCTTCGTCATGACTCAAAGATGCGGTTTCTCTCCACGGTGCATTACTTTGCGCCACCCAGCCGCCCCCACAGTCAGTCGATTCCATACACCCTCGATGTCCGTCACGTAACCTTTGGGAGCCGCTCTCCTCTATGGCCAGTGCTGGAGGGGCTTCCTAATGCCATCGGCTGAGCTCTGTTGGTCCATTTTCCCTTCGAAAATCATCTACATGCCTCCCAAGATGCTGCCATTACTGCATGGCTCCTGATTTCAAGATTCCGTCGAGTTGGAAACCCATCCCTAAAGAACGCGACAAAAACCGAAGTTGCGCAAGGCTCGGGCCTTGTTCGTTTGGCCCACTCCCTCCACGTTTACATCATATCAAGTAGGTAGAAAACAAATATATCAAATAGGTAATGATTGAAATCCATTAAAATCCCCCGTAACAACCACCCGTAATTTCATACAAATCACAGATCAACTCATTTTGGTTGATCCATGATCATCATACTTTTCAAAAGTGATAAATGAATCAAATTATCATGAATTTAAGCTAAAACAATCCCTACCTAGGATTCAGAGGAGATTTCGCGGTTGTGTATGGAGAATCTATGTTCATTGAAGCCACTGACGTTCTTCAATCCCCAATCAATTCCTCCAACGATGTTGTTCAAGCCTCTGTTCTTCGTTGGAGGGACGTTATTTCTTCGTTTCTTCGTCATGGATTCTCCCACGATCCACCAATCCTCCTTTTTTTTCCAACATTTGAATAATTAAATGGAGGAGTAAAGAGTTTCACACTACTTTTAATTAAAGGTCCATTTATCAGAGTAATTAATGACCTTATTAATTATACGAGGGGTGTTTACACAACCTATGTGAAACTGGGCATCTAATATCCCTCATTAATTTCCCGCCCACCTCCATGGTCCCCACCACAATCACTCAAGAGGTTGTTGAAAAATAATATAACATATCATGTTATTTTATTATTTTTTCAAAATTTCCACAAAACTATCTTTTTCTCTCAACCAACTACGGTCAAGGTTAAGCCTCCCTTATGCAAATCCCTACACCGTGAATTCAACGGTCCCCTCAGATTTCAATTTAGAACACCGGTTCAAAAGATAGAAATTTGGGCTCTCATGTTTTCTAAATATACCATAAAAAAGTTACAAATTCCATTCTAGGCACACCGGGCCTCAGAATCAAGCACCTTCAATTTTCACAGACTCATAAAAATCCAAAATAATTTTAAAAAACAATTTATATGGAATATCTTGGTCTTTACATTCTCCCCACCTTATGGATTTTCTTTTCTGAAAGCTACAAAAAAACTAGGGGAACAAATGGGGGTACTGAGCACGCTTCTTGAGTCTCCCTCTCTCATGTTCTCTCCTCGATATTCTCATGCTGCCAGTGAACTCACACCAGAGGAATCGACTGCCCACGAAGGACCTGCTCCTATCGATCTTCTATCTCCATCGGAAACATTACAAACGTTGCCCCATATTCGATGTCCTGCTCTATCCAGTCGATAACGTGCCATGGATCATGCACATAACTCCTCAGGTGCGACACATGGGAAACATTATGCACTCAATGAATTTGTGGAGGAAGATCTAGATTGTACGCCACCTCACCTACTCTACTGAGGATCTGGAATGGTCTGATGAACCTTTGAGATAGGTTTTTTCCCTGACCAAACCTCCGTACTCTTTGTCAGGGTGAGACCCATAGGAAGACATAGTCTCCCGCCTCAAACTACAAGTGTCTCTATCTTTTATGGGCATAAGACTTCTTCCATCTCTGTGCAGTCTTTATCCTCTCCTGGATGATCTGTACCATCTCCTTGGAAGCCTGTACCAACTATGGACCCATAAGAGTTGACTCCCCTGGATCTATCCCACATAGAGGTGATCTGAATTGTTTCTCGTACATTGCCTAAAATGGAGCCATGACGATGGTGGAGTGATAGCCGTTGTTGTAAGATAACTCCATCAATGGTAAATGGTACTCCCAAATGCGGCAAAAATCAAGGACACAAGAACGAAGCATGTCCTCGAGTGTCTGTATGGTCCGCTCTATCTGACCATATTTCTTAGGATCGAAGGAGGTTCTCAAATTTAACTGAGTCCCGAACGCCTACTGTAATCCCTTAATCAAGTGGGATTTAAAAGGAGCGTTGTGATCTAAGATGATCATCTATGGAACTCTATGAAGCCATACAATCTCTTGCATGTAGAGATGTCCCAGGCTCTCAACTGATCCCTGCTCTCGGATGGGTATGAAATGGGCTGACTTGGTGAGTCGATCAACGATCACCTAGATGGAATCAGGGAACCTGGACGTACGTGGAAGCCCTATCATAAAGTCGATGGATATACCATCCCACTTCCATTCGGTCACCTCAAGTGGTTGAGGTAGGCCTTCTAGTTCCTGATGCATGCCCTTCACTTTCTGGAAGGTGAGGCATTGTGAAACAAACTTCATAATTTCTTTCTTCATCCCTGGCCACCAGTACTGACACCGAAGGTCTTGGTACATCTTCTCCACACCAGGATGTACTGCCAAAGGGGATTTATGGAACTCCCTCAACACCTCCTCCTGGAGCATCACTAGTACCATAGTGCATCCTCTAAAGATGATGATGTTCTCCCCACCTTAAAAAAATCCATTAGGAGCCTGTCCTGAGGATATCTAAGCATGTTGGGCCACGCAGTCAACGTTCCAAAGCTGTGCCTCCCTGACTCGCTGAAGGAGTGGGGGAGTAACTATCATAGAATGGAGGTAAGTTGCTTCATCGATATCCAGAATGATATCAGAAACATGACTAGCTTCTCTATCACGTCACGTAGCAACTGTAGACCGGACCTCCTGCTGAGCGAGTCTGCCACCATATTCCCCTCCCCAGGAGTATAGAATCTCTCTAAGTCATATTCCTGGAGGACCTCTAGACATCATTACTATCTCAGGTTCAGGTCCTTCTATGAGAATATATACCTTGGTCTATTGTGATCATATTAAATAGTAAACCGTTCACCCAACAAGTAGTGTCACCACATCTTCAGGGTAAAGATCACTGCTACTAAATATAGGTCATGGGTAGCATAGTTCTACTCTTTTTATCTCAATTTCCATGAGATGTCGGCAATCACCACACACTCTTGCATTAGGACACATCATATTCTAGTCCCTGATGCGTCGTAGTAAATTACATACTCAATGCCCTCCTTCGGTAGCCTTAAGATGGGGGCACTCGTCAGCCTCTGCCTCAACTCCTAAAAACTCAACTGACATATCTCCATCGACACGAAGGGATTTCCTTTTCTTTTCAAATATTTAAAGGGTTTTGCAACTCTGATAAAGTCGGGTAAAATCTCTGGTAGTACCTAACCAATTCTAGGAAACTCTGCACCTCAGTCAGACTCTAGGGTGGATCCCAAGAAATCACTACTTCTATCATCTCTGGATCCACTAAAACTCCATCATATGAGATAACGTGACCCAGTAAGTGGGCTTACCATATCAAGAATTGACACTTAGAGATCATTCCATAAATCCGGTGCTCTCAGAGTGTATCTAGAACTATATAGAGGTGCGTGACATGCTCCTCCTCTGACGCCAAGTATATCAGGATGTCATCAATGAAGACCACCCATAAGTAATCGAGGTAAGGTGGGAAGATCCTGTTCATGAGCCCCATGAACCCTACCAGAGCATTGGTCAGGCCGAAGGGCAACACCAAGGACTCATAATGTCCATACCTACATCTAAAGGCTTTCTTCGTTACATCCTCATCCCGTACCTTGAGCTAATGATAGCCTGATCTGATTCTATGTTTGAAAACCATCGAGTTCCCTTCAACTGGTCAAAGTGATCATCAATCCTCGAAAGTTGATACTTGTCCTTCACGGTTACCTAGTTCAGGCATTGATAGTCTTCACAAAGCCTCAGACTCCCATCTTCCTTCTTGGTGAGTAAAATTGGGGATTACCATGGAGAAATATTGGGCCTTACGAACCCCTTCCTCTGCAAGTCCTCCAGCTGTACCCACAACTCATGTAGCTCTGTGAGAGCCATATGATATTCTGGTGTAGATATCGGTGTTGTCATGGGGTATAAGTCAAAGTATAAATCTACCTCTCTTAGATGAGGTTGTCCTAGAACATCCTCACGAAAGACATCAGTATACTGGTCCACCACTACTAGATAGCTTAGACTCCTATCTTCAACATCTCTATGGGTAAGGCTAGCCAAATGATGACTGATCAACTGCACCCTCCTCTGAGAAATCCCATCCTGAGATGAAATGGTTCCCTTCTTATCGGTTAAGGAAAAATTGGTCCCATCCTTGCGAACACACCACCCTTTTCACCTAAAATAGTTTACCTGATCTTGGACCGTGGATAACCATTCCAAACACACGATGAAATTTTAAGGCCTCAACACTCCTACTAGAAGATACCAGAAAAAGATCTTTCCTCCTAGAGTAATCTCACACTACCGGTACTAGTGTGTAATCGTCAAATCCTCTTTCGTAGGAGTCTCTAATTGCAAGGATCGAGCCAATAGATCTTCTGGGATCTCTGAGATCTGGACAAGAGCCATGGAAATGAATGAGTGACTGGACCGTGTGTCTTTAAGTAGTGTAGCTAGGTTGGAGTAGACACATATCGTACCTCAAATCATACTTGGAGCACTGTGGTCATAGGCCTCAACTACCTGAAGCTGTGCTCATCCCTATCCACCTACTTCCTGTGGTCGGGGTGGACAGGTTGTAGGTGGTGGAAGTAGAACCTCAAATCATCACCCACCACCTACATCCTGGCCTGCTCCTATTCCACATCTTCCATCCTGCAGAACTCCTCGCTCGAATCTCTGCATCTTCCTTAGTGGTACCTCAACTGTTTGTTGATCATCAGTATGGTGAGTTGGGTAGTCGTGATCCATGTGGCACTACCCGCCGTACGTGATGAAAATTATGCTCCTCTGCTGGCCAACTCTACGTCGTGAGCTTCCCACCTCTTATGCTATGCCTTGGGGTCATCCTCCAAAAGGCCTATCCCACTTTTACCTCTACGTCATCTGCCTACTGCCTGACCTGGAAAAGACTAGCGTCTAGGATCACCATATGCTTTGCTAGTGTTCCAACTAGGTAGAAAACTCTAGCCACAAAGTGGTAAGGGTTTTCTACTCGATCCAATATTTTCTTTCAGGATTCTCTTATTCACTACTTAACTTAATGAATTTTTATTATTCTCATTTAATCCTCACATATTATATGTTAATTTTAAATATATATTTACCAATCATAATCCATTATTTATTTTGCCAACGAGCATGTACCCTAGTGGTACATGCTCCTTCTTGGCAACCAAAAGACTCGGGATCATATCCTGGCAGGGACTAATTTCTTGGGGTACTGCAGCAGCACTGTAGTAGTGGTGGAACTGTAGCAGCAGATCCACTGTAGCAGTAACTGTAGTGGTGGTAGTACGGTAGCAGGTACTGTAGCTGCTCGAGTACAGTAGCAGTACTATTCACCATGGGGCTCTTTGGGCCAAAAAGGGATTTACAGCCTAGAATTCAGGCCACTTGGCCATGGGCCTCCGGGCTATGTAATGGGTCTCCCTCTACCCGGTCTAAAGAGGTCTTTTCTTTAAATAATAAAATGAGGATTCAACCCCAAACTTTAAAAAAAATACATTATTTATTTTATGGGGAGTTACATGTTTTAAAATGATCTTTAAAAAATTCTTCCAGATAAAGAAGCCCGATTCATTGGAATCTCATGAATTCTTACATATTTTAAATTACACTCAATAAACTATATTAAGAAATAAATATGTTTATAAAATAACTAATTTTATTATAAAAAACTATCTTATTTTAATTTTGGTTTTATACAAGATTGTTTCCAAAAGAACTATTGTTTTCAAAGTAAAAGAGTATTCTGTCAAGAATTACTCTATGATTTTATAAGAGTATTTTCATATAATTAAAGACTCTTGATGATTCTTATGTTTTATTGGGATTGATATTTTTATGATATAATATACAATATTTTATTGAATTATTTATGATTAGTTTTATTTTGGATGTGTTACCTTAATACAATTCACCATATTACTCTGAATGTTTAGTATTTAACACACTGTAGCACTGAAAACAACACTAGAAATAGAAAAATCAGTTAAAAATATAAAATATAAATGAAATAATATTTTCAACAAAAATATTGAAAAAACACTATATTATAGACATTTCAATAATGGTTTATATAATTACTTGAGTATGTAAAAATTATCATATAATTTCAAAAAGATCAATGTTATATTGAATTTTCATATGACCCATTCTTATGAAATTTCTGAAAAAACAACCCTTTATTGAGAAAAATAAATCACCTATAGAATAAAATAATTATTATGTTAGTAATAATATAAAGAGTTAAATTAAAAAAAAGTGTTACTTTTAAAGTGAACGTTGATTCATACTAGGAACACTATGTATTTGTTTTATTTCCTGTTGATTCTTGCATGTCACACTATTTTCTGTTTTTCCGGAAGCAATATCTTTATGAAAATTAACTAAATAAGTATAATATTGAAATTACAAGGAAATTAATTAATAAATAGTATATATAATTATGTGAAAATAATTTTGGATTGTTTGATTGGTTTTGGAGATGTAATACATGTTTTAATCTAAAATTACAGTTATATATTGAAAACACACACTTTGAGTCATATCAGTCATATTGTGTATCAGATAGAGTTTTGGATGATTCTTAAATATCCCAAATGGTTTATAAATATTTTTTCTAAATTATCAAATCAATGCACATAAATATTATCAGTTTTGAGTATGTCACTTTTCATTTTTCACTAAAATGTCATTTTAATATGAAACACACTCATTAAGTGGTACAAGTCAAATCATGTGTCATTTAGATTTGAGAATAATTCCTCCATGTATAAAACGTCTTTTGAATCATTTCAATGAATTATCAGCACAAGTTGAGTTCATTTTATTAGTTTTTATTGAGTGACACTTTTTGAACTAAAATGTCAATTTTAAATTGATAATGGACACATGGAGTTATACTGGTCAGACCATGTGTAATATTGAATTGTAGCTGATTCATACACATGTAAGATGATGTTTGGACTATTTTACTCATGCATGAATGAAATCCAAAAGTTTTTTCTTGGTTTTTTAGTTTGTTAGTGATATATTTTAAAAAAAAAATTAATCTCAATTTTAAATAAAAGGCACACTTTTAGTCATACCGGTCACACTATTTGTCCGATTGAGGGGTGAATGATTACTAAAATTAAAAAATAATTATTAATTGGTTTAATAAAGAATAAAAAATCCAACTCTTTTTTCTCTATTTTGATAATGTCAGCTATATATTTTACTAATGTTAATGTCAATTTTAAATAAAAAGACACACTTGGAGTCATACCAGTCACACCACATGTCGGATTGAGGTATGTATAATTCTAACATAACCTAAATTACTACTAGATAATTTTAATAATGTTTAAAAAAAATTAATCCATTTTTACTATTTTGAGTAAGTGAGTTGTTTTTTTGAAAAAAATGTCATTTTAATATAAAAACACATACTTTTAGTAATATATGTCACCTCATGTGTCGTTTTTTACATGATACTAATTCATAAAGATAAAAAATGACTTATGAATAATTTTACTAAATTTCCAAAATAATCCATGTATATTTTTCTTATTTTCAGTGATTGGAACTTTTTGAACTAAAATGTAAATTTTAATGTGATAATTGAAACTTGTAATCATACTAGTCACACTCTGTGTCATATTGATGTTCCTATGATTCCAACATGTTTAAAATGACTGATGGATTTTTTTCTTATTATATCAAAACAATATGAATGTGTTTTCTTGGTTTTAATGATGTAAATAATATTTTTTTACTAAAATTGAAGTCCATTTTGAAAAATACAATTAGAGTCAGACCTATCAAAATGTGTGTTGGATTAAGGTTCGGATAACTCCTACAGATTCTAAATATCATATGGATCATATTTTTAACATAAAAAAATAATCTGACTGTGTTTTCTTCGTTTTGAGTACAACACTTGTGTGTTTTTTTACTAAAATTTCATTTTAAATTCAAAATATGAAGATTGAGTCAAGATAGTCACATCATTTATCTTTGACATAATAATCATTCATTCTTGTTAAAAATTAATTTTGAATCATTTTATAAAATTATTAAGAGAATCCAAGTATGTTTTTCATTATTTTAAATGAGTGATAATTTTTGAACTAAAATTTGAAACTGATAATAGGAACTAGTAGACATGATCATCATATCATGAATTGGATTGAGGTGAGTATGATTATTAAACATCCAAAATTATAGATAGGTCATTACTCTAATGTTTCAAAACAATTCGAATGTTTTTTCTCATTTTTGTGTATGTTAGTTGACTTTTTTACGAAAATTGAGGTCAATTTAAAATTAAATGACACTCGTGGAGTTATATCAGTCACACTATGTATCATATTGATGTGTGGAAAATTGTTACACATCCTAAATGAAATTTGGATAATTTTACTAAAGTATCAAAATAAATTGAATGTGTTTGTTTGGTTTTAGGTTTTTCACTAGTATTATCTTACTAAAATGTCATTTTAAACTGGAAACACACACTTTGAGTGATACTAATCTCATATTTTGTCAAATTTACATGAGACTGATTCCAACACCTCAAAAATTTCATATGATTTTTTCCTTAATTATCAAGACAATCATATATTGTCTGATAAATTTTCAGTGGGTGAAGCATTTTAAACTAAAATGTCAATTTTAAACTACTAATGAACACTTAGTGTCATAATAGTCACACACATGTATGATTGAGGTGTTTCTGATTAATAAACATACAAAATGACTAATGGATAAATTTACTAATGTATAAAAACAATCTGAATTCATTTTCTTGGTTTTGAGTACCTTAGTTGTCTTTTTTACAAAAATTAATGTCAATTTAAAATAAAAAGACACACTTGGAGTCATAAAAAGAGGAAAATACATAATATTAAGATGGGGAAGATTACTACATGTCATAAATTAATTATAGTTTGTTTAAATAAACTATTAAAACAATAAAAATTTATTTTCTTTGTTTTGAGTTTGTCAGTTGTCCTTTTTACTAAAATGAATGTCAATATTAAATAAAAAACCCAATTAGAGTCATACCAGTTTCATTGTGGATCACAGTGAGGTGTGGATAACTCATAAACATCCTAAATGAGTTATGGATAATTTTATTAAAGTATCAAGACAATGTGAATTCATATTCCTTATTTTGAGTACATCACTTTTATTTTTTACTGAAATTTCATTTTAAATTAGAAACAAGAACATGGAGTTTTACCAATCACATTTTGTGTCAAATTGATATGATATTTATTCTTGAACATAAAAATTTGCTTATGAATCATTTTTAAAAATTATCAACATAGTATGAGATTGTTTTCTATGTTTTCATATAGTGACACTTCTTAAATGAAAATGTCATTTTTAAACTAAAAAATGAAACCTAGTGTCATACCATCCACACCGTATATCATATTTAGGTGACTATTCTTAATAAAAATCAAAAATAACCTATGTATCATTATCCTAAATACCAAAAAAATAAAAATTCGGCCTCTTTATTTTGAGTATGTCAGTTGTCTTTTTTTAATAAAATTAATGACAATTTTAAATAAACAGACACACATAGAGCCACACTGGTCACACCATGTTTCATATTGAGGTAAGGATTATTCCAACATATCCCAAATGACTCATGTATAGTTTTAATAAAGTATAAAAATAATATTAATGTGTGTTCATTGTTCTGAGCATGTCACATTTTTTTAATAAAATATCATTTTAAACTAGAAACACACACTTTGAGTCATATCAGAAACATCATGTGTCAATATGATTTGAGAGTAATTATTAAACATAAAAAATGAATTGGGAATCATTTTAATAAATTATCCAAACAATATAAGTTCTTTTTCTTATTTTTCAGTGACTGACACTTTCTGAACTTAAATGTAAATTTTAAACTGATAACAGATACTTTGAGTCATATCAGGCACACCGTATATCAAATTGATGTGACGTAGATTCCTACATGTCCAAAAATAACATATGGATCATTTTTCTAATGTATAAAAATTATATTAATTCATTTTATAGGTTTTTATTATGTTATTATTCTTTTTTACTAAAAATAATTCAAAATAAAAATAAAAAACACATTTAGAGTCAAACTAGTCCCACTGTGCGTCAGATTGAGGTGAATATTATTCCTATATTTCAAAAATGTATTGTGGATTTTTTTATAACAAAAAAAATATTCCAAATGTTTTCCCCAAATTTTGAGTACATCACATTTTTTTTTCTAAAATGTCATTTTATACAAGAAACAAACACATTGATTCATACTGTCCGCATCATGTGCCAATTTGATGTGGGACTGATTCCTAAAAATAAAAAATAAATTTTTATTAATATTAATATGTAATAAAAATGATCATATCCCATTTTATTAGTTTTCAGTGAGTGATACATTTTGAATTAAAATTTCAGTTTTAAACTACTAACGGACACTATGAGTCATACTGGGAACACTGTGCATCAGATTAGGATGAGAATGATTTCCAATCCTCAAAAAATACAATTTGGATCATTGTCAAGAAGTATAAAAATAATCCAAAGGAATTTTATGAATTTTGAGTATGTCAGTTGTCTTTTTTACTAAAATCTATGTCAATTTTAAATAAAAATACACACATGGAGTCATACATGTCATGATGCATGTGAGATCGAGGTAAAGATGATTTCTCACATCCCCTATTACTAATGTATCATTTTACAAAATTATCAAGGCAATATTTTTTTTTTCTAGTTGTGAGTATATTAATTTTCATTTTTTATAAAAAATTTATTTTAAACTGAAAAATGCACAATGAGTAATACCCCTATCATCTTGTGTCGGTTTGATGTGAGACTGATTCCTACACATTAAAAATGAATTATGAATAGTTTTCCTAGACAATGAATACAATATAAAAATTTTTCTTAGTATTTAGTGAGTGACATGTTTTGAATTAAAATGTATGTTTCAAACTGATAACGAATACTAAGAGGTATAATGGTTGGTTTGAGGTGAGACTGATTACCAAATGTAAAAAATTACTTATCAAACATTTCTCTAAATTTTAAAGTTAGTATGAGTGTTTTTTGATTAGTTTTCAATATATCACTTGCGTTTTTACCAAAAAATAATTTCAATTTTAAATAAATAAACACAGTTAGAGTTATACTGGGCACACCATGCATCAGATCAAGGTTCATCATATTAATACATATAAGAAATTACTTATAGATTTTTCCTGAATTATCAAAAATAAGATTAGTACGCTTTATTAGTTTTGAATATGTGATGTGTGTTGTGAACTAAAATGTAAATTATAAAACAAAAATATACAACCTATGTCATATCAAGAACACAATGTATCACATATATTTCATGTTAATTGAGTATATTTTCTGTGTTTTCTTTTGAAATTCTACATTAATATAGAATAAATAGAAAATGTTCATTTATTATGGAAGTGAAATCCCAGGATCCCAAAAACATGCTATGTTTCAAAAAACATTAGGATTTCACTTCAATCATAAAGGGATGTGTTTTTTTTTGTGTCTTGTTGGAGATAGTTGAATGGAATATATGAATTCTGAAAAAGACATTCAAAAATCTAAATAAGCCTTTGAAACAAATTGATAAGGAAATAAAATTACAAATAGTAGATAAAATGATGATAAAAGTAATTAAATAAATTGTAGGAATTCACCATTTAATGATGGTTGAATACATTCATGACCCATTTTCTTATTGTCATTATATAATTTATATACCTGAATTCAAATCTCTCATAAGAATGAGATGTTTCAAACAACCCACCTTAAATCAAACAAAAAAATACACCTATATATGAAAACAATTCTTATTTTAGAAATATTGAAAAGAAATTAATTCAACATAAATATGAAACAATAAATTAATTCAGTAGAGAATGACATGAATATGAAAACACCAAGATTGTAAAACATGTGCAAGAGAAGAAGTTTTTGAAATATTTAGAAAGAACCATCCAACCATTTTTTATTTTAACACACTAAATTTATTTGATAAAATATTGATATTGTTTAATGTAGTTCAGGTCTTGGGGAATGGATTTTCTTATTTTTGAGTAGGTAATGTATTTTTTGTACTAAAATGTAAATTAAATATCAAAAACATACTTTTCAAGTCATATCGATCACACTATATATCAGATTTAGGTTTAGCTAATTGAGTATGTGATGCGGGTTTTTCTTTCAATCATCTTCACCAATCAAGAAGAGAAATAAATGTTTAATATGGATGGAAGAGAAAACCCCATTCTTCGTAAAATGACTCATCCAAAAGAAAAATGTTTTTTTTTCATATTATTATAGGAAAAAACACGACTTCCCAAAAGATCTAAGAAAATAATAATTATTAGATAAAAATGATAAGAAAAATAACATAAAATTAGTAGATAATATTGAGAAAAATTAACTAAATAAGTAGTCAGAATTCACCTTTATATGATCATTCTAAAGGAGTGAATCATCCTTGTTTATGAAGTGATTTCTTCATGATCTGTATAAAAATTAACAAAATATGTATTAAATAAAAATTATGGGGAAATAAATTAAAACAATTATAAAAAATAACGATAAAATCAACTAAAAAGAATTTTTTTAGTTATATATAATCATATTATAATATAATAAATTTTTATTATATGAGACTAAAATGAAAGGAATTTATAAAATATTAAATGAACCTAATAGAAAATATTTTAGCATCCAAATGAAACTAAAATCTAGTCCATCCATTAAGTCTTCTAAGATTTTTTTATATATTACCATATCATTTTCAATATTATGTGTGATTATGAACTCTAATATAACATCATGATTTTATTTTTTTGTATGTTTGTTCATTTCATCCCACTTTTCAACCCGTATGTTCATTTTTTACTATGGAATAATGAAATCATTATCAAATGTCGTTTGATTCAAATTTTGGATAATGTGTAATGAAAAAATAGATTACCTGAAGTAAGGTATGAGGATGAGGGGAATGACTAGCCTCAAAGATAGCTGGGTCATTTAGATCTCCATGCACATATCTTTTTTCCACCACTGGTTTGCATTGATTCTTTATCATATATTGGTAGCCCAAATGAGACCAGACTATAATGTCATTCAAATCATATAATTTTCCATACAATTATTTCATCAGGTTATATACATATTATTGTGATTTATATTCTAAAAATATGTTCGAGGAGACCCATCAATTCCCAATCGTATAAAATTCCCATATTGTTGGGCCACTTCAATTCTAATGAATGTAGTTTTTATTTTACTGTGGAATTTTCCAATTCTACAAACAAAACCATATAAAAAACATATTAACATAAATAGATATTTTTATGTAATATTTCTATGATGAATAATTAAATACTATTATTTCATATGTATACATGTTACCCACAGTAATTTTTTTTCTTCATCAAATTCCCCCCCCCTTATTTATGTGAGCCTCCATCCACAAAAGATGATGTGGGATGGAACTGGATTTGGAATTTTATTCATCTATCAGCATAGAAAAAAGAAACTTAAGTTGTTTTATATAACATAAAACTTTTACTGTTTATCTTAAATTCATAAAAATTTCTTCTCTAGTGAAGCGTAACCCATCATTACTTTGAGATAAGTGTAAATTGTTTTTAATGCATGTTATTTTTTCATCAATCTTTTTTTGTTGCATAAATTAACAATTTTGAATCAAATTAAATAAAATATATATTTTAGAATAATATATAATCAACTATAATACACTTGAAATTATTTTCCATTTTATTGATAGATGAAATTATTCCATGTTTCATGATTTATAATGTGTTCATAACTAACTGGTGGGTGGGGATTTACTTTCTCCTATAAAACCCGAATATTTAATTTGGTAAAAAGAGTCCAAAATCCTCTATAGGCTCTTCCAGCTTCCATTAAGACATATTTCATATTGAAATCTTATAGATAAATAAACCACTCAAGGAATAATGAAAATTAATTTTATATTTTATTATAATTTTTTTAGTAAAATAGATAAACTATATCACAACATTACATATATATCTTCCCAAAGGGTTTCTTTGATTATAAGTTAGAAGTGGCACCATGAATTTATATCAATAGGAACATTAATCCTCATTGTTACCTAAACATAACTAATCAACATTCAATTCTTAGGGTCAATAGTCTGGTCTTGTTGATTCCATCCAACAAAAAATTTTATACCCTCACATGTTTCATTGATAATATTATTCAAAACTTTGATTTTGGATCATTTGTCTTTTTTGGATGAACATGTTTTTGATCCCCTAACTGTTTTATAATTTCAGTATCAACAGTTTTTTTATTCCTTGAGATTGGTATCATCATCATGTGAATAAGGAATTTTTTGTATGAATGAGAAGTCAATATTTAATTTAGATTATGTTAATGCAGTAGAGAAAAAAATATCATGGGGAGAAAAAAGTATACTGATAAACAATTCCAAATTCTCATTGAACCCTGTTTATTTATTTAAAATTTGATGGGATTTTGATCCTCTATAGAGAATTCAAATCCCCTATTTTCTGTCCTCTCAAACATACAAGACATTTTGTACGCTGGTACGAGCATGAAATTATTGTAATATCATAATGGAAGGGTCATCATAGATTGAATTTTCATCTGACCCTACATTTTTCTAGTCAAAAAAATAACAATTGAAAAAATATTATTTTTTGGATCTGAGACATAAAATAATTTCCCTTCTTTATATTATATTATAAATGAAACATATTTTACCCTTACACAATAATATTTAACTTCTTGAATCCCATTTCATCAACTTTCAATCAATGAATTTGTAATATAAAATTAATACAAGAAATATGGTATAATAAAACTCATATATCTATTCAATAATTCTAAAATATGATATATTATCATAAATTTTATTTCTATCCTTGAAACCAGATATGTGAAATTCTTTTACCATAAGAGTATCTCCACTGTTTTTCATTGTACTGTAGTCATTGTGTCTTTTTTATAGAACAAATAACCATAAACTAAAATACCAATGTAAGATATAACATTTTCATTTGGTCCCATGACAATCCGTCGAAGTTATTAGATACTTGAATTCATATTTATATAAATAATTATAAGTTTTATATCATAACCAATCAATAATATATTTATTATGTGTACTTTATATCCATCCCTCATCCCTTTATGGATTCAAATCTCAAAAAATTGACATGTGCGATTAAATGTGTAGATCAACATTTTCACTATTATGTAAAATGTAAAGGTGTGGTTTCACTCTCACTATGATATAAATTTTAACAACATAACTTATGGAAATCCATTCCCCTATAAATAGCATTGTGTGATGAGACTTCAGGAGACCTATTCTATCAACATCTAATTCTTAATTGGTACATAATTCAAATGCTTGTTTAATATTATCTTATTATGCAATAAAAACATCTAGAAAACTTTGATTCTAGAGATTTACTTCCAAAATCTCCATATATCATTCAATGGAGCACATCCATCTGTGATGGACAAGACCACATAATTGAGCCTCTCAAAACCAGAAAACCATCAGGTGGATCACTATATAAATGAATAATGGTGGGAATAACATCTACAATTCACATAATATGACTAAAACCTCCTTATTCATGTTTTGAAACTTACCAGGGTCTATAAAATTACTACATATGGATTTGAAAAAGAATCATATTCTGGTTAATGCATCTCATACTATTTTAAGAAGAATGAAATAGAATGAAACAAGAATACAATCTTACATCAAAATAATAAATTTTTGGGATTTTAGTCCTTGAAACATTAAATAAGAAAACTACTTGAAATTCTTGATATTTTATGAAAACCACTATTTAAAATTGACACCAATAAGGATAATGATAAATTGATGTTTTTATTATCTTGATACAGTGTAAGCTACTAGAGGAAGAAAAGTCTGACTTTTACCCTTCACCGGTGCCAACTGTTCCCTTATCCCCATATCAATCATGTTTACCCTATCCTTGATGACATATTTCATAAAAAATGAATTTATATATGAATTATAAACTTCTAAGAGAATCATAAATTTTTACACCTATACCCTACATAAATATTAGACATTTGATCAATGGATCCAAATAGGGATCAATATCATTACCGGGTTGCTTTACTCTAGCTATGAGCAGGTAAAACATAAAGAATTTTCTCTTCATACATAACCATAGAGGCAAGTCACAAATTACCAACATTATGGTCCATCTATTGTGAGTACTAATCTATACACTAAAATGATTTATTTCATCCATAGATAATTCAAGACAAAATTCTCTTGGATCTTTTCAAAAATTAGAATACTCATAATAAATTTTCTTTCACTAAGGTGAATCTATGGGATGATAATGTTCCACAAAATAATTTATGTATCTGCATTCAATTTCAATTATCCTTCAATTTTCTTTCATTTATGGAGTATTCTAAATGGAAGAATGATAGGAAAGTGCCATATTGATTTTAAAGGACTTGATTCATTTTTCTTATTTCGATTCACACCACACATACAAAATTTTGTGAGTGATTCATAGTCCTTGAGAAATAATATGAAATCATTTGGATAATCATGTATTTTTTAGAGATCATTCCCAGGGAAAATAGAATTGTTTTGGAATTATATTTTCAACATGAAAGTTCATTTTATTTTTGTATCATTTGATTTAGGAGACTAAGTAGTTCTGCAATGTTTGTGTAACTCTAACAACTTCCATATTTCAAATTTTATAACTTTAGTACATTTAACAATGTCTTTTATTTAGTACTACCAATATATAATGGTCTCATAGCATAACTACTTAACATACCAAAAAACGTTGGTAAATCATGAAGGTCGTCTCCAATTTCCATTTTTAATTATTCCATACGACCACCATTATCTTTTATACTAGTATTCATATCAAATTATCCATAAACCATGGTATCATCCCAATCGGTGTGCATGTTTAATTTTTTCCATAGTTTATTCCAACATTTATAGCTCTGTTCTATTCCTTAAAAAATCAAATGTTCTTCAACTCTTCTGATCTAATTTTTTCTGAAATAAAAATAGTGAAAACAAATAAAAATGATTTTCAAATGGTCATATGCATCATCTATTGAAAATATTAAACAAAATAACTCCATATTCATACTCTTTCTACAAATGATTAGTGTGAATCCATTTTTGATTCATATCCATCCTATTAGGTTCATTAAATATTTATTTTTTACAAAAAAATAAATAAATACACATAAGATATTGATTATCAAAGGTTAAAGTTATAGACAATTATAAAAAGGGGAACTGGACATTTGATTATTTCAAGTGATCTCAGTATGCATTTAAATAAATTATTAATTTTATTTAAGAAAATAATTACTCCACTATTGTGAGTTTTATCCAATAAATTCATCGAAAATGGTCAATGATACCTAGTTTTGGATGAGTATTTCGTAGAGTATTTCAAGAAAAATAGTGAAATGTATAAAATAGATGCAAGATAAGTATTTAGGAACAAAATTTAATAAAAATATCTAGGAGATGAATATGATAATGATCACAATTGTCTCCATAAAAGTTTTTAAATCACAAAATTTTAATTTAAAATTTAAAATCTCATCTCAAAACCACTTTCAAAATTCAAAAGGATACATTTAGAATTTATAAAACCTCTCTTGATATCCATTTTTTAAATTCCACATGACAATAAAACATTTTTTTTAAAACACACAATGGGATACAAACCTCCTTTACTATAAATACTGTTACCATTAAGTGATTTTTTTTTGAAATCATATTCAAAAACCACTAACAATAAATTAAATGTTTCAGAACATTTCCATGGAACGATGGAAACTTTGAAATGTCTAAAACTACATATTAACTTTAAAATAACTTCATGAGTTTCAAAACATTAACTCCATTTTGGTTCATTTTATTATAAAACCTCATTTTTCATTCCAAAACTCACTTTAACAATTAAAATCAAATTTTCTTTTTGAAAAAATAAATTTCAAATAGGAATGACCATGTAAATTCTAAGTAGTCTTCCACCCATTCAAAAGAAAATAATGATTATTATAAATTTAATAAAAATTTGATGAAGCTAACATAAATAAAACATTTTAAAAAATATATTAGTAAATTAATAGTTTATGTCTAAACATGATTGTCCTAGACTACCTGCTATATACAGAGGTTCCCATGGGCTTATTTCAAAATTCAATCAATAGAATATACATTTATCAAAAATAATTTTCGTGAAATATCACAGAAGATTCCGCAAATCCCATATTTCACATTTCATACATTTTATTCTATAACAAACATCAAAAATATTTTAAAAATATTCACAACATTGAATACTACTTTCCAAAAGATCATGAGGTGTTAGATATAGTTTGTTTGTGATATCGACCTTAGGACTGATTTGAATTTTTTTTAGTCTGAGAAAAATTGGTGATTCTCTAGTACCATGGGTCAGAGAATGATAGAATATTTTTTTTTGGAAATAAACCAATTATTTTGTAACCCAATGTTTCGAGATCATAGATCGTTATGAATTTTTATAAGATCAGGGAATGATTTCTATTGTTTAGGAATTTTTATAGAGATATGAAATAGCATGTTGACTGTTGAAATATAGAATTTTTAGTGAAAAATTAGATAGATGAGGATTGAATAATGTTTTTTCATGAGATTTTGTGTGGTCATTTAGAAGCCACAACATGTGTGTTGTTTATATTATATATTTATGCTTGGTTTATTAGATAATGTATGTTAACATATTTATTGTTTTAAACCTATTTATTTTATTAAATTAATTTTTGGACTTGTGTTCATTAATTATTTACATTATTTGATTTATATAATTTCCTGAAAAGAAAGTTTATCTTCCCCAAATCATTTTAAGATTCATAAATGAATGTTGTTATCATATGATTGGGTTATGTTACCTCACTTTATAAGGAAAATGTAAACTGAATATTCACATGTCTTAGACATTTATTCAAGAAAGGAAAGTAATATTTGGTAGATATTTCTGCTTTGATATCTCGACTACTTCTACTATAACATCTCTACCCAAGTTACCTTCAAACTGATAGGAGGACTAGTGGGTCACATGTTCCCAAGCGCATCTATCTATATGCCAGAGGCTACTGACTAGCAGTGAAAGTCATAGAAGGAAAATGTGGGGAGACTATAGACTCATATCAGAGATCCAACAGTAGAAAATGTTAAGAATAACAGAAGCAGTAGAAAAAATAAATACAATAGCAGAATAAAGAAAATAGTAATTTTATGAAAATGACCAATTCCAGTTTATTTAATGCATACATCGTTTCCAAAAGGATGCTACATAACTTAAAGAAGTAAAAATATAGCATGCTTTACATTATAGTACAAAATAATGAAAAGAAAACAAAGGCCCAAATGATATCTCCTTGATGAGCCTGAGATCCTACTTGGTCCATTGCTCCTGTATCCTTGGTATAAGCGACACAGAAACCAACCTAGGTTCTACAAACAAGAAGCTCTACTCGGGTACCATAGTGTAATGGCCGCCTGAGTAGGGTGTGAGATATAAATATCCGAAGGCAATCACCACTGGTATCGAGCCCAATCAAGATAGTGTAATACAAGTTAAACAATGTGTGGGTATGAAGTGTTATTAACATAATTGAATAACTAAATAACACCCATCCAGGTTCCCAAATGGACACCTGATGGGTATACCGGCTTTGGTTCTTTCCTTGGATAAATGTCTGATTGTCTCTCAATGTATATATATATTTATATATATATTTATATCATATATTGCGTGGGTTAATCATGCCTCCCACCCATAATAGATGATAAAATTTCATTACGCGACATCAATACGTGTAGAGTTTTAATATAGGCATTAGGTAAATAAACTTCCCATCTTTAGTAGATAACTGGAACAAGATAAGAATGCCTCCCATCCATGTAATTATATATATAATAGTGTAATGAAGTAATAATGACTCTCATCCATAGGATATTATAATAATGGAATGACGTAAGAAATCCTCTCATTTATACAAGATTATAACAATGTCCTGATGCAAAGATGCCTCTCATCCATAGGAGATTATAATAATGGCATGAAGTAAGAATTCATCCCTTCCATATAAGATTAGAACAATGGAACGAGGTTATAATGCCTCTCATCTATGAGATATTATAACAATGGCCCATTGTAATAATGCCTCTCATCCATAAGAGATTATAAAAATCACATGAATTTAGAATTCCACACATTCATAAGAGATTATAATAATGAAACAAAGTAAAAAACCTCCTTTCCAAAATCATTTACCAAATATGGAATGGGGTATGAATTCATCCCATATATATTCATTCACAAAAATTTTCATACTTATAATACAATTCATAAGGTAGTGCCTCATATGCATTTCAAATTCCAATACCATATTACACATATGTAATCACATTCACAATTACACTGAATGAAAACCATATTAAGTATTTTTGTTTAAACATTATTCAAGGCATGGTCACATTAAATTTAATATGTGGGGAAACAATCTAAAATACATTCCATTAAACATAATCTATTCCTTTTCAAGGAACCGTTTAATTTAAACCATTTAATACCAATCAAAAACTTATTATGGATAAACCAATAATTCAAGACATACCATTTGGTATTAGTCAACCCTCTCAAGGTCATTGAAATTAAATGATTTTTATAACTCATTTAATCCTATCAAAGGAAAACATGTTATTTGGTGGACCATCAACTATAGGGTCAACACACTCAATTTTCCTAACATGGAATATTGGTTTACATGGTACAAGTGTGAAGGAAGGTGACATGGTCATTTTCATTAAGGGATTACACTCACCTTCATAAGTCATTATAACAATTCCATTAGACTTAGTTATTCCATTTAACTCAGTGAGACTTTGAAACAACTTGATAAGGGGTCAAGTGTAAGGGGTGGTGTTAAGGGAACAAGTAATTTGCTTATTTGGGAAAAAGAAACATAGAATACCAAGATGACTAACAATCCATTTAACAATTACAATCATCAGCATAAGAGAATACCAAGGCAGAAGCATAAAGAGGAATCAAGGCATTAATCCAAACATTCCAAATAAGGATAAACTTCCAATGTGAGTTTTCACAGACATCACACCTCCGTTAAAGGGTTTTATTAGAAAATAATGAGTTTGATTTCTAGGAATAATGTCTTATATTAACTAAACACTTAATCAAGTAATGTAGGTCAATATAAACGTGTGGAATTAAGATAAATTCTAAAAGAGTCTTAAATACCTTCTTGAATTAAATAGGTTAGGAGATGGACCCTACCTCAATGTAGAAACAATCTAGCCACTTTGTCTCTTGATGTTTCTACCTAAAAGCCACTACTCCCCCAATGGGTATATGCACTATCCCAAACATGAAATGAAACAATGCTTCTATGCACCGACCCACATGGCCATGAACATGTGAAAGGGGATCCTTACATATATGCTTATATGAATATACCAATCTCTAATCACCTACACATTCATTTTTATATATATACATGGGAACACCGAGCCCCATACATGAATTATCACTACAATGGGTGATTATACATGTAACTGAAAAACCCATATATATAAATATATATATATATATATACATATATATCCACACACAGGAGAGTCTCTCATGACCCGGTGACTCAAAACCACATGAAGAAGTTTAACGCACTATGCAATAGTAAATAGAGTCCTTAAAACACAAAAAAAAAATCTATATAAAGATTAGTTTTTAAAAATGACCCGTTCAAAAATTGAAAATTATCAAAAGACATCATATTTTTTCCATGTTAAGAATGTCTATAATTATGGACTTACCATCATAGAACATGTTGTCCCTAAGAAGCCTTTGGAATCAACAGAAAACACTACCTGACCTACAGGGGTCGTAAAACACTGAACAAATGGTCACTTTTCTGTCCAAAACTCCCAATGCACCATCGATTACCCATTTGATCACTTCAAGGAAAACAACTCTTAAACCTCTAAAACTCAATCCAATTATCATTTCCCAATAGAAACCCCAAGATGACTATTACCCAAGCCCGTTCAACTAGAGACTTGACCTCGTCATTGTCTCATGAAGAATTTGGATAAATTTACTTCCCACCTTAGGATTTAAAATTAAACAACAAAATACAAACTACATCTCAAAAACCATTGGAAAATCCATTAAAATCATTCCCTTAATCATTTGATGACACTTATAGTGTGATTTTAAAATGACAAGAATTCTCGATTTACAATAAAAAACAAATCCCATGTCAATAATGGTTTTTAGAAAATTCCCCTAACGACACCAACCACACTTGTCTTCACTTGAAGACATGCAATAAAAATGGATTGTCATTGACCATAAAGATTTAGCGAGAAATAAAAATTTTCAAGCCACTTTTCTAAATAATTTAGAAGATTCTTGGCTTAGAAATATGGTGTTTCCAAACATAGCTATAATACCTTCCGCCGAGGCACATTGTGTCCAACACAAACACATTCACCAATGAATACACCCAACATTCAATGATGTTTCTAAAATTAAACAATGAAGGAAACCATCCATACTGCTTGAAACATTAAAAGAGAACCACCCAAACAAACCCAATGACTTTAATGAGGTAGAACAACATATGACCAATAGTTTCTTGGTGCATCTAGGGTGAAAATAAGATATGTGACATGCTCATCACTTAGAAGAGTACACTAAGGGGTTCTTAATAGGTTCCAGTCAAACATACCAATTTTCTAGAAGGAAGATGAGTCAAACCACAACTGGTCGACATCAAAGAGGAAAACTCATCTCCTCATACCGACACAACATCTTTCAAATCGATCACCACATATTTTCCACTCATGGACATTCCATGATCACTCTAGGTTTCAAAATTTTAGTATATCTAAGACAATCGGAATTTTCTCAAAGAATAGAAATGGACAACCACAATAGATTTGTTCTGCCAAGAATGAACAAATATTATTCAGGTTATTAATTACTCAAAGGAATTAAAGAGAATTTTCCATTTCCAAATAGCTCCATTTGGTTGTGTACCTTCTACCTGGAAGTACATGCACCAACACAAGAATTTGGTCACGCCAGCTGAAGTAACTATGATCAAAATATGAACATTTCACATCATTTATAAAAAGGAAGCAACCTTTAGAGGATAGTAACATTTCTATTCAGAGGAAACAAAATGTAAAAGATCAAGCTACCCATACATGAGGGGTTTACCAAGGTCTGCACTTATAGATCCATTTCCAAGCCATTTTTATTTAATCACTTTTAAATATTTAACCAAATAAAATATTTAATAAAAATAATCAAGTACCATTTAAACCAAAATACACAGTACTTGATTTTGATAAAGCCAAAGGGAGACACCAGAATATTAAACCAAACATCATTTTTAAAGAATTAAGATGTATACATGCCTTGAAATACCATCATAAATAAGGAATTTATCATAATAAATTCTTTTTAATAGTTAATACAACCTATGAGGGTCCCGCTGTGTTAACCTGGGTTGTCCAAAAAGAAACCCAATAGAATAGTCTCATACATTAATGTTTTAAACACACATACCAGTCTTCTCATAATAAACACTCCCCAATTGAACTACTTGGGCCCAGTTTCACATTTAGTAGTTTACATGTTCATTAAAATTTAAAACTAAAAATCATTCTCATTTATGAACATCACACATGAAATAATTTCATTTCATCAAACATGGGTTTCCATTCCCTAATTCATGAAGCACCCATATACATCATGGATTGTGAATTTCCTCCCATTAATTGAAACCGACCTCCTTTCATAATTTTAACATGCTTAGCATACATGGTTAAAACATATGGGTGTCCAACTACCAAATTATAATGTCCCCATTCAGTTTATAGTTATTAATTTTTCTCCGTTAATAAAAATAAATTTACTTTAGCAGCATTATTTTTCATCCTTTTACAATGTTTTGAATACACGAGTTACCCTTTCCATGTTATAAGTCTCCCATACCCCATACAACTGAAAATTGTCTCCTAAGGTAATTGAAACAAGTTTACATTTATCAAATAGTAAAATCCTTCTATCTCAAGCCCTAACACATGAGCATGCCATATAATCAAGACTGATAGCATGGAATTACAAGAATCTAACACAAAATCATGTTATAAAAATAGACATGCTAAAGAATACAAGGCATGGCATAAGACAAATCAAATCAACATGTATCCTATATATGCAACTAAATGGCTTGGAACTTTTCATGGAGTGTTAATTTTTATGTTACTAGTATAATTCATGGAATGAAACTTCATTGCAATAACATGCAAAGCGTAGAAATACAAAAAAAATCCATAAATAAAAATCAACGGAAAGTACATCCATCACTCTAGGTTAAATCATATAAAATGTAATAGAAAACATCTTAAACAACAATCCCATCCCAAATAACATGGTTATTTCCTATACATTGGGTGATTAGTCCCAAGAATGACCATATACCATGAAACAAAACATTCCTAATATCCTATATACCAACCCAAAATAGTAAGACAAAGGAAATGAAACAACTTCTAATACCACTTTTTAACATCCCAATCATCTTACCATCGAACCAGTAGATGGACCGGTGGGTCCCATGTCATCAAGCGTGTATCCCCGTACAATAGAGGTTACTAGATAGAAGTGAGGGTATCAGTAGGTTATAGTTGGAATTCTATACAATTATACTAGATTTCCAAAAAAGTATATCAAGATTAAGAGAATGAGTAGATAAATTAAGGACAACAAGAGAAGACAGATAGAAATCCTTTTATAAAAATAACCAATTCCAGTTTATAAAATTCATGCACGGATATCCAAGTGATGTAACGTAACCGAAAGTAGTATTCAAAAAACATACTTTATAATATTGTAAAAAATAAATAAAATATAGAAAATCCCCACATACGATCTGTATAAGCATCCTGAGATCCATCTTGGTCCTTTTCTATTATCTCCCACATACAAGTGACACATAAAGAAACTTAGGTCCTAAAAATAAGATGATCTACTTGAGTACCCCATTGTAATGGATTTGTGAGTAGGCTGTGAGATTTAAATCTCAATAGGCCAGCACCACCGGTTTCTAGACCAATCCCGACAGTGTAATATAAGTTAAAAAATGTGTGGGTATAAAGTGGTAATAATCGAATAGAATAGATAAATAACACCATTCCAGACTCCCATATGGAAAAATGATGACTATACTAGCTTTAGCTCATTGCTAGGATAAGTCTCTAATTCTATCTCAATATATATATAAATATATTTATCATATATAGTGGGGGGTAATCATTCCTCTAACCCATAATAGATGATAAAAATTCATTATGTGGTATCATCATGTACATAATTTTAATATATTCATGGGGTAAAACTACCTTTTATTCTTAGAAGAAAACTGGAAAAAGGTAAGACTTCCTTTCATCCATGGATGTATATATATAATAATTTCATGAGATAGTAATGCATGTCTTCCATTGGAGATTATAACAATGGAACGAGTTAATAATTCCTCTCAACCATAAGGGATTATAACAATTACACAAGGTAAGAATGCCTCTTTTCCATGGGACATTATAATAGTGGAATTAAGTAAGAATGCATCTCATTCGTAAGAGATTATAAAAATGAAATGAGGTAAGAATACCTCTCATCCTTAAGATATGATAATAATGGCATGAGGTAACATTGCTTGTCATACATAAGAGTCTATAATAATGAATATTATAATAATTCATCTCGTCTATAATTATTTACCATTGATATCATTGGGTATGAAAGCCTCACATCCATAATCAATGACAATCGTTGTCATACTTATAATATAATGCACAAGGCACTGACTCCCGTGCATTTTTATGGACAATAGCATATTAAAAATAATTAATCCTGTTCAATATTATACATAAAGAAAACCATCATAAGTATTTTTGTATAAAAATTATTCAAGGTCTGGTCACATTAAATTAAATATGTGAGGCAATGGCCTCTAATACAAGCCATTATCCATAATTTATTTCTTTTCAACGAATTGCTTCTTTTAAACCATTGAATACCAGTCAACAACGCATTGTGTGTTAACCACTAATTAAATACAGACCATTTGTTATGGGTCAACCCATTAATGATCATTTGTATTGAATGATTTCATTATCTCATTTAATCATATCAAAGGAAAACATGTCATTAGGCGGACCATCATCTACAGGGTCAATGCACTCAATTTTACTAACATGGAAAATTGGTTTACATGGTAAAAGTTCCAAGGAAGGTGACATGGACATTTTAATAAAGGGATTACACTAACACACATAAGTCATTATAACCATTCCATTATCCTTAGCCATTCTGTTTAACTCATTGCGACTTAGAAACTAAATGAGAACAGTTCATGTGTAAGGAGACGTGTCAAGGAAGCAAGGCATGTGCCAATTTGAGAAAAAGATACATAAAAGGCCAAGCTCCCTAATAAGATATTTAACAATTATAATCTCAATCGTAACGGAATACCAAGGCAAGAAGGCATCAATGCATTAATCCAAGCATGCCAAATAAGAATAAACAACCACTGTGAGTTTTTGCCGATAGTGAACCTCCCTTAGAGGGGTTTTATTACAAAACCATGAGTTTGATTACGAGGGAGAATCACCTATCTTAACTAAACACTTATTATATCAATTTAGTTCATTATAAACTTGCATAATTATGAAGGCAACTAATAGAAACTAAAAATAATTCTTGAATTAAATAGGTCAGGAGAGCGACCCTACCTCTACGTGGAACCAATCATTCAACTTCAGTTATTTATGCTTTCTAACTATAAGATGATGCTCTACCTAGGTATATGCACCTTCAAAAACATGCAAGGACATCTATCCCATACACAAAGACTCGTACAAGCATGAACATGTGGAAGGGGATCCTTACATATATACTTATATGCATATACCTATCTCCAGCACATGCACATGCATTTATATATATATACATGGGAGAGCCTAGCCCCATACATGTATAATCACTATCATGGGTGATTATACATGTGAAGAGGGAACCCAAATATATATATTTACATACCTATGAACACAGAGTTGAGCCACCCTTGACCAAAAAACTCAAAACCACACGATGAAGTACAATGCACTACACAATAGTTAATATGGACCATAAAACACCTAGATAACGCCATATAACCTATTAAAAAAAATCTCCAATGACATTAATTCCACACCTAGGATGGAATAGGTGAACCGAAACAAGTTGAAATCCCTAAACTTTAGTAGTGGTTTCCATAAAACTAACAAAAAAGACATGAGAGGTCCTCCGCATAACCTAGAACAAGAGAAGAAAACAAAATCCCAAATTTAACCCAACCCTAGGTTTGGTCGAACTCCGTAGGGAGAAAGAGAATCCAAAATCAGCCTAGAAGAGGAAGGAGACTAGGGTAGAAGACCTTTCCTTGATAATTCGAGTAAGAAGCACGATGAAAAAGATAGAGGTCAGAGGTCAGAAGAGGGATCCATGAAAGGGGTAAAGAACACAACGAATGGGGAAACCCACTTGGGGTGCTTCATGTTTAATGGAAAAGGTGAGGATACATTAGGCTATAATTTGTTTGTTTTAATTTTAAATTAAAATATAATTAAATAAATTTTAAAATAAAACTTCATTCACAGTTTTGGATGAATGGTTAGCCAAATCATTTACTGACCGTGTAACACCTCTCTTCTTAAGGTGACTCCCCTCACACATGATAGGTTCATAGTTTAGAAAAATGTGCATGTACCATGTGATGACTTCAGTCCCCTAGAAATAGGCCACATATATACCTATAATGGGATGCACTATTTAACAGATCGTGTGCTAAACATACACCCTCTAATGTTTTCCAAAAACCCTATTTTCCGAGTTATACACTCCCATAACTCTTCGACATTTCCATGAAATATAACTAGACTTCACCCATTTCCAAAAAAACCACTTTGGAGTGCCCCAACTCTCGGAATTTCATTACAAGGCATAGTTTTTAAAACATCCTGTTCAATAATTGAAAAAGTTCAAAAACCATGATATTTTACCCTAGTTCAAAATGTTGATCATTACATTTAATAAAATTGAATTTTTGTATAAATCATTGGATTAAATTTTATAAATATAATTATTTCAGTATGAAATTTTATACATTGAGGTCAAACCCTCATATGGGTTAAAATATTTTAAAAAAACCATCCTTTTTATAAACTATGGATACCCTTTATCAATTACCATGAATGATAGATTAACAAACATATAGAGTATATATTTTTTCTACATTTACAAGAATAAAACCGTGAGATTTTCTTGAAACTGATCATTATAAATTAATGACATTTTAATCAAGCATTTAGAAAACTTTATTAAACTATTTTCCCCTTTTAAATGAAAATAATCACCTGAAAAAAAATTTCAATGGCCTAATCCTTATTGAATAAAATATAAAATGTAAAAATCATTTAATATTTGATTCTAAAAAAACTGATCTAATAAATAAAAAACAGTATATAAAATTTAATTAAAACTAACTAAATAAAAAAATATATCCAAATAAGTATATAAATTATAAAAGATGTCAGAAACAAAATTAAATAAGGTTGATGATGACAACATTACATAAAAGTGAATTTGGATACCAAAATATATATATAATAGAAAAATTATAAGCCACAACACATGGGTAGGAGATCTTGCCAATAAGATCTAAAGGTAATTGACTCACTGATAGAAATCTAGTCAGCTATGTTACCAAAAAAAGTAATGTAACCTGTGAGTCATGAGGAAACAAAAACAAAACCTAGCTAATACCTCAATTAATTTGGATTAGAAACCATCTGTTTACCGTCAAATCTATGGTCACCCATGTGAAAACTGCAAAAAAATACACATAAAAATCATCCATTCCATTAATAATTACATCCCACAATTAAGAACACAATTGAAACCATTCCTTCTTTGGATAACCCATTTTAAATCTCCATTGAAAAGAAATTATTTTTATTCAATACATTTTTAATTGTTTTGGTAAGATCAAAACTTTTTTTATGAAAAAATGTCACTTAAAACCCATATTTTAAAACCTATATAAGGAATAAAAATTTAATAAATGTTTCAAAATTTGAAAGATTGTTGTTAAATTTTATAAACATATCAATTTATGCACATACATTTCTAAACAACTATCAATATATATATTCACATATTTTCATGTTAATACATGAATGTGTATATTATATATATATATATATATAAACCAATACCATAGTTATTCATCAAACATGGAATAGATCATCGATGGGAGAAGGTGTATCGAGAAGGTGTATGTGTTGTATTTGTGCTTGGTTGTGGCACCCAATTGATGTGTCAGACAAAATAGGGGGAGGATGGGTGTCACATTTCTTAGAATAATGTTTAATAAAAATGTTTCATAATAATGTTGGGGTTGGTTGGTCAAAATAAGTGAAGAAAACAAAAAATAATAATAAAATTAAGATGGCGCAATGGGGTGGGAAAGACCACACAGTTCCTTGGAGCAACATAGTGCATGCCATAGAGTGTCATCCCAAATTTTCTATTTTATTGGTTCTGCGTAGTGAAATGGACACTGGAACTCTCTGTGGTGCAATGGCGCACACCATTAATAACTGTGACGAACACATATGTGTATAAAAACAAAACATGAAATGAAAAATCCTTATGACTTGGCATAAATAAATAACACAAGAATAAAATAAAACATAAGAAAACATCTCAAATAAGGAAACCACAATTAATCAATTTCATGAACTCATGCACTACCCAAATAAAATTCATAAACAACATCAAATAATTCTAAAACACAAAATTAAATTATAAAAAACCGTAATAAATAATTTATAGACCAAAAATATAATTTATCCATTGAATAAAGATAAAAAAGGAAAAATCCACAATAACCCAATAAGAAATCAATTATAATCCCTTAAAAACCCTGATAAACAAGCCTATTTAAATCCAATTAAACCCAAAGAACTATTATAATTTTAGATACACTAATTTCAAACACCCAATAACAAGGGAACAATTAAGGAATCGACAATACTTAAAAACACAAAACTAAGGATATCCAAGGTGATGCAAAACCTTCAGCAATAGTGAGTGGAATACTTGAAGAAAAATGAATGTAGTAATGGAACCATAGAGGGAAAACCCTAATTAATAGAAAGAGATAATGAACCAAAAAATGAAAAAAGATATCACTAAAGAAGCAATAAATGAGTGTGGAGGAGAAAATAACAAACCATAGAATCCAGATTTTATTTGTTTGAGAGAAATTAGAGATATTTTAAAATCTTGGATTTTTTCAAGGCTTGGATTGAAGCCTTAGATTTGTTTAAGACTTGATGTGAGATGAGATTTGACAAGAAGGAGAAATAAAAATAACTAGATTAAACAGAAATCTTGAGATACCATGAGTGATACAATCACAGTTAGGGTTCTTTAAATAGATTGGGGAAAATTTTATCTCCACTTTGAAAAAAGCGCGGATAAAGATTCCTTATATTAGCACTAAATTTATAATCACTGAAAAAAGGAATCATTATGAGAGCATTTTTAGTGTTGATAAAAGGAATCTTTTGTAGCGCTATTACATTAGTTCTGATAAAACATTTATAATTTTTAACATAAATGAAAAATTATAAACATTTTTATATAATTATATAATAATTTATTATATTTTTATATATATTTAAATATGTGATTAATTATTTATAATTATATTATTTTTTTTGTATTTATAATTTTAAATATATAATTTTATCAATATAGTAAATATACATTTATAATTAATTTTTAGATATATAAATAATTATTTATTTGTAATTATAATAATATTTAAATAATTATATATATTTATGTAATTAAAAATTTATTTAAAAAATATACAAGAATATAAATATAGTAAATATATTCATTATCTAAATATAATTATTATAATTTTGTGATTATAAATATATTCATATCATTGTATATATATAATTATATATATATATATATATAATATAAATATAGATAATAAATATATTAAAAATATTCGTTATTTGAATATATACATTTTAATTTTATAATTAATTATATATATAATTATTGATTTATAATTATATAAATAATTTTTCAAAATATTAAAATTTATATATTAATTTGTTTATATAATTATATATAATTGTATAATTATATACCTGTTTAATAAATAAAAATAAAAATAAAAATAAAAATAAAAATAAAAATAAAAATAAATATGGATATAAAAATTAAAATTAAAATTAAAATTAAAATTAAAAAAATAAAAATAATATAAAAATAAAAATAAAAGTTAAAAATTAAAAAAATATAAATATAAATATAAATATAAATATAAATATAAATATAAATATAAATATAAGTATAAATATAAAAATGGTAAATATATTCATTATTTAAATAAATCAATTATCCTTTTATAATATTTTTAATGTATATAATTATATATTTATAAATTTATATATACTTTTTTAAAACAAAATTTATTTATTTATAATTATAATTATATAAATTTCTAAATATATCAAATATACATTTATAAAGATATGTATTTTTAAATAGTTTTTTACCGATATATTTTAAAATTAATGAAGATTTTATAATCTTAAATACATGCTTGTTAAAAATGAGTGAAATTGAATAATTAAAAATTAGTACACTTGAAAAATATTGAAAAAATTGTTTAATTTTGTTAATTAAAAATTAATTATTAAAAAATTATGGATATATATTGAAATAAAGATGAATACATATTAAAAATATTGAAGCCTAGTAAATAAATAAATAAAAACATATATTAGAAATTGATTAAATTCTAAAAAAAAGTAAAAAAATTAATTAAAATCTCCGTAACTGTAACAATATTAAAAATTAATAAATTAAATTTACTGATTAAAAATATTATATATTAAAATTACCATGTTATGATTTATTTCTAAAATTAATACTAATATTTGAATAAATAATATAAATATTAGGTGTATATGTTTCTATAAAAGATTTCATTAATTACGTAAATATTTGTGTATATACGTTACATATAAAATGAAATAATTACATATATGTATGTGAAAATGAAACACAAATTTGATATAAGTAAAATTCAAAAATTAAATAATATTCAATTATATCCATTACTCGATGCAATTAGTCAGTATTTTAAATTAATATTAATTTTTATTCATAAACCATTATTCAGTTAAACTATCAATTATTTAATATAAAACATAAATATTTTGTACTATATAAATCATATTCTAAGTAATATTACATAAATTCATATATATATATATATATATATATATGTATGAATCATTTTCAATATTAAATGTATTAATGTATAATTTTTATACAAACTATTTAAAATGAACAAGTGATTAATTTGTTTTTAATTATTACATTTTACTAATTTTATATATTTATATTTAATATGAATTATTTAATAATATTAATAATTAATATGTATATATATATATATTATAAAATTATTCATTTTTATTAATATCTGTTTCACTAATAGTATTTTTAATAATTTTTTAATACATTCATTTTTATTTTTTTAATTATTAGAATATATTCATTTTTGATTTTTTTAATTATAAAAATTTATAAAATATATATAACTATAATATATGTTATTTATTAAAATATATAATATATATATATATGTATATTAATGTTATTCATTTTTATCATTAAATATTTAATTAATAAAATGTTTAATTTTTTTTCTTAATTTATTCATTTTTAATTTTTATATGTTTAGATTGTTTAATTTTATTCATTTTATATATTTATATATTTAATATATAATATTCATTAGTATTTATAATTTCTATATATCCATTTCAAATTTATTCATTTTTATCTTTAAATTTTCAATTTTTTTAATATATTTATTATTTTACTAATTTTTAACTTTAATTTGCATTCGAGATGTTTATGAGTGATAAAAATCACTGGTAAAGGTAACCTTTATCCATGGTAAAAAATAGTGAATAAAGGGTACCTGTTATTAGCATTTAAAAAATGTTCTGAAAAAGGGTTGCTTTTTTTAGTTATTAATAAACGCACTGCTAAAACAAACTTTTATGAACACTTTTTTTAGAGTTGATAAAGTTCAACACTCTAAATGACTAGTTTTTTAGTTGTTATAAGAGGCTAGTATAACATCCACAACTGACCAAGGTATGTGAGATTTTGAATTCCATGTTTTTTCATAGTTAATTTATATTTTTGAGATGTTTTAAAAGTTGTTTCAGGGTTCTTAGAGTTATAATTTTGAGAATGGGGAGGCCGAAGTGGAATTGATGAATAATTATTCTCTCCTTCATTGACCAGTGACAAATATAACTTGTGGATGACATCCCTTGATCGAATCTAGATCTACCTTTAACTATGGACATCTTATGGGTATGTGATTAAGGATATTCTTCCTTAACCTCCTCTTGATAGGGGTTTAAGGATAGAACTATAATCCATTGGAATGAGCTAAGTGAACTTTATAGACCTAATGTGAAATTTATGATTCCTAGGTAGAATGATTCTGGATTTTATATGTCAACGATATCTATTTGACCAGAGATAGATCTCTAATGTACAATAGATTTTTTGGGTATGTTCTCATAGTTTGATCAACTTGAGAACATTTTATTATTTATTTTCATCCTAGAACAATATTATAATTATGCCTTTTTAGTAGAAATATGTTCATTGTTAGAATTGATGTTATATTCTAAAATTGATGAGGAATTCAGAATTCGTTCCTTAATTGATAATATATATGGTGTATTAGTGTCATATTCTTCAACATTTCTTTTAAGTTGTTATTATTCTGGACACTACGTGGTATGTGAGTGTAAAACAACCCTTTTGAAATTGAACCTCCTCATGTTTGTTTTCTAAACCTCTTTATTGATTGAATGGAATCATATATAGTTATCCTTGATTTGAAAATTAGTTTCTATGGGTTACCAAAATAATTTGATCTTTGATTGCTTTGAAAATTATTTGAGTAATTCTTCAACGAGCTTGAGGTAAGAATTTATTTACCATTTGGGGCCCTTGTATACTCTTATTTCATTTGTTTATTAGTATGTAGTTATAAATTTTCACCATTCTTGATGATTATTTCATGTCTGTGTGCATTTCCCATGAGACTAATATATTTTGATTTATTTCATTAGTGTTCTTAGGTAGCCTTATTGTCCATGTTTGACTAGTTGATTGCATTTTTATATAGGAAACTTTGATGACTCATGATGATATGACAAGATATGTTTACATGTATGATCTACCATGTTAACTAATATTCCATATTGTGTTTGGAGGCATTTTTCTGGAATTGACATCATGTGGATAATCATGATATGAATTCCCCTTAGAGGGGGGAGGGTACATGAAATGCAGTGGTGAAGCAGATGTACCTATACACTGGGTTGGGTCATGATGTCCTTGCAACCAGACCCATGATAATAGAAATGAGGGATATTGGTCTTCTTTCATTACCTTGGGTACATCCAAGACATAATGACCATGAGTTCTGACATATGAATGCCAAATATTATGATCCTTTTGTACTTTGTTCTAGATGAAAAAGGGGAAGGAGGACATTTTTGCCATACATGACTCATATGCCTCGAAACTACTTAGAGATATCCATTCTCTTTGTGGGTAACCCATGATTATACGTCCATATAAGTATCCATTGATCACAATAACATACAACTATGATTCATGGTGTCTTATTTATTACACCAATACTTGGTGTAGGATAGATTCTCGGTTTATAGCTTTTTCAACATTTACTATTATCATGGATTACATATGTTATACCTATGAACATGTGTAAAGGATACATCCATGGTTTTCTATAAGGTTTCAGGAATTGTTGGATTAAGGAGTTGTAGTGGTGCCAAGAATAACTTTTTATAACTACCATAGTGTTCAATTTTTATCTTTTTGACCATATATACTTTGGTTTTACCTTCTAACCAAGGCATCGTTGATACTTTTGTGTGGTGATGCGACATCTGTCATATAATAGTTATTTATTTTTCTTTATAATACTATTTCTAGTTGTTATAAATTTATTATGTGTTACTATGACTACTTAGGTTATAGTCTCCCTAATACATACTCAGATCCCCAATGCTAATTAGTGGATTCTTGCATACAGAGAGGCATACATGAGGTCTTATCGATCTCCAAACAAGACTTGATATTTCAGGATGTGGAATTATAGCTATGTACATGAGTGATCTAATGTAGGTATGAAATAGTATGTCGTGAATATAATATCGAGGAATTATATGAATGTGACAAAAACATATAACATGACATATTAATAAGTCAAGGCTCACCACCAAGACAATATCACATGGTGAACAAACTCCCACCATGTATTAGGTTTACTCTTTAATCCCATACATACCATCCCATGAGACATAAATATTACCCAATATGTTATAGTGTTATTTAGGTGAACCCATAATATCATATACACGAATATATCTTCCATTTAAGGAAATCATACATGAGGTATAAGCATTAAAAACCCATCGAAAAAATGGGTTATATATCATGTCTCATAACATAACCAAATGGAATATCATATTGAATTCCATGATAGAGTGGATTTAATCATTCCTTTATTCATTTATATAAATAAATAATCACACAACCTTAAAATTTAGTCCAAGTGAATTAAGGATAAAAACATGAGTTGAGAAATAATTTTGGAAATATTCCTTTTAATTATTGATTTTGGAAAAATGTTAAAGAATCATTAAATTGGGTAAGGTATTAATAATATATATAAAAATAAAAATAAATCAGAATTGTTTTCAATAATAAATTCAATGTTTTTAAAATCCATGGATGGTTAAAACATTTTAGTGAGTGGTACTTGAGATGAGTCTATAAAATTGGAAAGTTCCCTTTAATCTGCTCTTCTTAATGAATGAAATTTAGAAGGGAGCCTTTATGATATGTATATCCACATCATGGGATGGTAAATTATACTAGAAATATATTTTTGGGAAATATATAATTATTATAAAATAAGTACATAATTTTAATAGAGATAAAAAGTGAGGTAAAAATAGAGAAATCATAACACAAAGAAAATAGGGTTGTTTGGAGAGATCCCTTAACTATGGTTAAGAATCATTCTACATATTCACTTAACATCAAGAATAATTAAATTATATATTTTAAATATATGATTTAAATCCTTATTCAAAATTATATAACTTATTATCAAGATTTAATGATAGTTTAATATCATTTAAATTAGGCATTGTCTCTATTTTAATTGTCCTAAGGTCATTTGTGCCATGGATGCATGGTCACATTAGTTTGTTGATATTTGTTAAAGTTCCTACCAAATACAGAAACAACTATAGAGCTTAAATTAATTGATATTAATGACATCATAGGAACTTAAATGGGCCCAAATATCTATTTTTATTCCAACATAGGGATTATTCAATTATAATAAATGTTATCTCTATATGGTTAGTTCATTTAGGCAGTTTTATCAGTTATAATGAAGTATATACATTTTATTTAATGAAGAGTTTTTTAATACATTCCAAAACATGAAAAAAGTTATAATAAATTTATTATAATAATATTTAAACATAATATAATTTATATAACCATCTATGACTACGGTGGAGAAAAAAGGCAGGTTGTTATGGAGGCGGTGAACCAACCATAGTGTGAACAATGTTTTCATTTGAGAATGAAATGATAAGTGGATATATGATAGATATTATATTGAACCAATAACATTATACTAAATTAATGATTTTAGAGTTTCTATTTATTTTTTTATGTAATTTTTCTATAGGACATAGATGATTAAATATTGAAATACTTTTTGAGTTTATTACCTTTTCGATTATATGTCTCTTCTTAGACTTCTCTTTTAGTAACAATGGTTTGTTATATAGATGATACCAAGGATTATAGGGATTTAGATATAGATAAGGGGATATAATTTTTCAGATGTTTCTTTAATTATGGAAGTTAGAATGTTTTAGGAAAAGGGGAGGAGAGACGTTGTATTTATAAGGGCATGAGAGGGGGTGTTTCAGAATATGATATCCATTTGGATAATATTTTCTATCAAGAATACCAATAGTGTTGATTCTTATGACAATATATAACTATTAATTCATTTGAGTTTCATGTTATGGTTTATTACATCATCCATTACTTATTAATTCTTTTATTTATACAATAATGTCAAATATTGTATTTTTCAATATTTAACCATTCACTAAAAATCAACTATTAAAAAAAATCAAAAAATCACCCAATCCATTTTACTACGTTTTGATTCCAAAAACTAAAATCAAATTTTGAAAACTAATTTTATAAATATAATAAACATTATTTTTAAATATAATTATTATTTATTTGAAAAATAATAATTTTAATATTTTGATCATATTTATAACCATTTGAAAAAGTATTCATAGTCTCTTAAAATTATGATATTATTATAATGAAACTTAACATTATTTTATAAAACCAATTTATAATTATTAATGTTATTAAATATCTTTTTATTTTTTATAAAAATTTATATAGAACTTTTATTTTTTACATAAAACTAATGAAATTATTTTATCTCTTAAAAAATATTATTATTAGTATCATGATATAAATATAACATTTTTAAATTTTATAAGATATTTAAATGATATTTTATACTTCCATAAGAAAAGATTATATTCTAAAAATGGGTTTAGAATTCCTAACAGTCAGATTTCTTTTCTAAAAGTAAGATTACAATTTACGATTTCAAATTTAAAACTATCATATGGGTACCCAAGTTTCTATAAATACATTATACATAGTCTACTATTCATTCACTTCTATTTTCTCCCAACACTATTTTTATTTTAATTTTAGAAGTGAAAATTTCAATTCAAATATATTATTTCATTTCTATAGTGTTGGTCATGAGTGTGACTATTCTGAGGGAACAAGAAGATCTGATATTTTATAATATATTTATCTTTTTTAATTTTTTTTCCATGGTAAAACTTTCAATTTATATTTCCATTTTTATTATTTATATATAATTTTTAAAATAATATAATAAAATCTTATGTGTTTTATCATGGGGTGAATGTGCTTTATATAATACTACATTTCTAATTATCAGAAAAATATATAATCAGTAGGGGAATTTTGTTGCTAAAATTTTGGGTCATTACATTTCCATTACATTTACCCTCCCTCCACTACACTAAAAAACAATTTTAAGAAGAAATTTATGAAACCATCAATAAAAAATCGAAATATTATAATGTATGTCTTATAAAGTGACTCAAATTTTGTTTTTGAAGAAATTATAAAAACACTCTTTTGATCCCCCCCCTAAATTCACCCCCTCGATAAATTCTTCTACCCAGAGCCCTCACAAACACTCCCCTTTCCCCTTACCTTCACTCCCCTTTCACCTCACCACAACTCCCCATTACCCATTTCCACCACCACTATCCTCTGACCCCTTACACTACACCTCCCCATGTCCTCACTAACCCCTCCCCGATTCATCTATGCCCCTCCCCTCACCACTACCCGATTCTCTATGTCCCCTCCAAGATCTCTGACTGAGACTACCCTTTACACTTTCCACTTTATTGAAATCAACTAAGCCCATTTATCTATATTTTGACCCCTCTTGTATAGTAACACCTCTCCCACACCCTCATCTCATCATTTGAAGGGAATAGTTGATCTCCAACATCTATGGTCCATTTTTCCCACCATTGGGTTCAATCAAGATATAAAGTGAGGGTAAAATTACTATTTAATGCCTTGTTCATCTATTTACTTATATAGTTATCACTTAGAATTATATTTTTATATGTTATACTTACAGGGATATTTTATAGTTTTTTTGGAAGAACTTGAAGCTGATATTGGGAGTGCCCCTGTGACCTTACTTCTAAGCCCCCACCACCAAGAAATTGGATGCTCCCTCACGCTCTTCCTTGACTTCAGGGTATCCCTTTCTTCCATTCCCCATTGTAGCACCCATCTCGTATCATTTCACTACTTCTTCACCCCTCTTTCTCACTAGTCAGTGGGGATTTTCATAACTTATATATTTCGGTTTAATATTTTTTACTTTTAATGCGATCTATGTGTATTTATTATATAAATTTAAATCCTTGTTGTAAAACTCTAAATATGGGTTGTTATGGTCATTATTGATATTTTAAAATAATGTATATAAATTAAAGGTTTTTTTTATCCAAAACTCTTTTTATTTAATAACAATACTTGATTATGTGTTCTAAGGTCATTTAATTATTTTATACATGTTTAATGTCATAATATAATGCCCATTTTACTTTTGAAACTCCATAAATGTAATTATAGACAGGCTATAATTTTTTGATGGATTATATAAATTTGAATTAAAATATATAGAAAAATTATGATCTTAAAAAACACAAACAAATTAATCCACATAAATATTTTTTTTGTATTGGTGACTTAATACAAATAAGTAAATGTTCTTAAAATGGCATAATATTTCTTATGAGTTTGAATTTTATTTAATAATTTTTAGGAACTTTTTGATATATGGAAACAAGCTGGATCACATTACTGAGTGACACACCCTAGTATGAAAGGGGTGTGGATGAGCTTTTATATTTCTCAATTTCCATTCAGTCCACTGGTGGGAAAATAATATGACCATGATATACAGGTAATTATAGAAGACATTCTGAATTATAAAAAATATTTTCCTCTCTTAATGATTGTATATTTTATTAGGGATAATATTTACAAAAAATAGATTTTAAAAAATTTCAATATTCTAGATGGAATCCAATGGGTGATGTTGTTAGTTTAAAAAAAATAGTACTATAAATAATAAGAAAAAGAACACACATGAAAATGTTTTTCATTACATACCTTTAAAATCAAAACTCAAAAAATTATTTATGTAATTAAAAATTATGGGGAACAACAATTCAAATTCTATATATTATAAAAGTTATGGGTTAATGTGATATGAAAGAGATTCAAAATCATAAAAGGAGTTTTATTCTTTATTTATGTATTTCTCACACAATACTAGATATGTTATTGGGATTGACTACTGATGGATTCAACCCATTTGAGACATTATGTACCAGTTATAGAATTTGGTTGGTTGTTTTTATCCCTTAAAATCTATATCCATAGATGTGTATGAAAAATCATTTTATCATTTTTCTAAATATTCCTAGAAAATAAAATCTTGGAAATGATATTGATGTATAATTGATGATTATAACTGAATAATTGTAAGTGTTATGGAGGAAATGTGTTCAACATATGATATATATTCTATAAATAATATATAAAATGAACACTCATCAAATATTTATCATTATATAATTTTCTAGACATGGGATCATAGGATTTGGAACAACTATATGGGTTATGAATTTCTAGTTTTAACAATTATTTTGATCTCAAATAACAACTTAATAGTAAAAATAGTACGTATTGTGTCATAACATAGTTTTTTATGAATCTTATTGATTTTAGTTGAACAAGTAAAAATTCAATGGGTCTATTGTTCATATACTACCTCCAAATTTGTTGAAAGGTTAAAAAATAATGCAATAACTAGTAAATGATGAAATCGAATTTGGGATGGTTCATTATTTTGTTGATAGGGGAAATGATTTTTTAGTTCATCATCTGTTGAAATAAAAATGAAATAAAGAAAAAAAGTATATTCTAAAAAATTCTATATTGGAAATTTTATTTATTTCCCTCATAAAATTGATTTCATGATTGTTGATAAGATTGTTTTTTGATAATTTGATACTCAACTTACTTAATGATTAAGTAAAATAGAAGGACCATCTTATTGATTGGAAGGACTTACAAACAATGAATATAAATTATGATATGTAGACAATTGAGAATGGAATGTATTCTATGATAAATTTAACAATGGAAAATGGATAAAAATATATTCCTGTGAATTTTAAAACTTTTTATGTTTCTTATGGATATTCAAGTAACATCTCATGGTGTGTCTACATAAAGAATCATAGGCTACTTGTTGGGGAATTCATGATTCAAATATTCTATTATAGTAGTTACTATTATTGATATTTCATACATTGTTACCTAAAAAAGTTAATATAGTTGTACTCTGATTCTACAAATTATTCAGAGAACAGTGTGAGAAAAATATACAAACATTTTATCATGAAATGCTTTAGGATAGATCTATACTGACACACAGTGCAATAGATATGATCTTTCTTCCATAACATTTTACTGTCATGATGATTTTAACTATGAATTTGGTAGTGGAAAAAAATTAAGTTGTATCTTAAAATATATATGGAAATATATAGTTGAGATTTATTTTAATTATATATTTTAATCTTAAGTAAAACAATTTTAAAATTCATTAAATAAGTAATTTAGTTTTATTAATTTTATTTTAGAGATACTTTGTTCATTTGATATAATATTAGAAAAATATATCTCAACTTGAAGGCTATAAGTTTTAAGGTTTTTCAGTAGAGGAGTATATTACCATTTGTTTTAGATAATTAGATGATATTGAGACAATATTAAATCAACTTTTTCATGGTGATGAAATATCGACTCAATCTCAACTACAAAGTGGAATCATAAATATTTCCTACTATTTGTCGATAAATTTGGAGGATCTAAAAACTTTCACTGAAATAAGTGGAATTTTTACATGAATATAGATATGTACTACTTAATAGAAAAATTATAGATCTACTTATTTAATATATTAGGTTACAAAAAAATATAATATTGAGAAGAAGAATTCTAAATGAGAAAGGTACAAAAAAATTCTATTTATAAAGAGATTTTATAATTGTTTTTAAGTCGTGTATATTCAAAAATATTTCAACCAATATAGGAATTAGGTTGAAAAATATATTTTGAAAATAATATAATGTTTATTAATTTCATTATATAATAAATACTAATACATTTGTTGAGTTATCAGATGATTTAAATTTTTTGGATTTAGGTTATATAAAACTGGCTTGAAAACTCAATTCTTAGAATACGAATAAAATAAAAAAATTTATAGTCGATTGTTAAGAGGTTTTGAAAATAGAGAATAGTGGTATATTTCTAGTTTTCGAATCAAGATACTATGGAAAGTAGACCGATATTACCAAATTAAACCACTATAATAATTCCTGAGTTGTTTTACTCAAATTCAAGTGGGTTTATATTACTAGTGGTATTAAATTAGATTCCTTGGAATATACTTTTATGACCTTCTATTTCTTGATGGACATCAATGACTATGAATTACATGATTGTTACATCTTTTCATAAAAATATAAAAGCTTATATTTTATATAATATATTATGGAAAAAGGGGGAAGTGTAGTTGTTCACATAAAAAATTGATTTTTTATTATATGGGTGACGAAGTGGAATATTTTACCTATGAAATTGTATCCCATAAAAAAATTTAAATTGAGTTAGTTTTACATCATGATATTTATAATAATATTCTTACAAGGGATGAAAAAGTCGATGAAGTAATGATGGATAATGATAATGACATGATTGAAGGAAAAAATGTAAATATGTTTTCGAATCCATTAAATTATCAACCACCTCTATTATATGTTATTAATTTCATGTACTATGGATATGTTATCATATTTGAATTATTTTTTATGCATTATTTTTTTAATTTTGGAATATAAATGTCGTATTTTTATATATGTATTCATTAATTATTATAACTACATATATTGTGTTTTTTAAGTACTATGCATCTTTTGTCATTTTAAAATGACTTTTTTTTGAATGAATATTTTGAAATACTTGTAATGAAGTTATCTTTACTTATTTAATTGATTGGAATTCCATGTAAAAAGTGTTTCCTTGATCGTAGAAAACTCCCAATTGATGTTCCCCCAACCGTTCATATGTCATTAGTGTTACCTGAGGAACCATATAGATCCCATTTTATACCTTATGATTCACCCTCAGTATCAACCCATCAGTGTCTACCACACCACACATCTCCCTATGATCAGTTGTTAGCACACCTTCTATCTCCCTCCCATCAGAATCTTGAAATCGGCCTCTCGATTCAGTATGATCATCATGTAGCGACTCTGCAATGAGTGAACAAGTGGCCACACCTGTTTCTACATGAGGATATCAGAGAGTGATATTTATAGGTAATTTTTCTTTGGAATAATGTTATTTAACTTTTTTTATAACAATAACTGTTTTTTCATAATGTCTGGAAACAATGTGACTACCGATACACACGTTAATAGTTCATATGTTTGGAATCTAACACCATTGATTTTAGTTAATTGACCCTTTATATATCTTTTTTTGTATATATAATTATTAAGATATGATTTGGGGATATAATAATAGTTTTTTAATTCTATGGATTCTTTTATGGAGTTTCACAGTTTGAGAATGGTTAGTAGAAACCATGAAACACCCCTAGAAAATTATCTAATGGAAAACTATGGTAACTGGGCATGCATAAAATTTGGCCAAACCACATAGATACCTTGGAGAAATTGTGAAAGACTACTAACATCTGAGATATTTGATAACACAAGATTTAAAATTGTATGTCTACACATGCATTCCAACCATGTGAGGGTTGGCTTGAGATGGTAGGAACAACACAGTTGGCACATGGTTTCCCAAACTGCACTGCCTAACCATGCAGTGTACAACCTGCCCTCCAATATTTTTTGGATATAAATTCATGTATACCCTAAATAACATGTTTTGAAATAATTTGGCCAAAACATGTATCCCTATTCGTTTTAAGGATTGAGAGACAATTCCTTTCAAAATGGGATAGATTCATAGGAGAAGGAAAGTGTATGGGAGGATAGATTCATCAGTATGTGCTCGTTCTTCCTCGTTATTCTTATATATAATCTTCTTACCTCTCATACAATCAAATATATAACTATTTGGGGATAGATATATTTTTTATTATTTCAATCATGATGATATATTCTTGTTTTGATTGAATGGAAGAAGATCAAACATCATATTTAGAAGACATTAGATGTGTTCTTTTGAATCTGTTTTGACGTTATTCATTTTCAAAGTGGTTTGAGTGTTATTTGGATTCTCTCTTGACTCCACATTCTTAGAAAATCACAGATTTATTTAAAATTGATAGAAATTTTTTTGTTTATGTTGGAGTGAATTGATGGAAATTCTTATTTGAATTTTGGTTTTGGAAATCATTGGAATTGATGAGTTTTTAGAAAACCCCATTGTTTAAAATTTTAAAATGGTGATTTTAAAACTATATTTAGTTTATTAAATGTAAAATATTTAATTAAATGATGTATAATTTAAGAAATTATTTTATTTAAATGTATTTACAAGGTTTGTACAAAACATATGGCCTTGAGTTGAATAATATGGATAGTGGTTGTGAAGTACAACCACAAAAGGGATGAAGTATGGATGTGAGTTTCACCTGTTAACGGTAAAAACTAACTTGTTTGTTTTTGTGTGGTGTGTATATGTGTATTTAAATGGAATAATATATGCTAAATCAAACTGGGATTTTTTTAAATACATTTTTTTGTTTTCCTTATTTATTATTCATGATTACATTGTAAAAACTGATTGCTGGATTTTATAAATTGTTTCACTAGATAAAATATTTTTATAACATGTAATAACATTTTTTGTACTAGTGTATTTTGTTTGGAAGTCATTGGTGAAATCATGTTGAGTTTTATACTGACCCCTTATTGGGAACTATAGTTCATTTTAAGATGTTATATTTTAATATATAAGTAAATGAAAGGTATTAAAGTTCATTAGTGATGAATCGTGATACCATGGGCTTGGATTATTGAGTTAGAGTTTAGATAATGTTGGGAGTTACTGAGTTGATATATTTGGTGTCTTTTAAAAATGGTGGTGTTGGATTCCTCTTGTACTCTGATATGGTTATTGGTTTGGTTATATATTTTTTTATTTCCTTGTACTTATGCGTTATATGATGGTTTGTCGATTAAATTCCATGGTTTGGTTACTTTATTTTTAGAGGTAAAAATATTCCCGAATTTTTATGAAGCCCTTAATATTTATAACCAGACTTTTTTGTATTGCAGATGTCAGCTAAGGCTAGTAAAACCCACCACCTATTAAAAAGACAATGGGGGAGGGATGAGACATTACAAAAGGTTTCATCATTTTTAGTCCATGATATAAGAATAGTGTTTTTATATCTATTGGGATGGTATTAAGGAGTATGATTGTCAGAAAATTAAATGTAGAGCATAAAATTGGCAGTTTGTAGGGTACTAGACTATTTTGTGACACTACTAGGAGTTATCCCCTCATTATCATGGGTTTAGCTGATGAGAGTTGTATTCCATGCATTTATTTTAATGAATTTACTATAGTATTTCATAATTCATTTGAGTAAATTATTTATGATGTGTTGAAAATAATTGTTGATTTTTGAAAATAGTAAAACATGATTTGATTTTTGGATGAATTATTTTGGTATTTTTAATAATGTTTTGAAAAAGGAAATTGTGAGATTTTGGAGAAGGATTTACATTGTAATTTTAAATATTGTTAAACTATTTAATTATGGATAAACATGTTTGTGATACTTTTTTATGTGGAAAATTTGAAATGTCCAAGCCTTCAATTTCTTGAGAGTAAGACTAAATAGATATTTTTTGGTTATAGAGAATGAAAACGAGTAAGCATCAATGAAATCAGTTGGAAGAGGCTATCGAGAATGTGGGTGCATCTGATCCATAGGTAAATCAACCATTAGTCCATAATATTATATAGGATTTTCAAACCACAGATAGTTGGATGGGAAGTGATGAACCAAGACAAGTGGATCATTCTACTCATTTTCAAAAGTAGAATCCTCCCATCTATTAGGGTGACCCATAATTGAAAAAAATAATATGTGTGGCTAAATATGATGAATAAAATCTTTCATTTCCATGTAACCTCAATGAGTTGAAGGTGAATTTGAAAAAATACATGTTTGAAGATATTACATTCCAATTGTGGGATTAATTAATTCAGTCTAAATCAAAACAAGGCATGAATTTAGATGATTTAAAATAAACTCTTATCAAATAATTTTATCCTCATTTTTTATTGATTGAAAGTACAATAGAATTCATCGGATTGAATTAAAAGAACATTTTAGTGATAGAATATGTAAATAAACGTATAAATTTATCCTAATTTTCACCTGAAATTAATAAAGGTGAATCTTTGAAGGATTACATTTTTTAGGAAGGGTTGAGACCATAGATTCGCTCAAAGATTTCCATTCTTTTTCTGTCAAATTATAAAGAAATCGTCAGTAGAGAAATGGAGGCAAAAATGGATATATTTGAAAATATCATTGGTGGAACCATGTTGATAACTATAAGAACTGGTGGGAACTCTAATGTTGAGAATAAGTGGAAGAGGGACACCTATTTCCATGATGGTGGTATGATTTAGAATCAGATGGTGATATCAATGAATATTCATCCTAAACCTAAAGTTAAATCCAATTGTTTTCAATTTGGTTCTCTCGATCACATAAAGATATATTGTACAACACAACCTTGTGTATCTATCAATTGAAATAAGATCAGATATCTATAGAGTTAATAATAAAATTCTTCATGGTTGGATGCTCAAGACACATCTCATGTTTCTCAGGCATCATTTTCATAGACAGGATGAGGTCAAAAGATTAAATCTCATCAGAAAAACCTATAAATCCTTGGTGATTCTGGGAATACCATGACTCATCAACTAGTGAACTCTCAATATTTTAATAAGTGAAATGTGTGATTAGTATGAAATTATTTGGAGCTAAGAAAATTGCCATTGATGATCAATCTGGACCTTTAATTATGAGAGGTATGATTCTTTTGAATTAATCATTTATACCATTTTTGTTCGATACATGTTCCGCCCACACATTTATTGCTTCTCGTGTTGTTGATAATACGAGTTTTCATGTTGAGATGATTCCTTCTATTTTAAAACATCAAAAATCCCCTTGTACAAAGAGAATGTCGAGCCTTTATGTTCAAATCATGTTCTATAAGTATCAAAGGGGATGAAATTCTCTATGATTTCTATGTTAAGGAGATGTATGTATATTACATAATCTTAGGTACATATTGGTTTACAATGTTCAAACTTAAATTGGACGTTATACCCAAAGGGTTTGTTTTACAATGGTATATGGAATAAAAATACTCTTTAGAGGAGGTAAAAATGGGAAAGGAAGTGGAGAAGAATAGTTTGAACTAGAAGTTGGAACAATATCATACCAATTGGAAGTGTTGACCTTGGTATTAGTAGATGTGAGTAGGAATAAATATTTTTTATTGTAGTGGATCAGTTCCTTGAAATCTTTCCTAAGAGTTTCTTTGGGTTTCCACCCAAAAGAAAGGTTGAATTTATGATGGATCTCTTACCAGGTACCAATCCCATGTCACCCACTTCTTATTTTATGGACCCAAAAAAATTTAGTGTATTGACGAATCAATTGAATGATTTAGAAAGTAATGTGTTTATTCAACATATTACATCTCCTATGTAGATAAAGTTTTTTTTTTGAAAAAGGTGGATGTATTTATTAAGAGTTTTGTTGTTTATCACAAACTTAACCAAGTTACGATAAATAATCGATGTCATATTCCTTGCATTTATTATCTTTTTGATCGAATGATGGGAGACAAATAGTTCTGTAAAATTGAATTGTGTTCAAGATATGACCAATTGCAAATTTGGAAGGAGGATATTCTGAATGAAACTTTCAGAATAATAGTTTTCTATTATGAGTTCGTTGCTATTTGTTTTGGTCTTCTGAATGAACGATCTATATTTACGTAATTGATGTATCAATAATTTAAAAGGTTTCTAGATTTCTTTGTGGTTGTATGTTTGCATGATATATTGGAATGTTGTACCCCAAAGGATGATCATGAGAAATACTTAATGATTGTGTTGGCTATCTTGAAGTATCATTGTATGTATTCCAAACATACGAAGAGTGATTATTTGATACAATAGGTATGTTTCCTTGGTCATGTTATCTTTGAAAAGGTGTTTCTATGGATCCTTAAAATATTGAGCCTATGAACTCATGTAAATGGACAAATAATTTATTTGAGATGCACAGTTTTTTAGCCTCAATGGTTTTTATCGATGTTTTATTCCGATATTTTCATGACTAGATCCACCAATGAATGTTTTGAAATAAAAAAGTTATCCATTCCAATTGAATAATGAATGTAACTTTTTTTAATGAGATTAATGATTTCATTAAATCAACACTGATATAGATATTTCCAAAATAATGAAAGGGATATGTAGTGTATTTTGGTGATTCAGGATCTGGGTTGGGGTGTGTTCTCATACAACGATATCATGCTGTTGCTTATAGCTCATGCCAGTTACTATTACATGAGAAGAAAAATCCAACATTTGATTTTGAATTATATATTGCAGTATATTCTTTGATTAAAATTCATCATTGCCTCTTTGGTGAGAAATTTATAGTGTTTAGAGATTATAAGATATTGAAACACATTCATTCATAATGCTTTTCAACCTAAGATGATGAAAATGGATGGAGTTTCATAAAATGTTTAACATTAAAATAATGTATACTCTCGGTAAAGGAAACTTTGTTGTGGATGACTTAAGAAAAAATTCATATAGTTAGCTGGTGAAAGAGTCTTTAGATTAGTGATAGTTAATGTCGGTGATAGCCAAAATGCACATGGATTTTGAAGACCAAGGTAGTTTTTCATTTTTATTTTCAGTTTCATTCGTTTCTAATTGTTTGAGAAGGATAAGGAGCCACATACATATTTTTCTAAATTTGTTGATATATGGAAAAAACATAATGGTGGTGTGACCATTTAGAGATGAAATCTTGATAAAATAGTAGTGATGTGGATTGGATATTAGGAGTAGTACCTTTGGCTTGTCAGGAACAAATCCTTTAATCTTACCACCAATAGATATAGGTTGTTTACCATAGAAGAAAAAATATTTATAAGTAACTAAAAGTAAAATTCTATTTGGAAATCATGAAATGAAAATTAGATGAGTTTGTTTCAAGATTCTTCACGTATTAGGAGGTTAAGGTAAAACCCTAGAAACCGGTAGGTATATTAGAGTCTTTAATAATTCCCATGTGGAAACAGGTGTAGATAACTATAGATTTTGTAATAGGTATACCAATAATGGGTAGGAAACACTATTCCATATATGTGATAGTGGAATTACTCACCATGTTGTCTCATTTTATTCCAATTTTTGACTCTAATACTGTTGAATACTTGTCAAAAATCTATATTATTAAAGTAGTTAAAAGACATGGAATACCAGTTTCAATGGTATCTAACTGATACCCTAGGTTTACATCTATTTTTTGAAATTCCTTGCCGAAATCCCATTGAACTCAGTTGACTATGATCATGGTGTATCATCCTCTAATGGGTGGATAATTAAAAAGGATGATACAAAGGTTGGAATACATTCTTAGTTATTGTGTAATTGATTTTGGTGGCTTAGGGTAGCATCACATCCCATTAGTGGATTTATTGTACAACAACAGTTATCCGTACTTGATACAAATGGATCCTTTTGACATATTTTATGGGATTCTTTGTAATTCTCCACATTTTTTGGTGGAATTAGGTGTCACGTCCCTGTTTGGACCAAGCCTTGTATGGGAGACAAAAAATAATATTTATTTGATGAATAAGAGAATGAGATGACTTATAGTCATCAGAAACCATATGAGGATCATAATCGATGGACACTCAATAGATGTGTGTGATCATTTGTTATTGAAAATTTCTATAAGGAATGGGTAGCATATTTTTTTAATGAATGCATGGATTGCTGCATTTTTGATGCATATGATATAATGAGACAATGTAATGGGTTGGTGAGATGGTATATCAGTTGGTTTTTCAACCATGGTACAGTTCAAAGCATAATTGTTTTCATGTTTTTCAATTGAAGAATTATCAACCTAATCCAGACCATGTGATTCGATGCGATAAAATTGAACTAGAGCTAGATGATAGATTGTTTTGTGTGCCTATATGGATTAAGGATATACTAGAGAAAGTTTTGTGTTGGAAAAACCCCACTCTACTGTGGGTTTTATGGAAACATGTACAAATTTTTGATGAAACATAGGATTATGAGAAAAAAATGGTGGAGTTATTGTCTAATCTCTTTTAGTCCAATGGGGGTATTCTATATTTTGTATAGGAAAATAAAAATTGTGGGGAGAATTTATCACCCCCTATTTTATGTAACAAACCCCTTATTTATTATTTTTAAACTTATTGATAATGACAATGTTATGGTTGGGGTGGTTAAGAAATTTGTTTTCAGGATTTGAAGTCATTTATGGAGGTTAGTTGTTTGAGAACAATTAGTTGAAACTGTGAAACACCTATAGGAAACAACATAATGGGAAACATAGGTATTTGGGATGGTAAAACATTTAGAGAAACCATTCGAATTCACATGAGAAACTGTATGATCCTACTATCATTTTAGAAAGTGGATAATGCATTGTTGCTGTATAACTTTTTAAATCTGTGTTATACAACACTTTAAGGGATGGATTGAAATATTAGAATCTTCGTGGCCGGTGCATAATTTTTGGAACCCTGTAGCATGAACTTCCACCATACATTTATCCATTTGAAATTTGTGGATATAACTTGGTTTATTCCCTTAAGAACTTGTTCTCCACTAATCCAACCATAAAACAAATTCTTATTCCTCTTAAGGAAGAGAGGCAATTCATTTAGAATTGGGAGTAGTTCTTATGATAATTAAGTGTACTGGAGTCTAGAATCATCGGCAAGTGTTCTTTATTTATCATTATTCTTAGATATTTTTTTATTCCCTATCTTTGAATCATGGATCCAATCTATCGAGGATATATCTATGTTGTGTTATGTTAGTCATGACAAGAGATGATTATTTTTAGTGAACAAAACAACATCTAAGGTCAGATTTTGAAGTACTAGGTAGGGTTTTTGAAGTTGTTCCATTATTCATTTTTTCCAAAGATTTATAGGTAGGTGGATTCTCTCCCAACTCTACTTTTATAGAAATTGAATTATTGATTTCAAAATGACTAAATTGATTGATTTTTTATATAAATCATGGGGTGATTTTTTGTAAATTTATATTTTAATTATGGTTTTGGAAATCATGGGAATTAGTTGAATTTTTAGAACAACCCATTATTTTTAATTTTTAATTATTTATTTAAGAATAATGGTTTCGTTGTTTCATGTAAGGTATCTGTTAAAATTATTTTAATGTGAATAAATTATTTCTTTGAAATGAGTTGACATGGTTTGGTAATTACAGTTGGGCATGAGTTTAATTTGGTGTATAATGGTTTTGAAATACCCCCATCAAAGGGGAAAATTCTAGATGTGAATATCCACTTTCAAATATAAAATCAATATTGTGTGTGTATGTTGGTTGTGGATGTTTGTGGAGATGGAATAGTAAATTCCAAATCCAATTAAAAAATATTTATAGACTTTTTTAATGTTTTCTATGAAAAAATAATTTGATATCTTTTTGATTTTTACCTTAAAAAATATGATTTATAGTTTTTGTATAAACTATTTCATTACATAATTTTTTTTTAAATTGTGATAACATGTTTTATCGTAGTGCTTTGAGATGGGAAGTAATTAGGGAAGTCCTACTGAATTTTATACTCATACCCTACATGGGAACTATGGTGAGTTTGTATATGTTATATATTGAGACACATGTAATGGAATTGTATTATAGTTCATTACTGATGCGTCATGATAGCATGGGCATAGATTGTTCAGTTAGATCTTGGAGCAAGTTGAGAGTATCCGAGTTTCTGTATTTGGTGTTTTTGAGAATTGTTGTGTTTTGTTTTCATCGTTTACTCTAATATGGTTGTTGGTTTCTTTATACGTTGATTTTTATTCCCTAATACTCATGCATCTTATACTATATTATTGGGTTATTACCATGGTTTTATTTTTTTAATTTTTAAGGACAAGATGGTTTCCCAATAGTTCATTAATCACGTGACATTTACTTACAGTGTTTGGTGTCTTGGGGATGTATCCTAGGACTAGTAACACTCACATACTCTTCCCATTCCAATGGGGGAGGGGTGGGATGTTTCATGTAATCTAAATGGATTGGAAAATTTTATCCCCTTTTATTGTTGCGGGGTCCCCACAGTTAATTACACATGATTATTTGACCATATTTTAGATTAATTTATGATTGATCTAGTTACCCTTCAGATTAGAAATTATGATTGGAGGCATATTCCTCAATAATGGAAGAATGAATAATTTTATACCCATATAAAGGTAATTTTAATAAATCAATAATAATTTTAATGCAACATTTTAATTAAATTTTAATTTTTTAAAAATAGATCTCTCTATATAGATGTTATTCCACTTTACTGTGGAAAATATTATAACATGAAATTGGATATATAAAAATTAGGATAATAAATAGAAATATTAAAAATATAGATTATAGAATGAATTCTATTTTACATCATTGACCACTCAATAACAGTGTGATAAGCAGACTGAAGGGGTACACTAGAAAGTAAATGAAGGTGTTTTTTTCATCCATCACCATGCTAACAACATTATATTGAAAAATATATTATTACATTATTTTATTTTTACATATGTACATGAATATGAAAAGGATATGACATTGAATACATTAATATTATAATAAATGTTATTTAATTTTTGAAATTTTAAAGAAAAAATATATTAAATTGGGGAAATCAAATCACCGCAGCACTGTCAGGTCAAAGGGTTTTTCAATAAACATGTAAAATGTTTTAATATTTTCATTAGTTTGAATATTCATATGATAAAATAATCTGTTTGGGATGATTTTTTTACTTATCGTTGTTTAACATTTACAAAGAATTTAGGTCACCATGTCTCTTATATGGAACTTCGGTTGGATGTTCATACAAAATATGATGGGATACATATAAATTATATTTCCAAAGATGATGGGGTATGAATTCATTTTTCATTGTAATATATTATTTTAAGTTGTCACATTGTAAATATATAATTCTTTAAAATATTCTTATATTTTATTTTATAGGTAAAAATAAATGAACTATGGGATGAAAATACTTCGTAGTCATTATCAGTCTCCATGGATGATTCAATTGGTCTGTTCCTTAAAAAGTATCCTCCTAGTCACATACACCAATTGTGTTTAGGACCATTACCATGTAAGGACATTGGAAGGTCGCTGATGATTTGAACTGAATCTACTCCTAATTGTAGCCACTTTGTACCTCAATATGCTCAGAGAAAAATTATTACAATTCAAAACAAAACTCTGTAGAAGGGGATTTCAATCTAGGAACTTGGGGTTCATATATAGATGTCAGATGTGAATGTAATTTCTCTATATAAATCATTGGTTAATTAAAATCAAAAGAAAACTACATGTATTCTTAGTGATATTTTCTCGATTGATGGTTTGAGTGAGAAGGTTAATGATAAAATTTCATAGTCATTTAAGACACAAACATTAATTATTTTTAAAGTGAAATTAAAATAGAAAATACTAGTTTAACTTTAAATAAATTTAACATATAGGTTAGGGTAGCATGGAGTGGGGATGAATACTGTGAAGATGTTGATCTTAATTCCTCATATAGTGATGAGGGTTGAATTTGGATTTGTGGTGATGTTTATAACTAAACTCATGACAGAAATAAACAATTATATGGTTGATTTGATACGTTTCTTCATATTTTTCCCTTATACTCACAATTCTTAGGAGATTTTCGGTTATTTTTTAATTTGATTACATGTAAAGTAATCCATTATAGTCTTCTGAATTGTTTCTTATTCTTTTAGTGGAGTAAATGGATGAGAATAGTATGGAGAAGTTATGAGTAGGTTTCTAATTGTTTATGGATGGTGGGTACCAATTATATGGGGTTTTTCTAGGATGAAATTTTCTTTATTTTATTCTGTTTAGAATAATACATGTCACTAATACTGTTATATATTAATATTGGGGAAACGTTTGGTAAAGTAGAGAAATATGGGGTGGTTGGAATCCTAATATTGTGATATTGTTACGGTATTGGGGATGTGTTTGGTGATGTGTGTTATATGAGAAGGTGTATTCTTTGTATCATTTTCGAAAATGTTATATTAGAGTTGGTATGTGTAGAGTATGATTACTAAGATGAAAGAATGGATTTTGGTAGGCTCATTTTAGGAGGGAGAGTTAGGATGACCCATATAATGAAGAGGTTAGATGTAATTCATGGGTGTATATGTTTGAGGTTTTAACCATTGTTCCTCATGTTATCATTGTTATTATTGTTAATATGGGGGTTTTGTTTCGTTTACATGGAAACATTGTTTTGGAAAAATTATAATAATAATTTATTTTGTGTCATTTTTTTATTTATGGAGTGTTTGAAGATATTTAGTGATGATGTGACAATGATTTATGAGTATTTTTGGGGGAAATGTAAAAGTGTGTTTCAATAGATATGGATAGTCGGTAATGTTGTAAAATTATGTGTGGGGTTATATATATAGTGGGATTATGTGATTTTTTGGTAGTATAAAATGATGTGACCATATTGTGTGATGTGTCCAAATGTCATCGTGGATGAAGTGGAATCATGATGAGGTTGTTAGGTGTTTATTTTATAGGTTCTTAATTTTTATTGATATTAAAGGTGTATTTGGGTTATTTGATAAGGTATTTCATTTATTGTTATTTGATCTTGCATTCTGATATTTCTACTCCATTAATATTATATTTTATTATTAAACCAATAATTGTTGAATGTTTTTTATATTTTTATGTATCATTATTTGATTCATGTTTCTGTATTTGCAAACCTGGATTTGTGTTTACTAATATCATTGTCTTGTTTAATCCAATTTTAACACTCTTCTTGTTGTTATTATATATTCCCACCTTCCTTTATAAATTTTTATTTATAGGAAGTTTATCACCTCAAAAACTGTATATATTTGAATCTATCATTTTTTTTTCATGTTTGGACTATGTTTATTGATTATAAATTTATAGTTGGTCTATTATGGTTTCTAAAATTCCAATATTATTCTATTTTGTTTTCATATAATAGCCACTACCTTTGTGATTTGATTATAACAGTTGTAATTATTTTTAAATTTTGGTTTTGTAATTTTATTATATTTAGGTTGGTGTATTATGGTTTGATTATAACAGTTGTAATTATTTTCAAATTTAGGTTTTGACTATGTTTTATTGATTATAAATTTATAGTTGGTATATTATGGTTCCTAAAATTCCAATATTATTCTATTTTGTTTTCATATAATAGCCACTACCTTTGTGATTTGATTATAACAGTTGTAATTATTTTTAAATTTAGGTTTTGTAATTTTATTATATTTATAATGTTTCTTGTTTTTTATTTTTTTCTTGGTTTTTTATTTGTTGTTATATTTTTCTACGGGATGTTGTTGCTACAGGTTTTATTTTTTGGACAAGAATATATAGTGGAATTTATAATGTGTATATATATAGTATTTTTTATCAATGGTTTAAAGCATTGATAAATCCTTGAGAGTTTTTAGATACAAAACTACCTCTATAAATTTATATAACCACTAATAAATATTGTATCAGGACACATCATAGAAACTACAGATAAATGGGTGGAACTGACTATAGTTGGATGTTGAAGCTGAAATTAATAGTTGTTTTAAGAAACCATCGTGGAACCATTTTGAGGTGGTATAAATACCAACCTAACTAAAAGAAAACTGCAGCTAGTCCCTTATTCTGTTGTAGAGCTCCCCAGTCTCACCATTTCTCCTACATCAAATGTTTCCTACAATGAGGTTTGACCATATCAACATTGAGTAATCCCTTCATTTCATCATTCCACCTTCTTATTTCTCCACATTCCCCTTCCATGATCCCTCATTTCCCCCGATTCAAGCTCTCTAACTAAGTGTTGGTTTTATGGTGATGTGGGCGCCCTCTATCAGCCATCGCTCAGCCCAATGAAGAGCGAGGTTCTTAGAGGAATTATATCCATGTGTATGTTGATGGTATAATTTTTTTCAGAGATATATAACTAATTTCATTATCATCTTTTTAATTATTTAAAAACTACAAGCCAAGTACTTTGATATTACTTCCTATCTATTATTCCCAGTTGATATGTTTTTTCAACTATTAAATAGTGTTACATAATTTTGAAAGAAATATATATTGATTCATTGATTTTAGGATATATTATGACACTTTATTAATTGTGAAACATGATGTATAAGTTATTACAGATAAACCAAAATCTCATTTAACATTCTTTTACAGTGATCTGTGACCTCCCTGTAAACTTTTATTATTTTTACAATAAATTATAATTTCAAAATTGAAAATTATATTTAGAAAATCATTTTAAGAATTCATTCAAACTTAATGTTTTCTGATTTTTTAACATCCGAGGTTTCAATTTAGAGTAAATATTACATTTAAATATCAATTTTTTTTTCACATATGCCTTCATATTTGTTAACAGTGGAATCAATATTAATATTTAGAATTCAATAATGAGATGGTGGAAACCATCAATATTTATTTTATTCTAATATTTTATAGTTGGGTTTTGGGATTGTACTTCATTTATTAGGTATCTAATGGTTCTGAGTGTTTATCTCTTGTGCATGATAATATTCAAATTACTTTTTATAGATAGAGTTATTAATTTTTACAAACTAAATTCAATAATTAATTTTAAATATGTGTACTAAAATAGTTTTTATATTTTTAAATAATAGTAATTTAATTGGAAAAATGATTTAGTGACAAGATTCAATTAATATTATATGTTTCACCCACTATAAAGGAATTATCTCATTTTCAGGATCATAATTAGCCTTTTTTATGATTTTTTTCTTCCTCCCATTGATACATGGAATTCCCTATAACTCCCTTCCACTAACATCTACCATACCCCTAGCTCCCAAATGACGAGATATTATTTTCTCTTTATCTCTATCTCGATGACATTTGTAACACCCTGTATATCCCTCCTATCTTAATCTTTTATACACTATATGTTTCTCCTAGAAACACCTGGAACAGTTTCAACAGATTCTTCAGGTTGTGCAGGTGATGTTCATTTTTCAAAGGAGAAGGTTTTACTCTAATTACCTTATAAAGATATTATGAAGTCATGATTATTGGTATCAAATTTATTTAGAAATAACATATTTCATTTTTATTATCATATATTATTTTTTTAATAACAGATAAAAAATAATGTATGAAAGATAAAAATTGTTAGTTTAAAATTGTGGAATATAATTGGAATAAATATAGGTGATCCATTTGAAAATTTTATTATCCTAATAGAGTATGTTACAGAAATATTCTGTAAAATATTAGGCATGTTACTTTATGATCTTGTGAGCTTTTCTATTATATATTCTGAGTTGAGACATATTCCTCTGACTAAGAAGAATGAGTTATTTTATTATCATTAATTTTTCATTGGGGTATATATTTATATTCCTCATTATTTTTTCATTTCATAAAATATATTTTATATTAAATGATTTTAGAGTCAAATTCATATTTCTTGAAACCTAAACAATTTTCTCTTCCTGACAGTGTTTTCAAAACGTCTCCATTAAATATCGTTATTGTGTATAAATAATTGATCAGAGTCATAAACTACACATTATTATCATTGAGTAAAATATTTATCTGGGAGGTATCAACCATATGATATCCTATCCTTTAATGTATTTATGAATAACCACTATGACACATACATTAGTTTCTTTTTGAATTTTTGAAATTGTTGTTATTGGTTAATATTATTTTTTGTCATGGGTTCATTGAAGTTTGAGGTTTTGACTATAACATTGAATGTTTTTTTGGTTTCAAAAAAAAATATAGTGGGTTATGTTTACCTTGTACTTTTAAATTCAATATTTTTTGTGCTTTTATTAAAACAATTTTAATAGATTTTTAATATTTGTTATTAATATCTTACAATTTTTTATAAGATGTAAATATAGGCTACGTTATATATATATATATATATTAATTTTTATCACTTTATATTTGAATAATATTTGATTTATAGGTAAACATAAAATAATTATGGGATTACAACATTATAAATTCTTTCTTGGTCTCCTTGGATTTTCCCATTGGTCTATACCAAGAAAAGGTGAATCATGGTCCAACACATTGGATGGGTTATATCCCATTACATCTTATGTTCTTTGGCAGATCACTAAGGTCATTTTTACAGCCTTATCTATTCTAGGATATATTTCTTATTTCCTTCTTGATTCTCAAATGGAATTTATTGTGTTGAAAAATAATTCATGACCATGGGAAGGAAATTTAAGAACTAAGGATTCATATAATGATTCAGGAAGTCAAGTTCATTATTCTAAAAAAAATGCATTAGTAAATTTATATCAGATGATGACAGAATCTATCCCCAATCTGATTGTATTATGGATTGTAAAAAGTCCCCACATAAATTGAATAATTTCATAATCATCTAGAACATGTTTTTTATTTTTTTTTGAAATATAAATATAACTAATATTTTAATTATTAAACAATTTATACAAGATCTAGAAGAAGGGAGAAGAGATAATGTTTGTGATCAATATGGAGATGATCATGAATCATTGGGAGGTAGTCAGGATGAATGATTTTGAATTTCATATGAGTTATTTTATATTAGGAAATTCAATACATATAATTTTCTGATTGTAAATAAATATATATGAACATTATTATCTATTTAATGTCCTATTATATATATTTATGTTATTATCTATTTCTTTTCATATTAATTATATATATGTACATAATTATCTATTTCTTCTCCTATTGATCACATTTTTATGGAATATTTATCTTCCATATCCATGTTATTGTATCCTTTTTCTACATCAGGAATATTTTTAAATTATGTCACATAGATACATTATATTTTCTTTTTTACTCTCATTTCATTTCATTTTTTATTATTTTTAAATATTTTATATGTAATGAAATAATTTAAAATTGGATGTCCCTTAAATTTTCATATAATTTCTATTATTCCAACTGAAGATTAAAATTCTTTTAATTGACATATTTTATTTTTCATACTAATTCTTCATATCTAAATTTTTTATAGAATTATTCTAAAGTTTATTTTAATTAACAAAAAGGAAAAAAATACTCATTCCCTTATTGTTTAATGTTTCGATATCATGAAAAACTTATTGAATTTTATTTATAAATATTGTATAAATTAAAAAAATTAGTTAATGGTATTTTTTATCTATGTGAATTCAATTTATTGTTACACCTTATGGACACATCTTGTGTTATATTTTCCGCATTTCACTAGAGAAATACAATAATGTTATAATCGATATTCTTTCTTTGAATGACTTTTTTAACTTTAGTAGATATATATATATATATATATATTATTTTTATGGGTAAATAATTCTATGTAATTTCATGTATATATGATATTTTTTATATTTATGCTCCACACATATATGTGGATGTATTATGTTGTGATGTGTTGGCTGAAATTATATAAGCCTAGATTACATTAGGTAAAACATTATAACATATGATATGATTATTTATCAAATATGGTAATTTTACCATGTTTTTATGTTATAATTGTATTGGATGTTATCATCATATTAGTATTATGATATAATTTAAGGATATATTTGATAAACCCCTAATCATTTGTCACTATGATTCATGATCATTTTATATCCAAAGTTTTTTGTCTAGTATCATGTTCATGTTAATTTATATACTTGGTTTTAATATATAAATTATATTATATCTTATGTTATGAATATTCATGTATATTATAGAGTTATTGATTATTTTTTCCACTTAGTTATTAATACCACATATTTCTTTGTTCAGTAATCTATCCATGAAGCCTCATGCAATGATATGTATAAGTGTAAATGAAGTGTGACGAAATTTGTCGATGAAATGAATGATATTATTTTGATTATGTAAACGATTTAATTATTATATTTGATGATGAATAATACAATTAGTGATATGTTTTATGTTTTTTCATGATAGTGGATTTAATATGATATTTTACAACAACAAACAATAACTGTTTAATCCTCAAAAAACTAAGAGGATTAATATAGCTGTGATTTAAACCTCCTCTAAATACTAGAATACCTTAATCAATTAAGAGATGGTTTGAACTACCATTATTTGTGATTAAGAAATTAAATCCAAAATAATTCCTAATATATAAATAACTTTAGTTAATAGAAATTGGGATGAAATATGAGAAAACCTCAATGAATTTTTAAAAAATTCTGTGATATATATTTGAATTCCACATTAAGAATAGTTTTCTTAAAACCTTTATAGAGGGATACACACATGTTTTAAAACATTTCCAAAAAAATGGTTGTTGTCGAACAATTTACCTATAGTGTGTTGAGGATAATTTTAAATTGTTATACACCATATAAATAATAAATATTTCTTATCATTAGTTTACAAAATATTTTACAAAATAATTCCTTAAGAATTAGTTATAACTTCTCAAACATTGAATGAAACATGTTATGCAATGAAATTATATATCTGATATATTTTCCATGGTTTAGTTGAATATCTATCTAAGAAAATTTGGATTATATAATTTTATGTTATTTGATGGATTTATAATTATCCTAATATTTTTCATTGCGGGTGTTTGATGTATATTTAAATGTTTGGGTTACTAATTATTCAATAAATTAATATATTTATTTTATTATTTGTGTTTGATGGAATTATTTTATGAATAAATAATTTATTATATCATTAAGATATAAATTTTATTTTATTCTTATATATTATTATATTATTATGATGTTATTAATATTCTGATCATATAATTTATTTATAAGTGAATTGTGATAATTTCAAGGAAATTGGATCGCTGAATTTAGGATTGATCAACTTATATAAATTGAAAATAATATATAAAGGATAATATTTAAATCAAATAAATTACATTAAAATCAAAAATATGAGAATGGTAGGTCAACTTGTAACTCTAGAAAAAGAAAAACATTAATTCATTCAATGTACAGGGGGATATAGATGAGGAAAACATAATGGAAAAAGAGGGAAACACCATATTAATAGAAGGATAAGTGAATTAAAATGAGTATAAAAATTGAAAAAAATTGTTTTTTAGAACATTGGAAATTATATATATAAGTTTAAATCAATTTTACAAAAAACAAAATAGAATAACTTTATAAAATATGGTTTCAAAAACATTTTACAAAAACACAATAGTTAAATAACTAAACTCTTTAATAAAAAATATTTTCTAAAAACATTTTAGAAATGAAATTTTTAAAAAATGTTTTACATAAAATATTTTAAAACATTTTAAAAACTTAACACTTTTTTAAAAACTGTAATATTTTGTAAATATATATCGAAATAGGTTGGTATAGAGCTCCATTTTTTTTGTGGAAAGAAACCCATATCGAAATATGTTAATATGGAACCCATAACATGATTTTTTAGACTCATAAGTACATATTAATATGAAATAAATGACCTGAAGTCTAAGTGGGCATGAAATCTCATTATATAGATTATTGTTCCATTTATCATAGGTAATTAACTCTGGTCCGCATTGCGTCTACACTACCATGTGATTTCTTGTATCTGTACTATCGGGGGCCACCACTACCCCATGTGTTACCCCTCCACATTTTTCCCCATGCACCGACACCATTCCATGCTACCACTTATGTCACCCATTTCATTGACCTCGTCTTCCCCTATAAGTGATCAACCCACCTCTATCCCCATGTACCCCATAAGTAACCATCCCACCTGTATTGTTTTCTTTGTCATCCTCATATGCTTGGGAAAACCATTCAAGGTCATATCCAACCCACCAGCATCATCCTCACTATTATACCATTGAACTAATGTGAACCATACTAGAGTCATAATTACACTGGGCCTCTAATGTTTACTTGTACGTGGGGAATAAAGGCCCCAAAAAATAATGGGGGAGCTGTGAGCAACAACTTGTATTCAAACCCCATCCGCAATAGTTTAAAGAGAGAACCCCAAACAACTTATCTGGGGGTTATGTGAATATATATATATATATATCCTATAAATCATATAAATATGTAATAAATGGATGTAATAATTATAAAATACATATTATACATGTATAATTGATGTAATTAAATTTTATAATTTATTTACATTATTGGTAGTGTGGTCATTTTTCCAGGACCATAATGTAAGTGTAATAAATTTTCTGGAGTTTAAATACATTATAAATACGATTATTTCTAATTTCATTTATTTTATTTCCAAATATATTCCATTTCCTCTCTTCTCTTACTCATTTTCTAAACCCTAGATGTTGAGAGATGCAATCTGAGTGTATTTAGAGTGCCTTGGATACAAAACTATATTTTCTCAGTTTCTTTGTAATTATAGAAGGTTTTACAATTGAAATGAGTGGTGATGTAGATAATATGACTATGGATAGAATGAATCTCTTCAAATGTTCAATAATTCTCACTTCATCATGGAGCAATATAACATCATGATATAGGGGATATGTAACCTTTAATTTATCTACTGGGATATTAGTGGCTCATATTTTATGGAACCTTATAAGCCCCAATTTAGACTTAATACTTTTATTGACATCCAATATAATTGATTTAATGGAAACGTCCTCCCTCATTTTGGTTTTCTAGCCCCTTCAAATTGGGATAAATGAGACATCCCCATTATTTACAGTTTATACCCCCCAAGTATATCAAACAACCCAAGAATTCTTATATCATCCAAACAATTAGGAAAACCACTTGGCCAACCCCAACATGAAATATATATCCTTACTTTGTATTTGTTAGTGGTGGAGACAATTTGGTCCAGGGGTTAGAGGGGTTTTAATTTACTTGATGCATTTTTCAATCATACTCTTATACCAATACCTTTTTAGTGTAAGGGAAGGAGACATTGAATAAAATTATTTATTTTAATTTCCATAGTTTTTGTTTTAATTTTGGGTTAATTTATTTTTCATATTGCATCTTTTTGTGAATTCTAATTAATAATGGACTTATTATATTATGAATTATTGTTATGTTTAATTAGTGGTCATGATTTTCTCTAGATGTTGACTATGCATTGAAAAAATATATATGACTACTAATGTGAAATAGGCGATGTTATGGAAATGGAAATGAAGAATATATTTCAAAATGGTGAAGCTAGATATATAATAATGAACATATTCACTAATTATATTTTGAATTGCTAATTACAATTTTTGATTTCATTTTATGTTGTCGCATTGACATGGTCATATTATATTATGTGATATATATATATAATATGTCATATTAGATGGATATTATTATTAGGATTTAATTGAGAATGTGCTATTACATTATGTTGGGTATGTTGTGATGAAATCATTTGAAAAATGAGGTGTTAGCTGAAAATTGTGATGATACATAAATATTGAATTAACATTATTGTGTTAGAAAACCTTCCATGAACTAATATTAATATGAGTCTAACATAGGGTATCACAAAATAGGTCAGAAACCCTTGTACTCTAATACCTAGGACAATCGTAACATGGCTGAAATGGAATTATTGATCCCCATGGGTTGGAAACTAGGACCTGGAATCATTGAAAATAATGATATAATAGTTTTACCATATAAACAGAGGAAGAAATAGTTACGAGTCAGTATATTCAAAAGAAACTCCATTGGGAGAACATTATCAGAAGTCAAGAAAGTATAAAAAAACAAATAAGTACAAAAATATTACTATAAAAAAAGATAAAAAACCCAAGTCCCAACATACACAGTACTCCAATCCATGTAGATCAACAAACACCATCTCTTAGTGGTTCATTCTCCATGCTTGAACATGGAAGAATAAAATCAAAAAATGCCCAAAGAAAATGCTAGGATGTGAGATAAAACCCCAGTAGGGTCTAACCAAGTGTTCCATAATAACATTACCAATTAATTAACAAAATAATTCTTTCAATTTTAAATAAGTAGTCCTGAGATTACAGGAGAATATTTAAAACTAACATTTCTTTTTTTATTTCAATTGATGGAAACATTTCTAAACTATTAACTAATAAACATTTTATATAAATAAATTTATATAAATTCCCAAGGAATACAAGCATTTATTAACAAAAAAAGGAATATATAAAAATAATTAATAGTGAGAAACATGGTCATCTGTCAAGAGGTATGATAGTTCTAAGTTATGGGATCCTTACATAATAAAATAGTGATACCGACTATTGGAACACACGTCCCTCTAACACTGGATAATGAGGACAAACCAACATTCCACTAGGTAGAATATCTTCCAATAAATTTATGTTTAATGTTGTAAAGCATCAATCCATTAGTATGGATGCTTTGATCTAGCATGTTAGTAAAAAACAACTCACTAAATTGATAGGTTTTCATAGACTCAAACCAACAATCAAAAATAAGAAAATTATATTAAAACTATCTAAAAAACATTTCTCCATTTTTAATCCCAATATGCCAATTTCTATTTAAAAACCAAATGGTGTTTTTAATCAATTAATTCATTTTTAGGATAAAACCAACAAAGGTTATTAGAAAAACAGTTTATGAAATTTTCCAGAAATACCTATTTCAAATAAATTTCAAAATCAATTTTACAATTTCCATCAAATTCCAATTACAATACCTATTTGAAATTTTAGGTAAATTAAGGGTTTTCCCAAAAATACCATGCCATTTCAATTTCAAAACCTAATTCACAAATTTATTTTTCACATTCTAATTGAATGAAATCAAAACAATCAATAAATTTATGGTTGAATTAATGGAAAACCTTATATAGAACCTCCTACCTTAGATCATAGGATCAAATAACACAACACCCGCAATATGAAATTGCAATGAAGAACATCAACGATGAGGATAATGGAATTAAATCTAGATTCAATAAATGAAACAATGGAATTTATATCTCTGAATAATTGAAAGATCTAATGAACCCTAAGAAAAAGACAAGAAGAGAGTGGTAGATAGAAAATGGGAGAATCACTCTTACTAGGAAGAGATCGAAGAACATTATACTTTCTTGCATCCACCTTGTAAAGGGGTTAGAATAGAAAAAATTAGTTCTTGGGAGCTCCAGATACCTTTGAATTTTTCTAACACTGAGTTAGGGAAGAAAACAGGTCTAAATGGGGGATTTAGGATTTTTTTATAATTTTTGGAAGTAAAAATGGATGTGAACACTATTATATATGCATAGATGGAAGGTTTTTCAAACATTGTTCCCTAAAAATGCACCCCAATAAAGTGTTGAACCATTTCTACATGGTGGGGGGATAGTTTTTTAAACCGTGTTCCTACAGTGCAATCCCTCACTATTTGGTTTTGCATGATTTTCACTAGAAGGGTGCATGGTTTTTCGAAAACCATATGCCAAATGACCTCCCAAGACCCTTCCAAAAGTTTCCAAATTTCTCTTGAATTACCACTACATGAGATCTAACCAAATAAAGTTCAAAATAAGTGTCAATAAGTACCTAAAATTGTTACATGATGTTACAACCTCCCCAAAATAGAAACTTTATGTCCCATGAAATCCTTTTAAGAAGTCTCCAGGTCAAATATATAAGGCCACTTGTATCTCATAATTTTCTCCCTCTCTCACATGTCATGAGTATCAAAACCATGCCACCACAACACTCATTCCAAATGTATCATCCCCCATGAATTACCTTAAATTCTAAATCAACTATTTAGACTTTATGACCAGTCACAGATAAATTAGGCACATGTTCAAGACCACTCCTACTCAGAACATGAGATGGATTAGAAAGATATTTCTATAGACGAGGTACATGGAACACAATATATATCTATGTCCTATATAAAGGATGTTTTAAATGATAATACATTTTCCCCACTAGTTCAAAAACCTAAAAAGTCTAAAAAATAAGATGAAAGAATCCGTTGCATCTCAAGCAGTTGATGAACCAAACATGTATATGATTTAATGAACACCTAATCACAAACTTATAATCATTGAAATCTATGATGTTGATCAATATAATATTTATATTGTTTATGTTCCATCAACATTATCTAAAAAAATTAACTGAATATTTTCTTTCATTTCATAAACATCTCTTATCCCAACCAAGGAACTTTCGTAGATATCCAACCAACATAATGGATTCTTACAAGGCCGAATAAGAATGGCCTCAAAAGGATCCATTCTGATCATGAACTGGCATCTATTGTAATATGAAAAATCAACCGGTCCCAAATGGTCATCCCAAGCTCCACGAAATTCAAGAATACAATCATGAAGTATTTCTTTAGGAATTTTTACAACTAATTCTTTCTATCTATACTCAAATGATCATGAGATAATATTGCCTCCTAAAGGCCTCTCCAAAATCATGAAGTAAATAAGAAATCCCTTTTAGAGACTATAGTAAATAGAATTCCATGAAAATGAACAATCACTTTCACATATGCATATGTTCATGTTATGAATGGTTATAATGTGAGTTTATTTTTTAAACCCATCGATCACAACCCATATAAAAGTCTTCAATATATGGTTATGTGGAAAACAAACGAACAAGCCCATAAAGATCTTATCCCACTTCCATGTCAGCGCTGGAAGTGGATGAAGCTATCCCGAAGATATATGGTGCTCAGGTTTGACCAGTTGGAAAGTATAACAAATTAAAAAAAATTAAAAATGCCACATCTCATACCAATCAACCAAAATCATCGCTGCATGTCATATTACATGTTCATGGTTCTTAGGGTCACAAACCATTGGGAATTATCAAAATCCATCAAATTCAATTTACTTACCAATAAAGGTACAAAAATGATTATGATACCATAGAATTCCCTCTGTTGAAATTAACCACTCAATAATTGTCTCCCCACAATAAAGAGTGTCTCTAATTCTATGGAACTCATAATTAGGTTTTTGTTCCTGATGAATCATATCAACCTGAGAAGAGGTTAACTGAAAACTGGCCAAGAAAATCCCAGAACATATTTCCTATATTCCGATATAAATGTTTGAAAAAAGATCCATCTTGTTCCACTATTTCGATGAATCTTTCATGGCCTAGGCTAAATTTATCCTACTCGATACATTTTATTAAAAAATCCATTTCCTCAGGGTGTTGGAAATGTCAAATTCAATATATTTTAGGTACTCCACCAAATGACTCTAGTGGATATTAAAATATTTTTGAGAGAAGATATAACTCAATCTATTATGGTCAGAATACATGGTAATCCATTATCTGAAATGGTAATGCCACAAAATCTTAAGAGCTAGAATCAAGGATAAAAGGTCAATTTCATGGGTCTGATATTTCTTACCATGTGACCTAAACTACTGAGACCTATAAGTAACAAATTAATTTTCCACTATTTGAACATATCTCAAACCTAGACCTGATGCATCACAGAAGATCGCATATGTTTTACTATCCTTTGGAAGTGACAACACTAATGATGTGGTTAAAATATGTTTCAAACAAACAAAATAACACTTGAATTTATATTCCAAAAAAACATTACTCTCTTATGAATCAGAAAAGTCATTAGAGAATATAATTTTTAGAAGTCCTTTATAAACCATGAAAAATACCTCGCCAAACCCGAGAAGCTATGAATCTTGAAATAATTACATAATTTCTCTCATGTCATAACATATTTTACCTTCTCTAAAAGAACCGATATTCCATGTTACAACACAACATGTACTAAGAACAACAAAGGGCCTCTGAACAACACTACGAGAGGTTGAGAAGAACCCTGAAATTGTGAACCACCATAAGAAACATCACAACTTATATTTCCTATGATGGATCTATCATAAAATCGACTAAGAGAAAATAGAACTCCCATCAACCCTAACTTTTTATCCCAGTCCATATCAACCATCAAAACTCTATCTAGAATAACAATATATGATGGATGATTTAGTAGGAAATCATGATAGGGAATATTATTTCTATGTCCCTTCTTAGACTCCTGAGTCTTCATATTCGAATTTGATAGATTCTATATTGAAAATTGAACAATCTATGAAAAGTGATATTTATATTCTCTCATGGTTCTATCATCTTCCATGATTTTGAAAAACATTTTAAACATAGACAACACCATAGAAACTAGATAGAACTGTTTGGTGAAAATAAAACATTAAATTATTTCCACTATAAGGCCTCATGCCTTTTCTCCATCACTATCATGTACCAAAATCTATTTCTAGGTCCTTCCATCTTGAAGGTTGAACATTTGAACATAATTTCAGCAGGTGTTTCCAAGAACTCAAACAAAAGGTCAAATCTCATCAACCAATCCTCTTTATTTTGAGGATTTTTTGAGAATTGGAATGATAGAGGCATTGTATGAAAGATCTTCTAATAGAAATTCTAGAAGACATCCCTATGAGATTACTTAGATAGATCCTGAATAGGAATAAGTGTAGGAGTATATCCCAGATCTTAGATAACACAGACAATAATCTCATTTAGATTATAGTATACATGAGGATATTTTTGTTATTGTTCATCAATATATTCCTCATGCAACCCATTAAAATTTCTTCTTAGAGGAATGATTCTACACAACATATAAAGACAATATAGAAGACTTTTTGAAGGATTAATTAGTCCAACATTCAAGTAAGGGAGACATGGGAAATTAATCCCTACAAATAAGAAAAAAAATATCTATATTTCATCATATCCAAACCAAATGTTGGAAAAATACTAGAACAAATCATCAAGAAGTCATTCCAAAACAACCCCTAGTGGCTTAAGTTTCATCATATCTAGATATTTCTAGGAACACATTTAAAAGTACCTCCAATATCCTAAAAAGATTTCACAATTTCTTGATGAAATCAAGGCAAAATTCATAACATGCACCATTGATACCAATTTTTCAAGAACCTACCCAAAGAAAAAGGTACCCTGATTCCCATGTTGATGTTGACATATCCCAAATGGAATTCCTGATTACCACATGTTAGAGACTAGAATATGTCATTACACATGATAAAGTGGGAAATGTTTTTCCACATAAACCATATAAGAAATAGTTACAAGTAAGTGTGATAAAAACAAAACTCTATAAGAAGAACCGTACCTAAAGTCAAACAGTTATAAAATACCCAATAAGTACATCAAAAATTACTGTAAAACAGGATAAACAACCCATGTCATAATTGACATGATACTCCATGTCATAATGATTAATAACCACTAACTCCTAGTGGTACTTTACCCTTTCCTAAACCTAGTAAAAGGAAATATACAGAAGACCGAAGGAAAAGGTAGTGCCTGAGGTAAAAAAACTTTTTAGGGTATCAGCACATGTTCTATAATAATATTCCAAAATAATTATCGAAATAATTATTTAGATTTTATAAAAACATGCATCAATGTACAAGGGAATATTTAAAATAAATCATGCCTTTTCATTCATATTGATGGAATCATTTCTAAGCATTTTTTTAATAATAAATTTATTTAATTCGGTTAATATAAATTCACAAGGAATATATAAATTAGTTTATAAATACTGACATATACTACATCGAATTATATTACTCAACATTGTTTTCTTCCAAGAGTTATGATAGTTCTATGTTATGGGAACATTACAAAATCAAATAGTTAGAATGAGAATGTGCACACACATCCCCCCGATAATGTCCAAAGTGGACTAACCAAAATCCCACAAGGGATATGATCTAAAAATAAGTTTAATGAATAATTGAAAAGAATCAATCCATTACAAGGTAAATTCCAACCAAGTGCACTTTTCCCAAATAAACCACTAACTACCCATGTTTTCATATCTTCTAACAGACAATCAAAAATGAGAAAATTATTTTAAAACAATTTAAAACAGAATCTCCCCATTTTCAATTTCAAAATGACAATTTCAATTTAAAATTAAAACAAGGGTTTTAATTAATTAATTTATTTTCACCATAAATCCAACCAATTTTATTATAAAAAAATTAAATAATTTTTTAAATTACCAACTTTAAATAAATTTCACAATCAATTTTACTATTTCACAAAAATTCCATTTACAACCCCAATTTCTAATTTCTTTAAAATTAGTAGTTTTCACAAAAATACAATGGCAAATAAATTTCAATATCAATTCACATATAATTGGTTCTCACAATTTAAAATAAATTAATCAAAACCATCAAGGAATTTGGGGTTAAATTAATTGGTAAATCTCATATGGAACCACCAATCATAGATTACGTGATCATGTAACACAACACCTGATATTGGAAACACTAATGAAGAAAATCTACATAGAAGAACATTTAATAAAACCTGGATTAAAGATTAAAAATAATGGAATTTCGATCCCTCAATAATAGGAAGATCTAACAAACCCTAAGAGGAGAGATGAAGAGATCATGATATAGCGAAAGTGGGAATAACTCTTACTAGGAAGAAATCAAACAATGTTTGAATTCCCTAGACATTCCCTAGAAAGGATTTAAAGGATAAAAAATTAGATCTTTTGAGCTATAAATATATAATAATTCGTCCAAACATGAGTTATGGCCAAGAGATATTCTAAATGGGGCATTTAGTAAATTTTTTATAATTTTTTTAAACAAAAAATACTGCAACCATGGTTATTAGGAGAGGGACACAAGGTTTTTAAAATCGTGAAACCTAGCTAGAAATCCCTTAAATGGATGAACAATTTATTCTAGGTTCATTCATGGTTTTTCAACTATTCTTAAACCATTAAAACCATCACCATATTGGTTAATATGGTTTTCACTAGAATGTTGCATAGTTTGGGAAAACTGTGCACTAGTCACACACAACTCAAGATCCATCCAAAATTTTCAAAAAGTCCCCTAAAGAAACAATAAATGAAAACTTAAAAATAAATAATGAAAAGAGGGGACAAGGTGTACCTGAAAATAGTACAAGGAATTTACATATGGTTATGATTAAGGTGGTGAGAGTTTCTAATAGATTGGGTCTGAATGAAATTTAATATTAAAATATTAATAAATTAATTCATGTTAGGTAAAAAGTAAAGTCATATTTGTATTGTTAATGTTCATATATTTTTTGATTCTTTCAATAAATAGTAAATTATTTTGTAAGATTACAATAATTAGATTTTATGTTTTGTTTTATTAAATAGATAATTTATTAAAATTGAGTAACCATGTGCTTAAATTGGAATATTTTAGTATATTAATTCATGTAGATCATGGTTTTATTTTTGTAGGTTAATATTATAAATTTCAGTTTGATTAAATAGGCCAAAATTAATAAGAATAGTAAAAATATAATATTGGAGTAGTGTTTTCTATTAAAATTTTCTATTTAATATTATTTATCATCTATAGTTTGTAAATGTGTTGATGGTCATTCTCATGGGACACTGTGGTTGATTATAATCTATTATACTGTTATTATTGTTTCTCATAGTAAATCATAACATAATATTTATTTTATTGTATATAGTTTATTCATGTATTCTACACACTTTTTTATACACTTGTTTTATTGTTTACATTTATGTTTATTTGTTTATCCAGTTTATTATTTCCATTTGATCAATATTATATTCATAGGAAATAATAGATACTCATTTTGAAATATGCATCATTTTATAGGATGTAATGTATTAAGGTTGACATGTAAAAATATCCTCAGGCCCAGGTGGCTTAATTTTATTTTATGTTTTTGAATGTGATAGCTTGGGGTTATAAAATGAGTCATTGAGTTAATAATGTGGTGATACAACAGATTATGTAAAAATTCACACTGGTTGAGGGATGTGATTTCCGGTTATGATGTTCTGATGGTGATGAGATGATTCACTTATGTTTAGAGCTATGTTTTTTTGTTTTTCTATCAGATATTATGTTGTTATAACGATAATTGGTACAGGTTGAGAGCCAATATTGCCTATTTTCATTAATATATTGATAGTTGTTGTGTTTTATCAGTATTTGTGATGTTCTTTAATTATTCAACTCCAATTTTACAATTTTTATTTCCTATCTTTTTATTATAAACACCTTGAGTTCAAAGTCACAATTGTATACTTACTTGTAGTAAAAAATTGTCTTAATATGATAAACCACTATAGGAGATGTAGTTAAATATAGATGACAAAAAAATTCTTATATTTATTTTTATCTTAACCCAAATTATATCCCCGATGAGTTGTTTCATGCATATATATCCTAGAAAATATATCTCACATGGATATAAAAATAATCCAAAATATAATACTATTGATTACTCTTATGTGTTCATCTCTCTATAGAGTTTCCTAAGTTAATTTTTTGGATATATCGATGGAGAATGGAGGTGCTTCTGTTTGGTAAAACTGGAGTGATTCACAGGTGTTCTTCATGAATTCTTCTTGATGTATTATATTCATTATCGTATAGATTCTGGGTTTTAGGGGAATTGGAATTTTATATCCATATATATGTATTAAGATTTTATTTTTTGTTCTATTTTTTATTGAGATATTAAAATGGTAATGCCTCTCATACATATGAATGATATATTGAGTGTTAGTATCCAACCCACAACCCATTGGAGGTGGGATTCAACAATCACTATCATATCCACCAATGACCTGAGTGGTGTTTCCACTTGGGTAGGTCAATAAAAATGTAATATTGACTTGTACGAAATGAGATACTAAATTATATGGCATGATATTTTCTATTATATGTTTATATTTCCATGTTATGATCGTTTACATTGTGATGAATATACCAAATTGTGATACGTTTAGAGAATATTGATATTTTTGTAGAGTGTTGTAAATTATGAATGTGTGGTTGTAAGACCCACATGATACATGAAAATAATTGTGATGTGATATATAATGTTTCTTCAATTAATAATGTATATATCATTATACCATATAGTTTTACTCTTAAGGATGTATATCTATTTGATTATCGAATTTTTACATAATTTGAAACCATATATGAGGAGTAGTGAGTACATTCTATCATGTTACTACTCTGTGGTAGTTTATTTAGAATTGATTTTTTTCCTTTTAGGTATGACCATTGAAGAAATATTGAATATTTTACAATCAGAGTAAAAATGTTTTAACAATATCTTCTCTCCATTATAAATGAGAATGATTTTTTATGTTTTATCCTTATTATAGGTGTATTGGGTCCGGAAAAACTTTATTTATTATTCTTTGTGGTTTATTGTTTTCTATTTATCATGATGACTCTATTTTTTCATGAAATTGGGTGTATTGGGTTATATGTGCATAAATATCTTGTATCCATAAATATACTTATATTAATGATTATACTGAATGAATATTTATGGAAATTTCATGACTTACTATGGATTCATTTTTACCACCCCTTATATATTCTATCTATGAAATATGTAAACTTTTTGTTTGAATTCCAAGATAGATACATGATTAGGGACTACGTTATGTTGATCATAAATATATTATATAGTGTATGATAGTAGAGATAAAAAATGGTTTGGATTCCATATAAGAATTTATCTTTCTTATTTTTCATTATTTTTTATTGACAAATCAATAGTGTCCTAGTTATCATGTTTATGTTTTTATTTTTGATTTTATATTACCCCACTTTTTACAAAAGATTCATTATCATTTTTTTATTCATCCTGGATTCAGTTTATTAGTTTCTTTAACTTTATTAATTAATTATTTTTAGAACTTATTATGAAGATAAATCACCCCCTAATTTTTTATGAAATACTGATCTCATGTTTTCATCCTCTAGAGAATACAAAATGAGGTTTAATCCTTCTAGTGAATTTTACAGGGTGTCGTACCGCTATGTGTGTAATTTTAGAAAATGTACAAGTGATAATTTTTTTTGAGTTTTTAGATATTTTTATAAATAATATTTTCTTATATATTATTGGAATGTAACATATAAATATATATGTACATTATAATCATATTGTATTTTCAAGTTATCACAGTTATATGGGGATGTTTTCAATTGTAGAAGTATTTTTTATAATATTTATGTTTTTGGAAAAAGTATTTAATTTGAATTTATTTTATCTTATATGGGACACATTGGGTGGAAAAAAAATTTCTCATGCTTTACTCACTTTAGAATATAAGAATTTCATGAAAAATGTTTTGTTGTATACCTCTATAATTAGATGATTGGAGTGAGATTATGCTGAGTCAAACAAATAAACATTTAGGATAATTAAAAGACACAAATAAATTTTTAATATTTAATAAAATATTTGTATGTGGTGAATTAATTGATCAAACCATGGTCATTATTTCATATAACACACTTTCAAGATCTATTGTCATGTTTTTTGATAAAAAAATATGTAATATTTTTTTATTTTTATTTCAAATTATGTTAATATTATGTAAAACAAATTATTGTTTATTGTTGGATCATGTTGTGTGATTATATACTGGGTAAACCTTATTTAATAAATTTTTAATGATTATAAATTAATTGTATATATGACATATTTTTGTTTATTATTTATGTACCTTAATAAAATTGTTTTCGAAAACATTTCAAAATTAAAATGTTTATATATCAGGGGAACTTTATACTAAGCCTGTTTTTATGAATATTATTAGAATAACTTCTATTTCATTTGTTAAGGGAATGGAAATGTTAAAAAGTGATATTTATTTTGAAATTGTGATTTGATATATATAAATATATAAATATTTATAATTTGAAGGTATATTTAAAAAATGAAAATGATTTGAATTACTATTTTGTTTTGATAATGGTTATTGTAACAGCCCGAGATTTTATGAAAAATATTATTTTTAATTTTATTAATGTCTTGTGTTGTACGCTACACCAGAAGGAGTTTGCACAACACGCATCCTTGACTTGCCTTTCATTACATGCAATCACAACCTTCCTCGATAGCGTGTGTAGTACGCAATACTGAGTTTCACGAAACAACGATATGTTATTAAAATATTATTAAAACTAGCCGTTATGAATAGTAATAACCACTTTTTAAATTTTAGAAAATTTACATCTCAAAATGGACTTCATTTTTGGATTCGGAGTATCGAATTTAGCCTAAGGTGAAATTTTGGTACTTTTCAGATAACTTTCATATTCTGATGAATAGTGAAAATTACTAAATTATAATTAAAATCAACTTTTTAATCGAAATAATTCATAGTGATAAATTATTAATTTGAGTTGTTTTAAAGTATATTTAGAATATATTTTTACAATTTAATACAATGTTGGTCATTGGTTGTAATTTCACATTTAAACCAGACATAATCAAGTGTCAATCTTTTGATAGATATTGTTTCTTAAAAACACGCTATTTTTTTAACAGCGGGATTTACTTATAAAATCAATTAATGAAACTTCTATGTTATGAATTTGGTAAAATAGACTTCATTTTTGAATTCGGAATATGAAATATAGCTTAGGATGAAATTTTGGCATTGTTCTGAAAAACATCAATTTTTGATGAATAGTGAAACTACTAAGTGGTAGTTAAAAAACTGAATTTTTCATAAAACTGAATTTTACCGCTTCTGTGAATGGAATTTTATAAAATCCAAGAGACACGGTTGATGTCGGTAAGTAAAATGTGGTTCAATGAGACGAAAATAATTTTTGGTGAATAGTAACTTTTTACTTTTATTTACCACGGTTAAAAGTAAATAGGGTAATTAAGGGTAAGAATGATATTAATATTACCCTAAAACATTTTCTAATTCTATTGTACAAGTGTATCTCGACCAAAAACAACCTTAAGTATAAAATATTATCATTTATGCCCACTTGGATTAGATTAGGACATTTATTATTATTTAATTGAAAGAAGAGTTAAAAGAGTTAAAATCAAAGTTTATTTACTAAAAAAAAATTAAATTAGGGTTGTACATAAGATAAATTCGATTGTAAGTATTCATTATAAATCTAAAAAGATTTCCTACATAATGTTATTTTATTTGTAATTTTTAGACATCAAATAATTTAATTTATTTATGACACAAAGACGATAGAATAATTATCTTATTTATGAAATATTGACATAATTGATGTTATAAACACCAAAATAAATGTAATTTGAGACGTTTTATGAATTCCACTAATTTTATAGGTTACTATGATATATTATTGTTGATTTAATCAACTTGGTTCGAACATATAATTCTTTTATTACTTTCAAAAAAATCATATATCAAATAGTGTCAAAATTCACACAAAATAGTTTTTAAATAAAATAAAATATTATTAATTGTTATTTTATTCCTAAAAATCTAAGGTTCGGACAAATGACTTAGATAAAGATATATATATTAATAATAAACAATTTGGGGTTCGTTTGGCATGTTATAGTAAGTGTATTAACCATATAGTGAAAGAAAACAAAAAGACACGGTAAAAGTTAAATTATTTAACTTAGAGTTAAATCTAATTGATAAGGTTAAACTAATACCCTAAACATGTCTGAATCCTATTGGTTGATAGGATTTCGACCCATCCCCACTTTATCTTCGAAATAAGACCCTTTGGAACCATTATAAACAGATTTTGACTTTAATATAAAATAATATTTTGAGATATTCCTAAGGTGCCCCCCTCCTCCCTTATAAAAGGGAACCTCCTCCCCCTCCTCCTCACACCAATTTGAGCACTCAAGCTCGGCCAACCCCTGCCATTTTCTCCTCTCCACTTCCCTAGAATAATCCTAGAGGTCCTGGTATTCTTCAAAGACCAATCTTAGTTCCCTAAGTGGAGGATTCAAAGAGACGTTCTAAAGAAGAGGTAATATCCATTACAGATCTTTTCATTTTCTTTCTTCTTCAACTTCTTCTTCTTTAGTTGTTTCATGATAATGTAATAACATCAGTATTACTTAAATACTGATATGTTATTATAAATATGAAACAACCCTAATTCACCTTCTATCCATCCTACGGAAAAATGAAATCACCGCACGTGCGTACGTACGGAATACCGTCTCCACGCCGTGGTGTGATCTATTTTCCACCATCACCTTACAAGGATGGGTATAATGGTGTAATGAGTAACTATTTATGATTATTATAAAATAATATTGATACTGAAATAATATATATATACTCCAATACAATTCCATGATCATAGGAACGATATCATCACTCGTGCGTACGTACAGAATACCGTCTCCACGATGTGATGCGACTCGTTCTACATGATCATCATTACATAGTAATTATATATCTGAATTGAATTAATAAATATGATATATGTTACACTAATACCATTCTGGATATAAGGTATCTATAACCTTAAAATAAGAATAAGAATTTATTCGGCAAAACACGCATAAGAACAAAAGGCAATAAAGACCCGAGTAACAAGTAACAATGAAATATTACTAACAAGAAGCTAAGAATATGACCATATATGATATCATATAAATATTTATGATTCTGGAATAAGTCAATAACATTATATAAACCATTATACAGGAGCTTCGGACACGTACAAAGCAAATCGGACCTAAGCTAAGGAAAATATCACAATCTCATTTTTATCCGAGATTGTTTATTCGTAAGTATTTACTGGGGTGTATTTTATCATCCACATTCATGTTTCATAAATATGTAATACTATTTCCATCCACCTACAATTGTTTAAATCTATTTTTACCCTTCGGTGAGTTTTTAGTAATATGTATGAAAGGAATCTTTTGTCGTTTTTCGTACGAGGTACTTTTTGACTTTTCTGACAAAAGTACGAAGAATGTTTTTTTAACTTATACGGCATGAATGGAATTTTAAAACATTATTTCCAAGAAGCATCCTTTACAAGATTTCAAGTTTATTTTTAATCAACTTATTTTAGTTTATAATTTTATAACATGTTATGAAAGGAAAAGTGTTTTTGAAGAAGAAAGGATATTTTCCTCCAGAATGAAGTTCAAGTTTTTAATCAAAATTATTTTCCATCTAAGATAATAAAGGGTACTGTTTTTATCCATATTATTACATTGATTTGATTATGTTGTGATGGAATTATTTTTATGAATTCCTTTATTTTATATGAATTGTTTTATGATGTCATGATGTTTAAGAATCCCATTTTTATTACATGGGTTATGCAATGATGTATGATTTATGATTTTGTGGCACACATAAGAATGGTATCATTATGAGATGGGTGGGACCTATATCTCCCTCCAATACATTGGGTAAAGATTTTATATCTCATGAGATAGACATGGCTGGAATGGTAGGTTATACCGGTTCAGTGAAACAGGACTGAAATGAGGGTGACTCGGTTCAGAAAGGGACTTTGTCCACTAAGATAGTCTTGGCAATGAGTCTTGACTAACATGAAATGATTCTATATGATTATGTGTGTATGCCACAATGTTTCATGTTTTAAGTTATGATTATTGGGATTTCATTTCACTACTATGATTTATCCCATGTTATGAAATTATGCTCTCTTTTGTAGGTTAAGATTTCCAAAAGTTATGTTCTTATGAATATGATGTGATTGACTTTTCTTTTGTTTACCCTTACTGAGCATTTGAGATCACACTACTGGAAATATAGAATTTCCCAACGGTTTAGAACCATTGGGAAAGGCTGGAGAACCGTTGGTATATGTTATACCAACGGTTCTGCAAACCGTGGGGAAGTAAGCCGTTGGGAAAGGCTTTTCCCAACGGTTTACACAGAACCGTTGGGAAAGGTCTTTCCCAACGGTTTGTCCCATTGGGAAATCAACACATAATTTCTTTTCCCAACGGTTTACAAACCGTTGGGAAAGGTTTTGACCAACGGTTACATGAACCGTTGGTAAAAACCACCATGTGACAGGGTATCCCAACGGTTCCTTGAACCGTTGGTAAAAACAGCTAATAGAGCCTATGCCAACGGTTTTCAAATCGTTGGCATAGGATTTGCTGTGAAAATTGCACAGCAGCCTACAATTTGCACTGCAGGTTTGGTTTTTGGGCATTCACCCTCGGTTTCAATTCAATTTTCAATCCAATTATGCCCTCGTTTTCAATTCATTTTTCAATCCAATTATTGTACCTGTAACACATATAATGCATACATATATAGAACAAACCAACACATACAAATAATTAAAACCAACCAACCAACACATATAATGCATCCTGAAAATATACTCATCCAAAATTAAAGTAGAATTCATAACATAATTATAAACATACATAATTCATTTATAATTCATTTTAAAATTTAGATGACAATCATATGTGGAATCCGGAATTCAATTCATAATTTGATTGGTTTTTCATATACCATATATTTTTAATAGAAATGATATCCATTTTAAACAAAATACATACATCTGGAATGATACCAGTCACACCGTGCCTCGGATTGAGGCAAGGTTAACTCGTACACGTCACAAATGAATCATTGATCGTTGTCCTAAAGTAACAACATATTCCGAAATCGTTTGGTCTGTTTTGCGTATGTCAGTTGTTGTTTTCACTTAAAATGAAGTGTTTTTTAAATAAAAGAGAGACACTTTGAATGGTGTCGGCCACACCGCGTCTCGTATTGAGGCGGGGTTAACTCGTACACATCACAAATGACCCATGGATTGTTGTGCTAAAATATAAACACAATCAGAATGCGTTTGGTTGGTTTTCCGTATGAATTTAAAATGTAGTCCATTTTAAAGAAAAGAGATACACTTAGAGTGGTCTCGGCCAAACAACGACTCGGATTGAGGCGTGGTTGACTCGTACACGTAACATATGACCCATGAATCGTTGTCCTAAATTTTCAACAGATTCCGAATGTGTTTGGTCAGTTTTTCATATGTCAGTTGTATATTTCACTTATAATCTTGTCCTTTTTAAACAAAAGAGACACAGTCAGAGTGGTACCGGCCACACCGCGTCTCGGATTTAGACGGGGTTGACTCTTACACGTCTCAAATGACCCATGGATCATTTCCCTAACGTATCGACACAATCCGAATACGTTTGGTCGGTTTTCCATATGCCAGTTGATGTTTTTCACTTAAAATGACGCCCTTTTGAAACAAAAGACGGACACTATGAGTGGTACCGACCACACCGTGTCTCCAATTGAGGCGGGGTTGATTTGTACACGTCACATATGACCCATGGATCGTTCTCCTAAAGTTTAAATGGAAACCGAATGCGTTTGGTCGGTTTTCCGTATGTACTTAAAATGTTGTCCATTTTAAACAAAAGAGTGACACTTAGACCAATCCTGACCACACCGCGACTCAGATTCATCCCAGGTTGGCTCATACATGTCACATATGACCCATGGATCGTTGTGATAAGTTATCAAAAGATTAAAAATGCGTTTGGTTGGTTTTGCGTATGTCAGTTGTTCTTTTCATTTATAATCATGTCCATTTTAAACAAAAGTGACAGAGTTAGAGCGGTGTCGGCCACACCGTGTCTCGGATTAAGACGGGGTTGACTTATACATGTCACATATGACTCATGGATCGTTGTGCTAAAGTATCGATAGAATCCGAATGCGTTTGGTCGTTCTTTCGTATGTCAGTTGATACCTTTCACTTAAAATGATGTCCTTTTGAAACAAAAGATGGACACTTTGAGTGGTGTCAGCCGCACCGCATGTCGGATTGAAGCGGGGATGATTCGTACACGTCACATATGACCCATGGATCGTTCTCCTAAAGTTTCAACAGAAACCGAATCCGTTTGGTCGTTTTTCCGTATGTACTTAAAATGGTGTCCATTTTAAACAAAAGAGAGTCACTTAGACTTATCCTAGACACACCACGACTCAGATTCATCCCGGGTTGTCTCGTACACATCACATATGACCCATGGATTGTTGGGATAAATTATCAACAGATTCGGAATGCGTTTGGTCGGTTTTCCGTATATAAGTTGATGGTTTTCTCCTAAAATGACGTCCTTTTGAAACAAAAGATGGACACATTGAGTGGTGTCGGCCACACCACGTCTCCGGATTGAGCTGAAACCACCGTGTAACATTCTAATTATTATTTGTGACGTGTACGCGCAGACGGCACATCAATTGGACGTGCGGTTTGCGCGGTACGACTCAATATTCGTGTTTTAAGTGATGCGCGCGCTTCGTAAACGCGCGTGAGGGGGGTCCAAACGGGCCGAACGAAGTCGGAATGGCCTGAAATCAGACGAAAATACGGGAGAGTGATTTATGAAGTGGTCGAGCAGATGGCACGTCAATCGGACATGCCGTGTGCCCGCGGTGACCGACAACGTAGTTCTGTTGTCAGAAACGGCCAAAATGGGCGTCCAACAGTCAAATTCATAGCGGACGACCTCAGATTGAGCTGAAACCACCGTGAAACATTCTAATTATTATTCGTGACGTGTACGCGCAGACGAAACGTCAATCGGACGTGTGGTTTGCGCGGTACGGCTCAATATTCGTATTTTAAGTGATGCGTGCGCTTCGTAAACGCGTGTGAGGGGGGTCCAAACGGGCCGAACAAAGTCGGCATGGCCTGAAATCAGACAAAAAATATGGGTGAGTGATTTCTGAAGTGGTCGAGCATACGGCACGTCAATCGGAAGTGCCGTGTGCCCGCGGTGACCGACAACGCTGTTCTGGTGTCATAAACGGCCAAAACGGGCGTCCAACGGTCAAATTCATAGAGGACGACCTCGGATTGAGGTGAAACCAACGTGCAACATTCTAATTATTATTCGTGACGTGTACGCGTAGACGGAACGTCAATCGGAGGTGCGGTTTGCGCGGTACGGCTCAATATTCATGTTTTAAGTGATGCGCGCGCTTCGTAAACGCTCGTGAGGGTGGTCCAAATGGGCCGAACGATTTCAGAATGGCCTGAAATCAGGCGAAAAATACGGGTGAGTGATTTATGAAGTGGTCGAGCAGACGGCACGTCAATCGGACGTGCCGTGTGCCCGCGGTGACCGAAAACGCAGTTCTGGTGTCATAAACGGCCAAAACGGGCGTCAAACGGTCAAATTCATAGCGGACGACCTCAGATTGACCTGAAACCACCGTGCAACATTCTAATTATTATTCGTGATGTGAACGCGCAGACGGAACGCCAATCGGACGTGCGGTTTGCGCGGTACGGCTCAATATTCGTGTTTTAAGTGATGCGCGCTCTTCGTAAACGCGCGTGAGGGGGGTCCAAATGGGCCGAACGAAGTCGGAATGGCCTGAAATCAGACGAAAAATACGGGTGACTGATTTCTGAAGTGGTCAAGCAGACGACACATCAATCGGACGTGCCGTGTGCCCGCGGTGACCGACAATGCAGTCATGGTGTCATAAACGGCCAAAACGGGCGTCCAACTGTCAAATTCATAGCAGACGACCTCAGATTGAGCTGAAACCACCGTTCAACATTCTAATTATTATTCGTGACGCTTACGCGCAGACGACACGTCAATCGGACGTGCATTTTGCGCGGTACAGCTCAATATTCGTATTTTAAGTGATGCACGTGCTTCATAAACGCGCGTGAGGGGGGTCCAAGGGGGAGGGGGGTTGTCCGGGGTCCAAGAATGAGGGGGGTTGTCCAGGGAGTTCACAAACACCCAACCACTAAAAGACAACAACATCCATAAAAACAGACAATATATAAAAATAACTCAACTCCAATTCTATTCTACGAGTCTAGATAAATCCAACAACTAGAATAGATTAAACATCAAATCTCAGTAATATATGTCAAAAATGTAACGGATCAATATGTCCCACATCAACATCACCATCACCATCATCATCATCATCATCATCGCCCTCTTCATCGTCCTCATAATCGTCCTCACCCTCCACAGCGCCTTCCTCCTCGCCTTCGCCCTCCTCCTCGCCCTCCTCATCTCCCTCCTCTTCCGCATCAGACTGCTCGCCATCATCATCTTCAAGATGGACATCGGCCTGACCACCACTGGAACTGCCACCTGGTGCACCATATATAGAATGCATCGACGACATGTATTCATCAATCACTGGGCTGGCCTCTGCTGGAAGTGTTGGACGTAGAACTTCAATAAATTTCATAAATGCACTGTTTTCCCTAGCAGACTGTTCTGCCGTCTCTGTGGCCCTTTTCTCAGCCTGTTCTGCCTGTTCCCTAACTTGCTGCAGCTCGGTGGCACTACAACTCGTACCTGAGGCAGTCCAAAACCTCGTCGAGGCTATCCTAGGTCGGCAACGTACTCTGCCAGAATGATCCTCTCCCAACACCTGATGTAAGTGATCAGATGGCCCAAATTTGTCTGCTTTTTGGGCATCGAGGGCCTCTAAAGCATCCTGTTACAAATATAAATATATTATTAAGTTACGAAATAGATATTAAAATATAAAATCAACAGATTAAAACTTACAATATACTACTGAGTCGCTTCGTTGACAACACTTCCATCCTTTTTTCGTCTACTCAAGCAAAACAGTTTTGCTCGAGGCACACGTCCTTCAATATTTTGTACTTGCCTCTACAATGACATTGAAAAAAAAAAGTTATATAAAGACTTCAGCAAATAATTAAATAATTGAGGAAACAAAAGAAAATGTAAGTCGTAATGAAAACTTATAAACAATTGTCATACCTGCTGCCTCTCATGATCCGGCATCGTCGTGCGTCCTAGTGTATAGAGGTATTTTTTTGCATCAATGTTTTTTTATTTTTTCCAGATGATTCCTAAATAAAATTCGATAATGCAAAGGATAATATTAATGAAAAACTTGAAAGTTATTATTTAAATACCTCAAATGTAATTCATACCTTAAACTGGGTACTCGTCCAATGAGTAATCATCTGATGATACTGCTCTATAGGACAATCATCCACGACTGGTACCGCCTCTAACTCAGTGCCAACTCTAGCACGCCAGCCAATATACAGCTCATGCTTGTAGGCTCTCCAAAGCTCGCCTAAATCCTTTAGACGTTCCAGTCGTGCACCCTCACCATCAGGAAAATTAAATCGAAGCTGAAATGAAAATATTAATTCATATAAATACAAAAAAAATTCATGGCATTAAATACAACAAATTTTTTTACCCATATCTCTGCCCAAGCTCTATCTTTGACCTCATGTGGCAAATGTCTCCACGACAGCGGGCTAACGGGAATGATGTCGGAGTATTTGGCAAGCATCGCCATAAAACTCCGACATTGCTGCCCTATTTTCTCAACCATCTGATTGTCTTCATTATATTCCACCATAAACTATGTGCGACGGTTCCACACCGAACGCATGCGTGTACCGCCCCGCCCCCGCCTCCTGTCAGTAGATGTATCTGTCATGAAAGAAAAACAAATATTTTATCAAAACATGTTATAATGAAAATAAATATTGCTATAAAAATTTGTTAGGGTTTTATAAATATACCTGCGCTAGTCTGATCAATGAGTGGCGCCGGATCCACAGAACCTGATGGAACACCCTCTGGTGGAACAGGAGTCGAAGACGATGGAATATAAAATCTCGGAGAGACAGAAGTAGAAGGAAATGAAGATGGAACAGCTGTATGACCTGATGCTGACTGGGGAGTGGGAATCATCATGGGATGTGAAAATGATGGGGCAGAAGATGCAGAAGGTAGCAAAAACATGGGAGGTCTAAATATCCCGTGTGTCCCTAACGACACACCGGGATCAGAATGTGGGAAGGCTGAAATGTCAGTGGGAGGGGCAGGGTCTAGTCGGGCACGCGCAGCTCTACGTCCACCTCTGGTACGAACCCTCCTCGTACCACCGGCCTGAGTACTAGGACCAGTACTACGCTCCTCGTCGAATAACTGTCGACGTAATGGTGGATCCTACAAAAAAGTTTACAAAAAAAATTAATCACATGACATTATATATTCTGTAAATATATATATATATATATATATTTGAAATAAAGTACTCACTATAGGCACTAATGGTGGAATGCCCATCTCCTCTATCCGATGATTGTTCTCCTCCATTTTTTTCTTCGTCTCTCTTCAATTGGCTGCATTTCCTTCATTGGAAAACAAATATGTAATTAATTAGAGAAAGAAAATTAATGTGTAAACCAAAAAACTAAATATATGAGGGAATGAGGGGATTCATTGGTAATTTAGCTATCAATTGTTTTAGAAGATCTTGAATGAATTTAATAAAACATACAAGTTGTAATGTTCACCAAGTTTGAAATATTGTTTGATTTGGTTTGAATACAGTTTAATTCCAAATTAGAAAATGCAATTCAAATAAAACAGCAACCAATAAACATTGAAAATTCACATAACGGTCAAGTCAGCTAAAACATATTTGTGATCAATACTAAATAAATCTGAATATTACCAACCTTAACAACCCAACTCGAGGTAAACCAAAATAATTGAGAACATGGATGAATGATTATATATATTTCCAACCACAACTTCAGGTTCACAATCAACTCTGACAATTGAGCTATTGGAGTCATCAAAAGAAATAAATGGATTGGTTCCAATGGCAATAGGGACAGTGTCAATTCCATCATCAGCATCATCAAAAATATGTCTTGGAATTACTTCAACTATGACACCAAATTCAGGTTGAAGTTGATCTTTGACATAAAAAACTTGTTTAGCCATTGATGCCAACACATATGGTTCTTCGGTTGCAAGAGTGCGGGTCATATTAATTAGTCGAAATCCACAAACATCAATAAATGTTCCATGTCTCGTCATCGAATCAAACCAATGGAATTTCATCATTGTGACTCGTCCATGAGAGTAATAATCCAATATTATTATTTTCTCAACGAATCCATAATAACCCACATTTTCAAGTCGCGGTCTACTATCTGATGCACTGGCATAACAATCTGTTGTGGCAGTAACCATAATACCATCATTTTGTGTTCTCATGTTTTTGGCTCGTTCAGTGACAATAAATCTGTACCCATTGATAACAATTGATTTACAGTCACGAACCACGGTATTAGGACCAAAAGACAAAGCTCTTATTTCCTCAGAGACAGAGTCAGCAGACAAACTCAATACCTGCAATATAAATGACAGTTAAACTTAAGTAAATATTGAAATAATTAATTTAAATAGTAATATTTTTACCTTCAATTTTAACCAAGAAGAAAACTCTTTGCTATGAAAAGCCTCTCTCCTTCTCAAAGATAAAGAACGATGCTTCCTATTTATCATTGTTTTATGTTCCCTGTAGATAAAAAAATATTAATAGTTTAATAGATATATATGTAAGATATACATATTCAATTTTGTTACCTGATATAGTCATCGAACAAATCACAGTTGAACAAAACTGTGCGATGTTCCCTCTCCCGCTCTTCATGGCTTAATGTCTTCAATGTATATGATCCATGAATTCCTCATGTTTGAGGAAGTGATGGAAAACTGGGTTCAATTTGCTCATATTGTTCTTCTTCATTTCTCATTGGTCTGTTCATTCTTGTAGTAAGATCAGACAAATACATTGAACAGAAATCCATACATTCTTGAGCTAAGTAACCGTTCACGATAGAACCTTCAGGATGATTCTTGTTTCGAACATAAGACTTTAATGTGAACATATTTCTTTCAGTTGGATACATCCATCGAAAAGAAACAGGTCCTCCGAGAAGTATTTCAGTTGGAATATGGACAGTCAGATGCAACATGCATGTGAAAAATGATGGGGTAAATATTTTCTCCAACTCACACAAAATTAATGGGGCATCTGTCAACATTTTTTGCAAGAAAGACTTGGACAACTTCTTAGCACAAAGTTCTATAAACAAATGGTACAACCAAATAACACCCACCCTTACATTATTGGACAAAAGATGACGGATTTCTATTGGAAGCAACTCATGCAGTAGAACGTGATAATCATGAGTCTTCAAAGATTTTAGCTTCAACTCTCTTCTGTTGACCCGTTTAGATATGTTGCTTGAATAGCCATCAGGAACTCTAATAGTCTCTAATACTTCCAAAAATTGTTTTTTTTTTCAGTAGGTGTCATCACATAAGAAGCACATGGAAGTTGCCATTTATTTTCACTGATACGCACAGGATGCAATTCTGGTCTGATGCCCCAATCCACCAAGTCACGTCGAGATCGTAAATCATCTTTTGTCTTCCCCTTGACATTTAGAAGAACTGAAAGCAACATTTCACATATATTCTTTTCAATATGCATTACGTCTAAGCAATGACGTAGAAAATTGGTTGACCAATAAGGCAAATCAAAAAAGATACTCCTCTTCCTCCAATTGTAACAGGTTTCTGTGGAAACATTCTTTCTCTTTCCAGATATCATTTGACCCTTCCCAAACGAAAAACTGAAATATTTCAATTCATTAAGCACATCAGTTCCAGACATACGCTGAGGTGGATCATCGGTCTCTATAGTATTATCAAATCTTCGACGATTCATTCTATATGGATGATCCTTTGGAAAAAATCGTCGATGTCCCATAAAACTGAAACTACAACGATGTTTCAGTCTTCTGGATCATGTATTCTTCATACAAACTGGACATGACAGTTTTCCCTTCGTGCTCCATCCAGACGTCATTGCATAAGCCGGAAAATCATTGATCGTCCACATAAGCGCAGCACGCATCTGAAATATGTCTTTCGAACATGCATCGTATGTGCGCACACCCACATCCCAAAGAAGTTTCTACTCTTTTATTAAAGGTTGCATGTATACATCAATATCAATGCCGGGATCAGAAGGACCAGATATGAGTATACTCATGAAAGTGAAAGATTTTTTCATACACAACCATGGGGGAAGATTATAAATGTGTATAAAAAATGGCCATGTGCTGTGCGAAGTAAGCATCTGCCCAAACGGATTAAAACCGTCGCATGAAAGACCCAGCCTCACATTACGCACATCAGCTGCAAAATCAGGATGTCGAGCATCAAATCTCTGCCATGAAAATCCATCTGCAGGATGAACCAACTCATCATTAGTCTTCTTTCTCTCGGTATCATTCCATCTCATTTTTATTGATATGTCATCAGACATAAAAAGATTCTGGAGTCTGGGGATCAAAGAAAAGTGCCACATTACTTTCTGTGGAACGCAGGATGGTGTTCCATCAGATTTTGACTTCCAGCGGGATGTGCCACATTTTATACATTCATTTCGTTCAGCGATTTCTTCCCAGAATAAACTGCAATCTTTCGGGCAAGCGTGAATTTTGTTTCTGGAAAATCCAAGTTCTTCAACTAACTTCCATGTCATATAGTGGTTTGAGGGAATATCTGCATCATCTGGAAGTAAATCCTTCAAGAGGGTAAGAATGTAATCGATTGCTGTATTAGAAATCCCATACATAGTTTTTCCATGAAACAATCGGATTAAAAATTCCAGCTTTTTTATTTTATCGCATTATCGATATACTGGAGTCGTGGCAGCATCATTCAATTTTTTCACCCTATCAATATCATCATTTTCACTAGATGCATCAGTTGTCCTCATATCGACGTCTTCTTGAGTCGAAATCCTTTCTTTTTCATGATGACGAATAAACGGAAACCGATCATCTAACAAATTCTCTATTCCAGTCCTTTCATTTCGATCATCACCAATTTGAGATTTCATTTTCTCCCCATTGTGATGCCACACAAAGTAGTTTGCTTGAAAACCATTTTTGGTTATGTGGTAGCTGACTTCTTCATGACTCAACCAAGGTCTACCAACACAATTGGAACATGGGCAGTGTATGCGACCACTATCTGAAGCATTGTGAAATGCAAAATCTATAAAGCTCTCCAAATTGTTTTGAAAATCGCTTGAGATACGATCGGTTTCATACATCCAACTTCTGTCCATTCTGTAAAAAAATTCATATAAATCATTTTGTCATAAACAATTCAATAGGATTGAACTTTAAAAGAAAATACATTTAAGTAAACGATAAAGGAAGAAAATAATCATGGTATCAACTAGACATGTGAAAAAAACATATTAATGTGTTGTTGAAAAAATGTAAAACCAACAAGAACTTAATGTGTTATCACATCAGAGCATGCCTCATCCCATAACCATATTAGTAGGGTACCCTCGTGGACAGCCCCGCCCACCCCCGTGGACAACCCACCCACCCCTGTGGACACCCCCTACCCCCTAGACAGCCCAACCACCCCCGTGGACAGCCCACCCACCCCCCTCGACACCCCTTCTCCCTATGGACAGCCCCCCACCCCCTTGGATAGCACGCCCACAACCCTGGACACCCCTACCCCCTGTGGTCAGCCCACCCACCCCCCCTGGACAGCCCGCCCACCCCTCCTTTATTGTACCCCTCTCTCTTGGATTTTAATGATCACAATCACTCTCATCGTGTTCTAGCTTGTTTTAAAATTTTTTGATGCTAGGAAAAAGGTTGCCCAGGAGTTGGCCCAAGAAGGCTGATAGTGGACTCCCTGAGTCCACCGGCCGGCCGGTGGTCTCTGGCAGAAGCATTGCATTCTGCCAGAGCCACCGGTCAGCCGGTGTTAGCGCACCGGCCAGCCGGTATGGGCACCGGCCAACCGGTTCTTGCCCACCGGCCAGCCGGAGGACCCAGGCAGTAGGCTTGCCCACTGCCTGGTGCCACCGACCAACCGGTGGATGACCACCGGCCAGCCGGTGGAACCCAGACAGAAAGCCTGCTCTGTCTGGACCACTGGCCAGCCGGGAGCTCTACACCGGCCAGCCGGTGGACTACCGGCCAGCTGGTGAGACACCACCGGCCAGCCGGTGTGCCCAGTCAAACTACTGTTGGGCTTTGACCAGACTTGTACTTTTGACCCCAATGGCTCCGGAAGCCCTCCAACGGCCATATTGAAGTGTTTATAAGTATTTCTCCTATAAATAAGAAACCATGGATGTCGGGAACATAACCTAATGATATTTTGATATCTTGATTCTCTAACAACAAATCTTCAAGGCCTCTTGTGATCCATTGCCATCCTTGAAGCTTGAGCTCCCTCTCCATCATCCCACCCACCCCCCTGGACAGCCTGCCCACCCCTCCTTGACAGCCCGGCCACCCCCGTGGACAGCCCGTCCACCCTTGTGGACAGCCCGCCCACCCCCGTACCCCCCTGGACACCCCATACCCCCCCTGGATAGCTCCGCCCACCCTCCAAAATAGCCCACACCCCCCTCCCCTGCAACCCCACCACCACCACCTAGACATACCAACCCCCTGGAATGTGTAGAAATAACATAGAAATACATGATATATAGATAGCACAAAATACTCAACCTATGGGTTCACATTAACTACATAATCACACACTTCACTACTACCATAAAACACATAAACCACACCACCACCACACAAGACGCATAGCATTTCTCACATTCATTTATAAGCCACTTCATTCACACTTACATTGTCCATTCATTTAATGTTAAATTAATTAAATCCATTTACCACACATCCATTTCTATTCCATCTCATTTATTTAATATCTTGTTTTTTTTTGTTTTAACAACATAATTTATTCCATAGATAACCAGGAAACTAATAAAACCACCACACAAAAACTCACCATCTCACAATCACCATCGACACCATGTTACATCGACCAACCATCTCACCAAAACAACCACATATCACAATAAAAATATTGCACATCACAAACCACCGCACAACCAAAACCACCTCACCACATTATACACCACAACTTCATCACACAACACCTCCACACGACACAACACCACCACACATCATCACTATCTTACAACTTCACATGACACATCCATGCCCACTAATCATCACATTACAACCCCACATATCACAAAGCCCAACTGGTCACCTCAATCCCCATAAAAAAGCCTACAACATACAATGAAACACAACAAAAAACCTCTCATAGAGGCAACATACCCCAACTTCCACAATTTATTTATTCAAGGTCTTTTATTACATTACCCATTTATTTAGCATGGACATTATAACACAACTTATATTCCAGGGGAAACTAATTAATTAACAAAATATTTATTCATTTCCCTATTTTACACGGTGAAATCAAATCAAAATCCAAACTTAAAACTAAAATATTAGATCAATAACAATAAAAACAAGGTACCATATGTGTATAAAGAAAAAATTACTTGATTTGAGATGATTCAAATGGGTTTTCACCTATTTGGATGGGCGATTTGGAGAGCAGCAGAGAGGTGGAGGTGGATTGATAACTTAAAACTAAAATACTAAAGCAATAAAAATATAAATAAGGAAGTATATGTGTATAAATGAAAAGATACCTGATTTCACCTCTTCGGATAGGGGATTTCGGCAGGAGAGCGGTGGAGCGGATGAAATTAGGTTCTGTGCGAATGGGGGAGAGCAGGATTTGGGGGAAATAATTCCCAACGGTTTTAAAGAACCGTTGGGAAAGAGATGCAAAGGGGTGACCCTTTCCCAACGGTTCTCTTGAACCATTGGAAAAAGGTGATTAACTCACCCCTTTACCAACGGTTTCTTCAAACCGTTGGCAAAGGGGTGGCTTTTCCCAACGGTTTCAATGAACCATTGGGAAAGTCTTTATTAGTCCTTCAAGGCCAACGGTTTTAGAAAACCGTTGGTAAAAACCCGTAGTGTCAGCCTTTTATGTTTACTTTTCCCCAGGATATAAAGAAAGGTTTTAGGTATAAAAAAGGGGAAGATCATTATGGGAGATGTTGAAGATCTTTCCCCAGGATTAGAAGAATATACTCCGAGTTTCCAAAGACACTAAACTATTACGATCCTTGTGTGTGTGTTTTTGTTATGTACTAAGTATTCCGCAAATGTAATGTAATGTAAATGTACGTCAAGCTTCGGGTCTCTACATTTTGTATTAGAGGTGGTACCCAGCCTTAAGTGCGGTGCACTGCCTAGGTTGAGATGTAGGGCCCACAACGAGGGCGTTGTGCTCTAAAGGGGGGGTGATTGTAACATCCCCAAATGATAAAGGGTTAAATGACTAAATGATATGACTCATGTCAACAAGGTGCACCTTCCTTTTCGGGAGCCCACCTGATTAGAACTCCACAGTTAAGCGTGCTTGGCCTGGAGTAGTGATCTGGATGGGTGACCTTCTCGAAAGTTTCCCAGGATGTGTGTGAGTGAGGAAAAAGCACATTGGAAAGGACAAGTGTTGGCCTGTGGGGACATTCATTAGTCAGATGACCTGTTCAGGCACGTGGGTGAACCATGGGGTGGGCCCCACGTGTCTGTGGGGGCAACTGGTTGTACCTGGTGGGCCAGGACCCGAAGGCCATGTTAAGACGGGGTGGCTGTGCTGTCACCGAGAGTATTGGAATATTTCTGTATTGGTCTAATGTGGTATTCAAAGTGATTGAGATATTTTTGGAAATAAAATGATATGCGCATAATGAAGGGAAAATGAGAAAATGAAATGTTTAACAGTATTCATGAGCTCATGATTGATATAAGGACTAAGAGATATCATGGTTTGAGTATATAGAATTTTGAGGATTTTGGTATTTGGAAAGTGTTAAATTTTAACTTCATTCATGTTTTCACTAGGGTATTCAAGAGAATACATGATTAAGGACTTTGAATGTTTGGAATGTGACCAACAAAACATATCTTATGATATATGGGAGTGGACTGCAGTATTATGGATAAGCCTAAAGATTGGAATGGATTATGTTGGACATAAGTTAGTATTGTTTAAGGATAGAAGTTTTCTCAATATTATTAATGGGATGATATAGTTTTAGAAAAAGGACAACCTGCAGGACGGGTGACAACCCATCGCGTCGGACAAGGATATGGGAATCGAACCCACAACCGAAGTGCGACTGGCCTTTATCGCCTACCACTGGCCTACAGGAAGTCCCGGTTTATTAGAAGCTAGTTTTATTATATTAAGCAGTATGATATATGAAGTATAAAGTCCATTTTAGGAACCATATATGATTAATCTCACTATAGATCGACTTATGTATAAAATTTTTGCTAACCTTTTGTTTGAGACAGATGGAATGACCCGTCATTCTATCACATGATCTGCTAACACTTCACGAATAACAAATTCAACTTCATTTATTTAAGAGATGAAGTGGAAATTGTTAAAGGCACGAACAACAGTGAGATTGTACCAAAATAAAGCATTTATTCTAATTCTTTAACTTTAGGGAAACGATCTTGAAAACCAAAAATGTTGTCCTAGTGATATTATATCTGATGAATCATATGGTACCTTAGATCGTCACAATTTTATGGCTTTGTGATTTCTGGCTTTTCCATAGCCATGTTCTCTACCACTCTCCATCAGAACATGATGGTTAGATTTCTCTTCCATATCCATATTTTCACCTATGTGGAAACCCAGTGATTAGTTTATTTGGGTAACCGTTACGTTTCATACTTTTGTTTTTAAAGATTGGTTTTGATATTCCTTTTTACGATGTGGGTTTCTATTAAAGAAACTTTCGAATAGTAAACCATTTATATCCCCGACAAATTTCGAGGGCGAAATTCATTTTAAGGGGGGTAGAATGTAACAGCCCGAGATTTTATGAAAAATATTCTTTTTAATTTTATTAATGTCTTGTGTTGTACGCTACACCAAAAGGAACTTGCACAACACGCATCCTTGACTTGCCTTGCATTACACGCAATCGCATCCTTCCTCGATAGCGTGTGTAGTACGCAATACTGAGTTTCACGAAACAACGATATGCTATTAAAATATTATTAAAACTAGCCTTTATGAATAGTAATAACCACTTTTTAAATTTTAGAAAATTTAGCTCTCAAAATGGACTTCATTTTTGGATTCGGAGTATCGAATTTAGCCTAAGGTGAAATTTTGGTACTTTTCGGATAACTTTCATATTCTGATGAATAGTGAAAATTATTAAATTATAATTAAAAACAACTTTTTAATCGAAATAATTAATAGTGATAAATTATTAATTTGAGTGGTTTTAAAGTATATTTAGAATATATTTTTACAATTTAATACAATGTTGGTCATTGGTTGTAATTTCACATTTAAACCAGACATAATCAAGTGTCAATCTTTTGATATATATTGTTTCTTAAAAACACGCTATTTGTTTTAACAGCGGGATTTAATTATAAAATTAATTAATGCAACTTCTATGTTATGAATTTGGTAAAATAGACTTCATTTTTGAATTCGGAATATGAAATATAGCTTAGGATGAAATTTTGGCATTGTTCTGAAAAACATCAATTTTTGATGAATAGTGAAACTACTAAGTGGTAGTTAAAAAACTGATTTTTTCATAAAACATAATTTTACCACTTTTGTGAATGGAATTTCAAAAATCCGAGAGACACTGTTGATGTCCGTAAGTAAAATGTGGTTCAATGAGATGAAAATAATTTTTGGTGAATAGTAACTTTTTACTTTTATTTACCACGGTTAAAAGTAAATAGGGTAATTAAGGGTAAGAATGATATTAATATTACCCTAACACATGTCCTAATTCTATTGGACAAGTGTATCTCGACCAAAAACAACCTTAAGTGTAAAATATTATCATTTAGGCCCACTTGGATTAGATCAGGACATTTATTATTATTTAATTCAAAGAAGAGTTAAAAGAGTTAAAATCAATGTTTATTTACTAAAACATTTTTAAATTAGGGTTGTACATAAGATATATTCGATTTTAAATATTCATTAGAAATCTAAACAGATTTCCTACATAATGGTATTTTATTTGTAAATTTTAGACATCAAATAATTTAATTTATTTATGACACAAAGATGATGCAGTAATTATCTTATTTATGAAATATTGACATAATTGATGTTATAAACACCAAAATAAATGTAATTTGAGACTTTTTATGAATTACACTAATTTTCTAGGTTACTATGATATATTATTGTTGATTTAATCAACTTGGTTCGAACATAGAATTCTGTCATGACTTTCAAAAAAATCATATATCAAATAGTGTCAAAATTGACACAAAATAGTTTTTAAATAAAATATTATATTATTAATTGTTATTTTATTCCTAAAAATCTAAGGTTCGGCCAAAGGACTTAGATAATGATATATATATTAATAATAAACAATTTGGGGTTCTTTTGACATGTTATAGTAAGTGTATTAACCATATAGTGAAAGAAAACAAAAAGACACGGTAAAAGTTAAATTATTTAACTTAGAGTTAAATCTAATTGATAAGGTTAAAATAATACCCTAAACTTGTCTAAATCCTATTGGTTGATAGGATTTCGACCCAACCCCACTTTAGCTACGAAATAAGACCCTTTGGAACCATTATAACCCGATTTTGACTTTAATATAAAATAATATTTTGAGATATTCCTAAGGTGTCCCTCTCCTCCCTTATAAAAGGGCACCTCCTCCCCCTCCTCCTCACACCAATTTGAGCACTCAAGCTCGGCCAACCCCTGCCATTTTCTCCTCTCCAATTCCCTAGAATAATCCTAGAGGTCCTGGTCTTCTTCAAATACCAATATTAGTTCCCTAATTGGAGGATTTAAAGAGGCGTTCCAAAGAAGAGGTAATATCCATTACTGATCTTTTCAATTTCTTTCTTCTTCAACTTCTTCTTCTTTAGTTGTTTCATGATAAAGTAATAAAATCAGTATTACTTACATACTGATATGTTATTATAAATATGAAACAACCCTAATTCACCTTCTATCCATCCTACGAAAAAATGAAATCACCGCGCGTGCGTATGTACGGAATACCGTCTCCACGCCGTGGTGTAATCTATTTTCCACCATCACCTTAAAAGGATGGGTATAATGGTGTAATGAGTAACTATTTATGATTATTATAAAGTAATATTGATACTGAAATAATATATATATACTCCAATACAATTCCATGATCATAGGAACGATATCATCACTCGTGCGTACGTACGAAATACCGTCTCCACGATGTGATGCGACTCGTTCTACATGATCATCATTACATAGTAATTATATAAATGAATTGAATGAATAAATATGATATATGTTACACTAATACCATTCTGGATATAAGGTATCTATAACCTTAAAAGAAGAAGAATAATTTATTCGGCAAAACACGCATAAGAACAAAAGGCAATAAAGACCCGAGTAACAAGTAACAATGAAATATTACTAACAAGAAGCTAAGAATATGACCATATATGATATCATATCAATATGTATGATTCTGGAATAAGTCAATAACATTATTTAAACCATTATACAGGAGCTTCGGACACGTACAAAGTAAATCGGACCTAAGGAAAGGGAAATATCACAATCTCATTTTTATCCGAGATTGTTTATTCGTAAGTATTTACTGGGGTGTATTTTATCGTCCAAATCCATGTTTCATCAATATGTAATATTATTTCCATACACCTACAATTGTTTAAATCCATTTTTACCCTTCGGTGAGTTTTTAGTAATATGTATGAAAGGAATCTTTTTTCGTTTTTCGTACGAGGTACTTTTTGACTTTTCCGACAAAAGTATGAAGAATGTTTTTTTTAACTTATATGGCATGAATGGATTTTTAAAACATTATTTCCAAGAATCATCCTTTACAAGTTTTCAAGTTTATTTTTAATCAACTTCTTTTAGTTTATAATTTCATGACATGTTATGAAAGGAAAAGTGTTTTTGAAGAAGAAAAGATATTTTCCTCAAGAATGAAGTTCAAGTTTTTAATCAAAATTATTTTCCATCTAAGATAATAAAGCGTACTGTTTTTATCCCTATTATTACATTGATTTGATTATGTTGTGATGTAATTATTTTTATGAATTCCTTTATTGTATATGAATTGTTTTATGATGTCATGATGTTTAAGAATCCCATTTTTATTCCATGGGTTTTGCAATGATGTATGGTTTATGATTTTGTGGCACACATAAGAATGGTATCATTATGAGATGGGTGGGACCTATATCTCTCTCCAATGCATTGGGTAAAGATTTTATATCTCATGAGATAGAAATGGCTGGAATGGTAGGTTATACCGGTTCAGTGAAATAGGACTGAAACAAGGGTGACTCGGTTCAGAAAGGGACTTTGTCCACTAAGATAGTCTTGGCAATGAGTCTTGACTAACCAGAAGTGATTCTCTATGATTATGTGTGTATGCCACAATGTTTCATGTTTTAAGTTATGCTTATTGGTATTTCATTTCACTACTATGATTTATCCCATGTTATGAAATTATGCTCTCTTTTGCAGGTTAAGATTTCCAAAAGTTATGTTCTTATGAATATGATGTCATTGATTTTTCTTTTGTTTACCCTTACTGAGCATTTGAGCTCACCCTTTTATGTTTACTTTTCCCCAGGATATAAAGAAAGGTTTTAGGTATAAAAAAGGGAAGATCTTAATGGGAGATGTTGAAGATCTTTCTCCAGGATTAGAAGAATATACTCCGAGTTTCCAAAGACACTAAACTATTATGATCCTTGTGTGTGTGTTTGTGTTATGTACTAAGTATTCCGCAAATGTAATGTAATGTCAATGTACGTCAAGCTTCGGGTCTCTACAGTTATGGGTCATGGAAACATAGTTTATGTGTTAAATAGATAAATGTGTTTAGATTAGTCTAGAAATTTAATGTTATAGTAGTAAATATTTAATGTGAAATTTTTATTATGGATTTTAAAATAGATTTGAAATGAAAAATGTGAAATGTGAATTTTATACAGGTTTATCAAATAAAAAATGTCATATTTATTGGATATAAAGAGGTAACATGAAAAAAATTATGAAATGAGGTGGAAATAATAAATTTTGGACCATGTTGAGATTAATTTTTAATAATTATCATTTTCATAAATGAAATGGAAAGTTATTTTTTATTATCCTTTTTTATTGAATTGGTTGCGTTATTCTAATATAATTTTTGAGGATGATTTTTTTTAACCACAGTGTATGAACCTTCCAAGAATAATTAAAATTCACTAATGGAAAGGATGGGTAGTATATATTTTTGGATATATTTATACATATAGTCCATTTTTTCATTGAATATTTACGCTTGGAAGAATGCATGCCCTCAAAATAGATTGTTTAAACCTTAAAATGGATGATAATTAATAGTATGGTAAATTGTGTTAATGAGATTATTATCAGTTATAATTTATACATGTGGTGTATAAATCGAAAAGTAAATTTTGGTTCATTTGAATGAGTGGGGAATTTTTATACAAATTTCTCAGGTTATTTCCGTGATGATATGTGGGGTGAGGTAATGTCAAAGTACATACCTAAAATATATTGAAGTGGTGTTTGGAAGAATTTACTATCAATGGAACTGTTTTTTGACATATAGATTACATTAATATACATTTTATTAATCTAACTTTTAAGGAATATATTTTTTAATATGACATCATATTGAATATGATGGTTAGAAAATTGATCATGAAACATCAATAAGTATATTGGGTTGATGTCAGATCTCAATACATAGCGACATGTGTGTTGAAAAGTAGAAATCATTATTAATTTCATATCTTTATAGTATAAGGTTTTCCATATATATGAAGTAAAAAATTTATTTAGAATTAAGAAATAGGAATATTCAATGAGTTGGCCTATTGGGATTCACAATGTCAGAAAATTTTCCCAATCCAGTGAACTCTTTATTTGAGAAGATGAATTTATAAACCTATAGAAAAGATATATGACTATTCATAAGTATGTTGAGTGGTTTAAGAGAACATACTTATCACTATGTATTGTTTCATGGAACACATTGATGGTAGGGGTAATAATTTATGTGTTTTTCGCTGGATCATAACCATCACTCTTTTAATAAAGATGAGATCTACTAAGTGACATTAATGTGATAATGTACATAATTAGAAGTTCTCAAGAAGTGATTATATTTTGGATATTTAATTATGAAATGAGAACACTATTGCTGTTGAACAAATCATGGGTGGTGGTTCATGAAACTTAGTTGATATAAATTAATTAGAATATGAGAAATGGAGAAACTAAGGTTATGAGGGGTGTTGTATATTATTGTAATGAAATTAATATATATTATTCTATCAAGGTGATGAATATATAATTATGGAGTATGGGAGTGTATTGGATTCTATATAGTAAAAAATGGAAATTTAAAATTATTAAATAACTGGTGGTAAGGTTATTCAATTCTATTCTCATTCGGGTGATTGAGTGCTCAAATTAGACTTAAGAAATAGATTCAATTTACATTTTTGTTATACTATAATGTGATATAAGTGAAAACATAAAGGGTAATATATTTTATTTTATGGGGAAAGAGTGTTATAATAATTTTGGTATATGTTTATAGACATTATAGTATAATTAATGATGAAAATGACAAGTTAGAAGTGTAAGTATATATCTATAGTTAAACTAATACACTATAAACACCCTTATAAGCTTATCCAAGAATATAATCCTAATAACATAGTGTTTTTATAAACCCACCTTGATTCATTATAAATATATTAAATTTTATATTTTAGTATCACATTAAGTTTTTTTATAAAAATATTTGTTAAAGGATGAAGATATAAAATATTATTGGGAATGAAAAGATTTAAAATTTTAGAGACAATAAAATAAATCTATTATATTTCCATTGTTGGATCATGAATGTTACTTTTTCTAGGGAATAGATCTTATATTAACTTATTTTCTAAACAGTATCATGATCACTAGAACTCTAGTGAGAATCAATTGGGAATCTAGTTGTGATTACTACCATACATTTTAGGATGTTTTGAGTTTTAAATTTAATCAAAATATTTATATTATCACATTTCATTATTCTTGTCATTACTAAGAATGAACCGTGGGTCCACCCCTCTCATTTCCCTCCCTATTTCTCTGGTTCTTATAGTCATATCTCATTTGTTCTATGTTTGATTAATGATTTATCAAAGTCATTAAAAATAAAAGAAAAAGGTTTTTGAATTCCGTTTTGTTTTGATTAATTTTATGTCCATATATTCTATATGTAGATATTTTATTTAAGATTCGTATTTTTAGTATGGTACCGATGACTAGTTTACATTTTGATTCCGGGGAAAATTTTCTTTGTAGGTAAAGGGACCATGACTGAATTTTTGATAACAAGGGAATTATGGAAAAAAATATTTGTTTCTTCACTGTAGAAAAAGACTCTAAAAAGGATAAAACTTACCTAACACATTAATAATTTATTCCAAATCATTTCTACATTATGAGGGCATAAAAATATGTTTATACTCTAAACCAAGGAAGAAAGTATTGTGTGTAGATTCTATTTCAATAAATATTTTAGGTTGAATAAATTTTTATCAAGATGGTGAATATATTTTTCCATAACAAACATACCTATGTTTACACCATTTATAATCATTTAATGTAATATATTAGACCAATTAGATAGTTTTTCATTAATAAAAATTTAAGTTTATCTTGCAATTTATAGTTAATTATTGAATTATTATTATAAACATGGTTGAATAGGATAACATTTTAATATATAATATCCTTTATTAATCATTGATGGAAAAATTGATTTTTCCAGTAAAGATGTAATCATTTCTCATTGTGTAATACTGTAATCATTTAAATTTATACATTTATACACTTGGATGATGATGTAACCCAATTTTTCAAAGCTAGATTTCTTACCTTAAAATGATAAGGATATAAACAATTCCTATAGTTAGAATATAGATGAGTATGCCCCTACTTTTTATTATCCATCATATTATTATGACATTTCCTGGTGATCATTTATTTCAATGTAATATTAAAACTCTCTAAAATTTCATTCTTCCTTCTGTCTCCATTAGAAGAATTCCAATTTTCATTTCCAAAAGTATCTTCTATACAAAAAGTAATTTTCAGTCACAATAAAATAAAAATTATTGGGAAATATAAATCCATTTATATCCCCATAAAATGTTTCCATATTCAAATTATTATAAATATAATAATTTAGAACCTCATATTTATCTACCTAAATATGGGTATAGTAGTTAACTGTTTTTATGGTTTTTTGTAATTAATAAAAATATAAGGAGTTGAAATTATCTCCACCACATCAGGGGATCTTGTTCTAGGTATAAATATTATTACATAATTTCAAATACCATTAACCATTTAATTCAATAATTTCTATTATAAAACTATATTGGATTCTATTAATACATACAGTGTGGGATTCCATTTATGTTAATTCAAACAATGTGTTATAAATATTCCCACCAATGAAAATTCAATATGAATATGTTTTCAGAGGATCAATAAACTTATATTTAGTCAATTTATCATACAAAAACTATTTATAATAATTTTTATGAAAGTCATGGTCTATATTTTCTTTTATATTAAACATTTCTTTATAGGGATTATAATCTATAGAAAATATGGCAAAAAATGTTTGTTGTTTCTTAAGACCATTTAAAAGAGTTTGGTGGAAATTAATTAATGTATGAGTCCCTGTAATTTTAAAAATTAGATAATAAGCATCGCTATTGTAACACCCTGAGCTTCCACGATACGCTTCTCATTCAATAATACAATAGCTTGCATTGTACGCAACTTCGAGATTCTAACACACCGTGACCAATCAAAGTAGTAGTTATGAATAGTAATACCCACTCTTTGAAATTATATAAATTTCATATTTGAAAATTCACTTTATTTTTTTATTCGGAATATTGAAATTATCCAAAGTTGAATTTTTTGTAATTTTTTGAAAGCTTCCAATTCTTTATGAATAGTGAAAAATACTTAAAAACAACTTTTTTAATCAAAATATTTTATAGTGATAAATTATACTATTGAGTAGTTTTAACGTATAATTAGAATATATTTTTACTATTTTATCCAATGGTGGTCATTAGGATTAATTTAACTTTGAAATCGGAAGTAATCAATTGTCAATCTTTTGATATATATTGTTTCTTAAAAACACGCTATTTGTTGTGATAGTGGGAATTAATTATAAAATTAATTAATGCAACTTATATGATTAGAATTTTTTAAAATAGACATCATTTTTGAATTCAGAATATAAATTATATCTTAGGGTGAAATTTTTGCATTGTTCTAAAAAACATCATTTTTTGATGAATAGTGAAACCACTAAGTGGTAGTTAAAAAACTGATTTTTCGTTTAAATGAAACATTACCACTTCTGTGATTTTATTTTCAAAAATCCGACATTCATGGTTGTCATTAGGAAGTAAAATGTGGTAAAATGGGATTAAAATAATTTTTTTTGGTGAACAGTAACTTTTAAGTTTAATTAATCGTGATTAAAGGTAATTAGTGATATTTTAGGTAAAAATGATATTATAAAAATATGAAAATACCTTTACACTTGTCCTAACCCTATTGGATGTGTCATGTCCGACAAATACAATCCATGAGTCAACTTGGGGACCCCATGGAGCCACTTTGGTAGGAAAATGACATAAATAACTTTTATTTAAAGTTAAAATAAAAATGTCACAAACATAAGTTGTTTTACTAAAACAATTTTTAAATGGGGTTATACAAGTCATATTTTTTACTATAAATATTAATTAGAAATCTAAAAAGATTTCCTACATCATGATATTTTTTTATAATTTTTAGACATAAAACAAATTAAATTATTTATGACACCATGATGATGCACCGATTACCTCATTAATTAACAATTTAAATAAAATGAAAAGATAATGTAAAATCCAAGGATTACACTTGTCAAAAACCTATTGGATTAGTATATTTCGAACCCTTATCACCATAGCCTCGAATTAAATAATTGTGGGACCTTTAAAATCCGAAACTCATTATATAATAAAGTAACATTTCATTACTTTCCAAGAGTGCCCCTCCTCTCCACTTATAAAAGGCCCCCACCACTACCACCTTATTCACACATTCAAGCCATTTGTATCGGCCAACCTCTGCCCAAATACTCTCCCAACTTACCTCTCTTACTCCTAGAAGCCTAACTTTGGGTAGAACTCTTCCCAAGGAATCCTTTGGCTCAAATCAAAAAGAGTTACCCGATTTTAAGGTAATGTCTTCTCTTGTGTTCTTTTATTTTATTTTTCTTCTCCAACCCCATAAACTATTTTTATTCATTTATTTTGTAACAAAACCAGTATAATAAATATACTAGGATGGTTTTATAAGAATTATTCGAGCTACACTTACACACACCTATATCTAATGGCTAAAGAACATACTATTTCTGTGGATGGCGAATTTCTGCCTCACGAAATGATGATTGTTCAATATTTTTTTAACACCTCTAATGGTGTCCATTTTGATGACAATATTTTCATTTATTCTATATATATTATTTTTATGTTTTCCTTATGCTTATTTATTTCTCATTTATGGAATACTTTATGATTTCCATTATGGGTAAACACGATAATTTCATTTTAGGAAGTGCGGACTACCGCCCCCTCAAAGTGATTTGAATCGTTAATCCCATATGTGGGATGTATGAAGGTTGGAGTAAATGATATTATATATGATATTATACTGGAATTATAATATACCTTTATATCATTATTATTTCATTAAATACTAAATAGAAATGAAAGTAGCATTCATGCGTATGTACGGCTTACCGTCTCCATGAACGGTGCATTTCATTTCTTACCTCTAAACGTTATTGAATATTATAAATGCATGTATATATTGGATATATATGAGATATATGATATATATATCATGAATATAATTCTGGATATAATGGATATATCACCACCTGAACAACTTGTAATTATAAGAAGTTTATTTTTGACTCAAGTACCAAAGATCGACAAAATGACCGTTATTAACTTAAATAATTACATAATGTTCATAACATGGTAATAAGTGATATAAAAGGAATAAAAAACTTGAAAAAGGTTCTTAAGCAATTATAAATTAACTCTAGTTTTTTATTCAGGAGGTTAAAGAATGGTCGAGTCAATACATGACGCAAGGTAAGGGAACTTCTTAACCCAATTTCCATTCTTTGGGTTAATCTCATACTTTCAAATTATGTCATGATATTATTATGTCATATCTTTTATTTTTACTTTATTTATGTGTACTTATAGTGAATACACATAATGGATCTATTTTAATTAAAAAAATGATCTTTGTAAGGGACTTCGTCTCAATCTCCTTTCATTGAGGCATATTGGGTTTTATACACAACTTTCCTTTATACGGTGTATAAACCCCTTTGAATTTTACGTTTATTCAAAAGGAATCTTTTTATATGAAGTGTTTCACAAAACGAAAAAAGGAATGTTTTTCTTGTCGTACGTATGCGGCGACAACGACTTCTCCGCTGCTAGGGTCATTATTTGGGTTTCGGCTTCCTCTACAAGCCATAACATTTTTTTTAATGAAAAATAAATACAAAGTTTTAACTTTATTTTATTTTGGTATTGAAAATGGTTTTGAAAGTGTTTTTATTATATCAATGTTTTGTATTGATATCTTGTGATTGAAATTTAGAAATGTTATGTTTCCTTTATGCATGTTTTATGTGATATGATTATGTTATGGTTTATGATATGTTTAAACCTATTCATATAAGGAATGAATTGGACTTAATAAGTGACGGGTGGAGCCCTCTACAGCTCCTCAAAGCATCGGTAGGTCTCATGAGACAAAATAGTGTCTTGGCATGAGGCCATGCCAAAATCTTATTTGTGGTCTTGGCACGAGGCCTTGGATACGTGGTTATGATAGTATGACATTATGCATTCCATCATTATGAAAGTGGTTATTGATATTTCATGGGATTATTCGACTAGTAGAATATCCATGTGAGTAATTAAATAGAATTATTTAATTTTATTTTTTCCATATCATACTGAAGTTCATGTTTAAAAAGGATTTTTTTTAGTTATACATTGCCTTAAATGTTAATGTTTATTTATGAAAGTTTATGCGATATTGTTATCCTTACTGAGCATCTGAGCTCACCCATTTCAATGTTTTAATATTTTCCTGGATGTGAAGAAGTATTTTATGAATGACCTAAAGGGATAGTCAGAAGAGGATATGAGTCTGGACTATGGAGACTTTGTTATTGTAGTTTTCACTTTATGATGTAATGTAACATTTATGAATGTATCTAGTGTTTCTAAGACTACTAAACTAATCGGTCTTTAGAGACTTGATCTTTTGTGATCATGCTAATGTTACTAAGTAACGCACCGACTCTGGGTAGCTAGGGTCGGGGCATTACAGTTGGTATCAGAGGCAGTTTAGTACTAACCTTGGAAGCTAGATTTAGATAAACTCTGATTAGAGCACATAGCCCGAAGATATATTTTGAGGATTAGTATAGAAGAACTTCCTAGAATTTTTGTATTATAGAGATTTTGTGAGTTTTCCGAGCAATAAATCCCTGTCTGGATACGAGCAGGTAGAGGTGGCTCTGGCACAGATGTACCTAGGGGTAAAACCCGAAAACACTGTTTTGAGCTAGACTCGAACGAAAACTGGTGCACGAAAATGGGCCTTGCTGCACTCTTGGTTACGACACTCCCAGGGGATATGATTAGGATAATTCTCATTTTCTTTACAAACCACTATTAAGGGTTATGAGTAAATACTTCCTCAAACAAAACATTTCTTTTTATGATTATGGATTATATCCATAAATAGTTCAATTTTTGTAAAGTGTTTTACAAGTATGGAATTATGTATTTTAATTCATAAACTAATCAAGTTTATGCCATTTTTTAGAAATGGCGCCTAGTGGAAGGAATGGAAACTTTATCAATGCACGCACTCCATGTAGGGATTTCCCTCCTACTCAATATAATTATTGTGGAGTTGGAGATACAACTGGTGCTGATCAACTTATTACCATACTGGGACAACTCACTCAGGTTATGAATAATAACCTTACTCGTATGGAGAACCCTGATCCGCAACATGGAGGATCAAGGTTAGACCGCTTCATGAGGAAACAACCACCAACATTTAATGGGGGTACAAATCCATTCGTAGCTGAGAAATGGATAAACTCCTTAGAGAAAATATTCCACACCTTGGGGAGTAGCGAAAGGGAGAAGGTTTTCATAGAAGTCTACCACCTCACTGGAGATGCCGATCAATGGTGGTCGCTGATTCAAAACACAAAGGAAGATGAATAAGTATCAAGTATTGAATGGAGGGAGTTTAAGGAAATTTTCTTAGAGAAATACATTCCACATGACCATCGAGCAGATATGGAAAGGCAATTTCTGATTCTGAGGCAGAAGGAGGATGAGAATGTCGCAATGTATGAGGCTAACTTTACAAGGATAGCGAGGCATGCTGCAGATTATATACGTAACCCAAGAAGTAATATTGATCGTTTCTTTGATGGGTTAAAACCATTTATCCGTCGAGATTTAGTATCACAATCTTTCTCAACATATGAAGATATAGTCTCGTGTGCTATCAAGACAGAAAAGTAATTCTCTAAGTCTTATGACAATAAAGTAAAGCAAGAGAAGAAGAGAACGGTGGAACAATAGATGGATAAAGGGAAAAAGGGAAAGAAGTATTTTCCATTATGTGATAATTGTGGGAAGAATCACCCTGTTACTTGCCTAAAAGGAATGGGAGTTTGTTATAAATGTGGAGAAAAAGGTCACCAGGCGCGTGATTGCAAGGGAAAGTAAGAGGCTATCAATGTTGAATGCTACAATTGTAGAGAAATGGGGCATTATGCAAATGAATGTCCTAAGCGTCAGGGAAACTTACCTCAAAAAAAGGCCAAGGGATCAAGGCCAATCTTATGTTGTGACTACAGTTGAAGCGGAATAATTAATGTATTGGTGCTTTTGGACTCATGGATTATATTCTGGTTATTAGAATAATGTGATATATATATAAGGATTGTACTGCAGTACATGTTGATTTCATTAAGGTTTTAATATGACGAAGGTAATCATTTTTTTGTATGTGACAATAAGAGAAACTTTACCTTGTCTGATAAATCTGATGATACAATTGATTTTGGAATTTAGAGGCCTTTTAGAGAATGTCTGGACAGAGGTATTTTGGATAACTATAAAGGTTGGAATGGATTAAGTTAAACCTTGGATAGTATTGTTTAAGGTTAAAACATTTCTAAATATTACTTTTAAAATATTATAATACTAAATTTTTAGGAAAAGGATAACCTACAGGTCGGGGGATAACCCGTCGCGTTGGACAAAGCTGCAGGAATCGAACCCACAACCATAGTGCGACAGGCCTTTATTACCTACCACTAGCCTACAAGAATTCCCTAGTTATTACAAAATATTTTTCCTAATCTAAATGGTATGTAGTAATATTTAGATCCTTATACAATAATGATAAATAGAATATTTTTGAGTTCTGTTACCATTTGGAGTAAAATATGGGTTTGTGGTAAAATTTTTTAAAGAATGAAAGTATACATAACATGTATGTATATTCCCTTACGTTCTTAGTAAATCTCCTAAATAAATTCCTCAACATTATAAAATATAACTTAAAACAAAAATGTTACCGGTTAACTTTTCCAACTGGGGATTCAATGACCGTTTAACCAATCACAAGTTTGTGATTTTCTTAAGGTTAAATTTCTCCTAATCCATTTTTCTACAACTCTCCATCATACCTTGATGGTTTTTTTTCTTCCATATCCATATTTTCATAGAATCCTAGTATGGGCTATCTCGGGTGACCTTTGTACTTATCTTTCTTTCTTTTAATGTTATATTTTTATTAACCTTATTTCCGATGTGGGTTTTTTCACAAAGGTATTTTCTATTTTAAACCTTTTATTTTCAAAGAAAAATTTCAAATTGCGAGGATGCAATTTATTGAAGGAGGGGAGAATGTAACACCCCGAGCTTCCATGATACACTTCTCATTCAATAATGCAATAGCTTCCATTGTACGCAACTTCGAGATTCTAACACACCGCGACCAATCAAAGTAGTAGTCATGAATAGTAATACCCACTTTTTGAAAATATATAAATTTTATATTTCAAAATCGACTTCATTTTTGTATTCAGAATATCGAAATTATCCAATGTTGAATTTTTTGTAATTTTTTGAGAGCCTCCAATTTTTTATGAATAGTGAAAAATACTTAAAAACAACTTTTTTAATCAAAATATTTTATAGTGATAAATTATACTATTGAGTGGTTTTAAAGTATAATTATAATATATTTTTACTATTTTATCCAATGGTGGTCATTAGGATTAATTTCATTTTGAAATCGGACATAAACAATTGTCAATATTTTGATATATATTGTTTCTTAAAAACACACTATTTATTGTGACAGCGGGAATTAATTATAAAATTAATTAATGAAACTTATATGTTTGGAATTTTGTAAAATAGAAATCATTTTTGAATTTGGAATATCAATTATAGCTTAGGGTGAAATGTTGACATTGTTCTGAAAAACATCAATTTTTGATGAATAGTGAAACCACTAAGTGGTAGTTAAAAAACTGATTTTTCATTTAAATGAAACATTACCACTTCTGTGATTTGATTTTAAAAAATCCGACATTCATGGTTGTCATTAGTAAGTAAAATGTGGTTCAATTGGATTAAAATAATTTTTTTGGTGAATATTAACTTTTAAGTTTAATTAATCGTGATTAAAGGTAATTAGTGATATTTAAGGTAAAAATGATATTATAAAAATATAAAAATACCTTTACACTTTTCCTACCCCTATTTGATGTGTCATGGCCGACCAAGACAATCCATGGGTCAATTTGGGGACCCCATGGATCCACTTTGGAAGGAAAATGACATAAATAACTTTTATTTAAAGTTAAAATAAAAATGTCACAAACATAAGTTTTTTTACTAAAACAATTTTTAAATGGGGTTATAAAAGTCATATTTTTTACTATAAATATTAATTAGAAATCTAAAAGGATTTCCTACATCCTGATATTTTTTTATAATTTTTAGACATTAAATAAATTAGATTAATTATGACACCATGATGATGCAGTGATTACCTCATTAATTAACGATTTAAATAAAATGAAAAGATAATGTAAAATCCAAGGCTTAAACTTGTCAAAAACCTACTGGATGAGTAGATTTTGAACCCTTATCACCTTAGACTCGAATTAAATAAGTGTGGGACCTTTAAAATCCGAATCTCATTATATAATAAAGTAACATTTCATTACTTTCCAAGAGTTCCCCTCCTCTCCAATTATAAAAGACCCCCACCACTACCACCTTATTCACACATTCAAGACATTTGGCTCGGCCAACCTCTTCCCCAATACTCTCCCAACTTCCCTCTCTTACTCCTAGAAGCCTCACTTTGGGCAGAACGCTTCCCAAGGAAGCCTTTAGCTCAAATCAAAAAGAGTTACCCGATTTTAAGGTAATGTCTTCTCTTGTGTTTTTTTATTTTATTTTTCTTCTCCAACCCCCTAAACTCTTTTTATTCATTTATTTTGTAACAACACCAGTATCCCCAATATTCTATGATGTTTTTATAAGAAGGATTCGAGCTACACTTACACACACCTACATCTAATGGCTAATGAACATACTGTTTCTGTGGATGGCGAATTTCTACCTCACGAAACGATGATTGTTCAATATTCTTTTAACACCTATAATGGTGTCCATTTTGATGACACAATTTTCATATATGCTATATATATTATTTCTATGTTTTCCTTATTTTTATTTATTTCTCATTTATGACATACTGTATGATTTCCATTATGGGTAAACGTGATAATTTCATTTTCGGAAGTGTGGACTACCGCCCCCTCAAAGTGATTTGAATCGTTAATCCCATATGTGGGATGTATGAAGGCTTGAGTAAATGATATTATATATGATATTATACTGGAATTATAATATACCTCTATATCATTATGATTTCATTAAATACGATATAGAAATGAAAGTAGCGTTCATGCGTACGTACGACTTACCGTCTCCATGAACGGTGTATTTCATTTCTTACCTCTAAACGTTATGGAATATTATAAATGCATGTATATACTGGATATGTATGAGATATATGATATCTATATCATGAATATAATTCTGGATTTAATGGATATATCACCACATGAACAACATGTAATTATAAGAAGTTTATTTTTGACTCAAGTACCAAAGATCGACAAAACGACCGTTATTAACTTAAATAATTACATAATGTTCATAACATGGTAATAAGTGATATAAAAGGAATAAAAAACTTGAAAAAATTTTCTTATGAAATTATAAATTAACTCTAGTTTATTATTCAGAAGGTTAAAGAATGGTCGAGTCAAGACAGGACGCAAGGTAAGGGAACTTCTTAACCCAATTCCCATTCTTTGGGTTAATCTCCTACTTTCAAATTATGTCATGATATTATTATGTCCTGTCTTGTATTTTTTACTTTATTTATGTGTAATTATAGTGAATACACATAATGGATGTATTTCATTTAAAAAAAATGATCTTTGTGAGGGACTTCGTCTCAATCTTCTTTCATTGAGGCATATTTGGTTTTATACACAACTTTCCTTTATACGGTGTATAAACCCCTTTGACTTTTACGTTTATTCAAAAGGAATCTTTTTATACAAAGTTTTTTACCAAACGACAAAAAGGAATGTTTTTCTTGTCGTACGTATGCGGTGACAACGACTTATCCGCCGCCATGACCATTTTTTGGGTTTCGGATTCCTCTACAAGCCATAACATTTTTTAATGAAAAATAAATACAAGGTTTTATCTTTATTTTATTTTGGTATTGAAAATGGTTTTGAAAGTGTTTTTATTATATCAATGTTTTGTATTGATATCTTGTGATTGAAATGTGGAAATGTTATGTTTACTTTATGCATGTCATATGTGATATGATTATGTTATGGTTTATGATATGTTTAAACCTATTCATATGAGGAATGCATTGGACTTAATAAGTGACGGGTGGACCCCGCTACAGCTCCTCGATGCATCAGTGGGTCTCATGAGACAAACTGGTGTCTTGGAACGAGGCCTTGACAAAATCTTATTTGTGGTCTTGGCACGAGGCCTTGGCTACGTGGTTATGATTGTCTGGCATTATTCATTCCAGCATTATGAAAGTGGTTATTGATATTGCATGGGATTATTCGACTAGTAGAATATCCATGTGAGTAAGTAAATGACATTATTTAATTTTATTTTTTCCATATCATGCTAAATTTCAAGTTTAAAAAGGCTTTTGTTTTAGTTATAAATTGCCTTGAATGTTAATGTTTATTTATGAAAGCTTCTACAATATTGTTATCCTTACTGAGCATCTGAGCTCACCCCTTTCAATGTTTTGATATTTTCCATGATGTGAAGAAGTATTTTATGAATGACCTATAGGGATAGTCAGAAGAGAATATGAGTGTGGACTATGGAGGCTTTGTTATTGTAGATTTTCATTTTATGATGTAATGTAACATTTATGAATATATCTAGTGTTTCCAAGGCTACTAAACTAATCGGTCTTTCGAGACTTGATCTTTTCTGATCATGCCAATGTTACGAAGTAACGCACCGACTCTGTGTTGCTGGGGTCGGGGCGTTATAGTTGGTATCGAAGGCAGTTGAGTACTAAATGACCATAGCTTATTGAATGATTATATCCTTAGTAGTCACCCTTGATGGAGTTCCAAAAAAAATTGACTAAAGAAAAAGAAAAATAGTTAGCTAGTTTTCTGTTTATGTATTTAGAGATAAGAACAATTATAATTCAATTTCATGTAATGGGAAAATTAGGCTTATGGAATTTTTTTATGTATCCCAAAACAATTATAGGTTATTAATGAGAAACAAGGGTTTTGTGTGTGGATAATGATGATGAATAAACCTTAATAATTCATTCCCACACACAATAGTCTCACTTGATTTAGATAGTATGATTTAGTGTTGAAAGTGATGCCTATGAAATCTCAAAAATTATATATTTTTATAAATTTTGCATTCAGTGGAGCTCATGAATCTTCTATACACTAGCATAAAATCACTATTGTAAGATCTCAAACTCCCATGAATGTACATACTTGTTTAAATTTTGTGTAAAATGTATTTTTTTGAATGATATGGTGCAAGAGTGTATGAGGATTTTTTGGGGTGTACTAGGGGGTTCAAGACATGGAATGAGTGGAATAGAGGCCAAACAGTATGAAGTTTATAGTTGGCACATGGTTAGTAAAAAATATTTGCATTGTCCAAGAAAATTGAATGTATTGGGGACCACTTTTGGATAGAGGCTACCTCATGGTTACCAGATGGTTAAACAAACCATGTGGGTGCTCCTATAAAATTGTGCGGCTTTTTGTCCTCTTGGATTGAGGGAGACACATGGTTATCACACAGTTTTTCTAACTGTGTGGCCAATTTATGTTCTCCATAAAAAGGGGGGTTTTACCATTTTTCTTCCCGATCTTATTTCTTTCTAACATTATTTTAGACTCCATTAAACCCCCAATATCTTGAGTGAAGAAACAAACCCTACAAGAATTACAAGAAAGAATTCTCCTTTGATTATTCGACATTTTCAGTGAGTTTAGGTGAGAATAGAATATCTATTTGAGTCTAACTCTCCTCTTTTCTCTATTTTCTGCAGTAGGTCTTATATAATCTCTTGTCTCCTAACTAATCCCTATGTCCTCAATTATTTTGTAGATTCAATTTTGGGGATTTAAAAAGTGTTTTATTTTGAGTCAAGATATGTGTTTGGGGCTAGTAATCATCTATTAGCATGAGGTAGGTGTTCTTAAAGCATTTTTCTATTGTCACATTATCATATATATATATGTGGGGGGGGGGTGTATGTAGTTGATATAATATATTTCCTTTCTATGTTTTCATGTTTCTGATTTGGGAAACTAATTTGGGCGGTAGAGTGAGATGTTAAACCCTTCATGGACAATGTTGGGTCCTTGGGTGGGAGAGAACGAACATAAGGCTACCCAAGGGGTAATCCTGACCCTTGTGAATATTGGAAATAATTGGTAAAAATTGACATTAGGGAATTATGTGAGTGAATGCGTAGAAAAAGTGAAGTTGGTTATGTGAGTTGTGTTAATGGGTCCATTAAAATGGTTATATATTCTTTTTTTTAAATTTACTGGAGGTTTGAAATTGTTTTATTGGTGTGTTTTGGGTATTTTACACAACAAAAATATATGTTGAAGAAAAATGATGTTCGTGAAGTATATAATGCTTTGAACGGAGGTGTTGACCTCAAAGTAATTCAAAAGTTGTTTTCTATGGAAATATCAAATGACGTTTCAAATGAGGGAAAGTCTACACTTTTTTGAAAATGGAATAATGGTTAAAATGGAAATAAAAATCATAGGGCATGTTTTGGTTTTCAATGAGGAAGATATGTGTTTTAAACGGTGGCTTCAATATGATATCGAAAACTTATATGGAATACTGTTTTTGTACTATGATGTGGTTTTAAAGGTTCATTGGGACAATAATTATTGAATTGATCTATGGGCTCATATGATAGGACCCTGACCATTATGATGGCATGTTAACATGGTTATTTAATAAACTAAATTATGAATGTGAATTGTTGATGACATGACATAATGGATTGGTGGGCATAATATGAAATGTTTGGGATCTAATAATTTGTTTATGCTAAGTGACTTATTAAATTTACAAGAAATTCATAAATCTGTTAATGTACATGAGATAATGAGAATGTAAAGTGGGTAATTTCTTGTGAATTGGTAAATGGGAAAATGGGTTATGTATTGATGTTAACTCACATATTGAATAATTTGGAGATATGATTGTTGATTGTGTATGGTTTGTGATACCGTATGTGTGGTAAATGGATATATAAGCATGTTCACCTAGCATGGAGGTATGGGATAAATGACTGAGGATCATCCCACATTCTAGGTTATACTATGGTTCTTAACCCCACCCTTGGAATACATGGGTTAGGTAGTCAGACTGATTCTCTAGGACCCTAACAACTTCATTGGATGAAACTACCTTGACTGAGTCTATGAGGCATGTGTGATGTAATTCCTAAGACTACCTATACTAAGGCTTCAAGGTAAGTGTGATGTATTTTCATATGAAATGTTTTTCCCTGCTGGGATACGGAACCTAACTGATACCCTTATGCATGGTAATTGAGTGGTTTATGCCATAGCATAATTGATCAAAATTCCTAAATAATGAGAAAAATGAAGGGGATGATCAAGTGAAAATTGTAAACTAATGGGTATGTAATAGTTTTTGATTATTAAACCGACTTTTTCATTAGAAGTGTGTGTAACCCCACGTGCCTTATCTTGGACACCAAGTGTGACTTCAGTTAGTTTTGTTGATTGGATGACCCTATAGAACATAATGGATAAAAACGATATTGGAAATAAATTAAATGATTTCCTTACTAATTTTTTTATTTATTTAACTTATTTCCTTGTATATACTATTTTAAAAATTAGTTATTGCATTAGAAACGATTGTTGGTGGCCTATTTAGTTGTTTTAATACCCTTACTGGGCTTCCATGACACATGGGAACCTAAGCACATGCTACTTGTTTTTTGATACTAGTTTAGGAAAGTGACATGTTGTTTGGTTATGCATGGGATATTTGGTTGGAGCATGGAGGTGGAGATTAGGTTAGGACACTGGTCTATTTTTAAGTTCATGTGGTAGATTTGGTTTTTATTTATGTCTGTATGGTTTCCTGACATGTTGCGTAAACATCATTTTTCTGTAGCATGTGTTTCCTGGTTACATTTTTGAATTATCCCATGCTGCCTATTTATTTTTTCCTACTGGTTATTATATCTTTTTATATTATTTCAACTGTGGACTTACTTTGAAAAGCAGGTATAGTCTCCCCAATATTTCATCATAGACCTGCACTACTTGTTCCGAGCCTCAGGCATATAGGGGGCAAGCCAGCGGTTTTGTGAATACCTATCTTGGGGCTCCAAAACTGGGCATCGGGTTGGGGAAATTATAATGAATTGTCATAGTGGTGTCTGTTGTATTACTATTTGGGGAATTGTAGACAAGAGACTTGAATCTTGTCAGGGAATGGTTCTGATCTAGTGACTTGGTGCATGTAACCTGAAATATGAGGTAATTTACAAGTCTCTAGGGGTGTGAATTGATGTTTGGTTTGAGATTTTATGGTTGATTTTTTTTTCCACCTCAATTGGAATGGTTGGATTCAATGTTATTGATTTATGAGGTGTTATCTCTAGGCCTAGTGTGGAAAGACTGGGTGTGTGAGTCCATAAATCATACTAGGAACATAGGATAAATAGGTCATCCATATATTTCATGTGATTGACTTGTGAATGACATGATGATAAACTAAATGCATATAAAATGTGAAATTGAATAAAATGATGGTTGTTTAAAAGTTGGTTAAAAAGGGCTTAGATAATTATAAATTCTTGGGTTGGGAAAAGAGGGAATGTTTTGAAGTTTGATTTTGAATAAAGATATGTATTTCAAATAATGGATTAACCATTTTTTTGAAATTTTAAATTCTATGGTTTTGGAAATGAAATTTTTTGAGTAGAAAAATAATGGGTTTAAATGGTAAAGTCTAATTAAGAAGGGGGATTTTATAATAATGTAATGTTTAGGGATACTAGTGGTGGTTATTCATTTTTTTTGTTTTTGACCCTGTGTATGGATGGTTTGGGTAGTGAGAGTTCATTTTTTTGAGACTCTAGGTTACAGGATGTGATACCTTGATGATTTGGGTGTGTTAGTTAATGTGATGTTTCTTGTTTCATATTTGGTTAGTTTGTGACCTTGAAGTTCTGACATAAATTCTGTTTATGTGAATGTGGTGGCTGTTATTGATTACAACCATGTGAGTTGTGTTTTGGAACTGAGAGTGGGTGTTCGAATCTTGGTGCCGGTGTACATTGTGAGTATCATGGGTGTGGGACATAAAGTAAATGGTTGTTTGTTTAGATGAAGTGTGTTTGGAAAGAAGGTAGGATGGTCATCATGAGAATCTATTAGTTTGAGGTTTTTTGTGTATAGATTAGTGAGATCCAATGACCCTTTACTGGTGTGGCTATAGTTTAGGTAGTCGGTATCGCTTGACATTTGGGAATGACCATTGAGAGAGGTCTGTTGGGGTATCGGGACTTTTGGGTGTGTGTTTCACATACATACATTCTGGAACTTGGTAGTGGATCCAAAATAATGTTTCCTAGAGTGTGTTTAGCCTAGAGGGATAAGTAGGAAAGTTAACAGATTTGGTAATGTGACTAGAGTTTTGGCTATGAGTTGATATTTTGGGAAATCGAGTGTAGCCACAAAGATGGTTGGACTAACGTTCAAGTTTTCTTAAGATGTGAATCACGAGTGATTTATTTAGAGGTTGAATAGAGGCAATATTGGTGTCTTATAGTGTGGTAAAAGTGTATTTTTATGGACTATGGTATGTGTGCGTAGATGATGGGATATTCCTTAGGAAAGAAGGAATCTTGTCTAGCTAGAAGTGATACATGCCAAAAGTTGAAGTTGGTCATCAACCGAGTCAGTCAGCCAGGATGACCTGACTGAGATGGGTAATAGGGGATGAATATAGTGGGTTGTAATCCCCTATAGGTTATTATTGTGTTGATGACTAAACATTGGTAATGGTAGTTTTCAAAATAAAAAATTTGGTGGAGGGATAAGGTGTATGGTGGTGTTCCCCATGGAGGGAAAATGGGTGTTCACTGATGTGGGCGGTGGTAAGAGTTCGTTGGGATCAAATGAGTGTTGTATCTATGTTTTGTTTTTTGTAATAATCGTCAGCTCATGTTTTGACCAGTTGAATACCTTGAGATGATAGTTATTCTTGGGTTGGGCCTTTCAAATGTTCTAAACTGGATTGAGGTAGTTGGGACTCGAGTTACGAGACATAATGTTTTGTGAAATGTGGTTTGAATCTGGATGTTCTCATGAGTGACGCTAGGCTTCAGTCATTATTTGAGCCTCGATGAGCAGGGTGAGTTGGCACCAAATTATTTGGGCCATGATTTGTGGGGATGATCAAACTGAGGTAATTCTGGTCATCTCTCCAAAGGTAATTTATTTCCCTGTTGGTGTCTTTTTCATTGTAGACTAGTGATGTTACCTGGACTCTTCACTTGTGTTGATGTTGGTAGTTATGAGGTCTAGGTTGATGTGTCCTTGAGGATCCCTAAGTTCGTGTTTGTGTTTTACAATGGAGAATATCTCTTTTTGTGATACTATTTCCTATGTATGAGTGTTTCAATGACATGGCCTTATTCGGGAAAATGTTTGGGAAATGAACATTGAAAGGTGGGCCCCGTGGTCCAACCACTGGTCTTGGAGTCTGAGTAAAGTTTGGAAGTATGACTTGAGGATGTTTCATTATAAGGTGGGGGAGGTTATAAGACCTTGACCCATCGTGAATGTATGTTCTTGTTTAGATTATGGTTAATCTTATATTTCTTTGGATAATGAGGTGGTTATTGAGGGTATGAGGAGTTTTGGGGTTTCCTAGGAGGTTTTGGACATGAAAGGAAGGGAAAATATGATAAAAAGTGTAGAGATAAGGTTGGCGTGTAGTTAGTACATACCGTTCACCTGGATAAGGAAACTATAAAGCTTGGGGACCCTGTTTGGATTGAGTCTTTTGCAAAATTACCACATAGTTTACCAAACCATGTGGGTGCTCCTAGGAAACCATGATACTTGGAATCTCTCTTCATAGAGGGATCCACATGGTTGGAACACAAGTTTGGCTAGTCATACGACCCTTAAAATGGTATTTTTACTATTTTACCTCAAGATCAAATTTATTTCTTCCATGGTTTTTTACCCCATTGAACTGCCTACATATTCGGTAATGAACCAAAACCTCAAAATTTTATAATAAATGATTCTCCTCCAATTCATAAGAATTAGGATTTTTTGGGTGAGAATAATATATCATGGAGATTTTAACACTCATATTTTCTCTATTTTATAGATTAGGGCTTGAGGAATAACTTTTATTATTCTAAATCCCTAAAATCCTAAATTCTCAAGTAGATTCAATGATGAGGATTTATAGGGTGTTGTAATTCAAAGAAAGGGATACATTTTTAGAAAGTAATCATCTTTGAGCATGAGATATGTGGTCTTAAAGCTTCTTTCTATAACTATAGTGTTATATAAATGTGTATTTAGTTTTTCCAATACATTACCATACAATGTTTTTATGTTTCTGATTTAAGAAAATCATTTGGGCCTTATATTGAGCTGTTGAAACCTTTACAAACCCTGTTGGGTCCACACATGAGTGAGACCTTTCCTAAGGCAACCCATGGGGTAAGAGAGACCCTTGTGAATAGTGAAAATAATTGGTAACCATTGAGAAAGGGTAATTATGAGAGAAAATGTGTATTAAAAGTGTAATTCATTATGTGTTTTGTGTTAAAGAGTAAATTAGAATGATTACATTCTACTTTTTTAAATTTCTACTATTTTCAAAATGGTTTTAATGGTGTGTTTTGGTGATTTTTCAAGACTATAGATTTGTTGAAGTATAATGATGTTTTAAAGTACATAATGATTTTAAAGGAGTTGTTGAGCTCAATGTAATTCAGAAGTGGGTTTCTTAAGAAATTTCAAACAATGATTGAAATGAGGCTAAGGCTCCCCTTTTGTAAAAATCATTTAATTATTATTTTTCATGGTTGAAATGAATAAAATAATTAGGACATGTTATAGTTTTCAAAGAGGAAGACCCATGTTTTAATGGGTGGATTTAGGATTATTTCAAACAAGTATCTAGAATCATGTTTTTAAATGTTTATAAGTTTTTTAAGGTCTGTTGGTAAAATAGTTTTTGAATTGATCTATGGGGTAGTAAGAAAGGACCATGACAATTATCTTAGCATATTGAAATTGTTATGTAATGAACTAAATCATGAAAGTGCATTGTTTATGACCTAACATATGGAATTATTTTGAATAATATGAAATGAGTTGGTTGTAATAATGTTTTTATACAAAGTGTCTTATGAATTATACTTGAAATGAATAATTGGGGTAATGAATCTGAGATAATGACCATGTTAAATGGGTAATTTATTGTTAATTGGTAAATGTGCTAATGGGTTAAGTGTTGATGTAAATTCCCAGGTTAAATAGTTATAAGATGTGAATATTATTGTTATTTATTGCGAATGGTTTTCGATATGATATACATCTCAAATATATTAATATGAATGTGCACATGTCTTGGTGGTATGTGGTAATGGAATGCGGATTGTCCCACTGGTCGGGTTGGATTTATACTCTAAACCCCACCCCTAGAAATCATGGGTTATGGATTCAAACTGATAATCGTGGACCCTAATAGTAACATTGGATGAGAGTACCTTGACTAAGGCTCCAAGGTATGTGTGATATAATTAATGAGACTACTAGGACTGAGGATCCAAGGTATGTGTGATATATTTTCTTGTGAAATTTTTACCCCTAGTGAGATATAGAATATGACATATTCCATTATAAATTGTAATTGAATATATTAAGACATAGAGTAAATCATTTAAAATCCTAAAACATGGGATAAATGATGAGGATGATCAAGTGAATATTGTTAAATATTTTGTATGTGACAGTTTTTTGATTATAAATCACCCCTTACGGTTTGAAGTGTGTGGAACCCATTGTGCATTGACATAGAATCCCTGTGTTACCTGGGTTAGTTTTGTTGATTGGATGACCCGTGAGAAATTAATAGATTAAATGGAAATTATTTAACTACATAAATAATTTTCTTGAGGTGGTTTTTATTTATTTCACTTGTTTACTTGAATATACTGTTGTAAAATAATAATTACATTAGACACAGTTGGTGGTGTCCTACTGAGTTATAATCACACCCTTTTTAGGCCCCTATGGATCATGGGTACCCAATAATATGCTATGTTTTTTCTGATGTATGTCCAGGAAAAATAACAAGTGTTTGATTGTGCACGATATATCTAGTCGGATCAAGGGAGGGTAGGATGAGGTTGAGACTCATGTCCATCTTCTAGATCTTGTGGTAGTTTTGGTTTTTGATTTAAATTTGTATGAGTCCCGGATATGTAGTTCAATCATCATACATATATAGAATGTGTTTTTAAGTAACATATTGGAAATATCACATGCTTTTTTTATTTATTCCCCCTAGTAATTATATTATTAGATATTATTTCTAATGTGACATTACTTTGAAAAGCGGGTATAATTTCCCTAATGTTTTTAATAGAACTGAGATTTTAATCATAAACATCTAGGATACGGGGAGGCATGCATGAGGTCTTGTGATGACCTGACATGGGGCACCAATAAGTGGTCACTGAGCCTGGGAAGTTACAACTATGAGGTTCTCAAACCATAATTTGGTGATTTTTAAGTGGTTTTTTAGATCAATACATTATTTATTGTTTAATGTGAATTATTATCTCAAATAATATTGGTTGAGTAAAGGAATTTAAAAACATTCAAAATTTAATTTAATAACGTCATATTAGTGTGTTTGGGGATGTTGGGTAATGGATATTTATATATATTAAGCTCTACCAAGAGGAACTGAATCCTAGAAAAATTTATAACTATTATACTATAAATTTATAAACATAATAATTATGTACATTGGATCCCTAATATTATAATAAAAATTTTAATTTACCAACATCTTTAATAAATAAATTTGAAGTATGTAAATGAATTAAAATTTTTATTATAGAACATTAAACAATGATATTTTATATAAATGAATATAGGTGATTTGATTGAATTTTATACGGGTTTAGTTACATGTTTTCATTTCACATGATTAAATTTTATATTTTCTGATATAGATATAGGTTTTAAAATCCATATGGTTTTGTAAATTCAGAGTTATGTTTTTCTAATAACATGAACCTCTTGAGTTTATTTATTTGTTAAAGTTGTAATGACTATCTTCCTTGTATTTTTTTTTTAATTCAAGTAATTCATTTAAACATGGTATGTTATATGAAATGAAAATGAGGAACGGTAATACAATACTTGAAATGATTTTGATAAAATATTGTTATTATAATGATGAAATTTATGAAATCATATTCCCTATTTTGTGGTATTAACATTTAAAATATAGGTTTTTGAGTCCATTTTAGGATAATATATGTATTCAATAATATACTCAATTCTGAGAAGTTTAAATCCTTGAGATATATTGTGCTATGTTATAAATTATAAAAGGGGATAATATGGTCATTTAGACACATGATAGTGTATGTTATACAACATATGATATTTCTTTTATTAATGAGTCATATAAGTGATATATTCTATCACGGTATGAATCTTTTGGAGGTACCCCATAGGGTTTGGAGGCATTTTTCCTTGTGGTATGGACCTATAAATTGTTCAGTGATTATTTTACCAAATGGTACACCCCTCAAGAAGTTATATTAAGAGGATCATTGAATTTCCCATTTAATTATAATCATATAGTTTATATAGATGATGTTTTTCATTTTATTAGGGATTCCTAGACAAAATCATCTCTTATCTATAAAGTAGAATAGGTTTGGTAGTATTCTAGTTTACCTAAAATTACACTAGATAAATGTTTGTTTTATTTAATAATATCATGATGTATTATTATATTATATTTTATGGTCCTACTTCAACATGAGAGTTAGTGTATTATGTTATAAATGTGATAATAAAAATTATCACAACACTACACGTATATTCATGATTACACTTGATGAATTTTTAGTTCTGGGTTGTGATATCCTACTGACTTATTATAATCACGCTCAATAGGTTAATTATACATGTATGTGTAAAAATTATAGGTGTATTATTTGGTAAACATATATCATGTAGTTGATTTATTTGCATTATTAATTGGTGACTAAAAATAGAGTAGTAGAGATAAGAGATGGGAAAAAGTTTCCCTTCAATGGACTGCACTTCTATTGGATTTATGTTTACTATATTTTGTTATTTTTTTATCCCAACTCCAAAATGACCCATTTATCATGTGTTTGTTCTTATTCATTATTTTAGTATATATCTCTTTCATGGTTCATTTAATTGTTTTTATTTTAATCAACATGTCTTAAATTTTTTTATTGTTTAATTTAATTCTACTGATTATTTGTTATGTTGTAAACAATTTTGAGGGTTAATTTCTCATTCAAATAATTTAAAAAAAATTGGATGTGTTTTTATTATATAGAGGTCATTTATTTCACTTGTGTCCTTGTAGATTCCTTCTTAATGTTTTTCTTAGCATACCCTTGTCTTGTTCATTACAAAAGACATATTCTTATAATATTTTCTCATAAAAATAAATAAAGAAATTTTTATATTTGTATATTTGTTGAAGTAATGAAATTTGAAAATATATTTCTTCACCAAATTTAACTTCTAATCTCTTTCCCATATGGGAGGAATATTGGGAATCCCAAAATGATTAGATCACTAAAAAATAATTTTTTTCAAATAATCATTATAATGTGAAGGACCATAGACTCTTTGATGGAATTTAATTTTAGATATGAGTGATGTTTATCAACTTAGTAAACCAATTAATGGTAATTTATATGGTTTATTGACAATAATTACCACTAATTAGCCTTTAAGAATACCATAAATGTGTCGTTGTACTTAAATTATTTAATAATAAATGTTTGACTCACATGACCCATCACTTGGGGTGAGACCTTCACGTAATGGTAGATAAAATTAATTACCATTAACATAAATACACTCTTCTTGATAATTTTATGAATATAATTATAACTTTTGCCTTCTTATATTCTCATAAATCTAGGATTTCCAATAGGTAGTTAGTGTGAAACCCCTTTGACAATTTCCTTAGCAAGTATTATCATTCAAAATATCACCCCATGAGTAAAATATCATACTTCCCACCATAATAAAATTTAATAGGGTTATATACTATAGATATATATTCTCTCCAACTCCCATAATGAATGTATTCATGTTAGGAATTCTTCACATGGTTAATGGGGTTTTGGGCCTCCATCACTTAGTTGAATAATTATTCATCACCATCATTGATCTTCATTGTGTACCTCATTATCATGAATCAAATAATCTTACACTCATTGTATTTTTTAATTATAAAATATTTACTTGTGTTATTTATCATATAACATATGATATTTTATTATTTCTATGGTACAATCAACCATAAATTCTTGAGCATAAAAAAACTCGTATTACACCCTATTCCCTGAGTTAAAACTCCTTCTTGGAAAGGATATAATCAATAGACTTATGATATATGTATAACTATATATTTATCCAAATTATATTTTCTCTATAGTTCCCTAATGTGAATTACACATTTTTTAGACACTAATATTATATTGCATAAATTTTGTCATGGATCCGTAGTTTTAAAGACCCATATTCTACCATTTATGAGTTTTATTTCATAATTAAACCTTAAACCGATCATAAAAAAATATAATAAAGACTGTTTTATATTACATTATTTTCTTGACATAACATAAATATACTAATAAATAAATAATTAAACTCTTCTGTGGTAGTTTAACATTTTTTGACCCATGGATGAGATTTATAGGTTTTAAATAATTTATTTAAATGTAAAATCACCTTGATAATAACCAATACTACCACTATTTCACATAATGAGATTTCATATCTCAAAAATTGGATCTCTCAAATCTAGAAGTTATACTTTTAGAGCCTACCATAACCAAAATTATCTGAATGTTTCTCTATTACCATCCATAAAAGATCAAAAAAGTGCACATATATATTGTAATAAACAAGAATATTATCAATAAAGACCACCATGAACTAGATTTATAGGTCTTAAATAAATTATTTAACTAGACAAGAATTATACCATGTGTATTTTTTTACACCAAATAGAATCACTAAAAACCATATTGATCTTATTAGAATATGGAATTAATTTTTAAAATATTATCAATGAAAAATAAAATATAATAGCATCCCAACCTATGATTTTATTTGAAAATCACAAATTTACATAAATTGGATATAAAAAATGACTAATATAGGGAATTAATATTTTCTATTCATGCATACATGATTCACAAGATAGTATTTGATTTTAGCCTCTACCCTCATCGATGTTTTTAGAGAACGATAAATTAACTCACATAAGAGATGTGATCGACCAAATAAGACTATTTCTAATATAGTCTAACAGATATACCTTTGACCCATTAAATATTAAGAAATATATTCGATAAAGAAGAAATAATATCATCATTTGTATGTTTAATGTCATATTCAATCTTTCTTCATAGTGGTAATATTGAAATACCATTTGGGAATACATTTAATAAATTCTCTATACAAAATGGTAGTTTTTATACCATTGAATATAGCATAAAAACAACTAATTTATCTCACTAATAAGGCAATTTTTGGCTCCATCTTAGTCTCACCCCATCCAAACATAATTAGTTATCCTACTAACTATTGAGAAAATCATATAATATCAACCCAAATATGCATCACCCTAAACCAATAGTAATCCTACCATGCCTATGACTTAATCAAGTAATCAATCCCAAGAATGATTTCTTATAGGCTTTTATTAACATAAAAACTAATATTAATTTAAACATTCTTATAATAAGGTGAAATTTTTAAGAAAATGTGAACCCGATAAAAAAAATCACCCATTGAATATTTTCAAGATTCATTTGTAAGATCAATATATCATGTTGGGTCCAAAAATATATATAATCATAATGGTTATAAATGAGATTCCATGTGTGTCTATCTGGTATTTCTCAATATAAGAGTTTGGATATAGTATGTATAAGAATGTAAATCTTGTTTTTTTTGATAAAAATAAATTAAATCCATGTATAACATGATACTAATATTACATAAAACCTCTAAATATATAATCTAGGGGACTTGATTTATTTTAATTCTAGAAAAATTAAGAAATAATGGTTGTTAATAAAATCTTCATATTTTTATAGCTCTTCTAGGACCCCTCTATAATAAAGTTTTTTTTTAATTTATCATGGCTTCCCATGGGTGATTATTCAGATATCCTTTGCCTCTATTTTGGTAGCCTAAAAACAAAATCATTTATCTTATTCCCAAAATTGATCTCATCTAGGATTTGTCTTTCCCAATGTATAATGAATCCCAAGGATAAGTACATGATAACACTAATCAAATATGATGATGATTAATATTTTTTATTTATAATGAAAATGACTTATATGAACAATAAACAATATTCCTTTAATATCTCATGGAAATTAAAGATTTATTAATCATTTTAGAAAACTAGTCACTTGAAAATCATAGATTCACCATTTTTCCTTGAATGGAATACATTTAATAAATTATCTACTATAATCACCATCTTTGATACTCAATTAATTAAGTAGAAATGTATAAATAAACTCAACATGTATCATGGTATGTAGTAACCTGCCAAATAAATAGTCTATTATAATAAAACCCACTATTTACTAAGAGAAGATAACCAGTTCAGTGAATTTTCAATAGTAGTTCATAAATTTCATTGTTCATATATTTTGATTAATAATAAGAATATTTTAAAAGTGAATGTGTAATAATTCTACTATCACATCCCCTCAAAATTGTCTCAATTCATCATATCATTTCCTTTTGTCCATAGATGTAGAGAAAAAAATTAACAATTCATGACTCATAAAACTATCATTACCAAATTAACCTATGATCCTTATGGGATGTAAACAGTTATATCAACATATAGATAACATCTAATGAGTGTGTCTCATCCTAAGGATCAAGTTATCCTCCTAATACAAGTAGTATTAATCAACAGAACTATTTCAATATATCCATCTCATTAATTACATTGCCTCCATCATGGTCTAAAACCCTTCCTCAGACACTAACATATATCTCAAATTTGAATATTATTCAATAATTCATCACACCGTAATGATTGGAATAATAATATTTTTGGATTTTACCATATCTATCCTCTACCACATATGATATCCATGATTTGAACTTCAAAAATATAAGAAATATTCATTAACAATGATTTATATATGTTTAAAAAAATTGTGACACAAAATTTAAATATTTTTCTCCCTCCTCACTATCCACTCAAAAATAACCACCAATAGAAAAATTAAGCCCACGCCAAAATCATAACTAATATTTAAATACATGTTACATGGAACAACATAATTATAGTCAATAAAATATTTCCTAAGTCTTAAATTAATATAATTGATTATCAATGTGCTTGTATATAAATGTTTCATTTCAAATATCCTTAGTTTGGTTTTGTTCCTGAGTCTATTTCACTTAATTATCTAGAGAATCATTTCCCTAAATTAAAACCAAACAATATTGTAGGATCATTAACCACACTTTGATTACTAATTAATATGAACCTACCCATACAGGGGGCCTCTCATGGACGATCCGATAGATTACAGTTTCCAATCTGTGCCAATATTTAATAGGATAGGGTGTGGCATAAATCTCACTAATGATGATATCTATCTCAACAATAAATATGATATGGAAATAAGAATCATATAACCAGATAATTTTTTGAGTAATATTGAGATTAAAACATAATTCATATGTTAATAGTGTTTCCCCAATTACAAAAATATTCCAAATTCCTGATCTAAAAAAATATCATTGGGTATTTTCTTATCAAATGAATCCCATTACCTACTTAATAAATTAAAATATATATTAATTTTTCATAAAGAGAAGAAAAAAACCATTTTCATAGTTAATATTAGGATGATTTATATACTGAAGTAAAATATAATCAATTAAATATAGTTAAACTAAATAAACCAAATCTATATAATTATAAACCAAAATGATAGAATTTATCCTAAAAACCAAATAAATAATTTCATTTCCTATAAAAATAAAGTTTTCATCAAATTAAAAAGAAAAACTAATAAAAAACTAAATTGGTTGATGAAGACTACAATGATTTGGTATTCAACTAGGGCTATTAAAATTCACAAATCACTAAAGGAGATGCTGAGTCAGTCTTTTAACCAGCATCCTGATAGATGAATCATTAATAAATGTTTCATGTGCATCAAATTTTATTTTTAGGATTGAAAATAATTAAGAGTAATATTCCTCTATTAGAATCATACAATTTCCCATTATTGAATAAAGTATGATATGAAAGCATTAATTCCATTTTATTAGTACATTCTATATTCCAAGATGGTATAATACATTTTGAAATTAGATTAAGATGTTAATAGTCATTATTAAATAAATAGTAAACAATATTTTAAATTACATCCATCTATAAGAGTATGTTTATAAACATTAACATAAGTTAAATAACTATAATTCAATAAATGATTTCGAATTTATAATTTCTTTCATTTCATTCAATAGATATCCAATAAATTACCTATACAAAATTTCTATTATTAATTATTTATTCAAGTAAAAATACAAGAAAAATGTACTAAGGGTAACTTACAATTATAATTGGTGTTAATTTACAATATAGACCCCATGCTATGAGTGTCTCACTTTTGTTGGATAAAATCCTGATGGGTCATGATCCTTGAGTGAAAATGAAATCACCATACCCAAACCTTATTTGTAACTCAATGGGAAAAGATTATAGGCCCATACTAAGGTGACCCAAGAATTATATTCATTAATATTAAATCGTTTTAGATTAATTTTCAATACAACCAATAACAATAATACACCCAAGAAATATAAATCTTTTGTGTCTTTTTATATTAGATACATTATTATATTATTTTATCAAAGATATTCAAAATATCCCTAAAATAATAGGTCACAATAATAAGACATATTTTGGTGGCATACACTTATGAATAGTAAGAAGTTACATTTTCAAGGAAAACTAAAAAATAATATAATTGTGGATTGGGTTCACTACTTATTCCACAATTTCTTGGGTCATGGTTCACTCCGATGACTATCAAAACAGACATAGTCCCTTACTAAATTATATTCAATCACTATTCCAGAATGTATTATGACATGAGATATCAATATTTACCCAACCCATTATTGTCCCATATGATTCTGAGATCTCTCATGAAACAATGAACACTATATGTATGCATTACACAAGTCCACAAAAATATTAACATTTCATTAAATCATAATTGTGAAGATAAATTGAGTTTCATAAATATTTCATTATTATTTTATAGCATAACCCAATTAGAAGAAATGAGTTTCATAAAGATTTCATCATAACATAATTAATTTTCATGAAAGAAAAAATTTTCAATGAATCATTACTAAATCATACTCATCATAATCCTTATATAGAACTAAGGTAGATTATATCCTTATATCAATCCCTATTAAATAATATATCTACTTAATATATGTCATCATAGAAGAAAAATACCCTTAAAAGGGTATTGGATTAAATATTTTAAAATAAAAAAAATACCATTTTCTTAATGTATATTTTTTAAAAAAATAAAAGAATATTTAGAAAAAAAAATTCTTTTTGAATGACCATGGAAACATTTAAAAGAATATTTAATGAAAAGAAAATATGTGATTGATGATAAAGTCATTCTTCTGGTAAACATTTAGAAAAAGGTTCCATTCATATTTTTTTGTAAAATTTCATAAATAAAATATTTAACAAGAACTTATAAATCATTTAAAGGAAATAGAAATATGTTTTAAAATTATGCTAAAAAATAATTTAATATTACAACATAAAATTATTTAAAAAACATTAAAAAAAATTCATTAAAGAAAAATTTCACTGACCAATGTGATAATAAGTTACTTATTCCTTGAAAAACATTTTATCAATATTTTTAAATACTAAAGAGATGAAAATGGTAAAATACATAAAAATTATTTTAATAAATAGATAATAACATGATTTATGCTGTTTAAAGGTAATTTATTATTTAATTTTTATAAATGGGAGTTTGATTGAAATAATCCAGAAAAAAAAGGAGATGGTATAACAAACCACAACCTAAATTCTGATCTTTCTTCATACATGTTAAAACCACTCATATAGTAGATATTATATATATATATATATAATATAACTATATTAAAAAACTACTCACTTTGTATCACTAATTTATATTTTCCAATTAAAATTTTATTGAATGTTATCCAGTGAAATTAACTTTTAGGTGAAAACTAGTTCGTTTTCATTGCATGTTTTAGTTCGATGGTTCTCATCCTTGGACCTTGGCCCTAAATTTATCTTTGAAATAATATTATTCATGAAATAAATATAATATTTATTCACTAAATAAACTTTTTATAACCGTTCATATAATATGGTGATGTAAAATTAATTACATCAAGTCATGGAAATGGTAGTCTGCACACAAGCATGAGTGATGCTTCACCTTTTTGATGGATGAATAAATGAATAGTAAATAATAAATAACCTATATAAATTAATAATTAAATCATAAATACCATATATATTAATAAAATATATATATTTTAACTTATATTTAAATAAGAAATGAAAAATGAATCAAATTTCATCATGAAAGTGGTTGTCCACACATACTCACAAATGACATTATCATCATCCAATGGATTGGAAGAAGATAGAAAATTGATATATAAAAAACGTAAAAAAATATAATTATATTAATTGTACTTATTTCATTAAGTCAATATGTTTTTATAGAATATGGAGGAGATATAATAAGAATGAAAAATGAAATATATCGGTAATAACATACTCCTTTTCTTCAGAAATCCTCCCTTGTAAAGAACCTTAAGGACTGTTTTATGGTTATTTTGGGAAAAAAAACATCAAGGAAGTGTATAAGTATTTTATGAGAGTATATGGGAAGATATTGGTAGACATAATGTTCTTAAATCATGTGTATTAGAGATTAAAGAATGTTCACTTTTATAAGTGTGGTGATTGACACTCTTGTAAATATTTAAAATATTCAATATAATAATATTATACTGTAGTCAAAGTGTCCAAAAATAAAAAATAATTTTATTAAAACATAATGGTGTGTATAATTCCACCTATCCAAGAATATTTATATAATTGTTTTTTATATCTGTACACTTATCACTTTTTTCTAACCCCTCATTAACAATTTCATGCTTCACCAAAATAAGGAATTTTCACCTCAATTACGACTCATAATTAATATAAATAAAATTCAATCATTAATAAATATTGAAATTATGATTCAAAGTATCGAAAAAATTATATTAGACTCTATTTCTATATTTTCAAAAAATTATTTTTAATATAAGTACGCAAAATTCAAGAAAACTATTTGTTGAAAAACATATTTTTAAGTATAAAACTGAATTCATTATTTTTCCACACCTATTCAAACCCATTTTTATAAATGTTAAAATATTTTATTGATTATAATTTATAAAAAAATTCTTAAAATCATTATTCAATAGTGATTGGTTTAATGTATTAAGATACAAAAAAATGAACAAAAAAATAATTTTTTTAGAAAAACATCTTGTTTTTTATTTTGAAGTGACTTTATTTATCATTTATAACCAATTGATATACAATAAATTAATTTTATATATGTTTTAAAAAATATGTATATAATTAATTTTTCTTTGTATATAACCCTGAATACATCATCTAGGAGCAAAATTTAACATTTAGTTTTTGTATTTTAATTGTATATTATGGTTCATATAAACATAGTGTTTTGTATAAAGAAATATATCATAGACATACAACTTTTTAAAATAGAAATATATTATAAATTATTGAGTTGTTATATTATAAAACCCTTATATAATATTTTCCAAAAACTCTATCACTCTAATATAAACAACTGAGGATTCTTTTTCATCATCACATCCTTGAGTTCCCATTTAGTTTCCTAAAATTTATGGCTTCTACAATAAATTATGGGTAGGTGAGTTGTATTCTTCCACAAAGATTTCTATCTTTGATCCAAAATTTACATAGATCTTTCCTCATAAGAGATATCATACTCTTATTACACTAGTTGAAAATTAATTATATGTTTTGGATCATATATGTGCTTCCTTAGTAGGGGATATGGAACACATTGCAAACCGAAGATAGATTTGGTGGAAGCACCGTGTGGTAATAAACTATCCTAACAAAATTAATAATTTTGAAAGGATAGGTACATATAGGGATGAAATTTTCCTTCATTTTAAATATCATAACCTTATTCCATGGATATATTCATTGGAATAACATTCCACCAATATTAGAATATAAATCTCACCAATGATTATTAATGTTGATGGATTTCGATTACATCCTTACACTACTTTTGATGATATAAATGAGTGATGAGTACCAAAATATAATTTAATTTGCTTCTTTATGAAAATTGGTAAATTTTATGTTGAATTTTAGTATTCATTTATTATCTTCATAATAAAATTAGAAAAATTTTGTTTTTCAATTGTTTTATTGATCCTTAGGGTTTCAATGAATTTCACACGTAGATTTATTCATGATTTTTTTGGTTAAAAGTTTTTAAACAGTAGTTTTGTTATTTTTATTCATTCCTTACTTAACAAGAGTAAATCCTACATTGAAAGTTGTATTTTTAAAACTTTTATGATGAAATTAAAAAGACAGTCGAGGGTAACTATTTTCAAGGCCCATCATAAGCCTATATACTCAAATTTAAGGTTTTTAGTCAACATGAATCTTGTGGAATTATATATTTTGGGGAATATTTCCAAAATAATACATAAAATCCTTACTATGTGACCATCGAAAACATGAATTCATCCAATTTTCATTATATTTCCCATTATTGAAGACCCGATATTCTAACTTGAAAAAGCATGTCTCTCCATCCTGTGTTTAGTAAACCTCAATAGAAAAATGTGAGAGAAATAAGGGGATACTGATATGAACATAGAATAATTTTTTGACGAAACAAATAATTTTTTGTAGATTTTTTAATGATAGAATACATGAACACCTAGGAGTAATATTATTCAGTTGGAATGGTTCAACTAGTATCAATTGCAATGAGGACTATTTATTGTGAATGTTCCATGTTGAATCAAGGGGGAATAGTTTAAATATTTGAATATAAGAATGAGGTAGGGATTGTCACAAAAAATATTATTAATAATAAAAACATTTCAAATAAATGTGTGAGTCTAAATGATAGATATCAAGGATGTTAATAAGAGAAATAGAGTAGAACTAATCAGAGAGAGATGAGAGTAAACTGTACCAGAAGATGATTAATTCAATTAGAGATGATTATCCATCCTTTGACTCCTCATTGTTTTTCTCAATTCTTAATTAATTCAATTTTAATAAAATTATTAATTATTTTTGAATCAAATATAATATATTAATAAATGTTTTGTAGGGAATTATATTGTACTGCTAATTTATTTTACTTCATTTCTACAATTCTAGTGATGGATATTACCTCATAATTTTAGTTATGTAATTTTACATTCCAAAAAATATAGAGAAATGTAAAATTAGTCTCTAATGAATTAATATTTTAATTAATTAACCATTAATGTTTTAAACTAATGGTTTGATGTCAAATGAGATAAAAACATTGAGTTTTATCGATAACATAGACTTAGTGACAACTAATTCCATCACTATGTGATAGAGTGAGTGATGAGGTATAAAAAAATCATGTTTTATTAAATCGTACTTCATCCAATCAATAAAACCAGTTAGCCTATTTTATGTTAGATCTAGTGTGATTAATTAAAATTTATGAATGATTAAAAAATTTAAACAACCATCCATTCAAATTCCCTTTTCTCATCAACTGATCAATTGTGATTTTATCTTGATATTCTATCTATATAATTTTAGTTAACCTATATTATCACTATATATTCTCTTCAGAAAAATTGACTTTCCAAATCTCATCACCATCATCACTGCGTCCCATATTCACTATCTTCTAATGTTATATTTTGTATCTTAAGGATAACATATATTATCATCATGTATTACATATAGATTAATCCCCTTTTTAATAACAATACCATTTTAAAATATGGATTATATATAATTAATTTCAATCCATTCTAATGAACTATTGATGAATATTGTTAAATTATATTACCATTTATAATCTTGTAATGTTAAACCAAGCTGATTTACAATTTTTTTCAATATATATATATATATATATAAACACAATAAATATAAAAACTTATATTGGGTGATGCTTGAAATTTGTAACTCTATGAGTTCCTGAATTCTAGGTCATCTCTCATAAATTAGATCCAAATAAATTTACCTAGTAAAGACTATCATTCTATTATTAGGGATTACTATTGTGTGTTCCAATAATTGTATCCCAGAGGGTTGAGTGATGAGGAATTTAAACATATTGTTTTATTGTTTTATCTCAAGTTATATTATTGTAGTTATTTATAATAGATGATAAAGAAATATTTGATTCATGGGAACAACTATATTATTATTTTCTAGGATATTTTTTATCAGGTTAATAACTAACAAAATAATACACCAAAAAAATGGATTTATTAAAGACGAGGGTGACATGTTTTAGGAGTATTTTTTAAAATCATGGGTTTACATAGAAAATTTATAAATCACTAATGTAGTCCATTGTTTCTCATGGATAGAATCGATGTTATCCTCACCTCATATCATTAATCACCGCCTAATTAGTCCTCTAGAAGGTAATATAGTTGTATAAATTATGAATAATTGAAATAAATTTTCAAATCACATTGAAAAGATTCATCATATAATAATTCTAGTATAAGATCATTTTTTAAGAAATAAATTGATTGTTTTCATCAAGATATTGTGTAATATGCAAGATATAATGATAAAAAGAGTCAAAATACACTTAATGAGAAATGCCACCACTATGGTATGGTTGGCCACTAAAAACCTACTTCCCAAGCATTGAAATGCCATCCCATCAACTAGAAAATTACAATTATGTATGTGACACACCTAAGATATATAATAGGTTTGTACTATTCCATAATACCAACTAGATGGGTTATAGAAATGATATGAATTTATCCTAGAATGAACAAGGGGTATGGATACATACTACACCCCATGATTTCAACAAACACTAATGTTGCAATTTCAAAACCAAATTAGGGATGGAAATTATGAATTATAAGGTATTGAAGAGGGGTTATTAAATAAAATATTTACTTTATTGGATTCATAGGATGAAATTTTTAGAGGTCAATTTGAGAAAAATATCATTCAGATTCTAATAATTCTCATTCGAGTGCTAGAATGCACAAGGTGAACTATATATCAATTGACTAGCTAAGAGAATGAATTCAATAGAAAATATAAAGCTACACAGAACAACTGAAACCAATCCCATGGAGTATATAATCGAAATTAGAATAATAATTGGTCTTAAAACCCTCTAGAAAGGAAAAAAGTATACTCAATTTCATCAAAATTAAAATCTTGATGAATGTATAAATCAAAATTTTTAAATTATCATATTCTGGGATTGGGAAAGGAACACATAAAAATATTTAAGGATTTTATTTATAGATGACAATCCCTAGTAATAATGCATAAAAAATATATTAATTATAAAGAGAAACTTCAAGAAAAAATTATTTAGATGGTAAATATTGTGAATTGTTTTATCTGACCATACCCTTACCTAAAAGTATTAAGATAAAAAATTATGATACTAATCTTCATAATTTTATAATGGTTTGTGGGAAAATTAACACAAACACGCCTTTACTCAGTTTTTAAATTAAAATACCAACTTATAATAATTTACTATGTACAATTTTTTATACAATAGATCATTGGAATAATTTTATACTTAATATATTACAGAGGGTTGTTGTGTTATCCTGAAGAATCTGATACCTCCCAAACATAAAGATCTAGGGATTTTTTTCATCCCCTTAACCTTATGGGATAGGGGTGGATTATTTATATTATTATATGATATTGTGTGAAATTATAAATTTGACCCCATTTTTATTATTTCATCACATGAGATTTGGATTCCCATAATCACCCACTTCTTTCTTATAGTTAGCCAACAGATCCATTACTCACCCATTCATTAGAGTTGATGAGTTTCTAGTTTGATTAGGGAATCATTTTTTACATCTCAAATTTCATATTCTTGATATAGATCATCGAAAGGAAGTTACCTCATCCATGGTAGTTCATTCCTTTCCGTAGGAGGAATATTCATTAATATGTCTAAGGGTAATTTAACATTCAATCTTAGATATAATTAAGCGTAATTAAATGTTCTTAAGAAAAATAAAGAGCCCAAAAATAGTAAAATATATCCTAAAGATGAGTTATTTTTTGTTTAGAAACCAATTTATTTGGTGGTGGAAGTGTTTTTTCAGATTATAAGGGAAATAAATGGCCAACCAAATCCTTATATGACATGAACATCAGGATGATTTTTTCATAGAAAATAGTCTTAAATAGTCATATATCATGATCATAATGAATAATTTATTGGGGAAATGAGTTATTATGAGGAAACATTCAACAGTTCCTTATTTATGATGAAATATTAGGACCTTGAACCTCCCAAGGTTAGGTTTCTTCCCTTGAGTTAGAAGGCACTTGATTTAGACTCCAAACCAATACTATCTCATTAAAAGAAATTGTTGGTGAGTGATTTACATTATTCATTATCAAATGTAATTTATAAGAAAATATAGAAGAAAATTTATTGAATGTCTTGAGAAAGTTATAAACTATCATTAGATAGTCTATTGTTTACATAGAGGGAATAATCCTATAACACAACATACATAAACATCCCATGGATCCTGGAAAAAAACCTAAAATTGAGGTCATAAGAGACTTAATTAAAATACAAAATAATGGTCCAGATAATAATATTTTTATATTTCTTGATATAGGAAAAATTTTTTAAATTTCAGATAGCCCTTGGATTTGTATTTCTCAGGTTGTACCTAAGAATATTGGGGTGAAAATTGTTAAATAAGGGATGTGTGAAGCGATCCAAAAATATACAGTGAACATGTGGGATTTTTCATAGATTATAGAAAATTGAGTTGTTCCACTAAGAAATTACATTTACATAAAGCATTTCTAGATCAAATGATTTAGGGGTTTGATAAAAATGATTTCTTTTGTTTCCTTGATGTTTATTTTGGTTACAACAAGATTTCAATTTCTCCCAATGTCCTGGAGAAGACTAATTTCACTCTTCAATATATAAATTTTTCCAATTTGTAAATTAATCATGGATTGTGTGGTGATCCCTCCAAATTTTAGAGATGAATGATTAAAATTGATGACATATTATTTAAGGGTAATCAAGGTTTTTATTAATGATTTCTTAATAGATAAATGCAACTTTGATTGTTTTAAAGAGAATTCTGAAACTATTTTGGTGAACTTTAAAAAAACAAACCATGTTTTTATCTAGAAATAAATGAAAATTAATATCCATATAATGGAATTAATTAGGGTCAAATTTCTCAAATATAGGTTTATAAGTAAACTATTCCAAAATAGGGGTGATATCATTGCTCACACCTCTTAAAAATGTGAATGTAGTTACAAACTTTCTAGGAAATACTAATTTTTATTAGAAATTAATCAAGTAATTAACCAAAATCACTAAGACTGTTTGATCACTACTTGTTTGGGATACACCCTTTGAGTTTAACATAAATTGGCTAGTGTTGAGTTATAAGTTATTCTTATTAATTTTCCATTCCTTTTGTTCTAGAAATCAAAAAAAACATTCACAAAAACATGTTTACTAAATTGTTATGTCTTAGATGTTTTAGAATGATTTTGTTGAAAAATAAACTTGTATCATACTTAGAATAGGTTCTAAAGTATTACTAATATAAATAATAAACTCTTAATTTTGATTATTGTAATGAGTATGTGTCTAAATAATATTACTCACTTTTATAAAAAATAGAATGTAGAATTTCTATCATGTATTTTTAATAAAAAAGACATAACAATAAGATTGATACTGATACCAATAACATTGGACTGATACTAATGAAGATTATCATTTTGATGTTGTGAAGGAACTCCAAAAAACAGAATAATTTTATTAAAAAAACACGAAGAACTATTTCTAATACAAGGAATAATTTTAAAATTTTTGATGGCATTGACCTATACAATGTTGGAAATTCAATTACGCCAGATGGTTATGAGATTTCAAGTTCTAGGTGTCCAAATTCATTACAAGAAACATAGAACCTTTGACCACTTGGAGGATGGATATAAATACTGGGTTGTAATAACCTAGTAATTCATTGAGGTGAGAATCTTTTGTTTTCTATCAATTCTTGATTAAATTGATTTAATAAAGCATATTATTAATTGTTTTTGGGGTAATAGAGGCTTCGATGGTTTTCGAGGCTTTCTCAGAGCCCAGAACCCAATTTCGCGCAATTTTGGGAATGGTTCACAATAAGTTAAGACCATGTGGGTTTTGACACATAGTTTTAAAAAACATTGTGATGTTGTACAGAAGGGGTGTACATGACTTACATATTCAAGAAATCATGTTAGAGGATATTCATGGCTGAGTGATAGCTCAGCAATTTTCAGTAGATTTTGATGGAGGGTTTAAGCATCGTTTGTGAATAGTTTATGAAACAAGCAAGATTACCGTGTGGGTTCCCCATTTACTACATAAAAATACACATGGTTTCCATAGGGTATGGAAAACCATGTGGATTAACTGTGCGACCCTATCAATTTAAGAATTTCAATAATTTTTTTAATTAAATTTAAATTATTATTAAACCTAAAGGAACCTCACCCATCACATAATATACTCACACACCACATTGGAAATTTCTTTCATTGAGAATATTCTATTAATTTAGATGTACTCTCCATCCAGAATCTATTTCAAGTGCCACATATCTCATCATATCCCTTTTTGTAATGACTTAATTTCTTTTTAGTCATTCTCTATTTTTTGGGGTATCCGTTGTGCTATTTGGATTTTGGATAATAAGGATTAATTTATAATTATTCATCAATTCTTAAGATTCCATCCAAACCAGGATGAATCCAAGCTTGATACTAGAGGATCTATCATGAAAAAGCCTAAGGTAGGTGGGCATGTGCTTTTTATTGAATGGAAGATTGTTTATATATGTTGGCATGACACACGCCCATTTTTTTGGAGATTCCATTATTGAAATTGAACCCCATTATTTCTAATCTAGATTTAGGTAATTTAGTAAGCTTATTTATGAATGTTATAGGTTTTATACCTTGAATAGGGTCCACCCTATGGGTTATTTTCCTTGATAGAAACTTTTTTGATTTTGGAATTGGATGCCTATGGGGAATTCCCTTATTCACATTGTCTAGGGATGTCTGAATATGAATTGGTCTATGAATAATTTTTAATGTAGTGAATTGAAAATGAAACTAATTAAGGTTATGGTGTGAATTACTTTACCCTTGATCTATATATGTCATTTCCCTCTCAAGCACGCTTGTTTTGTTTTTGACATTCCCATGTGAGTAAGTAGAATATATGACTAAAATTGATGCAATTGGATTTAATTTCTCTTTTTGTGGGTTCTACCATGTGAGTTATATTATTATTTAGTCATGTGATATATTGACAGGCTTCTTGGTCTTATTATACATAATATGGCTGTGTGAGTATTGGGATGGCCCTTGAACTAAAAAACCATGGGAGTTAGGTTGATACTATTCTATGTAATGAAGTGATTATCAATGGTAAGATCACAATAATGATATTCTGAAGTGAGTTAAATGATGTTAAACCATGTATTGGTTTGTTTTGTATGTGATTTTTAGAGACCTGAGTTTTCTGAACTTTTCAATTCGAGAAATTTTTTGAATCATTATTCTTGAGGGGAACAGGTGGGGTAAAATGGTCATTTTACCACAATAGATGGTCTCAGATAATTAGTTTGACCACTGTGTCGGTTCTAGAATAGGGTTTTTTACCTTAGTACTGGATTTTAGTGTAATTCCAAGAAGTTGAAGATCTAGTTGAATATTAAATATATAATTTATTAAATATAAAATTTTCATGTGGTTTCGGGTGGATATATCTTATAAATAGAGTGTCTGATTTAGATTATGACTCCACAATTGAGTCTAGAATGGGGGGTATTGCCTAGGTGAGGTATAAATTCTTCCAGGTTCCGGGACGCGAGACCGATGTTAAATGGGGGATTAAATAAATAAATAAATAAATAAATTAAAAGAGTATCCTAACCCATTTGGGGGTACCCATGCACAAAAGAGGAGTGGGAGAGGGTTCTCCCTCACACACAACACCCAGAATAGAAGGAGGAAGAAGGTAAATGCTGATAGACCGTGTCCTTGGTGTAGATTCAGACTAGATCAAGGTGCAGTAGCTTCCAGGAATAGATTTAAACCCAATGCTTTGGCATTTATGCCCCGAGGTTGGATGTTTTTGATTTTTATTCCCCAAATACAACTATATTAGTTGTTTCCAAGTTTTAATGAATTATTATGACTGCTAGAGACCCCATATAGGGTTGATTTATGCTTGTTTGTGTAAAAACTGGGGTTCCGAGGATATTTTGGGGATTTCTTGTTTGGAAATCCCAACAACATGGCGTATGGTTCTACAAATACAAGTTCTGTGTTCTTCCCATTCAGGGAAGAACAAAATATTCACAATTACATTTCATGTACTCTTAGTACATGTTGTGTGGTGGTACATGGCCATGGAAAAAAGAACATCAAATGATCATTTTTGGAAAGTACACGTCATGTACATTCGGTACACGCTATGTAGTTTCACACAGGTAGACCCCATGTTCCTCTGGACATGAAAAAGAACATGTCCTAGAGGAGGGTTGAGAGTACACACCATGTACTCTAAGGTACAAGACCTTTAATTTTTCAAGGATAAAGGGTTTGGATGTTTTTCGCACTTAATGTCAGATTGTGGCGTGTGAGTAGTCCATTCTGAGTGTTTTTCATGTAGATTACAATAGTAGGATCATTTTTACATGTAGAGTTCATATAAAATGTATTTTCAAAAAAAATTCTTAGAAGGAGAATTTACAGGAGGTTTGGGTTCATAATCCTTTAGTGGGTTGAGTTTTGACCTGGGAGACCCGAGTGATTGTTTTGAGCTCTGTATTTGATCTTGAATGAGAATAATTTGGAGTTTGCATGAGGTTTCTTGGAAGAATCCAAAACGTAGGATTTGAGTATATTCCATGGAATATCATGGTTTTAATTATGAATAGGGACTAGTGACTCAAGGTTAGAACAATTTAGGTTTATATCTTACATTTGAGGAACAGGGTGGATGGATCCTTTGGAGATAGGTTGACACCATAGGATTGTGGTTATGGTAGAGTGACCATATAGCGTTGAGTTGAGTCTGATGTACTCTTGATTATTCTCTTATAGAAAATGTTTCTTTTTGTGTGATCATTTAATGTTGTGGTTTATGGTTGAGAATTCTTGTATGACATGGGATTGATTTTAGATGGCTTGGTGGAATGTCATTGTTCAAGGGTTGAATGGAGGTCGTTGAGGGATTCATGAGGATGTTTCCTACATTATGGATTTTCCTTAGAGTATTTTGGTTAACGGGGTTTATGGATGGTGGATTTTCTTGAGTTCTAGTTTTGAGGATCCAAGGGTGGTGCCTCTGTCTATGTGTGAAATCATGGGGTCATGCATTGGACCGATTGATTAGAGGAACCTTAGTGGGTGTGTGTACCTTGTAGTTTGGTTATGTGTGTTTCTTGGGACCCCGATTGATATATGAGCTTATGGGGATGAGATGTTGATGAGGGATATGGATGTTTATCCATCTATTATTACTTGGTTGTTGTGGTTAAGACATGGACAATTCCCATGGGGCTGTTTGATATAGTTAGGTTTCCATGTTTTGGAACTAGTGTTATTAGTAGTGGAAATTATGGTTGATAGAGATGGAAAACTGATTCGTGGGTATGGTTCTGGATATTTACGATTGAGGTTTCTGGACTGAGGATATGTATGGTACTGATAGATGTTTTATGGTATGAGTGTTGTACTGAGGTTTTGGGCCAGGTGATTTATACTATTGAGTATAGTGGATTAGATGACACCTGTATATGGTTTGGTGTTGGACTGAGGCTATGAGAACGTGCAGTTTATAGTTTGGTTTTGGTTTCAGATTGATGCTCTAGGAACCACTGATATTATGTAGGGAATTTTTGGGGATGGTCAAACATGGATTTCTGAGTCTCGGTTGGATTCTTGGACTGATGCTCCATGTTTTCCAACATGTGATTAATGGTTTTAGGACTATGGACTGATTCCCCACTCCCTAGTGCACCATGGTTTCATGGGAAGGAAAGATGATCCTCAACCCAAGGGTGTGGAAATAGCATTCCATATCAAGGTTTTGATGGTTGTACATGGAATTCCATAACCTAGTTGGATTCATGGACTGATGGGCTGTGTTTGATGACTTTTGACCTTGTGGTTGGGATGGCTAGACAAGTCGTATCAGATCCCAGTTGGACACTTGGACTGAGGCTCCTTGTGTGTCATCAAGTGACCTTTTGTGAATTACGTGTTAGATTTCAGACTGATTCTGTAGGCATGTTTGATTTGATATATATAGGGTTTATGTTATGGAATATCACTCTATGCACTATAGTTATGATACATGAGATAGGCTTTAGATTGAAGGTCTTTGTATGGTTGTGCTCTTGTGTGGAAATGGGAATATATGTGTCAAGGTTCCACATCTGATTTTTTTTTGTTATGATGAAGTGTTATGAGATTACTTAGAGTAGTGTTATGAGTGAAATGACTATCATAATATGGGTTTCTAGTTTTTTTAGGTTGGTTGTTGATTCCATTTGTATGGATCCCACATGATGTCTAGGATGCACATTCCTTGATACGAGCTCATAAATATTCCAGAATTGGCCAAAGTAGGTATGGTTGATCAAGGTCTCCGACCTATAGATTGAAGGTTGTTTATTTATATTTTTTTACTATTGTATATCTGCTAGGCTGTCTATATTTCACAAGCATGAACATATGGGATAAGATTATTGGTTAATTGTTGGGGGTGTCCTACTAAAATTTGTTTCTCACCCCTACACATGCACCTCACATTGATTATAGACCTTCTGTCTCTTTTCAGGTTGAGTATGGATGCACGATGGATAGAGCGGAGGCTTAGATTTTATGGTAGCTAAGGATGATCGTGTGAAGCCTAGTGGTTGAGATGGAGTTGCTTGACAGGTTACTAGAGACCGCGTATGTGTTGTGTCACAGTATTTTTAGTGGGGCCTATTGTATTTACTTTATATTTTCTCTTTTTCTGTATATATGATAGGCATAGTGGGAGATCATGTTTATATGTATTAAATGGATTTTTGGGCCTTTACTACTATTTCATTTTGTTACAACATGTTTAGTTTTTGTGTATTTATTCTTCTACATCATTTGTTGCATATGTGTTTGGTTATTTACTTCAAATTATGCACTCTGATATGGGGGTATTGTCTCCTCATAGTATCAACTTTCGACTCCCACTACTATATGGTAGCCTCTAGAATACTAGGATGCGTGCTTGAGGTCTTGTGTTGAACTGGCTTGGATCTCTAGTTTAGTGGCTACTGGGTTGGGATGTCACAAGTTAGTAATAGAGGAGTTATATTTATATAATTTCACTATTTGGGGTTTGGTAGAAAGGAGATATTTGAATGTGTCTAATCTTATGATGGATACTGGGTAGTGAAACATGAACACCTATTCCAATAGTATATCTAGGTTACCATAGACTGGAATTGATGTTTTGGATTTGTGATGTTATTGTTGTATATTATTTCTTCTTCGAACGACACACATGTTATTTTTATTTGACAAGTTATGATGGACATCAGGCTCATAGACATTGGAAAGAGGCATGAGAGTTGGTTTTGAATAAAGTCTTGTAGAGGTAAGAGGAATATCATGCATCATTATATGAACATATGATCCCCATTATATAGACCTTCTAGTGTGTGGTTTTACAGTTTTTCTTTTGATTGTAGGTTTTGTAGATATACGATGAGATGCTCGATAGTGGGGATTCTGGGGTGGATTTGTCTGTGGTTGGTGTAGTGACCATAGTGGGTCAGTATGTTATAAATATAGGGTTGTGGACCCCTCATAGATGGATCTGGTTGAGGGAGGTGGTATGGATGCGTCTTTCAAGGATGAGTTTATTGAGAAGATGCTAAGAGAGGTTGGACTCCCGAGTTGTGGGCATATAGTTGGTATATTCATCCTTTATGGTGCGAGACCCTAGAGATAAGTGTTTTGTCAACTTGATGTTGTGAAATTAAGTGAAAAGTGATTGTGGATTACCGTGAGTTGTGGCCTTATGTTTATAGTTTATACCTAGGTTATCAGACCTAGTTCCATGATGCGAGACTTGATTCGTAGGGAAGTATGGGAGAGCCTAGTGGCATTTCTAACATGACTCCATAGTAGAGAGTGATGGTTTTTTTTTGAGGGTGACCTTTGAGAGGGTTTTACTAAGCTATGGGCATCTTTGGTTGTGTGAGGCGCTGAATGGTGTTTTGGACTTGTGAAAATGTCTCATGAAGGGTGCAGTTGGGTTGAGGTTTATGTTTTTTATATGCCTTTTGTTTTGATATGGTGTACTAGTGTGCAGGTTTCAATGCATAGTGGTTGGTTTAGAGAGGGAAGGTTCATTCCTAATCCTTTATAGGAAATGGTTCTACAGGTTAGTGAATCTTAGTAGCTCTAGGTTGGATCAAGATCTCAAATAGTGCTTGAGTTTTGTGTTTCTATCTTGTGAGCTGAGTTTTTGTGAGATAAGACTCGTTCGAGTCAAAGTAGGTTCGATGTCAGGGTTACACAAGGGGCGTGTATTGGTTTTGTTATAGAGGAATCTTGGAAATGAATCTTAGGGTGATGCACTGCATCATTTGGTATGAGAATCACATTTTATGGGAGTGTACATCAAAATTTCAAGATTTGGGTAATATCCATGAGTGGTCTAAGAATCGTTCTAGTTCTTGTGAGAGGCCTGTGGGCATGGCAGCCGAAGGCCTTGGAATAGAACTCTATGGATCTAGATGGATGATGTTGTGATGATATTAGTTTATGAAATCTTAGTATACTCACAGTTTAGTGATGATCATTCCCAATATCATAACATCATCCTTATTATTCTAATAGATCACATAATTTATGCCACACAATATAGATATTTCCTTAGGTTGATAAGGGGCCTCCTAAGAGGATGTGATAATGGAGTGGTGTGTGTGAAACCATATGGTGGGGAGAGCACCATCGACCATTTGTGAGTGAGGTCCCTATGATGGGTCATATATTAATGAATAAAATGGGTGATATTCTTGGATTTTAGGAATGAGAAATATTAGATATTTGGTTTTGTTTCTCTAGTAGGAGTGGCCTAACCATGTTTATCTCTAGGGCTTGGTTCTATTTCAGACATGGGTTGGGGAAATGATTGTTCGGTTATGAGGTGACAATAAGGATACTACTATAGTTGGAAGTACCAAACTAGGTATGGTGGTGTGACCCTAGTGTAAGAAGGGTCAAGTATGTATTGAGGACCTTGTTGATCAGGTTGGTGGATAACTGATATTGTGTTTTGGAAGGCGACTAACATGAGGAGAAGCATTATGGGTCAGAATTGGTAGATGTGAGTTAGGTTCTATTGTGGTGATCATAATGAGTTTTATGATGACTGTTGAATGGTGATGTGGAATATTAATATGGGTGGGCGTAATTAGGCACTATCCAAGTGGCCTATTAGTGGTGGTAAGCAGTGACTTTCACTTTGATGAGTTGTATGCCCTTCTTCAGAGTTATATAGAGAAAATTAGTTGGCATATTTGGGTAGAACGCAACAAGTTGAGTTTGTATTGATGAAAAATGTGGGTTAGGATGTGTGGTTGGAATAACATCAAAGCTTCTCGAGGACAAGAAGGTTTATGGTGGTGAGGCTATAGAGACCCGAGTTTTTTTGTATTTTGAAATTCGATCATATTTTTGATGTTTTGTTCTCGGGTGCTCATAACCTATAAAATGGTCATTTTACCATATCATATGGTCTTATGTAATATTTATGACCACTCCTTTAGTCCCAAAATAGGGTTTTTACCCTAGAATAAGAGTTTGGTGGAATTCTGAGCAGTTGGTGTTTTGGATGAATATTTAATATTTAACTAATTAAATAATAAATTGGTCGGGGTGGTTTTAGGTTGATGTATCTTCTAGATGTAGTGTCAATTTGAGATTCTTAATATGTAGTTGATTTCAGTATTGGGGGTATTTCCTTGGAGAAGTAGAAACCTGCGTCAGGTTCTGGGACTCGGGAGGGGTGCTAAATGGGGGGATTAATTAATTAATTAACTAATTAATAAAATAAATTAAAAGAAACCCCACACTGCATTTTGGGGTCACCATTCACAATAAGATAGGGGGATAATTTTTTCCATCATGTCAAACACTCGGACCAAGATGGAGTGAAAGGGACATGCCATAGAACATCGTCCATGGAGTAGTTTGGGACACGATCAAGTTGAAACGACATCTAAGTGCAGATTAAACCCAAAGATCTGGCATTTACGCCCCAAGGTAGGGTGGTTTTGATTTGTATTCCTCAAATCTATATATATTAGTTGTTTTATGTTTTGATTCCATATTATGACTACTATATACCCCATGGGAGTCGATCTTTTGTTTTTTACAGAAAAAAGGTTTCCAAAAAGTTGTTGGGATTTCCCGTTCAGAAATCTTGATAACACGACATTTGTTTCTGTTAACACATGTCATGTGATCTTCCCTTTCAAGGAAGAAGGGCCTTTCACAAGTACACATTGTGTACTCTGAGTACATGTTGTGTGTTGGTACATGGCTATTTTCTTACCATGTGAAACAGTACATCAAATGATGGTTTTTGGAAACTATTTGTCGTGTAGTTTGGGAACACACCATGTAGTTATGCACAGGCTGACCGCATGTGCCTCTATCCATGTAAAATTGCATGTTTAAGAAGAGGGATGAGAGTACACACCATTTAATATAATATACACACCGTGTGCATATTCCAGCATAGAGGTTTTTTGTATTTTTTGCCCTGGAAGCCATATTTGGGCATGTGAGTTGTGCATTCATAAAAATTGTCCATGTAGATCCCTATGGTGGCATCCATTTGTCATATAAGTGTCTTATAAATGTTTTTTTGAAAAAATTGTTTATAAGGAGGATTTACTTGATGTTTGGATTCAGAATCATCCAGTGGGTTGAGTTTTGAGCTGGGAGACCCGGGTGAGGGTCGAGAGCTATGTGTTTGATTTGGTATGAGTGTACTATAATGTTTGAAATGAGGTTTCTTGGATGAATAAAAATATAGGTTTTTATTAATATCTTGGGAAGATATTTTTTGTCCTTACGAATCGGGAATAGTAATTCCGGGTTAGATCAGTTGAGGTTTAGATCCTACATTTGAGGATTAGGGTGGATGGAGACTTTCTCGCTAGGTTGACACCATAGGATTGTGGTTATGGAAGAGTGTCGTTATTGTGATGAATTGAGTCTGAGGTACTCTTGGTGATTCCATTATAGGGAAGGTTTCTGGTTATGTGAATATTTGATTCCATGGTTGATGGTTAAGAATTCAAGTGTGACATGGGGTTGATTTTAGATGACATAGTGTTATGTCATTAATCCAGGGTAAAATAGAGGACATTAAGGGCCGCATGAGGATGTTCCTTATGTTATGGTGCAACATACGAGTTTTATAGTTACCAGGGTTTAGGTATTATTCCTTTTCTTTATTTCAAGTTCTGAGGATCCAAGGGGGGATGCCTCTTTCTATGTGTGGACTCAGATGGTAATTTGTGGGACCGATTGATTGGAAGTCCCTGAGTAGGTGTATGCACCTTATAGTTTGGTTATGAATGTTCCTTGGGACCTAGGTTGATTTATCATCAAATGGGGTAGAGATTTTAATTGGGTATGGATTCTTACCCATCCCATTTTTACTTAGTTTTGAGTTTGAGATATCTATTTGGCACACAAAATAGTTTGATGTAGTTGGGTTTCCATGTTTTGGAACCCCACTTACTTGTAGTGGAAGTGGCGGGTGATAGAGAAAGAAAAATGATCCATGGGTATGGTTCTGGATATCCTTGATTGAGGTTTTTGGACCAAGGATCTGTATCAATAATGTTATATGTTTTATGGTATGAGTTTCTGATTGAGGTTTTAGGCATGATGATTTATATTGTTGAGTATAGTGGATGAGATGACACATGTATACGGTTTGGTGTCAGACTGAGGATTTGGGAAGGTGTGGTTTACAGTTTGGTTTAGGTTACAGAAATATGTTCTACGAACCACTAATGTTATTCGTAGAATGTTTGGGGAAGGTTATACATTATGTTCAGTGTCCAGGTTGGATTCATGGAAAGATTCTCCATGTTTTCTGACCTATTATTAATGGTTTTGGGAGTTTGGACTGATGCCCCACTCTCTACTGCACCGTGGTTTTGAGGGAAGGACTAAAACTCCTGAACCAATGTGTGTGGACATGGATTCCATAACAATGTTGGTATGGTTGAATATGGTGTTTTGGGTCCTAGTTGGTTTCATGGACGGATGCTCTGTATTTTTTGACTTGTGACCAAGTGGCTGGGAAGGCTGGACAAGCCATACTAGATCCTAGTTGGACACTTGGACTGAGGCTCCTTGTGTGTCAACCATTTTCCTTGGTTAATTAAGTTTAAGATTATAGAATGGTGTTCTTGGTATGATTTATTTTATATATTTATGGTTTATGAGATGGAATGACACTCTATGAATTATTGTTCTGATATGTGAGATAGACGCCCAACTGAAGGTATGGGTTTGGTAGTAATCTTATGTGGAAATTGGAACAGATGTGTGAAGGTTCCAGGTATGATAAACCTTCCAGCTATAAGTACATCTTCTAAGATAAATTAGATAAGTACCCCATTTTAAAGGACTATCATGGGATGGGTTCGAAGTGATTTCATGTTTGTTGTCTCTACCATGGGTATGGAGCCTCCCGGTCATTTGGGAAGCAAAATCCTTGTGACGAGCTCATAGATATTCCAACATTAGCTGAAACAGGTATGGTTGATCGAGGTATAGACCAATAGAATGATGTTTGTTTTTTTATGTTTTTCCCTATTGTATATCATCCTCGATAACCATTTTTCATGAGCATGAACTTATACAAGAAGTTTATATGTTCACCGTTCAGGGTGTCCTACTAAGATTTGTTTCTCACACTTGTATGTGCACCTTGATGTGCATACAGACATTATTTTTGATTTCAGGTTGATCGTGGATTCACGATGGATAGAGAGGAGGCCCTATATTTGTTTTTATATTGGGATTATCATGTGGATTCTACTGGTTGGGATAGAGTATCTTGACAGGTTTTTAGAGACCGGGAATGTGTTACAACCCGATGCTGGCAGTGGGACCTATTGTATTTACTATTTGTTTTATTATTTCTATATATATGATCATCCTTGTGGGTGATCATGTTTGTATGAATTACATGGTTATTCAATCCTTTAGTATAGTTTTGTTTTATTACAACATGTTTAGTTTTAGTTTATTTATTCTTATACATAATTTGTTGTGTATGTGTTGGGTTATTTACATCTAGGTGTGTGCTCTGATATGGGGGTACAGTCACCTCACAGTTTCACCTTTAGAATCTTGTTTCTAGTCGGCATCCTCTAGAATATGAGGAGGCGTACTTGAGTTCTTGTGGAAAACTAAATTAGAGAATTGGTTTAGTGGATACCAAGTTTGGATGTTACAGATTCTAGATATAAGAGTTATTCCCACATGGGTAATTGGAACGCCAAGATATTTGAGGTTAGGCAAGGGTAGATGCACCCATTGAGGTGAGATTGATAGATGATCTTGGTTTTAAACATGGAATGTTAAATTAAATGTTAAATGGAATGGAATTGGTTAGATGATAAATAAAAGTGGGTGATAAATGGTTTCAAATTAGAATTACATCGATAGACTCAGGTCACTATTGGCCTTTATACCTTAGGTAAAACATGGATCCACTTTAGGATGGCATGGATGGAATTAATGGTCAATATGATATTGTCATTTGTGATACATGCATCATATAGAAACCTCCTAGATTTCAAATTCCATTCATTATTCCATCCCATTTAGGATTCATTATCAATTCCAAGTTATTGTGATAGATGTTGTGATAAAAATACATTTTGTTTTATTAGGTGTATTCTGATATATGATGTTCTGAAACAGATGGAATCCAATATTTGGTCTGTGAAGTGTATGGGCCCTCTTGGATAGAAATTTGGAAGATCATTATTTAGTCTAAAAGTGAATTTTTTTTATGATGTTCCGTAATTGGATTCCATGATTTGATTCTTGGAGAGTATGGGAACCAAGGATCATAAATTGGAATTATTGTAAAAAAAATTAAAGGGAATATGATAAAATTGAAAGGTGTATCAAATCTGTGAATTTGAATGTGAACTCGGTTTGAAATAAAATGAACATGAAAGAAAGTGTAACTAAAATGGATTATAATAGAGAACATAAACAGTCATGACCTTAGTAGTCGAATTTTGGTAGTGTCTCTCACTTATTTGACACCCAGACTGACCCATGCAGTTGGCGAAGGTGTGATTTTTTATAAAGGATAGTTTTGACCTATCTTATTTTTATTTGTACTTTAGAACTATGAAATCTTCAAAGATTGTAAAACTATTATGGTGTTTGTAATTATAGATCCGTTACACTAGGATGACCTCTAGTTGTACTCCAGGAGCATGGTGATGATCACACTCTAGAAGTTGTAGGAAATGGGCTACTAGTGGATCTTTCAGTAGTTCCTACAGTGGGACCAACTATTATACTAGACGCAGGTGTAGAAACACAGTTTCATGATAAATTTACATGGTCCAAGCAACAATTTGAGAAGAACTATGACCTACACCGACTATGTCAGAGTTGATGAGTGAGTTTTAGTAGCAGCATCCTTCCACATTTCTGAAGGATGAAAGAACATAGACTGTAGATTCTGGGCTTGAGGCCTTGCTGTGTATCTTCGAGTACTCAGAGACACCTTTTGAGAGGAGGGTAAATCTTTCTACAGACATGTTTCATGATTCTTCCAAGAGATTGTGGGATGTTATCACTCAGACTGATCTTCATCAATATACGTCCTAGATATAGTTTCCTACATCCTTATATGATTACTTCTATCCTGACACCATGAGGACAGATAGAGCCTGTGATTTCTTACATGATGGGAGGGGTGCGTTATCAATTAATTAGTATTTGTCCCATTTTACTAATCTCTATTGCTTAACACCTATTTTGATGGGATTTGAGTTACCAAAACAATAATTATTCAAGGATGGTCTGTAATATGAAGTTCAATAATAGGGAAATATATTCATGTTGACTACTATATTTCAGATACTGAATCTGGCACTGATCAAAGAGCATAACTTGAGAGAGTATAGTGGTACGAGACATGGTGGGTTGACATCGAGATATGGTACTTCATCGAAAGGCAGTAGGAATCATCATTTAGAGATTCTACATGGTGGTAATAGTAGTCATAACATCCCTTTAGGTCACCCGGTGAGCTGCTACCAGTGTGGTAGGCTATGAATTATGAGGTTGTAGTGTATGAAGGACCCAGTCAACTAATGATCTTGTAGAATTATAACCCATATATAGTGCTTCTGAAGAATGTTTCAACCAATAGTGTAATGATCCAAACTTTTATTAACAAAAATTACTCTTGATCTAATTAAAAGTCTTATTATGTAAAGTGGTTATATAAACCATTTTCACATCCTTGGTTTTTTGTTTTTGGATTTCAAAATACAACTATGAATTGTTACCATTTCCAATATATTCGATGAACAGTGAATACATGATTAGTATAAATACAGGGCTTTGAAAAATCGAATTTACTTAGAAAAAGGAAGCGATAACCTCATATAGTATAATTTCACCACATGAATCCCATTTTTTAGAGCTCGGAAAGGAGGTAGCATCACTGGGCTTCGCTCTTGTCTAAGCCCAAACTGAGCTTCAATACGTTAAGCTTTAACGGAACAACCTACATGAGAAGTGGAAGTAAATAAAGATTACCCCCGAAGCAATGTTATCTGAGCCACCCCAATAGTCTGTTACCATTGAACACCTTACCCTTAGATCTTATGCGAGTGTTATAAGGTGTTATGTAACAAGACCCTATAACTATGATTATGTGCAGTATTTTTATATAGAATAATGAATATACATTCATTTTATTATTGTTAATTTGTGCACAAATAGCGTTTTTAGTTAATATTAAAATTCAATTAAGAAATCTATTTTTATGAATTAATGGATTTTTTAATTAAAAAATATTTTAATAAAATATTATTAATAAATTACTTTTTGTTAAATATAAATGATCATATAATTTTTTTATCAATAAAATTGTAATTTTTATTTAGGTTTGTAAGCTGTTTTTGTCCAAAACTATGAATTTTTGTTAAATGATAGTTTTATTTTAAATATAAAATTTTACATATTTAGAAAATTATTTAGATAAAATGAATATTATTTTTGGATTCATTATGTTGAATTTATTTAACTGTAAATTTTTCATAATATTCTGAGACATCAGATTTTTGTTGGTAAAAATTAATACTGTTTAAATATATAATGTGTTTAAAGACATTATAATAAACCCCTAGTGATGTATTAAAATAATAAAAAAAATATGTTCAGCCAATATATGTTTTACCTTTAAAATAATGTGATTTTATATTTTTTTGATTAATTTTACGGTGCCTTAGTGGACCCTCGAAGACTTAAAAAACATTCTAACTTTTAAAATGATTCCTTGAGAGTGTGGAACAACTCCACATAACCAAGTCTAATATTTTAATAAGATCTACCATTAGACTTATAAAATATTTTTTTCCACTCCCCTTTGGAAACCCCAGGGGATAAAACCATGGTTTGGTTTGTTGTTATAAGTAGTTTAATGTGTGGTGTCTAAAAGCTAAATAATAAAGAATTCCCACTCTTTTCCTATATAAACCCACCCAAGATTCCCATTATCATAACTAAAAACCCTTTTAAAACTTCCCTAATCTTCCCTCATCTCTCTAGAGTCCTCCCAAAGTGCTCAAATATCCCATGATTCCTCTCTCAATCCTCTCTAAATCCTTTGGTATCACACTTCCACGTAAGGGATTTCTTCCTTTCTCAATTTTGTCGAAGTTTCTTTATGTTTTTATTCAATTTTATTTTCAATTAAAAATGTCGGGGTATGATTTCACACCTCCCCCATAGTTATCTTCTTATATTTGAATGATGAGAGACATATTTAACTCTCATTAATCCCTCCCATGTGCACCTGTTACCATGCCAAAATTTCATAAGAGTTGTTCCATTTCTCCTCTTTCAAGAAGTTTTTTTTCTTATGTTACACCTTATATTTTTAAATTTAATATGATGGGAAATGTATCTATATGACCCCATTTATTTCCCTTTCACGTACATATGATGATATTACCCTTTCTCTCTCATCAACCATTTTATGAATTTTTTTGTCACACCATTATGCTGTCGAAATTGAACCGCGATCTTCAAAGCCAAAACCATAGTATAGTGAATAACACACCCATGTATCTCTAAAGGGTTTTAAACTTTATGAAAATAAACATATTGAAATATTATTACATGTATTTATTACACATTACTTAATCTTATAAATACTTATGATGTTCAATGAATCCATGTTATATGATCTATGGGAACATTTAAGCCTGAAATGAATAGTTTATAAATGGTGCACCCTGATAGTGCTCCAATGCATTGGGTAAAGATTCGTATCATGATACATTAAGGGAAATGATGGTTTACTCATACTAATTCATGTGAAATGAGGTTTTAATCATTATCCATGTGCAATGATCCTTGGATAAGGCTAATATCATGTTAAATGTTGTTGCCACATTTCCATGTTATGCTAATCATGCTATATAATGCCTTTATGTTCAAGTTTCTATTATGCTCCATTGAAATGCCAATCACCTAACATGTACTTTATTCTTCATGTTTTGACTTGTTTACTCCATTACTTGGATTTATACCTCACTCTTTTCTTTTTCTTGTCCTCAGGTTATCCCATGCAATGCTAGGTACGAAGGAATGTGTATGGTCATGGGAATGATGTTTTCAATAAAAATGTGTATTTTAGGTTATAAGTTGTTATGTAATGTTCTTAATCCCAAATAAACTAGGCCTATCAATCATCTATGCTGTATCAAGTGATGATTTTTTGTAACAAATTATGTTTATGTGTAAAAATAAAGATCCTTGTTGTTATAGATGGTATTAGAGGATATGTTTATTTATTTTTGGGATTAGGATTAGAAACCCCTAGTGAAATAATTAGGGATAAGAATAAGTACAATAAAAACATCCCTAAAATTTAGTGAGCATTGAGTAAGTGATTTATTAGGAAAATACATACATGTCTGGATACGAACAAGTAGAGGTGGCTCTAGAACAGATGTATCTAGTTGTAAAACCCGAAAACACCGTTTTTAGCTAGACACAATCTACAAGTGGTGCATAAAAACAGGCCTTGGAACACTCTTGGTTGCTACAGTCTCCGAGGATATACTTTGTTAAATTCATAAGCATAGTATGAACCATTATCAAGGGAATAAAAAAATTACCCTAAGAATATATGTTGGGAAGTAGATCATGGATAACATAGATTAAAGCCTATAAATTCATAATTTAAGGAAATATAAGTAATTTATATGTTATCCATTTTTGTCTTGGGATTAACCATTATGTGACAACCCTAACATTCCATTTATTCATGCCAAGGAATGGTAATAGGAGTACATAGGCTAAAAAGTGATGCGAAGATCAATGTGATGGCTCTTCTAATGTGATTCCCAATTTGATGGGAGTAAGAATAACAAAAATTTTCCTGATACACTCTCAGTTAATCATGTTTTGAATAGAAACATGGTTAAAGGGGAAGGTCTAACTCCCCCTAAGAAAGAATAAACCACAATCGAGAGCTTCACGAGACAAAGGCCTCCTACTTTTAATGGATAATATGATCCCTCAGTCACCGAAAAATGGATGAACTCAATCGAAAATATCTTATCCATCTTTCAATGTTCTGAACAAGAGAAGGTTCTTTTGGGAGATTATCATATAGAGGGTGTAGCTGATCAATAGTGGACATTGATAAAAATTACAAAGTCTGGGGATGATATTGAGGTGTTGGAATAGAAGGATTTCGGGAAAAAGTTTTTTGATAATATTTTTCCTCGCACCCTCTGACATAAGATGGAAAAGAACATCTTTTACCTCACAAAAAAAGACGACAAATCCAGTGAAGCGTACGAGTCAAACATCACAAGGCTTGCATGATATGCCTCTGGATTTGTCGTTACACCTGAATTCATGGTTGACCGCTTCTTTGGTGGGATAAAACCTAGCCTACAAAAATCCCTAGAAATCTGTGAATTTGATAGCCATGAGGAAATTTTCCAATGTTCCCTCAAAGTCGAAATGGAATCGGCGAATCTCAAGGGTATCTTGGGGATAAGAAGAATAAGGTAGAATTTTATTCTGGTGGTCCAATGGATAAATCCAATAGTGATAAGAAATTCTAGCACCCCACATACCAAAGGTATATAAAGAAGCACATCATAAATTGCCTAAAAGGGATGAGGAAATGCTTTAGGTGTGAGAGACAAGGGCACCTGGACATTAACATCCGACATGAAAACCCCACTGCTATGATAGAAGAGAGGAACACTCCATTCGACCATCAACTCATTGTTCATTGCTTCAACTGCAAAGAACTAGGGCACTTTGCAAACTAGTTCCCTATGACATGTGTTTTTGGAGGCAACCTACAACGTCCAAGGAATCCAGGTTGACATTTTTCCGTCAATACCAATAAAGCGAACAAAAAGAATTATGTGGTGATAAGTATTCTAGTTATTCATTCATGATTAACGAACATACATTTTTATTATGGTTCTATACATTATTTTATATCCCAAAATGTTAGTAAAAAAATCCCAAAACCTCCACAAATCATTGAAGTAGAGATGTTGGTGAGAACAGAAAATGGGGAAATCATTGCATTCCATAAATATAACACTTCCCCTACCACAATTAGAGGATTGAACTTCTCAGAAAACCCCATCATACTTCCTATGTTGTAATTTGATTTAATTCTTGGCATGGATTGGATTTCTCTATATAGAGCCAAAATAAATTTCTGTGAGAGGGACATCACTATCAATATGGTGAATCAGCCCCAAATTCTATACAAGTTCAAGGAGGATGATCAATATTATTTAGCACCATCATCTCAAGTGTGGATATTACTGCCCTATTAGAAAACGTATCTTGCATATATGATTGAGTCTAAGAAAATCTCCATCCTTGATGACATGCCTACTATGAGGGAATTTTCTTAATTGTTTCCCAATGAATTTTATAGCCTTCCTCCTAGGAGAGATGTCCAATTACCTATTGATCTTATAGCTGGGGCATTGCCATCAACCAAGAAACCATATAGAATGGATTCTATGGAATATGAGGAACTAATGAAACAACTATAGGAGAATCTAGATAATGGGATTATAAACCCATTTATTTCACAATGGGGTGAACCATACCTCTTCATCAAGAATATGGATAGGTCAATACGCCTTTTCATTGATTATCATGAGCTCAAAAAATCATGATAAATAATAAGTATCATCTTCCATGGATTGATGATTTATTCAATCATCTACATGGATCCCAATATATATCCAAGGTGGATTTGCAGCTAGGATATTACCAAGTAAGGGTGAAGAAGGAGGATATCCCCAAGAATTCTTTTTGTACATTTTACAGGCACTATGAATTCCTAGTAACGCCTTTCAGACACACTAATGCTCCAAAAATCATCATGTACATAATGAATAGAGTCTTCAGAGATTATTTCAATATATTTTTGGTAGTCTTTATAGATGATATTATAATATACTCTAAAACCAAGAAGGATTATGGGGATAATCTAAGCACTTTACATAAGACATTATGAAATGAGATGCTCTATTAAAAGTAAAACAATTGTGGGTTTAGGTTAAATAAGGTCTCATTCTCCAGTCATAAAATCATAAACAATGGGATTACTATGGATCCCTCCAAGAAAAATGAAATTGAAAGTTGGTCGAGGCCAACATCTGTGAAAGATATCCATAGCTTCCTTGGGATGATGGGAAATTATTGCTAGTTTGTGAGTCATTTTCCACAATCTTTAAACCCTACTACTATGATAACTCAAAAGGGAGTCAAGTTTTCTTGGAGCGATGAATGAAAATATGGATTCAAAGAGTTTAAACAGAATCTTCTCAATGCACCTATGTTAACACTACCCACAAGGGGATAACTTTTGATGTATTTAGTGATGCTTTGAATGAGGTCCTGGAATGTGTGTTGATGAGAAATGAAAAATCCATTTTATATGGTTTATGGAATTTAAAAATTCATGCGAAAAACTATCCATCACATGATATAGGTTTGGCTATAGTAATCTTCACTTTAAAAATTTGGATACATTACCTCTCTGGGAAGAAGTGTGAAATATACACGAATCACAAAAAACTCAAGTATATATTCAACCAGAAAGAGCTGAATATGTGCCAACGATGATGGTTAGATCTGATCAAAGACTATGAATTCACAATCCATTACCCCCCTAGGAAAGTGAAAAAGTTGGTAGATTCACTAAATAGAAAGGATCCAACAGCTCTTTCAATGATTATAATTTAAAATGATACAATTTATGTAGATTTTATGAAGATAGACATGAGAATCATAAAAAATGGAACATCATCAATCCGTTCATAAATGGTTGCTCAATCGTATCTTTTTTAAAGGTTATAGAATGCTCAAAAATATGATCTCTGAATTTAAAATAAAATGGAAATTATCAGGAAAGGGAAATATTTGGAGTTCAATGTTAATGAAGAAGGAATTGTGAGATTTGGGAAAAGAATAAGTGTTCCATCAAGTCCATAGTTGAAGAAATAAAATTTGGATGATGAACATAGTTTGAATTTCTTCATTCACCCAGGAAACAAAAAGATGTATCGAGATCTCCAAGATCATTATTGGTGGGATAACATAAATAAGTAGATCACTGAGTATACATCAAAGTGTCTGGTGTATCAGCAAGTGAAGGATTAGAGGAAGAAGTTTAAGAGGATTATTGAACCATTACCCATTCCAATATAGAAACGGGAAAAAATCACCATGGACATTGTCACCGGAATTCCAAAGAAATCCAAAGGAAAAAAATGCTATCTCGGTTGTTTTGGATCACGTTACAATGACTGAACACTTCATTTCATTTCGAGAGGATTTATCATTGGATCAACTGGAACATATATACATCAGAGAAGTTATAAGGTTGAATGTAGTACCTATATATATTATATCTGATCGAGATACATGATTCACATATAAGTTCTTGAAGAGTCTACAAAACTCTATCAATACTGAGATGAACTTTGGTATGACTAATAATCCTTAAATTGATGTCCAATCTGAGCATACTATCCAAACACTCGAGGAAATGTGAAAAGAATTCCCAATGGACTTCAAAGGAGGATGGGATCAATATATTCCCCTAGTTGAGTTTTAGTATAATAAAATATTTCATTCAAGCATCCAAATGGATCCTTATGAATCCCTTTAGTGGAAGAGGTTACGAAAACTGAAATGTTGGGATGAAGTTAGCGAGATAAAACTCCCATGTCTAGAAATGGTCGATGAAATAATGGAGAAGGTTAAGACCATCCAGCCGCACATTAATACTGCTCAGAGTTGATAAAATATCTATAATAATAATCATCAATGAGACCTATAGTTTTATGTTTTAGACATTTTATTCTTCTACATATCACAATGTATGATTTTCATGATATTTGGGAAGAAGGAAAAGCTTATTCCAAGGTACATCGGCCATTTTCAGAACCTTGATCTCATTTGAGTAGTGGCCTATCGACTATCACTCCCCCTAATCCTATCTCAATTACATGATGTATTTCATGTATCACTCTTGAGGACGTACATACATGACCCATCACATATACTTTATCCAAATGTGGTACCGTTGGATAATGACCAATCCTATAAAGAGAAGCTGGGGAAGATCATAGATTTTAGGGAAAAAGTTCTATAAAATAAGACAATGCCCCTCATCAAGGTGTTTTGGCAAAACAAAAAATTTGGAAAGGTGACATGGGAATCAAAGGAAGCAATGATGTAGAGTTACCCTCATCTATTTTAGTATGGGAAAAGGAAATTTTGAGGGAGAAATTACATAAGAGGAGAAGATTGTAATGACCCAAACTTTTATTAATGAAAATTCTACTTAATCTAATTAAATGTCTTATTATGTAAAGTGGTTATATAAAACATACACACTTACATGGTTTTTTGTTTTTTTATTTTAATATACCTTTATAAATTGTTAGCTTTTCAAATGTATCCATTAAATAGTGATCACACGATTTGTATAAATATATGGCTTTAACAAATCCAATTTACTCAGCCAAAGGAAGTGATGGACTCATCTTGTAGAATTTCCCCAAACGAGGCCCTTTTTTCAGAGCTCATAAAGGAGGTAGCATCAATGGGGCTCGCTCTTCACAAATCCCAAGCTGAGATTCAACACGTTATGCTTGAATAGAACCGTCTATGAGAGAAGTGGAAGCTAATAGAGATTACCACCCGAGCAATGTTATCTGAGTCGCTACAATAGTCTGTCACCATTGCACACCTTACCCTTAGGTCTTATTTGGCTGTTACAATGGGTTATATAACAAGATTCTTTCACTATAAATATGTTCATTATTTTTGTATAGAATAAAGAATAGGTATTCATTTTATTATTTTTACTCTGAGCAGAAATAGTATTTTTTAGTAAATATTTAAATTCAATTACGAAATCCATTTTAATGAATTAATGGATATTTTAATTCAATAATATTTTAATATAATATTTTTAATAAATTTCATTTTATTAAATATAAATGATCTTATATTTTTTTATGGATACAATTGTAATTTTTATTGAGGTTTAAAATTTGTTTTTGTCAAAACGCATGAATTTTTGATAAATGCCAGTTTTTATTTTAAAATTAAAAATTCAAATATTTAGAAAATTATTTAGATAAAATTATTATTATTTATTGATTCAAGATGTTGAAATTATCTAATTGTGAATTTTTCATAATTTTCTAAGACAGTGGAATTTTTAGTTAACAATTTAACACCATTTAGATATATAATATTGTTTTATGACATCATAATGACCCAATAGTGATGTAATAAAAAATATAAAAAGTTTTTTGGGCCAATATTTCTTTTACCTTTAATATAATATGATTTTATATTATATTTATTAATTTTATGGTGTCATAGTGGACCATCCAAGACATATAAAACAATTTATCTTTTTAAAATGATTTCCTTTAGGGTTCGACTCACCTCCACACAAGAAAGATTAATATTTTAATTAGTTAGGCCATTGGCCTTTTAAAAAAAATTTCCACTCCCCTTTGGAAAAAAAAATGGGTAGAACTTTGGGTTGTTTTTTGTTTTTGATTAGTTTAATGTGTGGTGTCCAAAACCTAAATGATAAAGAATTCCCTCTCTTTTCCTATATAAACCCATCGAAGATCCCACTTATATTCACTAAGAACCCTATGATCACATCTCTACACTTACTTATTCTCTCTAGAATCATCCCATGGTGCCCCAAGTGCCCAATAATCCTCTATTAAACCTCTCCTTAGGATTTGGGATTACACTTCCAAGTAAGGGATTTCTTCCATTCTCAATTTTTTCCATGTCTCTTTGTGTTGTTATTCTGTTTTATTCTAAATTAAAAATGTTGGGGTATGATTTAAAACCTCACCCATACTGAAAACATTATGTTTTAATGGTGAGATACCTATTTCTCTCTCATCAATCCCTCTATCGTACACCCATTACCATGCCAAAATTTCATAAGACTTATTCCATTATACTATTTCTTCAGGATTATTTATTATGTTACACATTATATTTCCAAATTACATATGTTGGGACATGTATATATATATATAAATCTTTAATTCCCATTTCATGTACATACGATGAGATTCCCCGTTCTCCCTCATCATCATTTTTTATGAATTTTTATGTCACACTATTATGATGCCAAATTGCACCATGATTTTCCATGCCAAAATCATTGTGTAGTGAATACCACACCCGTGTCTCTCTCATGGGTATTCAAAATTATGCACAAATAAAAATTTAATGTTACTTACATTTATGTATTCTACATTACTTAATCATGGAATAACTTATGATTTTGAATGACTCTATGTTATATGATCCACGTGGCACACTTATGCACAAAATGAAATGTTTATAAAGGGTGCACCCTGATAGTGCCCCACTGCATTGGGTAAAGTTTAGTATCATGATATGTCAAGGGAAATGAGGGTTTACTCATTCTATTCATGTGAAATGATGGTTTACTCATCCTGTATGTTTAATGAGCCTTGGATCATGCTAATATCATGTTAAATGTTTTTACCGCATTTCCATGTTATGATAATAATGTTATGTCATTCCTTTATGTTCATGTATCTCTTATGCTCTATTGATATGCCTATCACCTAACAGGTGCTTTATTATTCATTTTATACCTTTTTAATCCCTTTATAGGCTTTATAGATCACCCTTTTCTTATGCATGTCCTCAAGTTATCCCATGTAATGCTAAGTATGAAGGAATGTGCGCGGTCACGAAAGAGAAGTTTTCAATAATGATGTGTATTTAATGTCTTAAGTTGTAATGTAATGTTACTAAGCTACAAAGAGACTAGAACTATCAATATTCTATGTTTTCTCATGTTTTTTTGATTTTATGGAATAAATTATGTTTAAGCGTGAAATAAAAATCAGGGTTGTTATAAGTAGCTAGTGAGAGAGGGTTTACACTTACTCCACATTTCGGAGAAAGGTTATAAGAAACTCACTAGATAGGGAGCTAGGGTATGTCAGGCCGTATAGGCCATGGTGGGGGTCGTGGCCATCATAGACAGACCCCAGGTTCACAACGACAATAGGGAGGATCACCTCAGGGTATCCAATCAGTTTTATAGAGACACATTATAGGGTAGGAATATGCTATGCAGTATACCCATGATGTACATGATCCCATACCTTCTACTAACATATGTACTATTTTAGTAGCCTCAATTTTAGCTTCATCACACATTGGTAAATGGGCTTCACAAAGCTTTATATCTTTTCCTATTGTTCAGATCCTTTGGATCTATGATTATACATATTACAGCTTGATGATGATAGAGAATCCATTAGGGATCATGATGAAATGAGTGAATCAGTGAAGGGAGTTCCCCCTTGATATTGGGGGTGTCACTTCATATGAGACCTTTAAATCCTCGAGATTATAGACTTCGATGTCATTCTCAGTATGGACCAGTTGATCTACTTTTGAGCCTTTGTAGATTTTTATTATCACAGGGTGAGTTTAAAATCACTAGAGGGTGGTGTGTTTTTTCACAGAAGAATAATGGGATGTAAAAAAAAGCTATGATGGACCCGAGCATCATGGGTTGGGCGGGATGAAATACCAGACTACAAATTTATATTTGGATGATTAGGGGACACCTCAGACTGATTTCCCTAATTAGGTTGATCATTTTAGGGACATCTTTCTGGATGAATTATCTCAATTACCTCTGATAAGAGAGGCATATTTTTTTATTGAGATAGTTCTAGAAGCTTCGCCAGTATCCATTCTTCCTTACTGGATAACTATGATAGAGTGGAAAGATCTAAATAGGAAGCTCTAGGATTTAGAGGCAACGTGTTTCATCTATCCCAATACTTATCTAGGGGGGTTCACCATTCCTTTTTGTGAAAATGATGGATGGTAACATTAAGAAATGTGTGTATTACCAGAAATCAAACTAGTTTATGGTTAAAAACATCAATTAACACATATAGATGATCTTTAGAAACAACTTCTAGAATCATGGGTCTTCTTAAAGATTGATTTGAGATCTGAATATCATCAGGTGTGTGTTAGACCATCATATATACCTCACATAGCCTTCCAGAGTAGGTATATTCTATATGTGTATTTAGTTATGCCATTCTGTCTCATGAATTTTCCACTGGTCATCATGGAACTTATGACCCTAATTTTCCTTCCATACCTCAATTAATGTATTATGGTTTTTTTTGGATGATATCTTGGTGAATTCCCACAATCAACTTGTACATTAAAAAAATCTTGAGGTAATTTTAAAAATACTGAGAGGGAATTAGTTATATGCTAAGATCACATGGTTATACTTCTGGATGGATTAAAATCACTTCTGATGTCACATAAACTCAAAGACTAGAGTATCAGTTGACCCAAAGAAGGTACGAGTGGTAGTTATATGGGAGTATACTAATAACATCTTTGTGGTGAAGAGTATATTAGGTAAGTATGGTTACTACATGCATTTCATACATGACTTCTCACACTTAGAATCACCATTGATGAACTTAACTAAGAAGGGTGTGAAGTATTTAAGGAAATATTCCTACAATAATGCCTTTTTAGAGTTGAAATGGAGATTAACTTCCGCATTGATACTGATTTTTTCAGAGTTGGGTTGGATTTACACTCTGTACTATTCATTACGTATCAGGATGGAAACAATTCTTATGTGTGGAGATCACATCGTTGCATATGTGTCTCTATAGATAAGGTCACACGAGAGGAACTACCGAAAACATAATCTTGAGTTAGCTGCAATTGTACACGCGTTGCGCTTTTGAATACATTACTTTTGGGGAGAGAGTTTTGTGATGTACAAGGACCAACAAATACTCAACTACATATTTACATAGAGTGACATGAACTTGAGATAGTGAATGTGGGTTGAGTATCAATAGTCTTTTGATTTCAATATTTCCTACACACTTAGTAATGACAATGCAGTGGCTGATGCCCTGAGTAGAAGGAATCAGATACAAGCAATGTAGTAGGCCAGTAGTGAGTGGATACTTATGGAGTTGTTCTCTAAGATGAACATGGAGGTGAACAACAGCTATGGGTAGAAGTTTCTATCATACTTAGTTGTTACATATATACTTCTTAATAGAGTGAGGTTTAAGGATCTATTAGACTCTCATGGCCTACTTCTTCCTAAGAGTGGGTTGGTGAGGACCCATTTCATAATTGTGCCACAGTTGAGGATGTGATCCTATGAGTACATGGTAATGTGTGGGTCTCTTCAGACAAGCAAGATGAGCTATTTTTGGATTTTCATGATTTAGTATCAACACTGCATCTTGGTTTCCCCACGATGTATTGGGACTTACATCATTAGTTTTGGTGTCCAAGAATGCTAAAAATGTATCAAGTTTTTCCATTAGATGTTACTCTTGTTAGTAGGTGAAAGTGGAGAACTAACGACATGCCCTAATTTTAAAGATGCTACAAATTCATGAGTTGAAATGGAATGATGTTGCGGAAGGTTTACCATGGTTTCATTGAGGTAATGATGTTTTATGGGTTGTTGTTGACCAGATTACGATGGTTCTCCAAGGCTGGTCCATTACATTATTGGGGGTGAAATGGAAACAAAATAGAATGCAGGATGAGGCATTGGAGGGGGGGGGGGGGTGATGCATGAGCATAGTGGCCGGAGTAATTCTCAGATATCACTTTACCACCCATGGAAGGAAAATTTGAGGACAAATTTATTTAAGGGGGAATGTTTGTAAGAACACGGTTGTTATTTGAGGTATATATATGTTTTTTTTCAATATATTATCAGTTTAATTTAATAAATACATCCTAATAAGAATGCATGTTGGGGATGTGGTGGTTTTGGGGGGTGTCCAGGGTTTTTTCAATGGAATGTACCCAATTTTGGGGTGTTTTGGACCATGCACAGTATTTGTAAAAATTGTGCGGGGTAGGACTGCCGATTTGAATAAACCTTATAAGGATATATGGAAGGGGTGTATAGTCCCCATAGTTTGAGGAAACTGTGTGAGTGGAGACACATGGCCATGTGGAAGTTATATAGTTTTCAATATATTTTTATAGAGGGTTTAAGAACAGTTTTCATATAGGTTATAAACCATGCAGGATAACCATGTGGGTGCCTCATAGACCATTGGAAACTGTGCGGACCTATAAATTTAATAATTTTAATAATTTTTTAAACTAAATTTAAATTCTTTTTAAGGATAAATGAACCTCTCCCAATGCATAGTTTCCTCACTCCCCCATTTGGAATTCTCTTCCCTTGAGCCTATTCTAGGAATTCAAATATACTCTTCTTCTGAACATCGTTTTAAGTGTAGTATATATCATCAAATACATATCAGTAAGTCCTTTCTACATTTTTATTTGTTCTCCATTTTTCTGGGAATCAGTTGTGTTATTTGGATTTGGGCATATGTGCCCTAATTTTTCATTCCTTAACTATTATTCAAATATATTCCAAACAAGGAAGAATTAGAGTCTGGTATTGGATGAATTATTAACCATGAGCCTAAGGTAGGTGGTAATGTTCTTTTCATCAATGGTATGATCATTTATATGTGTCGGCATGTGGCATGTCCATTTTTTAGGTGGCGTCTTAATTGAAATTCAACCTTGTTATTGCCAATTGTGATTTTTTAATTGAAAATTCATGTTTATAAATGTAATAAGTTGTATACCTTAAATAAGTACCACCCAATGGATGAGTTTCCTTGAATGAACCTTTATGGAATTTCTCCATGGATGCCTAAGAGACATGCCCTTTTGACCAAGACATGGGATATCAAAATGTGAATTGTCCTATAAATTAAATTGAATTATTCTAAATTATAATTGAAATGAATTAAGGGTATCATATGGATTACTTTCCCCTTGACCCATATATTCCATTTCTTATTTAATAATGATGTTTTTATTTAAATATTTGAGGAAGTATAATTTATGATTTAAATTTATCAAATTGGATTGTATTGCTCTAATTATTTATTTCTCCATGCGATATATATTATAATTAATATGCGTGATTGATTAATAGTAATTTTGTGATATCAATATTGAAAATGGACTTGTGAGTATTTGAATGTCCATTGAACTACTATCCCATGCGAGTTATGTTGATACCATGCTATGTAATAAAATGATTAGGCATCGGAAGCTCATTGTCCTTATATTCCTACATGATTTTAATGATGGTATTCCATGTATTGGTTTTTCATGTATGTGATTCTTGCTATATGTATTAATCCCACATGAGTAATTGGAAGGCCAATCCATTTGAGTTTGGCCAAGGATTGATACACCCATTGTGGTGAGCTTGTTATATGCTCTTGGTTTTGACCATGGCATGATAAATTAAATGAAAAATGGAATTGAATTGGTTAGATGATAAATAGCCATGGGTGATACATGGATTGAAATTAGAATTCCATGGACAGAATCATGTGACTATAGACCTTAATACCTTGGATTACACATGGATCCAATTTAGGATTCCATGGATGGAATCAATGGTTATTAGGATACTTTCATGAGTGATACATGGATCCAAATTAGAGATTCTATGGACAGACTCATTTAGAATTTACTTATATGCTGAGTGATACTTGGAAATTTAATGACTTACTATTGATAGACACAAAAGGGTTATTGAATATATGTTATGTGTGATAAATGGGGTTTCCTTAGATGAATGACACGGATAAACTTGTTATAAATTCACTTATACCTCACCTAGATAGATACTAGGTTCCTAAGAGGTTCTCATGGGATGTGCTTTTTGGGTGTTGGATGATATTAAACATGGAGTGATACTTTAATTATAACATAAAATACCAAGGACATGATCTGGTTCTAAATATAATTATAAATGAAATCAAAATAAGATGAATCGGCCAATCCAAAGAACATTCTTGGATTCAGTCTTCACTTGAACTTCTTTGTATGGACTTTTGAGTTATCATTGTGCTACTAGTTACACAGGGGATGTTGGGATTGAGCAGGATATTTAGTCATATAAATTCATTGTAATTGAAATGTTTAATGAATATGAATTGAATGAAGGTGATTAAAATGAAAACCAGTGCATATAGGTTGTGTAATTCTGAGTACTCCCTTACATACTATTTTTCTTTTTGCACACTACCAGCTATATATATTCTTTAACTAATTGGAGTATACCTGGGGTGGTTTCATACTGATATTATGTCTCACACCAGATTTGGGTAACCTCTTTGGACCCAAAAGGTTTAATTGATTGTAGGTAAAGATAATGGAAGGAACCCTCTTATAGGTACTTGATATGATGCTTAAGAGACAGAGAGAATGGGAGCATGATGGGGATTGGGATGCTATTGGGATTATTTTGTCCTTTTGTAATTTTGTTATATGGATTGTACATATTTCTTGTATTCTTTTTTTGGATGTTTAATTATAAAAACTAGACATATATCATCATCTATTATATGATAAGATTTCTATTTTGTTTATATGACCAGTCTTCCATTGTTTACTACTTTTGTATGGTTTACTAATTCCATTATCTGAATATTTTATTGATATTCCATTATGATACACTCTTCTAATGAGGGAACAGTCTTCCCATGGACTCAACCATTCCCTTTATGCTAGTCGGTAGCCTCTGTCATTTAGGGAAATGTAGTTGTGGCCATGTGACCCAATAATCTTAGGGTACCCTTTTATGTAATCTGAGTCGAGGACATTTTTTGACCCATTTAAAGAGTTTGAAGTTGGGTGATAGATTACCTTCATTATCATTGTTTGTTCTATGTGAATCTCTCATTCGACATTAGTTAATTTTTTAGAGAGTTTTGTTTGTAAGGAATCATTGTCAGGTTGTCTTCATAAGAACTTTGGTAATTGTCACATACATCTGATCATTGTTACGATCAAAGGGATTTTGGGGAAAAGAAGATAGAGAATATGATCCATCAGTTAGAGGGTACCCGATAAAGGTAGAAAGAGAAAATAGGAAAATTATTATGATCGAGGGATTATGGGGAGAGAAAGACAAGGAATCAGATCCCTCAGATTGAGGGCTACCATGTCTTAGTTGGTATAGAAAATCCAATATTCGTATCGTGGGAATCCAAAGACAAGAAGGCATATCCAATCAAATCTTATTATTTAGGGAATTTAATGTAAGGAATTAAATACTTTTCTATATTTATAAAATAGAGGATAACTTTATTCTCGTCTGTAGACCACCATACTCTAATGGTTAAAAGTGGTTTATCATTTTAAATAGCTTCAAATTAAATCTTAATTTTTTTTCTATGGTATTACTTTTTGTTTTTCTGTTTTTATTCAACTAAAATTTGAAAAGAAAGGGATTCATCATATTAATCATTCTGTTCTAATTGATATTATCATATTAACTATAATTACAATAATATTTATAACCTTAATATGATCGATAGTGAGTCTAATATTTAGTCTCATATAACATGATTGTTTGGTTATTCTGATTCTTTGAATTTATTAATCAGACTGAGGGCTGAGTCCAATAATTTACTTAAAGAGGATTGTGGGTAATGTAGTTTTAACATCTTAAAAAATGTTTTCAAACTAAAATTCACCCCTATTTTAAGTTTTATCATTTGAGAATATCTTTCGATCCTAAAACTAGTATCAGATTTTGATTCCACTTCTCAAATACTTTCTGAGATTTTATTTTCATTACTATTGTAAGTTTTTAATGTTTGTTTTAAGCATATTTTTATAAATATGGAAGGTCTTAATTTATTTTCCATAGAAAACCTAAATATTAACATACCACATATCTTTGATAGTGATGATTATGAGTAATGGAGTACTATAAGGAATATCATTACTATTAACACATGATTTGATATATTTTTTTATATTGATAAGAGATGATAAGATTCCATATAAGATAGTAACTAATTTTATCCATCATGAAACACAAGAATACCAGTTATACTATAAAGTAATAAATACTTTTCTATGTACCATGAAGAAAAGAATTTATAGAAACATTTCTTATTATAAAGATTCTAATTATATATGGAAAAACCAGGAGATCACACATTTTGTAAATTTGATGTTTTTAGGATCAGGGGAGCAATGTTAAGAGGTGAATATCAAGCGTTTCATTTTATATAGGGAGAATCTATAGAAAAGAAACAATAATTATTTATGAATATTATAAATAGTATATAATCTATTGGTGAGAATGTTCTTGATGATGAGACCCTTGTAGAAAATATTATTAATAATATACCCAATAAGTAGGATTCTAAGTGAACAACAATCGATGAGATATGAAATTTCATCAATCATACCCTGGATGATCTTATTGGTACCCTTATATATTATAAGGGTATGCTCTAGAGATATGATAAAAATCCACAATGAAAAATAGTGGTGATTCCTTTTCTACAACATCTACCTTACATTATAAAGTAAAAACTACAATGAAATTTGTTGAGTATTCCAGAAAGAGTAAAGTATTTATTCAATCCTATTCAGGTGTTTATGAACATTCTGAAAATGATTTAGCAAACATGGTTCATTGGATGACTAAAATAGGAAATAATAAGGATATCCAATACCAATACAAAAAATGACATAAATATAGGATTTAAAATAATGATAATGTCACTTGATACAAATGTAAAATGTATTGATACATCAGACCATATTAAATGAATATGAAGAGGAATGATATAAAAAATAATTCAGAGAGGAATGCTAAAATGTATTAAAAAAAGGAAATATTTTCTAAATTATTCAAACACATGGAGTGTCAGTGGAGGTGATTCATATGAGATTTCATCAGACAATGAATGTTCGGATAGAGGAACATAATTCTTTTTGACAATATACCAAAAGGTAACCGATGTTTCTTGGCAATTGTACGAATATGTGGAAGCCTTACTAATATGTATTTAATTGATAATTATAATAATGAGAAGTATTATACCTCATCTAATGAAGAATACTACTTATTAGAAGATAACTATATTCATTCTAATGATAAAATTTCACATTTTTACAAATTACATGAAAATAAAAATTGAAAAATTGGAAAAAACATGACAATTATGGGGGAAAAAATATTTTGATGATTTGAGAATAAATATTTTGGAAAATTAAATAATATATCTTTTGAAAGATCTTTATGAGAGTATTTCTGAAAAATAAATTATTCCTAAATATTTTGAAAAAGTAGTTTCTCATAAAAATGTATTATAAAAAACATGGTTATAAAAATAATACCAATAAGGATAAAGACATTTTTGTAAAATTAAAATATGAAATATCTATTTTGAGAAAAATTTATCAAAAATTAAAATTGGTAAAGAATGTTTTTATTAAATGTATAAACGAATTAGGCATCATGGTAGTGGTTCTGGAATGAGTTATTCATATGAAAAACTATTTTTAGTAATAATTTTCTTTTTCCAAAAAATGACCCTTTTATAAATATTTGTCAAAGAGGAGGAAATTGGATAAATAACTATTCATTAAACAAATATCAATCTCTTATATTTAAAAAAGCAATTTTTTCTATGAAAATGTTGATTATTATAGTTTTTTTCTAACATTATCGGTGAAAAGAGGGCTTGGATTTCAAAAATCTAATTACATTGTTTTTAGAAAAAACAAAAAGTACGAAAAAAGTATATGTTATATGGAATTTTGGTGTTCTAAATGAATAATTGAAAAAAATACTTCGTCAAGTATATTAACAAAATGAATGTTTTCAATGTAACTTTCAGAGATAATTCTCAAGGAGAGGTTATAAGACAAGGTAGCATTTTTATTATTATAAAAGGTCTTATTTCAATTTTTTGTTAAAGGTCATAAGAAAAAACTTATATAGGCAATTAAATTATTTTATTAAGGTTAACATGTGAGATTTAAGAATGACAAATTTTTTAGTTCATAATTCCAATGATGAAATTATTTATTCTTAAAATCGGCTTGAGAATATTTACACCCTTAACCTCGAAGACCATAGGATCCAAGGATTACCTGGTCTTAGTGAAATGGACGATAAGTCTCAAATTATGTTTATTTACTGCTAGTTAAAATAAAATTATTTTTTCCTACACAAATTGGAATTTTTGGTGAAAAAATTATGTATATTTCTTAGTTGATGATTGCAGTAGATATATATGGGTATATTTTCTAAAAATGTTATCTGATGAATTTTGTTATTTAAAACATTTTTATCCCATGTTGAAAATTATAAAAACTTTTGATAGATAACTATTCATGTTGATCGTCGTAGGTAATTTTAAAATTCTTATTTGTAAACTTTTTTTTATATATAAATGTATTGAATATTACTTTTTTTCACCTAGAACTACTCAGAAAAATAGTGTAGTTGAAATAAGAAATAGAATTCTTCATGAAATAAGTAGAAATATTTTTATTAAATACTCAATTTCTATTTTTTGGATGAAGTGGTTAGTACTGAATTATATACTATAAATCATGTATTAATTAGACCTTTTCTCAACATTAATCATTGTGATTTTTAAATATAATTAAAATAAAAAGATTCTTATTTCAATTTTTTTGGTTGAAAATTATTCATCTTGAAAATGAAAGATAATTTATGTAAATTTTCACCCAAATATAAGGAAGGTATATTTCTAAGTTTTCCACCACTTATAAGGCATATAAGGTTTTTGATAAAAAATATTTTACTATTGGGGAAATGTTTCATGTTATGTTTGATGAAACAAAGCATTTTCTATTCAAAAAACCTCAACCAACATCCTCAAATGTTATTTCTAAAATAGATTTTCAACCCTTCATAGAATGTTATTCCCATAAAGATATAACTCAATAAATTTTTTTTAATGTTATTCCTCTGGAATATTTTCTACATATTTTTTAAGAAATAACCATTAAAAACGTAATAATCATCTTTTTTAGGAGTCATCCTAGAAAATATATCATCGCGGATGTAGATCCACCAGTTAGATCTATAGGTTACATAATAAATTTACTTTAATATCTAGGTTTCTTATCCCAGTTTGAAAATATTAATTTTTATGTGTGATTAAATGATAAGGATTATGGTAAGTCTATGAATGATAAACTAAACGAGTTCGAGGGAAATTATGTCTGCACATTAGTTAAGTGACATTTATGAACTTCTATAATTGGAGATTTTTTTTGAATAAAATGTGGTTAATATTTAAAAATTGTTAGAAACGATATATAATTTTTGTTGAGGGTTTTAATCAACAATAAGGTAGAGATATTCAAGGAACCTGTGAAACAGTAGAGAAACATTAAGCTATTAAAATACTTATATTCTCTATAGAAATATTAAAATCTAAATTATTTAAAATGGAGTGAAGCATTCTTTTCGTCAATGATATATTCCAGAAAAAATTTATGTTGAACAACCTTTTGGTTTTGAAATAATTAAACATATTTATTATGTTCATATACTCACCAATGATTCATATAGAATTAAACAATCCCCTAGATCTTTGTATGATAGGTTAACATTTTTTTTGTCAAAAATATTTTTTTAATAGAGCTATGAATCCAATACTTGAAAAAAATAAGCTGATAAAAATATTATTATTGTAAAAAATTTATTTTGATGACATTATATTCATATCAACTCAACAATAATTAACACAATCCTTCCTAGATCTCATAAAATATGAGTTTTAAATGAGTATAATGGGTGAGTTATCATATTTTATTAGGTTTCATATTTCAAAGAAACAAGAGGGAACATTTATATATCCACAGAAGTATATAAAATATTTTTTTAATAAATTTAGATATGATAATACTAAAATTATTAATACTCCAATCTGATCTTGAAATACATTAGTTCTTGGTGGGGTTGGGAGACCATTTGATCAAATTATTTTTTGGTGGTATGATTGGATGATTACTTTTCTAAACATCTACTCATCCATATTTAATGCTTTCTATGTTCTTATGTTCAAGATTTGAATAAAATACAAGGAAATCATATCTAAAATATATAAAAATCAATTTTCATTATCTTAAGTGAACTATGTATTTATGAATATTCATTTCTTCTAAAAATGTTTTGAAACTGGTTTTTTTAGGATAATGACTATGATGGTTATAGAAATAATAGGAAATGAACATTTGGCACTTGAAATTTCTTAAGATATTATCTAATTTCGTGGCCACGTGAGAAATAACACTTAGTAGTAGTTTTCATTTCTAAAGTCGAATATGTTTTAGCCCAAAGATTTTATTCTCAATTGTTGTTGATAAAACACACACTCCCAAACTATTGCATGAGTTTTAAAAAAACTCAAATACTTTGTGATAATACAATTAAATTTCCTTATGTAAAAACATAGCACATGACTCAAAGGAAAAGTACATAAATATAATACACTATTTCCTTTGGGATCACACACATAAAAAAGATATAATTTTATAATTCATCAGAATAGATTGAGAACTTTCTGAAATTTTAAAATAAACTCTTTGTTATGATATTTTTAAATATATCAAATAGATTCTAGGAATGATCATGGTAAAGTAATCATTCATATCTACTTATTTTTTACTTTTCTTTATCTATTATATCATTACTTTTAATATAGGGAGTACATATTTTTCATGTTTTTCAAAACTTGTAGTTATTGTTTCTTTTATTTTTTTCTAAAAAAACATGTTCTTTCAAAACATTTATCATAATTTGTTTTTTGGAAACATATTTATTTCTGAAATCTTTAGAGTATGAATTCCCAAAATCCTCTTGAGACATATAAAATGTTATAAAAATTTCTGGACTCAATTTTTTGAAATAAAATTTTAGTACCAAAAATAATCAAAATAAGTGTTTATATTTCAACTATTATAATTAATTTTCATTATTTAATATACCATATTTAGTATTTATTTTCAAAAATATCATTATATTTTAAATTTTAAAAACCAAGAAGAATGGGTTATTCATAGAAAGGAAATTATTTACTCCAAAAGGTAATTTTACTTTTTTTTCATTATTTGATTATGTTGGTTCTTTGATTGATGTTCTTATGAATTTATTTTATAAAAATAATTATTTTGGTTGACCAATTTTTTTCTAAAAATATTAATCTGTTTTATCCTTGATCTGATAACCATTTAAAAAATTTGACAGTTCAAAAATTCTTTTACAATTTTTTTCAGATCAATTTCAACCATTTGATCAGATTGCTTTCAATATCATCAATTATTTTCTAAATGAAGATGAAATATCAATATTTATTATCATATAAGGTAGGGAGATCCATTGGCCAACATCAGTTGTTTTAGTTTTTTACTCTCGACTTTATATACCCTATAAGTTTCTCATTTTAGATTTTTTTTTCCATTCGATTAGATGGTTTGAGATCTAAATTTCATAGTCACCAAAAAGTTTTTTTTTTCAATTGGTAAATTTTCAGATAATGTTTTTTTAAAATATCCTTTTATGATAAGTATGATTTTATGATGAAAAGAATTTTCCCTTTTCAAGGATGGGAGTCTGTGTGTGTAGAGAAACAAGATAAAGAATTTAATATTTTCTACCCAGATGTTGTAAATGAGTTTTCTTCTTCTATTATGTTTTTAAGGAATATTGGAAAGAAATAACATCTTTTTAAATGTATGGGAAAAAGTTTATGGTTAATTATAATAAACATGATAGCTTGGTTTGATTACCCTCAAAAGGTAAAGATTATTTCCTTTCACCAAAACATCAAGACAATCGCAGATCGTTCAATAAGATGAAGGACACAGATTATTTGTTTTAAGATTTTGTTAAGACAAGGAATTTTTCCCACCTCTCTCTGGAAAACTTTGTTATGGACATATGGTTTAAGGGTTATCTGATTACGAGATATGGAAATAGAAATACCTTAAAAGTTTTAGAAAATTTTATATTAGAATATCTAGTTTATATGAGAAAAATAGATCTGGTCAAATTCATCCTTCTCACCATGGAGAACATAAAGTCAGTTTCTATAAAATCCAAGATCCTAATGTTTCCATCCGTTATAAGTAAAATGGTTGTTAATTATTTATATATATTTTAATGTTTTATGTAAATTGGATTCTATGACAGATAAGATAACTTTTATAAATGATTATAAAATTAACATAATTATTTTTAATAGTAAATCAACAAAATTTGGTGAGAAATTTTTTGTTGTTTCATCAGAGGCAGATACATCAAGAAGGATAGAAATGATTGTGAATTAGAAGAAGATGAAGGTTTATACCTCTCCTATGAAGAAGAAAAATAATAAAAAGGAAGTTACTAATGATGGTCTTGATCATTGGATGAAAAAGAAATCATAGAAAAATAAAGAAGAACTAGAGATTAGACCCAATCCTACAGAGGGTAGGGCATTAAAAATTCATGCTGTTAAAACTCTTGAAAAAGAATCAATTAATGACAAATTTTTTTTTACACAAAGATATAATTTTCAAAAAATTATTGAAAGGAGATGAAATAGACACTAAGAAGGTTTTTTATGTTATTCTAATACTGATCAAGTAATTTAAAGAGATGAATTATCTTTTGATGAATAAACTATGGTGCATGATGATGTTACTTTTATTGCTAACAAAGGAATTTAAAAGGGTTGTGAAGAATAATTGGTTCCAGAATAACAAGAAAATCCAACAGAACCTGATATTGTTGGTAAGGGATTTCTAAAAACTGAAAGATAGTTATAAGAACATCTTGATTAGGATGTTAATGAGAAAGTCAATGGAGATAAAAAATAAGGAAGATAATGATCATAAGTAGAATAATAAAAAATAGAAAATATGATGATATTCTATAAGATATTTTAGTTGTGTATGAATAAGAGTATGAACGTGATGATAATGATGTGAAAGATGATAATGAATAAACACAATATGATAGGAATTCATCAGATTCCCTGTCATCATCCTCGATAAACATATCTACCAAAACCTTTAAGTAATGTAAAGTTGGTAGTTATGAAAATGAAGAATCATCATCATTAGAAGAATAACAATCATCTTCAAATAAAGATAAAGAAGATCAAAATTACAAAATAATGTTCATGGAAAGACAATATCGATGATGTGGATATTTTGGAATTGTAGGATGATAATAAATTTTTTTAAGGAAGTTGACACAGAAGATTCAAGGAAATATAAAAATAAATAATAAGTTGTAGAATTACTAACTAGTAAAATAAAAATTCTTAAGGTTTAACAATAACAATCAGATTCATCTAGAAACATTTCACTAGAAGTAATTGATTATATTGATAATGTGTTGAATATACTAGAAGGAAGAATACATTATTTTATTGTACATGATGAAAGGGGATAACTAAATCATGATATTAAAAATTGGAAATGTGAATATCTAAATATATTAATAGAGAAAGTGATTTGGAATGAGGTAGAGTCAAAATCATTTCATGAATGGTCTCTAACTCATAAAAAGGATTGAAATCAGATGGTTAAATGGTCTCTTCAAGTTGATGATGATATCAAATTTCTGGAAGAATAATTTGAAAAAGTTAAGACAATTATTGATTAATCATTAATTTTTTTCAATGATTTATTATCACACATGGAAGAAAGAGTTAATTTTGTGGAAAAATTTAAATATTCCACCAATTAAATAACCGATGAAGTAAATGTTTTGAAGAAGAATACCTGAGATGTGGATCCTGAGATGACCAGAATCCGAGCCATTGAAGATTAACTTTTATTTGTTAAGGATGTGAATAACTAGTTGATGGAGGAATTCAATGTGCTACAGACTTTGTAATAATAATATAACTATTTGGGGAGATACATTAAAGAGTTCAAGAAAATTATATATTTTCTAAAAACCCTGATGAAGAAATATGGACTTTTTTAAATTGAACTATCACTGCACTTATTCTGTAAAAAATTTAAAAGTCTAATAGTTTATGAATGCATTAATTTTTCATCAAAATTCAATCCATCTTAATGTTTCCCAATTCGTATTAGTTAAATTTCATTTAATATTTGTTAGATGATTAATAAATTAATTTTTTTTCATCCATATATTTTTTTTCTTTCTATATACTTTTATGAAACTCAAGACTTTTCCCGATAACTTTTTTAAAATCACAAAGGGGTATAAGATATTATAAAGGGGGAGAAAATATTTTATGGGGATGAAATAATTAAACAAGGAGTATATTTTATAATATGGTAGTAGTTATATTATTGGGAGAATATATTTCAAAGGAATTTTTTTTATCAAAAGTAGACATATTATCCTATGAGGGATTTTATGGTACTCTACATCATACTCTCCATAGTATTCATAAGAGATACAAACTCAGAAGAAGTTAAGGATTACAAAATAAATATTAAAACAAATTAGTTAAAAGAAAAAAGGACAATAATTTTTTCATATAAATTTCATTTACGTTTTCAGGTTTATTCTTTCCAATTAGGGATTTATTATTGAGTCAGAAAATTTACTTTGTATTTTTCCATTCCTATTGTTTTAGAAACCACAATCACTTCCTTAACAACATGTTTACTATCTTTTTATATCCTATGTGTTTTATAATGTTTTTGTATGTTGTATTAACTTGTTCCACACTAAGAATATGTTCTAATGCATCATTGATATAAACATGATATTCTACATTCTGATTATTCTAATGGGTATGTTCCCAATTAACCAGACTCACTTTTTTTTGGAACAATTGGTTATAATTTATATAATGTTTTTGTACTAAAAAGTGGTAACAATTGAAATTATAATGGTATTAATAACATCAGACTAATACTCATAAATAATATCATAATGACATTGTTGAAGAAGTCCATCAGACTGGTTATTTTTATAATCGGAATACAATGGCATTTTTCTAATATAAGGAGTCATTCCAAACATATTGATGGTGATTACCAATACAATGTCAAACATTCAATTATGTTGTATTTTTATAATTTTTCGAGTGACAAGTGTTCGAAGCCATTAAAAAAACATGAAAAATATGTCAATTGGGAGGATGCCTATATATAAAAATTCATTAGATGATTTTGAAGCTGTTTTATTGATTAATTCTACTCTCAATGTTTTCTCTATGTGAACCCCTCGTTCTTAGTTAGTGAAATTATATAAACTGTTTTTGTCAAAGGAAAACTTATCAGGTTGTTACCATAAATATTTTTGTAATTATAACTCATGTTTAATGATTTTTTAGAATGAGTAATTCTCGGGAAAAGAAGATAGAGAATCTAATCCATCAGATCCAAGGCTACCGGGGCTAGGTAGATAGAGAAAATCTGATCAATGTTATTATCATGTGATTTCAGGGATATAAAGATATATAATCCAATACATCGGATCAAGATATATCGTGGCTGGGTTGATATGAAAATTATGATCTTCATATCAATGGTATATGTGGATAAGAAGAAAGAGTGAATACAATATTCTGGTCGAGTAATTTTATGGTAAGGAATGAAGATAATTACTATAATATAAAATAGTTGATAACTTTAGTCCAGGTTATAGTCTTCCTTAATCATAAGGTTAATATAGTTTAATGTTTTTTAATATATTATATTCATTCTCATATTTTATTGGTGTCGTATTACAAATTGTCTTAATTTTATTATTCAACTGCACATTAAATATATAGTGAGTCATCATAATCATCTTTACATTTTTATTGATTTAAACATATTAACTCTAATTAAGATAATCAATCTAATGTTTATCAGATAAATATTCCGAATGATATTTACTTTGATATAATCATATTGATTTGTGATTCAGATTATGAGAATTTTTTAAAAATAATAAGGTTCGAGTATTGTAATTTTAGCAAATGATGATTGTCTATTAATTATATTAAACTTATTAAACTATGTTCTTAACCTACATTTCACCCCCTCACATAAGTATATTAATTGTATAGGATCTTGTGATGATATAGTAATAGTTTAACTATAATAAGTAGATACTCAAAAATTAACCAATGATTACTAACTGAGATTAGAATGTACTTTTTGCGGTTATGTGTGATTATAATGATGTGGTGATAGGTTCTGTTTTATAGAAAAGGGGGGATATGAGGCTGCATGTGATTTATTATTCAAATAAGTAAATGTATGATGCCCAAAATAATTACACCACTATTTAAAAGGATATAAAAGGTGTTATGTTTTACCTACATCAATTTTAGAAACATCTCATTGGGTACATGGTTAACATTTTCATAGTCAATTATATTCTGAAATAATTTCTTGCAATAAATGAATCCAAACTAAGGGATATAATATGGAATTTCTATCTTTATGCGTCTGATATGGTAACCAAGTATAAGAAAGGTGATACAAATTTTGTTAAAAAAATTGTTTATGTTAACCAATACACAATATGCAGAACCAATGGAGATAGGAAGTTCATTTAAAGATTTAATACTATTTTCATCTTCTGTAAAGTAGTCTAAAAGGTTTGAATACTATACCTATTTTCTTTCTTTATGAACAATTAAAAAATGTCAATTAAAAAAACTAGGTAATGAATTCCATTATAAATTAAAATAATTTTTTTGATGATCCCTTTATCTTTTGTAGATGTTTTGATGGTATTCTATGGAGATGTGTGGTTTTAGTGAAAATGCTTCCCATTCTTGAGAGATGCCACTAATTACCTTTGAGAGGATATCATGTTGGTGAGAAAACTAACCATAATTTCCTTGAAGAAGATTTTTATTGTTTGAATCTATTCATGTATATATGAAGTCTTATTATTGGATGTGATATGATTCAAAGGCTAGGTACTATGGGTAAGAAGAATGAATTAACACAAAAGAAAACTACAGAGTTTGAAATAGTTTTTGTATGACTGTTATAATTGATCAGACTATTTACATCCTCTTATTAAAATGATAATATTTTGGTATTTCAATAATATGTGTCTAAGTGGATTGAGGGAGTGGAACATATAAAAATTTTGGCATCTAGTGTTATAAAATTCATAAGTATATATATGATTTATATATTTAGAGTTCTCATGGAATTCATAATTGGAAATTTCACTCATTTGGATAATTATTAATTTTATTATTTAATATAAAAATATGGGTGTTCTCATAGAATTGGATCAACCTATCACACATAGTCTAGTGATCAAGTAAAGGTTTATAATAGAGAGATCAAGAATATTGTGAAAAAATGTTGTCAGTATATTTAGTATTGAATGATTAATCTATTTGGTTAATGTTTTTAGGCCTACAATACTTCATGAAATCCCCATGGGATATATCCTTTTAGAGTTATATTTGGAATGGCATTCCATCTACTTATGTAGTTTCATCAAAATTCTTTTTGGTTTGTAAATGGCCTGAACTATTATTTCAATTATTCTAATGAAAGGACGTTGCCGGATATGAGTTATTAATAGGAAATTATAAGGGAATTATATAGGAAATACAAAATTTATATAGAGAGAACAATTCCCTTTTATGATTCTATCATTAAAAATAGCGATTTCAAGGTTGAAAAAAAGGTTTTACATTTTACTGATATGACGAAGTTGTTTCCTATTAATGTAAAGGATAATTGGTTTGGACCATTCACCATTTTCATAGAATTGGTAAATGGTTATATAGAGATAGTGGGAGAAGAGAATAAACCATTTTTTAATTGTAATAGAATGAAACAATACTCTAGAGGATAGTGAAAGGTATTGGATAACATATATTTTCATGAAAACAGATCCATATATTATTTTAACTGAGGAATATAAACTCTGTTTCTCATGGTAACTAACCCATGGTATATTTATTTTTATTTTGTTCTAATTTATGGGTAATAAATTTAATTACGTATTCTTTTCCCAAAACCCTTGATTATTAGTTATAGTATTTCAACATGTGATAACTTTCCTCATGGGAACATGTTCTAGTAGTCAACAAATTCAAGAATTAATGATGGATTGACCGTGCATTAAAGTTTTTATGTGACAGGTGGTGTAACAATGAGCAATTGACAATGAAAAAATTGAATCAGTTGTATCAAAATGTTTTCGTGATGAATATCAACAAGGGATAAACCAAACACATGAAGGGATACACCATCCTTAAAAGTAAAGGACATGCCCATGCATTTTAATTTTTTATGAGGTAGTTTAATGTAATAAATGGGTAAATGGGGAACCAAATGAATAAATCATCCTCAAGAAAATTTTTACATTCTCAAAGTCCCAATGATGTTATGGCATGATGCTTTCTGGATAAAGTTATCCAAAACTCAAACTGATTGTTTCATTTTATCCAACCATAAGTTTATTGATTCTTATATATATATATATGTAAGTATTTATAGTATCTCATATATACTTAAAAAAGGACAACTTAGGTATAAAGGGCGTGTATGTTTTATTTATTTAAAATGAATAATTATTTTAATATAAGGGGTGTCTTTTTTATTCCAATATTTTTTAACTCTCTTATTTTTGTCATTTAGGTGGTCTTGAGAATTACGTCTGGGGATGGATTTTATATTAGTATTTAAATTAATTTAATCTATTTTTACTAGATTTGGAAATTTTACTAGCTAATTTTTGAGATATTGAAAATCAATTTGATCCAAATTTTAAACCTTTATTTCACCCTAAAAAATTTAGTTGGATTCAAATTTTATTTTATTTTGGTCAAAATGATGAAAATGAAAATTATCAGTGATTTGTCACAAAATATTTTCAGTTGTTCTTAAAGTAAAATATTGTGAAATTTATTGAATTTATTTTGGTTATTTTTTGGGGGAAAATAATTCCTTGAAAATTATATTACACCATTAAACATAATTATATCTACTGAATTGAAAATATTTATTGAAGAAAAATAGTTTTAAATGGTCTCCCATACTAGGAGTAAATATTTTTGATAATTTTTTATTTTAGGTGTGGGGGAGATGGGTATTTAATTTATGATAAGTTTAGATTTAATGATTGTTCAAATAACCGTGCCTCCCCCCATATTTAAAAAAAATCTTGGCTTTTTACCTTAAATTGATTAAAAAGGAAACACTACCAGGTGGATAGTATTACACTCATTATAGTGGGTTAAATAAAATCTTAATTTATTTTGGATGTATGATTTTTGAGTATTGATTCCCAATTTGTTTTTTGAAATTAAATTTTTATTGAAGTTCTTTTTACAATATGGGGAAAAAATAATTTCGAACTCGAACTTAGGGGAATTTTCCTTTGGGAAATAGAACACCATAGGGATCTACCCCAAAATATTATCTTATAATTTCATTTAATATGATGTAAAATGAGTAATTTTTTATCCTTTAGTATATATTTGAGAAGTTAGGCACTGGGTGTGTGAGTAAATGCCATTAGTTTTTTAATAGTTGTTAGACATAATTTATGGATTGAAAAACTTAAATAATTTTCCAAACAATTAAAAATAAATTCATTATGGTTTGGATAATTTTGAACCCAATTGAAGAAGTGTGAAACGGACTTATACAAATATAAATGAGTTTTATCAATGAATTGGGAAGACTATATTTTATTTAAAGAACCTGGTGTAGAGTTATTTTTAAATTTTCTCTTTTTATAGTTCAAATTATAATTTAGTCATACATTTATAAACAACAATAAACTGAAAATTCAATTTTAATTGACATAGACCGGTGATTGATTTTCATACACTAGCCATGAAATCTTAAATAATGGAAGGGTTTATTATTTCTATAGATGAATCTAATAAAGAAACATGTAAAAATTATTCAAAACATTTTACCATCTTTATACTATATAAATCATTATTCATCATGATTCATTCTGAGTTGATTTTTTCATTTTAATTTCTATGTAAAAAATAAAATAATAGATTGATTTAGGTTGATTTTTTCATGTTTGAGGCTAATTTGACGTGTATTTATTTAGTTAACATTTTCCTAAATAATTTTAGTGAAGTAAATGAGTTTTCTATGAAGAAATGAACTTTAATGGTATAATATATAGAAATTGGGAAATTTATTTTAAATATCATAATTTTTTAAATATATTATTAATGAAATTTATACAATCATGAATTTTAATCATTTTATTCATCCTAAATTTTTTGAGGAAAATCCATTTATTAATTGATTCACATTCTTTTTATATAGTGGATTTTCATTTTTTATATTATTTTATTCAATTTTTAGTTTTTTAGAATAAATCATGCACTAAAAGAGAGAATTTTCAATGTTTTATAGAAATAATAAAAAATGAAGTAGAACATATGGATTTTCCATGCACCTCGTAAGCCATTGGACCCAAGCGTAATGCTCTTCCAGGAATAACAAGTCTCTGGGACTTCTCCATTTTTGGAGAATCTTGCATCCATTAGACATCAGAGCCTTAAAATGTGGCCATCGACCACATAAGAATCATCCCAAGTATATGTTCGTGCCTAATATTGAAGAACTAATAGACTATCCTATATAATTATTTCTTTATATCCCATATTTAGTAAACCAAAATCAATTTAATGTAACGGAAAAATTTGATCCAATCCTGAAAAAGATTAATTTATATATGAAACTAAGAAGGTTATGGAGATTTGTCATGTATCGAATACATGAACACATATAGTACAGAACATTATTTTGTTATGGTTTAGCTAGATTAACTCATAATAATAAAATATGTATAGTGAAAATGCCAAATGGAGTTAATAAAGTTGATTGTTGTAATCATTATGATCCTGAGTTTGAGATTTGTTGGAAAACTATTATTAATATGAGAATCATCAAGGATCTATGAGAGAGTGGGTATGATGGAGATCAAAGAGATTAATATGATAACCAGATTATAACAGATCAAAGATTTAGATAGAGGGATTTAATTATAGTAGGATGAGGACCTATGCAACAAGATATTATAATTCATCCTTTATATCTTATTTAATTTTTTCAGGGTTTAATTGATTAAATTGTAATAAAATTCCAAATTCAATGTTAATCGAATAAGATATTTCTCTCACAATTTTTTGAGGAAATATATTATGATAGTAATTAGTTTTACTTAATTTATGACATTATATTGTTTGATGTTACTCTCATTTTAATACTTGATAATTTTATTTTCCAAATCTTCATTAAATATTGAAAATTAATCTAAAAATAATTGCTCTTCAAACATCATAACCTTCCAATATTTAGATTGAAAAGTTAAAATATCATGATAGAAACATCATTATTTCAACTAAAAACTAGTTATTAGTAAAAATTTATTTCATCACTTTGTGATTGAGAGAGTTCTATGGTTTAACAACTACATGATCCATTCAGTCATAAGTTGTCCATTTGATAAAACTAGTAAACTCCATGCATTATAGTTCTAGTATTCTTAGTGTAATTTCATGAATGAAAGAAAACAAATATAAACAATCCAATATAATTACCCTATCTAATTATCTTATCATTCATGAATTTTTATTGATATTCTTTCTCTCCCTTATGATTTCAATAGTTACATCACGGTTTTTTCTCTTATCACTTTCACTCTCAAAATTTTATCACCACCACCACTACATCACCATAATATGGATATTTTACTAATAGTTATTATGATACTTTTTTATCAATATTTATTTTCATAATTCCTCCCCTAAATATTTGACCCTACTTACTAAAAATACTAGTTAAAAATATGATTTAATAAATAAATATTCTGACCTAATCCTTGTAAATGACCAAGTATATCAGTCAATTATTAGTAAGATTTTTTTTTGACTCTGAGATACCTTAACATTATTTTAAATAACTCTAACCTTCATTTATATTTCCTCAGTCTTCTCAATTTACAATATATTTCATTATCTATATTTATCACCACACATTAATGTTTTTAACGTCCCACCATATAGGGATTCAAAAGGATCCATATTATTGATTTAGATAAATATATTATTCTAAGAAAACTTACAGTGAGGGAGGTGTTAATACGAACCACCTTTGAAATCCATAGTACATGGTCTTGACATATCATTTAAGGTTTGAATGGTCCTCTTAGAATGACCATCTAATGAGTATGAAATGAAATTCTGATGCTCAACTCTAAATTCAATGATTGTTGAATAATTATTTAAAAACTTGAGGTAAAAATTTGATCTTTATAAGATACATTAGAATCTGGTACTCCATGAAACCTTAGAACATAAATAAAATATACATTGGAAAACTGATCAGGAAAAAAAACCACTTTGATTTCAATTAAATGTCTTGACTTTATAAAGTGATCAACTACAAACCAAATAAAATTACCGAATTTAGATTCTTTGGATATTCTGATGATGAAATCCATAGTGATATTTTCCTATTACCATTCTAGTATAGGAAATCATTATATCATCTAATAATAACACTTTAAATTGTCTTTAACATTATAATATACAAAACATCAGCATACATTATATGTAATAAAACATTTTATATTTTCCCACTAGAAATAATCTTTTAGATATCCATACATATTCTAATTTCTAGGATGAATAGAACATGATGAACAATGATATTTATCAAATAATTCATTAATAAAATTATATATTTTTGGTAAACATACATGGTTTATGTAAATTTAGATTATATCCCTATAATGATTGAAACCAAAAAAAATTATTTTTTTCTCCTATAGTTCCACAACTTCATTATACACCTTAATACCCACATAGATAGGTGGTTGAACATTCATATGAGAAAGATATTATATTCCCAATTTCCCCATGATTTCAAAATCCATCTTATATAAATCCATATTTATTTTATCTCTTTAAATCATAATCAGGGAATGACTAGCATGGTCTTTCCGACTCCAAACACCAACCCCTTCATTTTCCTTCATAGGACGGTAATGCATTGATCTAATATAATATTTCATTAACTCCAATAATATAATTCATAACATATTCAACTATTTATACGTGAATATATGAAATTCATTATTAAGGGTAAATATATATATCACATCTTTAACTATAAAGATAACTCCTTCTATATACATAGTACAAACATTGTTCTATCCAACTCTGAATCTTGATTCTGGTAAATTTTCCCATTAATTTTAAATTTTCATGATGCTTACGAAATAACCAAAACATTCGACATGATTATGCATCCCATTACGTTATTTTATACCTCACATTACATCACACAACATTTTCTACAACAGGTATGTGTGAGCATAAGTACACTAGAAAACCTTATTCATCAGTCCCTTGAAATTTACTTAACATTCATTTATTAAGATAAAGTTGGAGACCTTCTATGTTAAAGTATTTATTGGATTATGTATCCATGAAATATTTCTCACAATATATCAATAGTATATATAAAACCAATGAAAACTAAGGATTTCATTCACTATGGTAGGGCTGGGATATTACTCAATAACATTCATATTTTTAGGATCCACCGAAATACCCACACACGAGATTATATGACCCATGAATGAAACATTTAATTTCCAAATTTCATAATTTTTTAGTTTTTATTGTAGTTATCTTTCTTTATGATCTTCAACATAATCATAAAATTATTTTAAGGATCTTCCTTTCTCTTGTCATATATTATAATATTATCTATAAAGTCTACTAAAAATTGATCAAGTTAAAACATAAATGCTGCATTTATTAAATCCATGAATACAGAAGGGGAATTGGGAAATCCATATGGAATCACAATAAATTCAGAATAAATAAAAATCATGTCGAAGACTATATTTTCTATATCTATATTATTGATTATCTTTTGATGATATCAATAATTAAATATAAACTTTATAAAAGTTTTTATCTCTATATAGTCAATCGAACAAGTTATTAATATGGGATAGATGATACATAATCATAATAGATACCTTGTTAGGTTATCAATAATTAATGAAATGAATCACTGAACCATTTTTATTTTAAAAAATAATAATAGGTTCACTCCATGGTGAAACATTATGGTGTATTAATCCATTATCAAGATTCTAAAAGAGTTTCTTCTTTAATTAATAGTATTCAACTAGAGACATACTAAATGGATTCCTTGAAATTGATGTAGCACAAGGAATGAGTTCAAATGAAAAATAAACCTCATGATTGGTGTTATGATCAGGAATGTATTCATGAAATAAATAAACATATTCCTAAAAAACAATAATATCTTCGATTTTTTTTATCTCTAAACAATTGAGATAAATATCCCTTATGAATATATAGTAATATCTGTATAGTAGATTAACTTATTTTGGAAGTTTTTATATATCATATCACTATATAACAATAATATATTGATTTTAATTTAAAAAAATCAACATAATTCCTTGGAAATTGATATAAAATCTATATCAATAAAGATAATTGATTCAAAAAATAACATAAAATTCAATATATAGAGAATAAAAATATATTTAGGAAACACATTAATATATAATTATATCAAATATAAGATATATTCTAGAGATGTGATCATCATACAAATAAATGATTTTAAAATTTACTCAATATATAATTTTTAGGTGGTATTTGATACACTTACAAAATTATTCAGATATAAAAGTGTTGGTAGATCCATAATTGAATAAATTTCTTTTGTTCTATAGTAGATGGTAAATATATCATTCACCAACTTTTTCTCATGACCCACTTCTCTAGTTAAAATTTATGAGGATTACCTTTGTCTCTTGTACTATGTGGTATCTAATGTATATTTTCATCACTAATCCTATAATTCATTCTATGATCGGAATAATATTCATACTCCTTTTAATTATATTTTTTGAATCTTTGGAACATTAAATTTGTTTTTCCATCAATTCATTTTAGTCACTAGATTATTTATATCACTTCAAAATTATTTTCCTAGGTGCACATATTTTCTGAATACAAAAAAATTAGTAGACCCTATAAGGAAATTTACTTCATGATTCATTCCATAATTTTTAGATAAAGTAAGATTAATTTTATTTCCTCTAAGGGATATACTTTTATAATTTATTCAAAAATTCATATATATTTTCATTTTCCAAAACCCATGAGAACAAAGAGAGTGTCCAATATATATTTTCATCTTGAGATTATATTGAATGATTTCATTATATCTATCAAATTTTCTTATATCCAATTATTTTTGGAGACTTGGTCTTAAACCGCTAATGAGATAGTTATCATTTATTTCAGGGATGATGATAAAACATAAAGTATATCTTGAAATTCTATTAATATTGTCCTAATAGGTACTAATGTATTCCTTAACATTTTAATTTAGTTCTAGAAATTCCATTTCCATTTTCATTTCAAGAGTTTAATGAATGTACATAATTAAAAATACCATTTTCCATAGATTCAATTTCCTCATCTTTCCACTAATTCATTATTGTAATCTATATCAAAATTTGACTATTCATGGTAAAATAATTGGATAATAAAGAAAATATTTTTAATAGAATTTATTCATTTCCTAGAAATATGTGAATCGAAGAAACCTCTAATTGAATGTAGATGTTATTTCCTAATAGACTCATTAGTGATTTGTTCTATCCTATTTCTATATGGATGTTCAAAAAGATCCATGTTACCATTAATATCTTGAGATAGTTATCGTATCATAGCCACATGATTTAAAATCCCACCACCCATTTCATTTGGTTTCTCATGAGGTTATCCATAACATTGATTTTCATATTCATTGTTTTCCTTATTTCTCTTAGTTTGAACCATTGAATGAAACCAAAAAACATAGTGTTAGTATAAAACATAAATAATTAGAGTAATGAATAATTAGAATATGAAAATAATTTTCTTGATATCAAAAAGTATGAAACATTTTTTCAACTGATGACTTGTACGACCTATAATCAACATTAATTGTAACGAGGATATCAAATATAATAATTTATAAAACAAAAAATTCTCAATAAATCTATAATTAAATATTATATGATATTTTAATTCTAAGTTTTTTCCCATGAGGATTAGTTGGAGAATAATGAAAATATAATAATAATAAAAAATTTAAAAATTATTGAAGAAAAACAAATCTAAATTACCAATCATACATAATTTTGAGAAAGTGGGTGGAGAAAAAATACAATGAATAAGATGCTTATGTTTATGTATTAATGCATATCAATATCAATTAATAATCTTTCAATTTTATTAATTAATTTTAATCAATTCCAATGGTCATGTTAATCAATCTCACTTTCATAAATTTCTTTATTCTATTGGTTATGTTATAAGGCCCCACACTTAAAACTTACTTAATATTGAATTAAATGAATAATTCACATTGAGGATATTTTCAGGTTTGGAGTTTTATAGAATTAGATCATAAATTATGAATTACATTCCACATTTAAACAAAGTGGTTACATAAGATATAGTATTCGTTTTCCCCATCAACATAATCATATTTAAAATAAAACATGGATTCTTTCTTGACACTTACTTGACACTATCATCATAACATTCACCTTTCCCTTGACCTGTGAAAAACATTTCAAAAACTTGGGATGAGCATAAGAAGCTCAGTAAGGTATATAAAAGCACGAAAAGAAAACATTAGTCCATGTATGAATACATACTTTACTCATAAAACATAATCATTTTAACATACCTCATCAAATCATGAATAAATGATGGAAATCATAAGGCATAAATGTAACTTGAGGCATTCATAACATTCTTACGTTGGGAGTAACCCTCTTGGTTACGTTTGGAATACCCATCACAGTATATTCCCTAAATCTCTTCGGAGATACCTTAACGTTTAACTCCTTCGCGTTACCCAATGCATTGGAGAGATATATCGGGCTCACCCGCCATTATTTTTTCACAGAACCACCCGTATTCATTAACAATTTCTAAGAATTATAACATAATCATAGCACATTACTTAATCATAAAGGAAATAAACATTCCCATATATAACTTTTTAAGATATTGAAATAATGAATCCATTCTAAAAACCATTTTCAAAACCATTTAAAACAATTAATAAAGAGATATTTTAATCAAGGTGTCCCATACCACTTTAAAGATTTTAACATTTTAAACCACTAATATACATATAAATAAATCCTTAAAACCATTTTTAAAACATGTATATTGATGAGAAATATTTATAAGAATAAATAATTATAACATTCAAAACGATATTTTAGTTAAAGGGTTTTTAACAAAATGAGAGAGACTTGAATACAATAATTGAGGAATAACATTTAATTAGAACTTTATAATATCATGAGAATAAAGGAATTCATGATATAATATTCTAAAGGACAGTATATACACCATATAAGAGTGAATTGGTGCATAACAATAATGAAGTCTCAATTGAAATGTAAAATGGATGAAATCCCCTCTAAAGAAGGTACCCTTAAATTAAGGATAAATCAATCTCATAATTATGTGTGACAAATATAAATACGCCAAATATAAGTGGATATAATGTTTACAACAATCAAAGGTCATTCACACACATTCAAAGGAGGACATATTCAATAACTACATGTTGAACCCAAAGAAATCAAAATTGGGTTAAGAAGTTCCCTTTGTAAAATTTGACAGCCTAACGACGTCACTTTAAAATTCAGAAAATGTGTTGATGAGAGATAAAAAGTGTCTCTCATCAATTGAAAATAAAATTTACATCAATAAGGATACATAAGAACATATCTCAACATTACAATATGTAAATTAAAAGACCCAACAAAATAAGTCTTTCAAAAAGAGGAGTGTGAAAAGTTCCCTTACCGACTTGGGTATCTTTCGAAGCATACACCCCATGAAAGAAGGAAAATACAACATTGATGTAAATAATAATAAATGAAAGTATATTATACAAAGATTATAGTAATGGGCAGTACATATACCACTGAAAGGAAATGGTGGTAAAAGTAGCATAAATCTCACGGGAATAAAAGTGAGATGAAAAATCCCTTACAAAAACACGGCAGCCGAACGACGCCACATAAAACTTCCAAAAATGGATTGATGAGATCAAATTGGGTCTCTCATAATATTAACATAAAATTTACAGAAATATTAATATAAAATAACATCCCAATGATAAGAAAGATGAGCTTAAAAGGAATGACTTAAAAGAGTGTACTTAAAAAGAAAGAGAGGGGTAGGTTCCCTTACCTCGGGTCCGACTTGACTCGATCGTTATTTAACCTCATGAACAATAGACTTGAGTTAATTTATACTTACTTAATAAACTTTTTCAAGTTCATTATTTATTTTATATCACTTAATACCATGCTATGAACACTATGTAATTATTTAAGTTAATAATGGTCGTTTTGTAGATATTGGCTACTTGAGTCAAAAATAAACTCTTTAAAATTACATGTTGTTCATGTGGTAAAAAATATATTATATACAAATTTATATTCATTATTTAGATATCATATATATCATATATATCCATTATATACATGCATTTATAATATTACATAACATTTAGAGGTAAGAAATGAAATGCACCGTTCATGGAGACGGTAAGCCATACGTATGAATGGACGCTACTTCCATTTCTATTTATTAATTAACGGAATTAAAACATAATTATACATAATATAATTATAATTCCAGTATGTTATCATATATAATATCATTAAATCTATCCTTTATATGTACCACATATGGTATTAACGAATCAAATCACTTTGAGGGGGTGGTAGTCCGCACTTCCAAAAATGAAGATATCGCGTTTAACCATAATGGAAACCATAAAGGTATTCTATAAATGAAAAATACAGAAGTTTAAGTAAAAAATAAACATATTATATATAATATATTAATATAGTGACCTCTTAATGGCCACCTCTGAGGGAGTTAAAAGAATATTGAACAATCATCGTTTCGTGAGGCAGAAATTCACCATCCATAGTAAGAGTATGTTCTTTAACCATTAGATGTAGGTGTGTGTAAATTTAGCTCTAATCCTTATTATAAGAACATACTAGTATATTAAAGATACTGGATTTGTTACAAAATAAATTAATAAAAAGAGTTTAGTGGGTTGGAGAAGAAAAATAAAACAAAAGAACACAAGTGAAGACATTACCTTAAAATATGGTATCTCTCTTTGATTTGAGCTCAAAGGCTTCCTTGGGAAGACTTATACAAAAAGTGAGGATTCTAGGAGTAAGAGAGAGATCTGTAGAGAAAAAATGATTAGGTGTTGGCCGACCCAAAGGCTTGAGAGGTTTGGGTAAGGTGGTAGAGGTGGGGGCATTTTATAAGAGGATAGGAGGGGCACTCTTGGAAAGTTACAAAATGTTACTTTATTTTCAAATGAGTTTCGGATTTTAAAGGTCCCAAATTGATTTATTTTGAGGATAAGGTGTTAAGGGTTAGAAATATACTCATAAAATAGGTTTTTACAAGTTTAAGTTATAGTTTTAACATTATCTTTTCATTTTATTAAAATCCTTTATTAATGAGATAATCGCTGCATCATCATGATGTCCTAAATAATTTAATTTATTTAATGTCTAAAAATTACAAAAAAAATTCATGATGTAGTAAATCTTTTTAGATTTCTAATGAATATTTGTAGTCTAAAATATGAGTTGTATAACCCCATTTAATGACTGTTTTTGTAAAACAACTCATGTTTGTGTCATTTTTATTTTAACTTTAAATAAAAAGTTATTTTTGTCATTTTCCAACCAAAGTGGCTCCATGGGGTCCCCAGGTTGACCCATGGATTGTCTTGGTCAGCCATGACACGTCCAATGATGTTAGTACATGTTTCTAGGTCATTTAATATTATTAAAACATTATTTTTTCCTTAGATTACACTAATTACCTCTAATCATGATTAAAAACTTAAAAGTTACTATTCCCCAAAAAATTATTTTAATCCCATTGAACCAAATTTTACATCCTAATGACAACCATGTATGTCGGATTTTTTAAATTTAAATCACAAATGTGGTGAAGTTTCATTTAAACAAAAAATCAGTTTTTAAACTACCACTTAGTGGTTTCACTATTCATCAAAAATTGAAGATTTTCAGAAAAATATCAAAAATTCACCCTAAGATATATTTGATATTCAGAATTCAAAAATGATCTCTATTTTACAAAATTCAAAACATATAAGTTGAATTAATTAATTTAATAATTAATTCCCGCTTTCAAAACAAATATCGTGTTTTTAAGAAACAATATCTATTAAAAGATTGACACTAGTTTAAGTCCAATTTCAAAGAGAAATTAATTCCAACGACCACTATTGGATTAAATTGTAAAAATATATTCTAATTTCACTTTAAAAACAATTCAAAAGATAATCTAATCATATAAATAAATTATATTAAAAAGAGGTTTTGAATTAAAATACACCATTTTTCACTATTCATTAAAAAAATGAACTTTATCGGAAAAATACCAAAAATTTACACAAAGTAAATTTTGAGGTCCCGATTCTAAAGAAGAATTTTATTTTGTCAAATATAACACATAAAATTGTCAAAAGGTGGATTTAATATAGGTTCACCATCAAAAGGCGGTTAATCGACCTTTTAAAGAATACCAGAATGTTTACGCTTAAAATTGGAATCATTCGAATTTTTAATCCTCTAACATTTATTGTGAAAAGTAAAAATATTTGACAAACATATATAATCATTTTTTAGTTAGTTCTGTTCATTCCCGCCATTACAACGGCTAGGCATTAACTACCTTTTAAAAAAATATTATTTTTTATTAGAGTGCAACACATGATTCCCCAGAAACTCGTTGTTGCGTATTGGGTACGCCATCGAGCATAGCGTCCCCTTTAAAGTAATATTAATATTTTATTCCCAAATATGGATAAATATGAAAATGTCATATTATTTATTTACCTGGGGTGTTACATCCTTCCCCCCTTTTGGGAATTGTGTCCTCGCAATTTTAAAATTGGGCATGGAAGCTTCATTGAAATCCCACATCGGAACAAGAGACTGTAAAAATATCACTTTAAAAGAATGGGAGAGAAGTAAAAATGTCACCCGAGTTAACCCATACTAGGATTCAAAGTATGAAAATATGGATATGGAGGATAAAACAAAGGGTCATGTTCTGATGGAGAGTGATAGTAAACATGTCTAGGAGAAAGTTAACAACAAGAAAATCACAAAATTGTGATGGGTTAAATGGAATTTTATTCCCCAGTAGGAAACATTAACAGACAAAATTTTAGTTTTATGTTACTTTTCATTGAGGAATTTATTTATGAGCTTAACTAAAACATAAGGAATCATACTTAGTTGTCATGTTGACTTTCAACTTTTACTATATTTCTTACACGAACTCATATTTTCTCCCAAAGACAAGTATTTGGGACAACTTTTTCACATTAAGAGAGCTATAATCAACTTCTAGAGATTCACCTAATCCACAAAAGAGAACTATACACATCCCATTTCTTTAGACCTTAAGAAAAACTAAAACCAAAAAGGTTAGTATGAGATTAGATAATACCCAAAAAGGATAATCCTTGATAAAAAAAATCTATTCTTAATCTCCAAAATTTTTCAAACAAAACCCAAAGTTCAACAAAGTCCATTCAATAAACATCTATCCATAAAATTCTACAAAGTAAACCAAACTAATATTGAAACCCAATTCTCTGAAGGATTTAATCACATAGTCTCCAAAGATGAATTTTAACATTTTTCTCCAAAATATCATCAGTTACTCTTACAGTCTCATACTGAAAAGTAATTAACCTAATCACATATCCTCCATGATAGGTTAATCATTTCCATTTATAACCAAAAATAAACTTACTCTTAATTCATAAAATCATCTAACTAAAATGAATCATTCAAACTAACCAGGGACTTCACGTAGTCCAGCGGTAGGCGATAAATACTAGGTGCACTTTGGTTGTGGGTTCGATTCCCGCAGCTTCGTCCGACGCGACGGGTTGTCACACGGTCTGCGTGTTGTCCCTTTTCAAAAAATATATAATTTTATAACATTCCTCAAAAAGAGATAAATTCATCAAAAATAACCACAACATATTTTAACCACAAACGTTATCTGATAACTTCCATTTTGAAACCCAAAATTTATTAAATAGTAATTGCCTCAAATTCAAGGATCATATAAACCCAAATGGTTCTTTATAACTATATCCACAAAAGAAAGGATAATTATTCCTTGAATAAAATTTTCATATATCAAACATTAGGGTTTCTTTAAAAAGTCTTCTAATGTAACCCCATCATCAAAAGAGACTTAATACATCTAAGAATTTCAACATCCTAAAATCTATCATAACTCTTGAATCCCTTATATGATGACTTCTTACTCATTCAACATTCTTCATGATCCATTATCCATTACTTTTCAACTTATTCTGAAATACTTCTTTCCTACAAACAAAATCCGGAATCATATCCTAAGATTCCAATAATAGGAAAACATATGTTAAGAAATAATCCATTCCTTTCATTCTTCATTGTCAGTTTCTTCATCCTAAATCGGAATGGCATTAGGTATTGGTAAATGAATATTTGTACGATCTTGGTGACCACATTCCCAAAAATTATTCATAGGACATGTGTTTTCATAAAGACCAAGCACACCACATTTAAAACATTCAATTGATCCTTCAGAAAGAACTTCTTTCCTTTTATTAGATTCAACTAGATGCTTCCTTTTTTCCATGGCAGGTTCTTTCTTTATGAAGTTAATTTCCACATCTATAGCATCTTTATGTCCCTTTGAAACATTTTCCTATGTGTTTCTTTCCACATATTTGACACATAGATTTTTGAACATACTTACCTTTATAATTATTACATGAACTTCCGTAGGGATTTGTTTTCTCGCATATACGATTCCTTATAAAAAACACTAAGGTTCAGGTGGTCAATCATGACTCCAGATAGTTTGTTGAGGATAACCACAAGAGTTCTCACTGCAGCTCCCATATTATTTAGTTGTTCTTTCAAAAAACCGTCACATTTTTCTTCAAATCCACTGTTACTTTGGTGCCTGCTAGATCCATCCATTTACTAAAACCAAAAAGGCCAGTGTGAGTATATAAGAAAAATCATCAAATAAAAAAGAGGAAGATAAACACCAAGATATACATATCCAAGTTATCTCAAAATCATTCTAAATTTCAAAAAAAGGATGACTCCATCTAATATACTAACCATTGTGGTTATACACAACTTTTCACTTTTTATTAAACAACACTCTGACCTCTAAAGTTATCTAAACCGACCTCTGATACCAACTATAATTCCCCAACCATAAACCTTACTTAATATTGAATTAAATGAATAAATCATAGTTAGGATCTTTTCAGGTTTAGAGTTTTAGAGAATTAGATCATAAATCATAAATTACATTCCATATTTAAACAAAGTGGTTAAATAAAATATAGTATTCATTTTTCCCCATCAACAGAAACATATTTAAAATAAAACATGGATTCTTTCTTGAAACTTCATTGACACTATCATTATAACATGCACCATTCCCTTGACCTGTGAAATACATTTCAAAAACATGGGATTGGCATAAAAATATCAGTAAGGGATATAAAAGTATGAAAAGAAAACATTAGTCCATGTATGAAATCATACTTTACTCATAAAACATAAGCATTTTAACATACCTCATCAAATCATGAATAAATCATGAAAATCATAAGTCATAAAGGTAACTTGAGGCATTCATAACATTCTTATGTAGGTAGTAACCCTCTTGGTTACGTTTGGAATACCCATCACAGTATATTCCCTAAATCTCTTCAGAGAAACCTTAACGTTTAACTCCTTCTTGTTACCCAATGCATTGGAGAGCTATATCGGGCTCACCCGCCCTTAGTTTATCATGGAACCACCCGTCTTTATAAACAATGCCCAAGAACCATAACATAATCATAGAAAATTACTTAATCATAAAGGAAATATAACTTCCCACGTATAACTTTTTAAGATATTGAAATAATGAATCCATTCTAAAAACCATTTTCAAAACCATTTAAAACATAAAATATAGAGATCTTTGAATTAAGGTGTCCCATACCACTTTGAAGATTTTAAAATTTTAAACCATTAATATTCATATAAATAAATCCTTAAAACCATTTTGAAAACATGGATATTAATGAGAAATATTTATAATAATAAACCATTAAAACATTTAAAACGATATTTTAGTTAAAGGGTTTTTAACAAAATGAGAGATACTTGAATACAATAATTGAAGAATAACATTTAATCAGAACTTTATAATATCATGAGAATAAAGGAATCCATTATATAATATTCCAAAGGACAGTATATACACCATATAAGAGTGAATTTGTGCATAACAATAATGAAGTCTCAATTGAAATGTAAAATGAGATGAAATCCTCTGTAAATAAGGTACCCTTAAATTAAGGATAAATCAATCTCATAATTATGTGTGAAAAATATAAATACACCCATTATAAGTGGATATTAAGTGTAAAACAATCAATGGTCATTCATGTAACATCCCAAGTAAGTAATGAATAATAGATATTTTTATCTATGTCTATTAATGAATTAGATAGTGTTTTAGAGGCTTAAAATGAAAATAAATCCAATCATAAGCATGGAATACACTAATATTTTTAAAAGATTGTTTTACTGCCTTTTGATGGCAAACCCTTTTTAAATCAATATTTTGACAATTTTATAAGCTATGTTTGTCAAAATAAACTTATTCTTTATGATTGGTACCTCAAAATTTACTTTTTGTGAATTCTTGATATTTTTCTGACAATGTTCATTTTTTAATGAATAGTGAAAAATACTGCATTTTTCATCAAAGCTGCTCTTTAATATAATTTATTTATATGATTAGATTATCTTTTGAGTTGGTTTTAAAGTGAAATTAGAATATATTTTTACCATTGAATACAATGGTGGTCATTGGAATCAATTTCACTTTGAAATTGGACTTAAACTGGTGTCAATCTTGTGATACTTATTGTTTCATAAAAACACGCTATTTGTCATGACATCGGGAATTAATTATTAAATTAATTAATGAGACATATATGTTTTGAATTTTGTAAAATAGAATTCATTTTTGAATTCGTATTATCAAATATAGATTAGGGTTAATTTTTGGTAATTTTCTGAAAAACGTCAATTTTTGATGAATAGTGAAACCACTAAGTGGTACTTATAAAAAACTGATTTTTCGTTTAAATGAAATTTTTCCATCTCTGTGATTTGATTTTCAAAAATCCGACATAAATGGTTGTCATTAAGAAGTAAATGTGGTTCAATAAGATTAAAATAATTATTTGGTGAATAGTAACTTTTATGTTTTTAATCGCGATTAATGGTAATTAGTGTAGTTTAAGGTAAAAATAATGTTTTAATAGTATAATGTGAGCTTGAAACATGTCCTACCGTCATTTTATGTTTCATGTCCGACCAAGACAAGCCATGGGTCAACTTGGGGACCCAATGGAACCACTTTGGTTGGGAAATGACATAAATAACTTTTTATTTAATGTTAAAGTAAAAATGACACAAACATGAGTTATGTTACTAAAACAATTTTTATATGGGGTTATAAAAGTCAGATTTTTTACTATAAATATTAATTATAAATCTAAAAAGATTTAATACATCATAGTATTTTTTTTTATAATTTTTAGACATTAAATAAATTAAATTATTTATTACATCATGATGATGCAGTGATAACCTCATTATTTAATGATTTAAATAAAATGGAAAGATAATGTAAAATATAAAACCTACACATGGCCAAAACCAATTGTATGAGTGGATTTCGAACCCTTATCACCTTATCCTGTAATTATATTAATGTGGGACCTTTTGAATCTGAAAATCATTTTAAAATAAAGTAACTTATCTTTACTTTCCAAGAGTGCCCCTCCCCTCCTCTTATAAAATGCCCCCAACTCTACCTCCTTACCCACACACCCAAAGCCTTTGGCTCGGCCAACCCCTGCCAATTTTGTCTCTCCCCTTCCCTCTATTACTCCTTGAATCCTCACTTTGGGAATAAGTCTTCCCAAGGAAGCCTTTGAGCTCAAACCAAAGGGAGTTACCCGATTTTAAGGTAATGTATTCTTTTGAGTCCTTTTGTTTTATTTTGCTTCTCCAACCCCCTAAACACTTTTTATTATTTTATTTTTAACAACTACAGTATCCTCAATATACTAGGATTTTTTTATAATAAGTATTCGAGCTACACTTATACACACCTATATCTAATGGTTAAAGAACATACTGTTTCCGTGGATGGTGAATTTATGCCTCCCGAAACGATGATTGTTCAACATTCTTTTAACACCTTAAAAGGTGGCCATTAAGATGTCACTATATTTATATATGATATATAATATTTCTATGTTTTCCTTAAGCTTATGTATTTTTCATTGTGGGCATACCTTTATGGTTTCCATTATGGGTAAACACGATATCTTCATTTAAGGAAGTGCGGACTACCACCCCCTCAAAGTGATTTGATTCATTAAATAACATATGTGGGATTTATAAAGGATGGAAATATGATATTATATATGATATTATACTGGAATTATAATATACCTTTATATCATGATGATTCCATTCTATAAAATACGAAATAGAAATGAAAGTAGCGTTCATGCGTACGTACGGCTTACCGTCTCCATGAACGGTGCATTTCATTTCTTACCTCTAAATGATTATGTAATATTATAAATGCATGTATATAATGGATATATATTATATATACATAATGATTATAATTCTGGATATAATGGATACATGAACAACATGTAATTATAAAGGGTTTATTTTTGACTCAAGTACCAATGATCGTTAAAACGACCATTATTAACTTAAATAATTACATAGTGTTAAAGACATGGTAATAAGTGATATAAAAGGAATAATGAACTTGAAAAAGGTTCTTAAGCAAGTAGAAATTAACTCAAGTTTATTATTCAGGACATTAAAGAACGATCGAGTCAAGTCGGACCCGAGGTATGGGACTTCGTCTCAATCTCCTTTCATTGATGCATATTTTGTTTTATACCCAACCTTCTTTTATATAGTGTATAAACCCCTTTTACTTTTACGTTTATCCAAAAGAAATCTTTTTTATACGAAGCGTTTTACTAAACAACAAAAGGAAATGTTTTTTTCATACGTATGCGGCGACAACGACTTCTCCGCCGCCGTGACCATTATTTGAGTTTCGGCTTCCTCTACAAGCCATACCTTTTTTTAAAAGAAAAATAAATACCATGTTTTACTTTTCTCTTATTTTTGTATTGAAAATGGTTTTCATAATGTTTTTATATCAATGTGTTGTATTGATATCTTGTGATTGAAAAGTGGAAATGTTATGTTTCCTTTATGCATGTTTTATGTGATACGATTATGTTGAGGTTCTTGGGAATTATTATGAAGACGGGTGGTTCCGTGATAAACTAAGTGTGGGTGAGCCCGATATAGCTCTCCAATACACTGGGTAACGCGAAGGAGTGAACGTTATGGTTTCTCCGAAGTGATTTAAGGAATATACTGTGATGGGTATTCCAAACGTAACCAAGAGGGTTACTCCCTATGTAAGGATGTTATGAATGCCTCAAGTTACCTTTATGTCTTATGATTTCTATGATTTATTCATGATTTGATGAAGTATGTTAAAATGATTATGTTTTATGGGTAAAGTATGATCTAATTCTTATGTATATATGTACCCATGTTTCCTTTCCATATTTTTATATCCCTTACTGAGCTTTTTATGCTCATCCCATGTTTTTTGAAATGTTTTTCACAGGTCAAGGGAATGGTACATGATATGATGATAGTGTTAGGGAAGTGTCAAGAAATAATCCATGTTTTATTTTAAATATGTTTCCATTGATGGGAATGAAGAATACTATCTTTATGTAACCACTTTGTTTATATGTGGAATGTAATGCAAGTTTTATGATCTAATTCTCTAAAACTCTAAACCCGAAAAGATCCTCAATGTGTAATCTTGTAATAACTCAAGATTAAGTAAGGTTTAAGGCTGGGGCCTTATAAGTGATATCAGAGGTCGGTTTAGATAACTTCAGGCGTTAGAATTATATTAAATGATTATCCAAAAATATTTTTTTTTGAAATGATATAGCATTTGAAGATTACCATGTTGCTTCATCTAAGACATGTTTGTTCAGAATGGTTTTCCGCAGAGGAAACAGGGAAGCAGTGCTAGGAAGGCATACAGAAGTAAATAACCTTTAGAATCAGCATCCTAAGATGGTCAGAATTGGAACTGAACTGTTTTTTGTAGTAATGGCGCAGTTTACTCAAGCGATAAATGGTGGTGGTATCCATGCATGAGATCAGCCAGATCAACCGCAGAGGATCATGTCAGTGGTGGAACATTTCATGAGGCAACATCCCCCATCATTTAGAGGATCATCTGACCCTATGTTAGCTGAAGGGTGGATTAAAGCACTGGAGAAGATTTTCGATGTCATGGGGTGTTCAGACAATCAAAAGATTAGTCTTGCTATTTACCGTTTAGAGGGTGAAGCAGATCAGTGGTGGTCGATGGTTAAAAATATCAGGGATGCTGATGAGATTGATGCTCTCGACTGGGATGAATTCAAAGGTATGTTTCTTGAGAATTATTTTCCTAAGGCTGTTTGACTTAGGATGGAAAATAAATTCTTTGAATTGAGGCAATAGGAAGACTCAATGGTTACCTATGAAGAAATGTTCACTCGATTGGCAGGGTATGCTCCAAATTTTATCTGATACCTTAATAGTAAAATCAATCGTTTTTAATTAGGATTAAAGCCAAAATATCGAAGGTCATTAGCTTATCGTGAGTTTAAAAGTTATGAAAAGCTTGTTCGATGTGCTGAGAAGGTGGAAATGGAGTTTGCTGATGATCAAGTGTTCTATAACAACCAACAGAAGAAGAGACTGAGGTGGCAGGAGAAAGGTAAGAATTCTTCAAAAAAGTATGATGGTAAGAAAACTAAGTTTCCAGTTTGTGATAAATGTGGAAAAAGGCATGCTGGGGAACATCTTCTGAATTCTGGAAAGTGCTACCGATGTGGTTGATGGGACATAAGGCTCGTGATTGCACTGAAAAGGATCAAGGTGAAGGTAATACCAAATTAGATTTACTGTTAGTGAAATGTTTTATGTGCACTGAGATGGGTAACTATGTAAATGAGTGTCTGAAAAGAGCTTGAGTGATGGGAAGCAGTTAGACTACAAGCAGAAAGGGGTGGTGAAATCCTTTGCAACTACTTCAGCAGATGTCGGGCCATCAAATGAAGTTGTATCAGGTACTTTGTCTGTTTTTTCAGATTATGCCAGTGTGTTTTTTGATTTGGGGTCTACACATTCTTTCATCTATAAAACCTTTTCTAGTAAAATGGGAATACCATCTCAAGAAATGACTCCTGAACTTTTGGTAAAAACACATAGGGGAAATGTTGTGGAAAAAAGAATTTATAAGAATCTTCCTATCCTTATCAGTGGAAATAACCTACTTGCAAACCTTATTTTTCTACCTCTAGTAGAGATTGATGTTATTCTGGGTATGGATTGGATCTCTATTTACCATGATAAGATTGACTGTAGAGCTAAAGAAGTTTTTTTAGAAACACTTTCATTTTGTGTACAAGAATGAACCCTTACAGTTGATAACTTATCAAGAGGCCGAGAAACTTGTAAAAGATGGAAATGAATGTTACCTTGCACACATCATTGAAAATAAAGGAACTTTTCAGATTAATGATGTGGCAGTGGTAAATGAGTATCCTGATGTTTTTCCTGATGAGTTTCCTGGAATAATACCAGATCGGGAATTTGAGTTTACTGTTGACTTAGTTCCTGATGCTAAGCCAATTTCAAAACCCCCTTATCGAATGGCTCAAATTTAACTTTTAGAGTTGAAGGAGCAATTGCAAGATTTATTAGAGAAAGGTTTCATTCGACCTAGCACATCACCATGGGGTGCTCCTGTCTTGTTTGTTAAAAAGAAAGATGGTTCAATGAGACTTTGCATTAATTATAGAGACTTGAATAACATCACTGTTAAGAACAAATATCCTTTGCCTCATATCGATGATTTGTTTGATCAGCTCTAGGGTGCTCAGTATTTTTCAAAGACTGACTTGAGATCGGGGTACCATCAGCTAAAGGTAAAGGAAGAAGATGTTCCGAAGACCGCGTTCCGTACAAGATATGGCCATTATGAATTTGTAGTAATGCCTTTTGGGCTAACCAATGCACCTTCTGTATTCATGGAATTAATGAATATAATTTTCCATGAGTTCTTGGATAAGTTTGTGGTGGTTTTAATTGATTATATTTTGGTGTTTTCTAAAAGTAAAGAGGAGCATGAAATACATTTAAGGGTTATCTTACAAACCTTAAAAGAAAAGAAACTGTATGGAAAATTCAGAAAGTGTGAGTTTTGGTTGCAACAAATTTCTTTCCTTGGTCACATTGTTTCTAATGATGGGATAACTGTTGATCCTGCAAAAACAAAAGTTGTGGAAGACTCGCCAAGACCCACAAATGTAACTGAGATTCGTAGCTTCCTTGGTTTGGCAGGCTATTACCGAAGGTTTGTTAGAAAATTTTCACAGTTATCTAGTCCAATGACTAAGCTAACTCGGAAGGTTGTTAAGTTTATCTGGACAAAAGAATGTGATGATTGTTTTCAGGAATTGAAAAGAAGATTGGAGAATGATCCAGTTTTGGCACTACCTTCCAGGAATGGTGAGTTTGTTATCTATAGTGATGCATCATTGAAAGGACTTGGTTGCGTCCTAATGCAGAATGATCAGGTAATTGCTTATGCTTCACGATAGTTGAAAACTCATGAGGTAAATTACCCTACACATGATTTGGAATTAGCTGCTGTTGTCTTCGATTTAAAAATTTGGAGACATCATTTGTATGGAGTAAAGTGTGAAATATATACTGATCACAAAAGTTTAAAGTATATATTCACTCAAAAAGAGTTAAACATGAGACAAAGGAGATGGATGGAATTAATCATGGATTATGATTGTACATTTCATTACCATCCGGGAAAAGAAAATAATGTGGATGATGCTATGAGTCAAAAAATTAATGCTTCATTAGAAATGTTGCGTTTGGAACGTGATCCTTTGGTTAAGTATTTGATGAACTTTGGTATAAAAGTTGTTGGTGCAGGAAGTTCTTCTATTTTGTTTCAGGTATCAATGAGATCATCTCTATCAGACAGAATCAAGCAAGCACAGAAGCAAGACAGTGAGTTTTAGAAAAAGGTAGAGCTGGTTCAGAAAGGTAAGTTGCCTGAATTCAACATTGATAGTGATTGTGTTTTGAGATTTGGGAAGATATTGTGTATGCCTTGTGATTCACATTTGAAGAGAGATTTGTTATGTGAATCTCATAGATCTCCATTTTCAGTTCATCCTGGCAGTACTAAGATGTACAGAGATCTTCGGGAGTATTTTGGGTGGGATGGAATGAAAAGAGATATTACTGATTTTACTATGAAGTGTTTGACTTGTCAGCAGGTTAAAGAAGAGCGGCAGTTACCGAAAGGTATGCTTCAGCCTTTACCAGTGCCAGAGTGGAAATGGGAGAATATATCCATGGACTTTGTCGTGGGATTACAGAAGGCATCTCAAGGTAATAATGCAATCTGGGTTATTATTGATCTCTTGACCAAATCTACTCATTTCCTTGCTATACAAGATACTTTTTCCCTAGATCAACTTTCCCGTTTGTATCTTAAAGAGATATTCAGGTTACATGGAGTTACTCTCTCCATTATATCTGATCGTGATCCCAGGTTCACTTATAACTTTTGGAAAGGCCTTCAGAAGTCGTTGGGTACTGAAGTAAATTTTAGTACAACATTTCATCCTCAATCAGATGGGAAGTCAGAACGAACAATTCAGACATTAGAGTATATGCTATGTTCTTGCTCTATGGATTATCAGGGAAGTTGGGACCAACATCTTTCATTGGTTGAATTTTCATATAATAACATTTTTTATTCCAGTATAAAGATGGCACCATTTCAGGCATTATATGGGAAGTGGTGTTGAACTCCAGCTTTCTGGGATGAAGTGGGTGAATGGAAGTTGATGGGACCAGAATTGGTAGAAGAGATGGAAGAAAAAGTTCAGCTGATTCAGAAGCACATGATAATAGCTCAGAGCAGGCAGAAGAGTTATGCGGACAACAGGAGGAAGGATCTATCTTTCGAGGTAGGTGACCATGTTTTTCTCAAGGTTTCTCCTTGGAAAAGTGTGATGAGATTTGGTAAGAAAGGAAAGCTGAGTCCAAGGTTTATTGGACCATATGAAATTCTGGAGAGAGTTGGATCAGTTGCATACCGAGTGGCTTTACCTCCGAGTTTATCTCAGGTACACAATGTTTTTCACGTTTCGATGTTGAGAAAGTATATGCCAAATCCATCTCATGTTTTGAGTCCAGAGGTAGTTCAGCTGGAAGAGAACCTATCTTATGAGGAACAACCGGTCCAGATTCTTGACCACAGGGAGTAAGTGTTACGGAATAAGGTCATTAATCAGGTAAAGGTTTTGTGGAAAAACCACATGATGGAAGAGGCAACATGGTAATCTGAAAATGCAATGAGGGATAAGTACCCCCATTTATTCGATAATTAAATAAATTACGGGGACGCAATTTTCAAAACGGGGGAAGGATGTAACATCCCAAGTAAGTAATTAATAATAGATATTTTTATCTATGTCTATTAATGAATTAGATAGTGTTTTAGAGGCTTAAAATGAAAATAAATCCAATCTTAAGCATTGAATACACTAATATTCTTAAAAGATTGTTTTACTACCTTTTGATGGCAAACCCTTTTTAAATCAATCTTTTGACAATTTTATAAGCTATTTTTTTCAAAATAAACATATTCTTTATGATTGGTACATCAAAATTTACTTTGTGTGAATTGTTGGTATTTTTCTGACAAAGTTAATTTTTTAATGAATAGTGAAAATACTGCATTTTACATCAAAACTGCTTTTTAATATAATTTATTTATTTGTATATATTATCTTTTGAATTGGTTTTAAAGTGAAATTAGAATATATTTTTACCATTTAATCCAATGGTGGTCATTGGAATCAATTTCACTTTGAAATTGGACTTAAACTGGTGTCAATCTTTTGATACTTATTGTTTCATAAAAACACGCTATTTGTCATGACAGCAGGAATTAATTATTAAATTAATTAATGTGACTTACATGTTTTGAATTTTGTAAAATAGACTTCATTTTTGAATTCTGAGTATCAAATATAGCTTAGGGTGAATTTTTGGTAATTTTCTGAAAAACTTCAATTTTTGATGAATAGTGAAACCACTAAGTGGTACTTATAAAAAACTGCTTTTTTCGTTTAAATGAAAATTTTCCATCTCTGTGATTTGATTTTCAAAAATCCGACATACATGGTTTTCATTAAGAAGAAAATTGTGGTTCAATAAGATTAAAATAATTATTTGGTGAATAGTAGCTTTTATGTTTTTAATCGCGATTAGTGGTAATTAGTGTAGTTTAAGGTAAAAATAATGTTTTAATAGTATGAGATGAGCTTGAAAAATGTCCTACCTTCATTTTATGTGTCATTTCCGACCAATAAAAGCCATGGGTCAACTTGGGGACCCCATGGAGCCACTTTGGTTGGGAAATGACATAAATAACTTTTTATTTAATGTTAAAGTAAAAATGACACAAACATGAGTTATGTTACTAAAACAATTTTTATATCAGGATATACAAGTCAGATTTTTGACTATAAAAATTCATTAGAAAGATAAAATAATATCCTACATCATAGTATTTTTTTTATAATTTTTAGACATTATATAATTTAAATTATTTATGACATCATGATGATGCAACGATGACCTCATTATTTATCGATTTAAATAAAATAGAATGATAATGTAAAATCTAAAACCTACACATAACCAAAACCAATTAAATGAGTGTATTTAGAACCCTTATCACCTTATCCTCTTATTATAATAATGTGGGACCTTTTGAATCCGAAACTGATTTTAAAATAAAGTAACTTATCTTTACTTTCCAAGAGTGCCCCTCCTCTCCTCTTATAAAAGGCCCCCAAATCTACCTCCTTACCCACACTCCCAAAGCCTTTGGATTAGCCAAACCCTGACCATTTTGTCTCTCCACTTCCCTCTATTACTCCTTGATGCCTCACTTTGGGCAGAAGTCTTCCCAAGGAAGCCTTTGAGCTCAAACCAAAGGGAGTTACCCGATTTTAAGGTAATGGCTTGTTTTGAGTCCTTTTGTTTTATTTTGCTTCTCCAACCCCCTAAACTCTTTTTATTCTTTTATTTTGTAACAAATCCATTATCCTCAATATATTAGGATGTTTTTATAAGAAGGATTCGAGCTACACCTACACACACCTACATCTAATGGTTAAAGAACATACTGTTTCCCTGGATGGCGAATTTATGCCTCCCGAAACGATGATTGTTCATCATTCTTTTAACACCTTCAAAGGTGGCCATTAAGATGTAACTATATTTATATATGATATATAATATGTCTATGTTTTTTTAAGCTTATGTATTTTTCATTTTGGGCATACCTTTATGGTTTCCATTATGGGTAAACGCGATATCTTCATTTAAGGAAGTGCGGACAACCGCCCCCTCAAAGTGATTTGATTCGTTAAATACCATATGTGGGATGTATAAAGGATGGAACTATGATATTATATATGATATTATACTGGAATTATAATATACCTTTATATCACTATGATTCCATTCTATAAAATATCCAATAGAAATGAAAGTAGCGTTCATGCGTACGTACGGCTTACCGTCTCCATGAACGGTGCATTTCATTTCTTATCTCTAAATGATTATGTAATATTATAAATGCATGTATATACTGGATATATATGATATATACATAATGATTATAATTCTGGATATAATTGATACATGAACAACATGTAATTATAAAGGGTTTATTTTTTACTCAAGTACCAATGATCGTTAAAACGACCGTTATTAACTTAAATAATTACATAGTGTTCATGATAGGGTAATAAGTGATATAAAAAGAATAATGAACTTTAAAAAGGTTCTTAAGCAAGTATAAATTAACTCATGTTTATTATTTAGGACATTAAATAACGATCGAGTCAAGTCGGACCCGAGGTATGGGACTTCGTCTCAATCTCCTCTCATTGAGGCATATTTTGTTTTATACACAACCCTATTTTATATGGTGTATAAACCCCTTTTAATTTTTCATTTATCAAAAAGTAATCTTTTTTATATGAAGAGTTTTACTAAATGACAAAAGGGAATGTTTTTGTCATACGTATGTGGCGATAATGACTTCTCCGCCGTCGTGACCATTATTTGAGTTTCAGCTTCCTCTACAAGCCATACCTTTTTTTAAAAGAAAAATAAATACCATGTTTTACTTTTCTTTTATTTTGGTATTGAAAATGGTTTTCATAATGTTTGTATATCAATGTGTTGTATTGATATCTTGTGATTGAAAAGTGGAAATGTTATGTTTCCTTTATGCATGTTTTATGTGATACGATTATGTTGAGGTTCTTGGGCATTATTATGAAGACGGGTGGTTCCGTGATAAACTAAGGGCGGGTGAGCCCGATATAGCTCTCCAATGCATTGGGTAACGCCAAGGACTGAAATGTTAAGGTTTCTCCGAAGGGATTTAGAGAATATACTGTGATGGGTATTCCAAACGTAACCAAGAGGGTTACTCCCTACGTAAGGATGTCATGAATGCCTCAAGTTACCTTTATGTCTTATGATTTCTATGATTTATTCATGATTTGACGAGGTATGTTAAAATGATTATGTTTTATGGGTAAAGTATGATATCATTCTTATGTTTATATGTACCCATGTTCCCTTTCCATATTTTTATATCCCTTACTGAGATTTTTATGCTCATCCCAAGTTTTTTGAAATGTTTTTCACAGGTCAAGGGAAAGGTACATGATATGATGATAGTGACAAGGAAGTGTGAAGAAATAATCCAGGTTTTATTTTAAATATGTTTCCATTGATGGGAATGAAGAATATTATCTTTATGTAACCACTTTGTTTATATGTGGAATGTAATGTAAGTTTTATGATCTAATTATCTAAAACTCTAAACCCGAAAAGATCCTCAATGTGTAATCTTGTAATAACTCATGATTAAGTAAGGATTAAGGCTGGGGCCTTATAATTCACACAAATTCAAAGGAGGACATATTCAATAACTACATGTCGAACCCAAAGAAATCGAAATTGTGTTATGAAATTCCCTTGGTAAAATTCGACATCCTAACGACGTCACTTTAAAATTCAGAAAATGAGTCGATGAGAGATAAAAAGGTTTTATCATCACTAGGAGATAAAATTTACATCAATAAGGATATAGAATAACATATCCCGACATTACAATATGTAAATTAAAAGACCCAACAAAATAAGTCTTTTAAAAAGAGGAGGGTGAAAAGTTCCCTTACCGACTTGGGTATCTTTCGAAGCATAGACCCCATGAAAGAAGGAGAATACAACATTGATGTAAATACTCATAAACTAAATTATATTACACAAAGTGTATAATAATGGGAAATACATATACCACTCAAAGGAAATGGTGGTAAATGTAGCATAAATCTCACGGGAATAAAAGTGAGATGAAAAATCCCTTACATAAACTCGGCAGCCGAACGACGCCACTTAAAACATCTAAAATTGGATTGATGAGATCAAATAGGGTCTCTCATCATATTAACATAAAATTTAAATCAAGGGTAATATAAAAGAACATCCCAATCATAAGAAATATGATCTTAAAAGGAATGACATAAAAGAGGGTACTTAAAAAGAAAGAGAGGGGTAGGTTCCCTTACCTCGAGTCCGACTTGACTCGATCGTTCTTTAGCCTCCTGAATAATGAACTTGAGTTAATTTATAATTTCTTAAGAACCTTTTTCAAGTTAATTATTCCTTTTATATCACTTACTACCATGCTATGAACACTATGTAATGATTTAAATTAATAATGGTCATTTTGTAGATCATTGCTACTTGAGTCAAAAATAAACTCTTTATAATTACAAGTTGTTCATGTGGTAAAATATATATTGTATACAGAATTATATTCATTATTTATATATCATATATATCATATATATCCACTCTATAAATTAATTTATAATATTACATAACATTTAGAGGTAAGAAATGAAATGCACCGTTCATGGAGACGGTAAGCCGTACATACGCATGAACGCTACTTCCATTTCTATTTCTTATTTAATGGAATTAAAAAATAATGATACATAATAGTATTATAATTACACTATGGTGTCATATATAATATTGTTAAATCTATCCTTTATACGTACCACATATGGTATTAACGAATCAAATCACTTTGAGGGGGCGGTAGTCCGCACTTCCAAAAAAGAAGATATCTCGTTTAACCATAATGGAAACCATAAAGGTATTCCATAAATGAAAAATACAGAAGTTTACGTAAAACATAAACATATTATATATCATATATTAATATAGTGACCTCTTAATGGCCACCTCTGAGGGTGTTAAAAGAATATTGAACAATCATCGTTTCGTGAGGCAGAAATTCACCATCCATAGTAAGAGTATGTTCTTTATCCATTAGATGTAGGTGTGTGTAAATGTAGCTCTAATCCTTCTTATAAGAACATACTAGTATATTAAAGATACTGGAGTTGTTACAAAATAAATTAATAAAAAGATTTTAGTGGGTTGGAGAAGAAAAATAAAACAAAAGAACACAAGTGAAGACATTACCTTAAAATATGGTATCTCTCTTTGATTTGAGCTCAAAGGCTTACTTGGGAAGACTTATGCCCAAAGTAAGGCTTCTAGGAGTAAGAGAGGGATGTGGAGAGAAAAAATTATTAGGTTTTGGCCGACCCAAAGGCTTGAGAGGTGTGGGTAAGGTGGTAGAGGTGGGGGCCTTTTATAAGAGGATAGAAGGGGCACTCTTGGAAAGTTACAAAATGTTACTTTATTTTCAAATGAGTTTCGGATTTTAAAGGTCCCAAATTGATGTATTTTGAGGATAAGGTGTTAAGTGTTAGAAATATACTCATAAAATAGGTTTTTACAAGTTTAAGTTATAGTTTTAACATTATCTTTTCATTTTATTGAAATCCTTTATTAATGAGGTAATCGCTGCATCATCATGATGTCATAAATAATTTTACTTATTTAATGTCTAAAAATTATAAAAAACTATCATGATGTAGGAAATCTTTTGAGATTTATAATGAATATTTATAGTAAAAAATATGACTTGTATAATCCAATTTAAAAATTCTTTTAGTAAAACAACTCATGCTTGTGACATTTTTATTTTAACTTTAAATAAAAAGTTATTTATGTCATTTTACAACCAAAGTGGCTCTTTGGGGTCCCCAAGTTGACCCATGGATTGTATTGGTCGGCCATGACACATACAATGAGGGTAGGACATGTGTCTAGGTCATTTCATATTATTAAAACATTTTTTTTACCTTAAATTACACTAATTACCTCTAATCGCAATTAAAAACTTAAAAGTTACAATTCACTAACAAAATATTTTAATCCAATTGAACCACATTTTACATCATAATGAAAACCATGTATGTCAAATTTTTTAAATTCAAATAACAGAAGTGGTGAAGTTTAAATTAAACGAAAAATCGGTTTTTAACTACCACTTAGTGGTTTCACTATTCATCAAAAATTGAAGTTTTTTAGAAAAATATCAAAAATTCACCCTAATCTATATTTGATATTCCGAATTCAAAAATGATTTCTATTTTACCAAATTCAAATAATATAAGTTTCATTAATTAATTTAATAATTAATTCTCGTTTTCAAAACAAATATCGTGTTTTTATGAAACAATATCTATTAAAAGATTGACATTAGTTTAAGTCCAATTTCAAAGTGAAATTAATTCCAATGACCACTATTGGATTAAATGGTAAAAATATATTCTAATTTCACTTTAAAAACAATTCAAAATATAATCTAATCATATAAATAAATTATATTAAAAAGAGATTTTGAATTAAAATACAACATTTTCACTGTTCATTAAAAAATGAACTTTATCGGAAAAATACCAAAAATTTACACAGAGTAAATTGTGAGGTCCCGATTCTAATGAAGAATTTTATTTTGTCAGATATGACACATAAAATTGTCAAAAAGTGTATTTAGAAGAGGTTCTCCATCAAAAGTAATTTAATCGACCTTTTAAAGAATACTAGAATGTTTACGCTTAAAATTGGATTCATTCACATTTTTAATCCTCTAACATTTATTGTAAAAAGTAAAAAAATTTGAAAAACATATATAATCATTTTTTAGTTAGTTCTGTTCATTCCCGCCATTACAATGACTAGGCATTAACTAACTTTTAAAATAATATTATTTTGTTATTAGAGTGCAATGAAAGACTTACAAGAAACTAGTTGTTGCGTATTGGGTACGCCATCGAGCATAGAATCTCATTTAAAGTAATATTAATATTTTATTCACAAATATGGATGTCATATTCTTTATTTACCTGGGGTGTTACATATGTAATTTGATTTATCGGAAAAGTGGTAACATAAAACAATATCAATCATAGGATTAAAAGAAAATCATTCTAATAGTGAAGTCCTTATATTTGAAATGTCATTTTATAAATCCACATAAATTAACATGAAATGTTCATGATATGAATAAAATAGAAAAAGAGAGGGAATATAGTTTGAATTTAAAATCCCATCTTGAATTAAAAATTAAGAAATACAAACATTATCACAACCCCCTAGAAATAATAACAAGTAATGGATGAAATAAACACCACATGATATCCATGATATGGTGGAAACATAAAGAAATTTAATAACCTAAATGAAATCGCTCAGGGTGAAGGAATCTATAGTGAACAACATGTAGTCCCATTCTCCATTCTAAAATTTCAAGAAGATCCTCCCAATTCCTGTATTTATTTCCTAAATTGGAATCCTTGGTGCATTAATTCAAAATCTAGAAACATTGAATGAGCCAAAGTCAATACTGATGGATACTATGAAATAATATGTGGGCCCTTGTATAAATTTATCAATGTTTAGTGGGGAAGAAATCAAATCTCCATGGTTCAAGGAGTGACATAGGGTGAGAAACCATGAATTTTCATGCTCCTCCAAAAAGTTTCATTTTTCTTCATTCATCCTCTTAGTTTTTACTTTTTATGAATCTCACATAATGAATTGGTGATTAGCAATGGGATTTTTTGTCTTCAAGATTATTCATCTTCCTTTATACATGAATATATAATTCAAAGCATTATATTGGATTCTTGACAAATCGTACATCAAGGATAATACTTTTTTTCGTGAATTCCTTCTCTATTTTATCATTTTATTACCATGATTCTTTTACATGTATCAATCCATAAAATATATAACATAATATATGTTGGTAAGAATAATAAATTAATTTCTGAAATAAATTTATTTTTAAATTAAATAAGCATATATAAAATTTTTACATCAATGATCCTATATGATCATATAAAATGTCTAAGGATTATAATATTTTTTCATTGATTATATCATGTCTAACTCGAATACCTCTATAAATAAAATCTAGGCTATTTCAAAACAAAGTGTCAAGAATATCTCCCCATATAATAGAGGCTTCCGACTAGTAGTGAGGTCCCTGGTTGTGTCTATGGAGAAAACTAGTCCACAATTTAGAGTAATAAAAATTGTGGTTATTAAGAAAAATTATCTATAAAAGTAAATAATTAGAGCACAAAAGCAATAAATATATATAGGTATATAATAAATGAAATTTAGTAAGGGCATGAACAACCATACCTTACATTAAATGAAGATCTCCGACTATTCTGATCGCATAAATAGTAGATTAATGAAGATAAAAACATGAGGATCATGTTCTACTATGATCCAAATAACATAACTATACTCAAAAGACCATATAGAGCTATTTTAACCTGATCATAAGAATCTACATGAGTAACTCTGGTTGATCATGAAAATATGGGCCTCCATTATATCTATCATTATTCTATGCTAAACCTGAAATCCAATATAATGTTTGTAAACACACTATGGTGCACATACAAGTGGTAAAAAATAAATATCAGTAGACCACCCCCAATGGGGATCTTTCAACTCGATGTCACTTGTGCATGCTCATGAAATATGTACAGCCTAGCTAAGATAAAAACATGAATGAATAAATAAAATAAATCCACCATCGATCCTTGGATTCATGATCCAGATTGAGCAAACATGCTTTACCTAGTGCCAAAAATATATCTAAGTATGCTACGTCCCCACATGTGGATACTCGTCCTAGCCATGGGATCACTGATACTCACCTCAAATTAACATAAGGCAGTATTCTAGGTATTTATTTGATTTCCCATAAATAAGTAATTAATATGAATATTATACCTCTCAAACCCTGTATAACCAAGGTGAACCATATGAAGTTTTAGAATTTTCAATTCCAGTCCAATATCAGATTCCAAGGACATGGTTCATAAGAAATCAAGACATTATAAATTATATAATTCCTATGGGGGATGAACCATGGGAAATATGAAATGAATACTCTCTTGGATCCAAGATAAAAACCCATAATCCTTTAATCACTGGCTGAACAACCCATTACCAAATAGATCTGGGAAATGAAATAATGGTCCATCCCCCCAATCACGAGGAGTATCCTTGGAATTTATTGAGGTAATCTTAATAAATCATTAAGGATTTAATATCCATCCAGTGATCATAGTAAATAAAACCATCTAAAAACTTATGGAATCACCTAGATCCTAGTGAGTTATAAATCCCTAGTGACACACTATCTAAGAGGGGTTTTGATATGTACTCGAAAACAATCCCTATTACACTGATACATGGTGGAATCCCAGAATTAATAGGAATTGTAACAAGATATAATTCAATCAAACAGGTCTAGTAATATAGAACCTATGAAGTATGTTTGTGCATCCCCACCATACCATTACAACACAACTATCCCATAAGATGATTTCAGGGAACCCTATCTAGAAATCACTTACATCAACTGTAACTGAGTGAAATCATGGATAAAATAATGAGGTTAGATGAATGAATAAACCAATCACCACTCCCACATCCCTCAAGATCCATTGTTTGATATGGGTTCTATAGTGAATCTTTCTTCCATATCCATAAAAAACCCCAACACACTTTCTTAGGGTGTGTTTTCCACCAGGTCACCCCCTGGGGGCCCCTAGGTCAAAACATAAGAGAGGAATCTGACTTGGGGTCCTCAAGGACAAAAAAATGGGGAACCCCCCTTGGGATCCTTTAATATTGAACACATGAATAGGACTCCCTCTTCGGCTCCTCTATGTTAACACGAAGGTAGAATAATCCAACTTGGGATCCTCAGAGCTAGTATGTAAGTGAAAGAATCCCTCTTGGTATCATTGGAAGTAGTATGAATGAATATAAATCACAGATGGTATCTTCTAGGTCAGATCATAAGAATAAACCTTCCTCTTTGGATCCTTGGTCACAAAATAGGATATTATTCTAAGCCTATATCTTAGGGGTAACATGTACTTTAACACATTCCTATCATTTAATGACCAAGAAAGCCAAAAAGGGACCACCTTATAATGATGATATCCTTAATCCCATCCCCATTCCAAGTCCCTCTTGGTTGGTCAGAACACCCAACCAATCCATGTCATCAAGTCAAAACCCAGACCCACTAACCAATCACTTAAACAATTTATACCATCCAAGGACACTGGTGATTTGATTTAATGTTATCTGACCATTATTACAAACCTCAGTTGGGTGTCACCCCATACCCCACACCCAAGACCTCTGAATCCAATTACTTGAGTAAGAACCTCTACATTATAGATCAGCCTCCCTAAAACACCTCTTAAGTGTTTTTTGATCACCCTAAAACTTCCATCATCAGGAATTATATGAAAAAATGAATACAATGGCCTTCCATTTTGTTCAATAATTACTATAGGGTGTAAAATCACAAAAAATACTCGAGTGGGATACAAGGTTACACCACATGAAATGTAATATGAGTATATTGAATTACTCCAAAATCACCACCAGGGACATGTATTTATTTATATAATGGGTATACTCATGGTCATAAAAGGTACTACTACATGGCCATGGAATACATGGGGCCTATCCACATACTACTATAGAACAAGGACACACCTAGGTTTTGGATATGTACTACTTCATGGACATGTAACCCATAAAAGGGGTGATTTCCCATCAAAACAACAATATATACATGTACAAACATACAATGTTTACTCTGAGTACATTTCATGTATTCCATAGAACATCATATTCCCAAGTACATAAATATATGGGTAAGTTAAACTACACTTTATTTTCCTTCAAAACATCAACTTCTATAAATAGTAAGAACACATAACATGTGTTCATGAACCGAAATAATGTGTGATAATGATTATCAAATGAGAAAAACATAAAATCTGCCCAAAACCCCTAGTTTCCTTGATAAAGCTACAGATCGACCCCTATAGAGTCTCCAATAATAATAATAGGGATTTAAATAAGGACAGTTGTAAATTTTTGGGGATTTATGAAACAGCAAAAAAATAGACTACCTTAGGGAAGAATCCACTAATGCTTCACATGTATACACACTTCACAACTTCCACATGTTTATACAGATCCTCGTAAGCTCCACAATAGAACCACCCTTTTTCCACCCCTCTCAATATCTTTCCCTATCTATATACACTCTCAGTTGCAAAAAATGATAATTTTTTAAGGGGGAGTACATACGATTCATGTGAAGAAAGAGATATAAAATTTAAAAAGGAAATGAAGAAAAGGAATATAAAAAAGAAAGGGGGGAATGGTCCTAGCTATAGTTCCAAAAATGAGTTTCATTCTTGACTAGAGAAAATTCCCCATTCTGGACTCAAATGAGAAGATAAATTCTCAATCCAATGCTCTATTGAAAATATACATCAGAACAAACATGCATGAATAAATTAAATTTTAATTAATTAAATATTAAATACAAATTATTTGGATAAACTTTGGATTCATTGGAATTTTAACATACTCTTTTCATTTGGATGAAACACTATTATAGGTCAAATAGAGTGTTCTAAAATATTATCTGACATCATATCCTATATAAAAAATACCCTTTTAACACTCATGAGAGTCCAAAAGAAAATTTCAAATTACTACTATTTTCATAGTCTATAAAAACATTATTCTTTACAACCTCCCTACCTTAAACCTTCTCTTCCCTAAGAAGAATTGGTGTTTAGAAAAAATATATTCTCTCACCCAAATCATATATATACCTATATAATCTTGAAAATCCAACAACCTATCTCACAGGGTCCACAACTCTCCTAGAATAGGAATTGTTCAACTATGACTGATTTGATACTCCCCACCAAAGGAGTATTCTTATCGTCACCTTGAAATTGAACATTAATTTCAACAGTACACACTTTTTCTATGACCAAATTCAATGACTAGGATGGAAAAATCTCTCATACCCAAGCAACGATCTGAAACATCATAACATTACCAATTAAAAATTATGAATAATTATTCGCTTGAAAAAAACTAAACTTCATCTAATAAAAAGAGTCACCACCCTCAAACAGTCAATGATGGCATCTCTAACACAGGGATTACATTTAATTACACCATAATGCACTGGTTTCTCTTCAAAATCCATTATTTCAATTCTATCAATTCTTAACGAGGATTGATCCCATTAGGCTAACCACAAAACCCAATCCATGTTGATGTCTCCAATTATTTGGAGGTACATTTCTCATATCATTACAACATTTGACAATTATTCTCAAAAAAATATCTTTTAAACCATAAATCCTTAGATCAAACATGGCCACTCATATGTTCATGTTTTGAATAGTTATTTCATTAATATCTCACCCAATATAGTGAGTATACAATATTGTGTCTCCTGATCAACACACTAAAATAACTCTTCTATGAGATGTATATATTGATGTCCATGATGACTATTCTGTAGAGCGTTCCTTTCATAATAAGCTGATATCTCCCTTGGAACTCCTCTTCAAAATCAGTCATGTTACCTATGAAATGATTTATTTCACGACCACTAATCACAGATAATTGTTTTAGAACCACCACTAAACATAATTTTTTTGAAGATTGTGAATCTCATCAAAAACTTAGCCACCACTTGACACTATTCCAATAATGATATTTCACCAATGTTATGACCAAATTGGAAAAAACACACTCACTATTCAATGGGGCCACACACCCAAATAGTCTTACAAATTGAAATCTATCTCAATACTCAAGATACCTCGGTTTTTTCATAGATTTTAAATGTACCATCATCTCTATATAGAAAAACCCAAGCACCTACCATGAATTATTCTCTACATGAGTATACAACCAAACTCCTTGGATCAAATGGTATCTATTATTTTGGGCCAGACCTTTCATAATATTCCCTTAATCAAGAATAATGCTGACTCACTTAGGTTTGATTTAAAAATAATTGCCTCTAGGTCTCCATCATTTCTATAAAAATCAAGGCTTATAATATGGCTACAAGGTTTTTCCACATAGCTTAAATGTTGGAGCACTCACAAAGGTCACTAAATCAATTATATGTTAATGAAAAATATATATATATTGTAAAATTTTCAAATGTTTATTGATGAATATCTAAAAATAATTCAATGTTCTATTAAAATGTTTTAAATTATCGTGAATGAATTAACGAAGATAAAAATGGGTAGAAATGATTCATTATAGAATTTTGAATCTATTTATGATTGTTTTCTAGTATTTCACTGAGTATTTATAACTCATTTTAGGTAAAAAATATGGTCTTCCTGACCTAACCTTAAACCATGCAAACCCACTTTCCAGTTATCCCTCCTAGAAGGGTTGGCCGGCTGTGATAGCCTACCAGGAGAGATGAATTGATCATCGAATGTATGCGAGACAAATTGGGAGGGTCTTATACAATGGTTGGGCCAAATATTGAATAGGTTACGTATGTTGACATGACTGATATTCGTGTACATGTCTGTTGTGAGTGACCATCAACACAGATGGTGATTTGATATACTATAATTTGAGTTGTGAAATATACATTCACCAATTCATTATCAAAATCAATATGGGGATGAATTTATTGGGATACTATTCGTTATTAACCAAAACATCGCTGCTCCACCCCGGTCTTATCCACCCATTCTCAGACTCCCACTATCTGATTCTACTAATTCTTAACATCGAACCACTATCATCTGAAACACGAAAGAGAACCCTATTTCTACAACTAGAGATTGTCAACCTCATGAAAAATATCCCTCAATAGGCCCAAACATTCATTGATAAGAACAATATTTTCATAAAAACCCCATGAATCCCTTTTGAAGATACACAATGATCCTATATGATATCTATAATTTCAACATATCCTCTATGAAGGTTAGATGTTCTGATAAGGATACCTGTGTTTCTACCATACCTGTCTTGTTTTGGACTCAGCAAGGGAGTTTCAATGTTTTATAGAAAGGAATTATTATTTGAAGAAACAAATATATAGAGAATCAGGGATTAAAATATGAGAATCTTTGCATGGAATACATACTGTAACATCCCAGGTAAATAAGGAATATTACTATTTCATATTTATTAATATTTTTGAATAAGATATTAATATTACGTTAAATTTAATGATATGGTAGATGGCGTACCCAATACGAAACAAGGAGTTTCTTTGAAATCTTACGTTGCACTCTAATAATAAAATAATATTATTTTAAATGGTAGTTAACACATAGCCATTGAAATAGCGTGAATGAATAGAACTATCTAAAAAATGATTATATATTTTTTTCAAACATTTTTACTTTTATCCAATAAATGTTAGAGGATTAAAATGCGAATGAATCCAATTTTAAGCGTAAATATTCTAATATTCTTTAAAAGGTCAATTAACCACCTTTTGATGGAGAACCATTTTTAAATCCACTTTATGACAATTTTATATGTTAGATTGGACCAAATAAAATACTTCATTTAGAATCGGGACATAAAAATTTACTTTGTGTAACTTTTTGTTATTTTTCCGATAAAGATCATTTTTAGTGAAAATGTTATATTTAAATTCAAAACCTCCTTTTAATCTAATTTATTTATATGGATAGATTATCTTTTTAATTGTAATTAAAGGGTATTTACAATATATTTTTACCATTTAATCCAATGTTGGTCATTGGAATTAATTTCACTTTGAAATTGGACTTAAACTAGTGTCAATCTTTTAATAGATATTGTTTCTTAAAAACATGCTATTTGTTTTGACAGCGTGAATTATTTATTAAATTAAATAATTCAAATTATATGTTTTGAATTTTTTAAAATAGACATCATTTTTGAATTCAAAATATCAAATATAGCTTAGGGTGAATTTTTGGTATTTTTCTGAAAAATTTCAATTTTGATGAATACTGAAACCACTAAGTGGTAGTTAAAAAACTGATTTTTCGTTTAAATGAAACTTTACCACTTCTGTGATTTGAATTTTAAAAATCCAAAATACATGGTGGTCATTAGGATGTAAAATGTTGTTAAATGGGATTAAAATAATTTTTTGGTGAATAGTAACTTTTAAGTTTTATTAATCGTGATTAAAGGAAATTAGTGTAATTTAAGGTAAAAATAATGTTATAATAATATGAAATGACCTTGAAACATGTCCTACCATTATTGGATGAGTCATGAAAGACCAAGAAAATCAATGGGTTACCTTGGGGACCCCATGGATACACTTTGGTAGGAAAATGACATTAATAACTTTTTATTTAAAGTTAAAATTAAAATGTCACAAACATGTATTGTTTTACTAAAAAAAATTTTACATTGGGTTATACAAGTTATATTTTTGACTATAAATATTTATTAGAAATATAAAAAGATTTCTTACATCATGATATTTTTTTTATATTTTTTAAACATTAAATAAATTAATTTATTTATGACACCGTGATGATGTAGTGATTACCTCATAAATGAACGATTTAAATAAAATGAGAATATAGGGTAAAATCAAAGTCTTATACTTTCCAAAAACCTATTGGATGGGTGGATTTAGAAACCGTATCACCTTAGCCTCTAAATATATCCTTTTGGGACCTTTAAAAATCCAAAATGAATTTTATAATAAAGTAATATTTTATAACTTTCCAAGAGTGCCCCTCCTCTTCTCTTATAAAAGGCCCCCACCTCTACCACCTTACCCACACATCTCCAGCCATTGGCTCGGCCAAGATCTGCCCATTTTTTCTCTCCAAATCCATATCCTCATCCTATAAGCATTCCCTTAGGTAGAAATCTCTTCAACAAACCCTTTTGGTTCAAACCAAGGGGATTTACCTGATTTAAAGGTAAAGTCTTCCCTAATGTTCTTTTGTTTTATTTTTCTTCTCCAACCCCCTAAAATATTTTTATTCCTTTCTTTTGTAACAAAAACAGTATCTTAAATATACTAGGATGTTTTTATGGGAAACATTTTAGCTACACTTACACACACCTCCGTCTAATGGTTAAAGAACATATTGTTTCTGTGGATGATGAATTACTGCCTCACGAAATGATGATTGTTATATCTTCTCTTACCACCTCTCATGGTGACCATTATGATGGAACTACTTCTATATAATATATATTATATTTATGTCCTCTCTATGCTTCTTTATTTTATATTTAATACATACCTTTATGCTTTTCATGTCGTGCAAATGCGATAATTTCATACGAGGAGATGTGGACTACCACCCCCTCAAGTGATGTGACTCGTTCATGCAATACCTGGAATGTATAAAGAATGAAATTAATAAAAATATGTCACCTATATAACATATATATTATACTGTAATTATAATATATATATATTTCATTAATTTTTAATTCCATTAATATGACAAAAAATGAAAGTAGTGTCCATGCGTACGTACGATCAACCGTCTCCATGAATGGTGCATTTCATTTCCTTTTATCTCTAAATGTTATGGAATAGTATAAAATGAATATTTAATGGATATATATGATATTTAAATCATTAATACTTTTCTGGAGATGATTTACTTATAACTACATGGACAATCATTTTCAAACAAGTTCATTTTTTACTCATGTAACAAACATCGACAAAAACGTCTGATATGAACTCACATTTTTAACCAATTATTATAACATTATAATATCTGATATGAACTGAACAATAATATTTAAAGGAGGTCCTTAATCAATTATAAATTGACCAAAGTTTATTATTCAGTAATATAAAGAAACGAACAAGACAAGTCAGACTTGAGGTAAGGGATCCAACTTCTCTCTTTCTTTTAGAGTAATATCTTTTATGTCACTTATTTTAAGCTCCACTTTCTTATTTTGGGGGTTGTTATTCTATATTAATCTTGCTTTAAATTTCATGTTAATATGATGAGAGACCCTATTTGATCTCATCAATCCATTTTTGGATGTTTTATATGGCGCCGTTAGGCTGCCGAATTTTCATAAGGGGATTTTAATCTCACTTTTTATTCCCGTGAGATTCATGCTACATTGGAAACTATTTCCTTTTGGTTGTGTATGTACAGCCCATTATTTTACTATTAGTATAATATACTCTCATTAATGGGTATTTACATCTTAATTGTATGACCCTTCTTTCATGGGGTGTACGTTTCAAATGTTTCCCAAATCGTTAAGGGAACCATTCACACTCCTCTTTTTAAAAGACTTATTTTGTTATGTATTTTAATTTACATCTGTTTATGTTAGGATATGTTATTATATATATTTATTGATGTAAATTTTATGTCCAAGTGATGAGATACCATTTTCTCTCTCATCAACTAATTTTATGAATTTTATGGTGACGCCGTTAGGCTGTCGAATTTTACCAAAGGAACTTCTTAATAAAATTTTGATTTCTTTGGTTTCAACTTGTAGTTATTGAATATGTCATCCTATTAATATGTGTGAATTACCTCTGGTTGTTTTACACTTAATATCCACTTATATTGGGTGTATTTATATTTTTCACGCATAATTATGAGATTTATTTTTCTTTAATTTAAGGATACCTTCTTTATAAGGGATTTCATCTCATTTTACATTTCTATTGAGACTTAATTGTTGTTATGAACAAATTCACACTTATATGGTGTATATACTGTCCTTTGGAATATTATATCTTGAATCCCTTTATTCTCATGATATTATAAATTTCGGATTAAATGTTATTCCTCAATTAGTGTATTCAAGTGTCTCTCATTTTGTTAAAAACCCTTTAAATAAAATATCGTTTTAAATGTTTTAATGATTTATTCTTATAAATATTTCTCATTAATAACCATGTTTTCAAAATGGTGTTAAGGATTTATTTATATAGATATTAATGGTTTAATATGTTAAAAGATTCAAAGTGGTATGAGACAAATTGATTCAAAAAACTCTTTATTGAATGTTTTAAATGGTTTTGAAAATGGTTTTCAAAATGGATTCATTATTTCAATATCATAAAATGTTATATTGTTATTGAAATATGGGAATTTTATCTTTACATTATGATTTAGTTGTATGCTATGATTTTCTTATGGTTCTTTGGCATTGTTTATGAATACGGGTGGTTCCGTGATAAACTAAGGGTGGGTGAGCCCGATATAGATCTCCAATGCATTGGGTAACGTGAAGGAGTTAAACGCTAAGGTTTCTCCGAAGGGATTTAGGGAATATACTATGATGGGTATTCCAAACGTAACCACGAGGGTTTCTCCGTATGTAAGAATGTTTTGAATGCCTCATGATCCCTTTACGTCTTATGATTTCTATTGAGTTATGCATAAATCATATGATTTCATGAGGTATGTTAAATTGCTTATGTTTTATGAGTAAAGTATGATTTCATTGATTCTTATGTATACATGGAATAATGTTTTCCTTACATATTTTTATAACCCTTACTGAGATTTTTATGCTCATACTATGTTTTTGAAATGTTTTTCACAGGACATAAAGTGAAATAGGGTCAAGGATGGGATCAAGGAAATGTCATGATGTCTAAAACAATAACTAGACATGACTATTTTGTTCAAGTGTTTTTATTTTGTAAAAAAAATGGAAATTGAGTAGATGTGTCTACTTTTTAATCTCTTAGATGCAATAGTTATGTCCTAATTCTCTAAAACTATAATCCTGAAAAGATCCTCAATGTGAATTATTCATTAAATTAAATATTAAGTAATGTTTAAGTTCAGGGCCATATAGTTGGTATCGGAGGTCGGTTTAGATAACTTTAGAGGTTAGAGTGTTGTTTAAGTATAAGTGACAAGTTGTATATAACCACAATGGTTATTATATTAGATAGATTCATTGTTATTTATGAATGTTGGAATGAGTTTGAGATAACTTGGATAATTGTATCTTAGTGTTTATCTTCCGCTTTATTACATGATGATTTTTTTGATATACTCACACTGAACTTTTTGGATTTTGTAAATGGATGGATCTAGCAGGAACCAAAGTGACAATGGGTTTGAAGGAAACTATGGTGGTTCTCTGATTGAGAGACTGGATGAAATGGGGGATTCAATGAGAAATCTCATGGTTATTCTAAACCAACTATCAGGAGTCATGATTAACCACTTTAACCCTGGTGAGTTCTCTAATGGATCATATATGAGATGACCAACTCGATGTGGATGTTCGGGTAATAATTATAAAGGTAACCATTAGGTTTTATATGATCCTTACTATTGAGGTAATTATCGGTTAATTTATGTTATGATGAAATATGAAATACATGAGATAAAATTGAGGTTAAATTATGTTATGGTTATTTTTGAATATTTTATCACTTTTTGGGGAATTTTTTAAGAATTATATAGTTTTGGAAAAAAGGACAACACATAGATCGTGTGAAAACCTGTCGCGTCAGACGAAGATGCGGGAATCGAACCCACAACCAAAGTGCGAGTGGTATTTATCGCCTACCACTGGACTACGTGAAGTACCTGGTTAGTTCAACAAATTATTTTTTAGTTATATGATATTATGAATCTAGAATAAGTTTATTTTGGGTTATCTATGGAAATTATTAACCTATCATGGAGGATATGTGATTAGGTTAATTACTTTTCAGTATGAGACCTTAAGAGTAACTGATGATTGGAGATAAATGTTAAGGTTTATCTTGGAAGACTATGTGATTAAATCCTTCAGAGATTTGGGTTTCAATCATAGTTTTGATTACTTTGAAGAATTTTATGAACAAATTGTTTATCGAATGCTCTTAGTTGACCTTTGGGTTTTGTTAGAAAAATTTTGGTGATTAAGAATATATTTTCTTTTCATAAAGGATTATCAATTTGTGGATTATATGATCTTGTACTAAAAATTTTGGTTTTGGTTATGGTCTAAATACATGGTAAATATATAGTTCGCTTTTATGGATTATGTGATTCTCTAGAATTTGATTATAGCGCTCTTAAGAGGAACAAGTCTTCCAAAATACTCGTCTTTTGTAGAAAATATGAGTTTTCTTAAGAAATCTAGTAAAAGTTGAAAGTTAACATGAAAAGTACGTATGTTTCATTATGTTTTAGTTAAACTCATAAATAAAATCCTCAATGAAATGTAACTTCATAGAAAATTTTTGTCTATTAATTTTTCCTATTGGGGAATCAAATACTGTTTAACCCATCACTAGTTTGTGATATTCTTGTGGTTAACTTTCTCCAAATCATATTTTCTATCACTCTCCATCAGAAGATGACCCTTTGTTTTCTCTTCCATGTTCATGTTTTCCTACATGGAATCCTAGTATGGGTTAAATTAGGTGACCTTTGTACTTTCCTTTCTTTCTTTTAAAGTGATAGTTTAATTTACTTCTTTTCTGATGTGGGGCTTTCAATGAAGTTTCCAAGCCCAATTTTAAAATTGCGAGGATGAAATTCCCAAAAGTGGGGAAGGATGTAACATCCCAAGTAAATAAAAAATATTAATTTTTCATAATTATTAATATTTTTGAATAAAATATTAATATTAATTTAAAGGGAACGCTATGGTCGATGGCGTACCCAATATGAAACAACGAGTTTCTTTGAAATATTACATTGCACTCTAATAATAACATAAGATTATTTTAAATGGCAGTTAACGCCTAGCCATTGAAATAGCTTGAATGAACAGAACTAACTACAAAATTATTATATATGTTTGTCAAATATTTTAACTTTTATCCATAAAATGTTTGAGGCTTAAAATGCGAATGAATCCAATTTTAAGATTAAATATTCTAATATTCTTTAAAAGGTCGATTAACCGCCTTTGGATGGAGAACCCTTTTTAAATCAACTTTTTGACAATTTTATATGTTATATTGGACCAAATAAAATTCTTCTTTAGAATCCGGACATCAAAATTTACTTTGTGAAATTTTTTGTTATTTTTCCGATAAAGATCAGTTTTTATTGAAAATGTTATATTTTAATTCAAAACCTCCTTTTAATATGATTTATTTGTATGGATAGATTATCTTTTTAATTGGGATTAAATTTTATTTAGAATATATTTTTACCATTTAATCCAATGGGGTCATTGGAATTAATTTCACTTTGAAATTGGACTTAACTAGTGTCAATCTTTTAATAGACATTGTTTCTTAAAAACACGCTATTTGTTTTGAGAGCGTGAATTAATTATTAAATTAATTAACGCAACTTATATGTTTTGAATTTTTTAAAATAGACATCATTTTTGAATTTGGAATATCAAATATTGCTTCGGGTGAATTTTTGGTATTTTTCTAACAAACTTCAATTTTTGATGAATAGTGAAACCATTAAGTGGTAGTTAAAAAACTGATTTTTCGTTTAAATGATACTTTACCACTTCTGTGATTTGAATTTCAAAAATCTGACATACATGGTTTTCATGAGGATGTAAAATGTGGTTCAATGGGATTAAAATATTTTTTTTGGTGAATAGTAACTTTTAAGTTTTATTAATCGCGATTAAAGGTAATTAGGGTAATTTATGGTAAAGATAATGTTATATTAATATGAAATGACCTTGACACATGTCTTAACCTTATTGGATGAGTCATGGACGACCAATACAATCCATGGGTCAACTTGGGGACCCCATGGAGCCACATTGGTAGGAAAATGACATTAATAACTTTTTATTTAAAGTTAAAATTAAAATGTCACAAACATGTATTGTTTTACTGAAACAATTTTTACAATGAGTTATAAAAGTTATATTTTTGAATATAAATATTCATTAGAAATCTAAAAATATTTCCTACATCATGATATTTTTTTTATAATTTTTAAACAATAAATTTATTTATTTATTTATGACGCCGTGATGGTGTAGTGATTACCTCATAAATGAACGATTTAAATAAATTGAGAATATATGGGAAAATCAAAGTGTTACACTTGTCACAAACATTTTGGATGGGTGGATTTCGAATCCTTATCACCTTATCCTTGAAATATATCCTTTGGGACCGTTAAGAATCTGAAAAGCAATTTATAATAACGTAATATTTTTTAACTTTCCAAGAGTGTCGCTCCTCTTCTCTTATAAAAGTCCCCCACCTCTACCACCTTACCCACACCTCTAAAGCCATTGGCTCGGCCAAGATCTGCCCATTGTTTCTCTCCAAATCCCTATACTAATCTTAGAAGCATTCCCATAGTCATAAAGCTCTTCAAGAAACTCTTTTGATTCAAACCAAGGGGAGTTACCCGATTTAAAGGTAAAGTCATCCCTAATGTTCTTTTGTTTTATTTTGCTTATCCAAACCACTAAAATATTTTTATTCCATTATTTTGTAAAAAAACCAGTATCTTAAATATACTATGATGTTTTTATGAGAAATATTATAGCTACACTTACACACACCTCCGTCTAATGGTTAATGAACATACTGTTTCTGTGGATGGCGAATTACTGCCTCACGAAACGATGATTGTTCTATCATCTCCTACCACCTCTCAAGGTGGAAATTATGATGGATGTATTTTTATATGATATATATTATATATATTTACTCTATATGCTTCTGTATTTTATATTTAAAACAAACCTTTATGCTTTTCATGTTGTGCAAATGGGATAATTTCATACGAGGAAGTGTGGACTACCGCCCCCTCAAGTGATTGTCTCGTTCATGCAATACATGGAATGTATAAAGAATGATATTAATTAACATATGTAACCTATATAAAATATATATTGTACTGGAATTATAATATATATATCTCTCATTTATTTTTAATTCCATTAATATGACAAAGATTGAAAGTAGCGTTCATTCGTACGTACGGCCTACCGTCTCCATGAACGGTGCATTTCATTTCTTTTTATCTAAAAATGTTATGAAATAGTATAAAATGAATATTTACTGGATATATATGATATTTAAATCATTAATACTATTCTGGAGATGATTTACTTATAACTAAATGGACAATCATTTTCAAACAAGTTCATTTTTGACTCATGTATCAAACATCGACAAAAACGTCTGATATGAACTCCCATTATTAACCAATTATTATAACATTATAATATGTGATATGAAATGAATAATAATATTTAAAGTATTTACTTAATCATTTATAAATTGACCAAAGTTTATTATTCAGGAATATAAAGAAACGAACAAGACAAGTCGGACTTGAGGTATGGGATCCAACCTCTCTCTTTCTTTTAAAGTAATCTCTTTTATGTCACTTATTTTAAGCTCCTCTTTCTTATGATGGGGGATGTTATTATATATTAAAATTGATGTAAATTTTATGTTAATATGTTGATAGAACCTATTTGATCTCATCAATCCATTTTTTGATGTTTTATGTGGCGCTGTTAGGCTGCCGAATTTTCATAAGGAGATTTTCATCTCACTTTTTATTCCCGTGAGATTCATGCTATATTGGACACTATGTACATTTGTGTGGTGTATGTACTGCCCATTATTTTACTATTTGTATAATATAATATCATTTATGGGTATTTAAAACCTCATTTTATGACCCTTCTTTCATGGGGTGTTCCTTTCGAAAGTTTCCCAAATCGGTAAGGGAACCTTCACACTCCTCTTTTTAAAAGTCTTATTTTGTTATGTCTTTTAATTTACATCTTTTTATATTACGATATGTTCTTATATATTCTTATTGATGTAAACTTTATGTCCAAGTTATGAGATACCATTTTCTCTCTAATCAACTAATTTTATGAATTTTAAGGTGACGCTGTTAGGCTAAATAATTTTACCAAAGGAACTTCTCAACCCAATTTCAATTTATTTGGGTTCAACTTGTAGTTAATGAATATGTCATCCCATTAATATTTTTGAATTAATTATGGATGTTTTACAGTTAATATCTACTTATATTGGGTGTATTTAAATTTTTTCACACATAATTATGAGATTTATTTGTCTTTAATTTAAGGATACCTTCTTTATAAGGGATTTCATCTCATTTTACAATTTCTATTGAGACTTCATTGTTGTTATGCACCAATTCACTCTTATATGGTGTATATACTATCCTTTGGAATATTATATCATGAATTACTTTATTCTCATTATATTATACTGTTTGTATTAAATGTTATTCCTCAATTATTTTATTCAAGTGTCTCTCATTTTGTTAAAAACCCTTTAACTAAAATATCGTTTTAAATGTTTTAATGATTTATTCTTATAAATATTTTTCATTAATATCCATTTTTTCAAAATGGTTTTAAGGATTTATTTATATGGATATTAATAGTTTAAAATGGTAAATGATTTAAAGTGGTATGGGACACTATGATTCAAAAATCTCATTATTAAATGTTTTAAATGGTTTTGAAAATGGTTTTCAGAATGGATTCATTATTTCAATATCTTAAAATGTTATATTGTTATTACAATATGGGAATGTTATCTTTAATTTATGCGTAAGTTATGTGTTATGATTATGTTATGGTTCTTGGGAATTGTTTATGGAGATGGGTGGCTCTATGATAAACTAAGGGCTGGTGAGCCCGATATAGCTCTCCAATGCATTGGGTAACGCAAAGAGTTAAACGCTAAGGTTTCTCCGAAAAGATTTAGGGAATATACTATGATGGGTATTCCAAACGTGACCATGAGGGTTGCTCCCTACGTAAGAATGTTATGAATGACTCAAGTTACCATTATGTCTTATGATTTCTATTGAGTTATGCATAAATCCTATGATTTCATGAGGTATGTTAAATTGATTATGTTTTATGAGTAAAGTATGATTTCATTGATTCTTATGTATACATGGACTAATGTTTTCTTTCCTTATTGTTATAACCCTTACTAATCTTTTTATCCTCATCCCATGTTTTTTGTAATGTTTTTTTATAGGACATAAAGTGGAATAGGGTCAAGGATGGGATCAAGGAAAAGTCATGATGTCTAAAACAAGAACTAGACATGAACCATTTCTTCAAGAGTATTTATTTTGTGAAAAAAATGGAAACAGAGTTGATGTGTCTACTTTGTAATATTTGAGATGTAATAGTTATGTTCTAATTCTCTAAAACTCTAAACCTGAAAAGATCCTCAATGTGAATTATTCATTTAATTCAATATTAAGTAATGTTTAAGGCTGGGGCCTCGTACATACATTTGGGATAATAGAATCAGCAACATGAACCATTAAAGTAAATGAAAACTTGACATATGGGAGGAAATATATATGTGCATAATTACAAAAAATGGATACCTTAGGGGTGTGGAATTACCATATATATGAACACCATTTGTATGACATGGAAAAACGTATCTATATGAAACTGTAGTGCATCCATGAAGAGATATTTTCAAACAACTGACATCAGCAGGAAATACACAATAGGTGTCGATGGAGTTTTAAGAAGATTTGTGAATCCAATTTTAATGATTTTTTAACTCACTCTGTAAATCATTGATAAAACCAAAAAACATATGTATAGAATATGAACATGCATATATGGGTAATGATAGGAGATATATTTTATGTATAATTAAATATTATTGAGAAGAATGATATTGGAGATTTAAATAGTGAAGATAGAAGGACTTTAAGCCTTTATAAATAATAGATTGTTTCTTTTGTGAAACTCAGAGTGAGGATTAGTAGAGAGAACAACCACTGCTTCTACAACACTATTTTCACCCCATTTACATTTCTCTATTTTCATCATACACTCTACCCATTATATTCCATTTATTTATTATTTAATTGAGTGTTAGAATCCCTAAGGGGTTGGGTGAAGGGTAGATTACCAAAATTTCCAATGCATGTGTGTACTATAATAAATGTAAATACATTGATAAATTTTCTCTATTTAAATGGGTTTAAATCCAAAATTTCATTATATGACATGAATAAAATTGTTTTTGTGTTTAATTATGGATTATAAAAAATTCAATTTATAAAGAAATATCTTTTTCCAATTTTCGATTTTTCATCAAACTTATTGATTAATAAGGAGTCAATTATAAATGTGTTTATAAATTACTCAACACATAAGAAAGAAATACTGGTCTAATTTGGACACGTGGTAATTTCACCACAATATTTTTTATTGACTAATAAGTTCAATGATAGATCACTATTTCTTCCAAAAATTAGAAGGAGAATAATCATAGAAATAAAGTATTTAGGATTATATTAATTAACATCAAACTTGATTAAGGGTGAAATAGGAAAAGATGATTGTTAATATTTTCATTATATCAATTAATAAAAACAATAGATTACTTTTCATTAGAATATGATATCATTAACAAAATGGAATACAATATAAACATGAATCACTTATCTCTTGTGTGATTTTACAAATATGTGTTTAGTCATTTAAAATTCTTAATAATATTATTTAAATTACTTTCTATTTCCTTATGAAAACAAGATTTAAGAACTACCACATAGATATGACTTTTATTGATACAAATACTACGTCCCTTAAAGAATTAAAATACAATTTGATGCACTTAGTGATAGGTGTGAATCAAAATAATTCACCTTTTATATGGAGTGAATGCTAAAATAACCCATAAAATTCATGACTAGGAACTCTAACTAAGGGTTAATTTCATTTGATCATGAGATTGACAAAACCTTACAAATAAGAGTTAGGAACTGTAAAAACCTTTAAGAAATCAATTTATTGGACTCAAGCGGTAACACCATGAGATTTTGTAAAATATTTCTCTCAAATTAATTTAATATTTTCTATATGCTATGTTACATGTGACATTAGTTTTATAAGGCATTACACGTAATAGTAAGTTTAATTAAAATATGTAATATTATAAACATATTATTACATAATAGTTATCACCAAGTATTTGGAATGTCGAGTATATATGGTAATATAAAATATGAAAATATGTGGTTTAAACATGTATATGAAATTATTTATGTATAGAAAACAAAATTAAAAATAAAAAAATATTTAATAAATGAAAATATTTTTCAAAAAAAAATATTTGTACGCAATAAAACACATTTTACCTCAATAAATAAAATAAACCAATTTTGGTGAATGGTTTTAGTGAAAAATATATATTTATATTCAATAAAATTTATTACATTCATCTTATGTGTTTTATGGACAAGATAGAATAATAAATCCATGTTTATTCTTAAAAAATGTTTTTTTTTCAAAAAATCAGTTTTTTACCTTTCACACATTTTTTAAAAATACTTTTTTTACCCATTTTGAAAATTTATATAAAATAATTCCATTTTAGAAATAAAAATTATCAAAAATATCTTAGGGTAAATATATTATTATTTTCAAAAAATAATAAATTTTTCAGGAAAAGTGAAAACTATTGAATTTTAATTGAAAAATGACTTTCTGTATAAAATATTAAAAACGTTCATATATGTTATAAATTTATTTAAAATTAAAATTAGAATATATATATATATATATATTTTATATCTTATAAAATTTTTATGATTTCTATGTTGAATTTTCCTATAAAATCCATATTAACTATTTGCTGCTCTCTCTTTGAAACCCATATTTCTTATCATGTTGGTGGGATTATTTTTCAATTAAAATTTTTTACTCCTGTGAATTGTATTGAGAAAAATATAATACATATTTTGAATAAGAATAATTTATACTTTCTAATAAGTGTATCTTACTTCTTGTAAAAAATGAATCGTGAAAAGAATTTATTCATAGAAATATGAAGAAATTGGTAATATACATAATAGTGAATAAAAATTAATTACCACAGTTCTGGTAAATATGGATTTATTTGGGGGTGGAGGGGGGTGGTGGGGGTTAAACTTAAGAGAAAAGAGTTAAAATGTCCTAAAAACTTGTGTTAAACAATTTTATAGCTATAATTCAAGCCTACAATGTCTATGTCTTGTGAATATGCAATTTTTTTTTCCTTGTAACATTAGAAAAATGTGGTTACACCATATATTCTTCCATAAAATGTGCTATGAAATAGTCATTCATGTGTACGGTGGAGTATAGCCTCCCGAATCGATTTTTTTTTCCATTACCACCTCCCACTATTGCGTATGTTTATCGATATAAAGTATATATATGATATTTATAAAATAATTATACCTATTTTGTATTTAAATTATATATACCCTTTTACATTATATTCATTAGTAGATATGATAACAATACTCGTTTGTACGTTAAACCACAACCTCATGAAGCAATGTGATTTTTTTCACTAATGCTTTACAGAGATGATAATAAGGTAAAATTTAATGAATATATGTGTCATAAATGAAATTATGATGATATTAATGAAATATTTAAAAATATAAAAATAAAATATTTCATTTTATTACTTTCCTTTTCACTCAATGAAAGATGATAATGTCGTTTGTGTACATGTGTTCTATTGCCTTCACGAAGTAACATGACTCTATATTTTCATCACCACACGAGATGGATTATATTTATATTTATATATGAGGAACTAATATGTTATTTTTTATATTATTATCATTATTTAATAATATCAAATCACATACCTTTTATCCAAATGATTGATAAAAATGGAAATGTTACAGATGTGTATGCACAACATACCCTCTCTACGATCATAATGTACTTCATTTATAAAAACAATATTTATAAATTTGTATTAAAATTATAATTTAATTATAAATATGATAATTATTTAGTGATATTTATTTTTTGTGATCATGGTAACATAAAAAAAGTAAGATTATTGAAAAAAAGAATAAATATACAAAAAACAATGCATTCATTATCTAAAACATGATTTTAAAAAGGAATTGGTAATAAACAGGTAATAAATGGCCTTAGAAAAATCATATATGGTAATATATATATATCTATTTTTCAATAATAATTATAAAAAACACAAATTTATTATACTAGAGTTTAAAATTTGTATGAAGGAAGTTGAGACATATGGCAGGGGATTTTTAGTCTCTTTTATTTATAGGAGACATATAAAAATTCCCGACATAGTTATTTTGTTTTGCGTATATAATATAACTTTAAATTTCATAACATGAATATATTAATTTTTATGATATTTAATGTTTTTATTTATTGGGATTATGATTCAAAAATATTTCAAACATGATAATGGATTTATGTCTCACTTTTTACTCATGTGAAACATATTCCATATTCACCAATATTTATTTTATGTGGTTTGTATAATTTCCATGAATGTATTTTATGATGATGATACTGGTAATGTTTTATATTTTTATATCAATTTTAGGATTTAAATTTCGCGAGGATTACAATTCCAAAGTCACCTAATCGGTAATTTATTTCTATCTAAACCTTCTTTCTTTGATTTATATGTTATGATATGGACATATCTTCAATTATAAAGTTTATATATATCCCCTTGTAAGTGTAATATCATTAATTTATTTATATTTAATGTTATTAATTTATGAGAGTTGCAATTAAAATTTACGATATTTGTAATGATTTTATATTACAATCAAAGCATTAATTGAGATTGGTTATGATTATGTTTCTGATGTTGAAATATTATGATCTATTTCTAAATAACATCATGAAATTAATTCCCTCATAGTTATGTGGGGACAATTTTTTCTTTCCCTTCAATTCTATCTATTTATGTACCCAATATTTAAAAATAATGTTCTAATGAAAAAATAATCTTTATTTATCTCTTCATTCAAAACCTGTTTTTGTTCCAAAAAACATAATTTCTAAAAAAAATTCAAAATTGTATTTAAAATAAAAAAATTAATCATTGAGTATATTTTACCCGTGTTTTAATTTTTTTCAATTTTCTTGAATGTAATATTTATGTCATCTTCCAAATAATGGTCATTTGGATTTTACTGAATACGTGATTGGAATTTTAGTTTTTACATTTATAACATGAACAAAATTTATCACCATAATGAAAATTATTTTCATTGAGTCTTATTTTATATTATTTGATGGTTTTATTCATAGAAAATAGTTTTCACAATGTTTTATAAATTTTTAGTTTTGAAAATTTATTATCAATGAAAATTTTTCTTCCCTAAGAAACAGTTTGAGTGAATTGTAATTCAAATCATTCCACATCTAGGATTACATACATTTATGTAATATATTATTTATGGGGTATATTTACCATGAATATGATTTTTTTTAATTATTACTGATGAAAATATTATTTTATGAAACTCATATCTCTTCCACAGGTTATTCCATGATAAAATTATTATGAAGCATTGTTTTTTATCAATGGGTAGTGAAATGTTGAGCTAATTATGAAAACTATATATTTTCTATAACTTATGTTATGATTAAATGTTTATGAATCCTATTTTATTTCATGATTTCTGATATGATGAATGTTTTATGATTTTTTGGAATACATATTTATGATTTTAATTATATGATTGGTGGAATATATATCTCCCTCTAATGAATTTGGTTAAAATTTATATCTCATGATATAGATATGAGTATAAGAGGGAGTGAATCTAGTATAGGAAGGGACTTTTTCTCCTATTATGGTTTTGGGGGGAACCTTTTCTATAGTGATAGTTTATAGAGTTATCCCATCGCACTATGATATCATTGGCAGCGATCCTTTACTACTAGAGAAATTATTATCCATGCTTTGGTGCATTCAAAACATTATTTTATTATAAAAATTTTATGATCTCATGGCTCATGTTCCTTGATTAATAGGTTATGGTCATATTATCATACATTATCTTCATGTTATGCTTACATATCTCCCTTATTAACAGTTACTAAGAATATAATCGTACCCTTTTTTAGGATACCATTCCCTAGGTTCTGAAGAAAGGTTTTATGTAGGGTATGTTTGTGAAGAGTAATATTGGAGAAGATCATTATGTGAGACATTTAATATCTTTCACCAAATTACAAGTTTGTGTAATCGGTATAAAAATACACTAATCTTACATATCTCCATGTTATTTTTATATATCTCCCTTATTAACTATTACTAAGAATATAATCTTACCCTTTCATAGGATTCTATTCACTGGGTTCTGAAGACTTGTTTTATGTAGGGAATATTTATTAAGATTAATATAGGAGAAGATCATTATGTGATTTTTAAAAGATCTTTCACCAAATTAAAAGTTTGTGTACTTGGTATCAAAATACACTAATCTATTATAATGAAAAAAATTCGTGTGTGTAATGTATTCAATATTCATCTAAATAATTAGAATAACCATTTATGAAAATTCTTGGACAGCATTGCTGGTATTAGAGGAAAGGAATAGTTGACCTTTATATACTAGGATGAGAAAAATTAGTGAGATACAATTGGTATATTTTTCAATATATATCTAGGGATGTCTCAAAGGATATGTCTTGGGGTGAGTCAATGTATTTTCATATTTACTATAATGTTTTCTAAGAATAAAGAGTGTGGTTTCCAAGAAATTGAATCCTTGTTTGAATAATACAAGTGTATTTGGATATGGAACCGAGGTACCAAGGGGTAATAACTATGAAAGGGTTCATTGAGATAGACTCAATCATCACATGGTACACAATAAGAGGCCTTTGTATACACATGGGGGATATTATTTGGGAACTCACTAACTATTTATTAACCATTATGATGGATTTAAATAGATTATTCCTATAAATCACCTAGGAAAATCCTAAGGTGTCATCAATTAAAAATATGGTGTAATGATCCAGGCATATGATATGTAGTTTTTCTGATTATCTGGTTTCACAATATGATTTGTATTCCTCAAAACTATGCTTGTTAGTATTAGTAAATGACAGTAACCAGTAGGAAGTAGGTTAATATTGAATGCGAATGAATGTTTTGTGATGATTATCCAAATCTGATGATGAATGGAGTCAAGTATATGTTGATTATTCCTAATCAGTTACCATGGAACATGATTAAATACATGATCCATAACTAACTCTTAGACTCACAAAATAAGATAAAGATATAATTAACTGAGAGTTAGGGGAGTGTATAACATGGAGTAATGAAGAAATAATTTTTATATATTTAAAATGTGTAAATAATATCTCAATGGATTTCATTATAGGGACAAGAATATGTTTTTTCTATTGAAAGTAAGGACACAAATAAATTAACTATAAAAGAAAAAATGAGAAGTTTTGTTAATGAAATGTACCATATGAATGGACTACATAATGTATCATTGATTATTGAATGTTTCAAATTTGTAAATTATGATAATTATGAAAATCAATTCCCTAAGGGGAAAGATCATGTATAAAATCATAATGGTTATATGAGTAATGGATGTATTGTGATTATCAAGGGAACATAACTAAAATATGAAAGGAATGAAGTTTTAAGGAATAAGGTGTTGTATCTTAGTTAATGGTTTCCAAAGGAAATGGGATAATTTAAGTGATTATGTTATATTAATCATGAAATTTAAAAACATTGTTCAATTTTTTTTAATTTAGTGATTTTAAATATTATGTTGAAAAATACTATTTAGATAGAAAAGTGATTAATTAAAAGGTAATATTTTATGGAAAACACATCATTAAGTGAGGATAACACATAATTTTTTATAAGGTTAAAAAATGGTGTTTAATTTTGATAAATATTTGATGGACATTGATAATGTAAATTGGATAGTATTGATGACATCAAAACTGATAAAGGAAATATTAGAATGGTGGAATATATTATAATTGATAAAGTTTACTACAATTTTTGGATATGTCTAACATGTTCAATAATTAATGTTTTTATTAAAGGAATGAGGAACAATTCATGTTTTTTTGAGATATTATGGTAATTCAAGCTATTACCATGATTTTGGAGAAAATATGACCACAGAATTCACATATATGGCATGTGGACCTTAAGAGTGGATTAATGATATTTGGAGAATTAATTTTGAGTTTGTTATATTTAGTGTCCTCATAATCTTTTAAATTTTGAAGGGTAATAAGGTTATCCATTGATGTAATAATTTTAGAGAATATTTAAATAATGTTTTATAAAATAATTTTTTACTTCTCCATTTCAATATTTATCCATATCAGATAAAAAGTGTTAATTATTTTTAAAAAGAGATAGAAATAATGACCAATCATTATTTTATAGATTTTATTTAGTGATTCAGACAAGAAAAATACTTATCTCTTAGAGAATGAGATGAAGTGTAAATTGATCAAGGAAATACTAAAAGTTGAAATTGTTCTTAGGAAATAAAAAAATATCAAGTAAGAAAATTATAATATTTTATCAGTCTAGAAGGAAGAGGAATTCCCAAAATTTGGAAAATCATATTGAAACAAAATTTTATCCTTCTATAATAAATATTAATTATATTAGTGACCTTTTTCATACCGCTTTGGTTACGTTTTTTTCATTTTTAACCCTTTCCAGATCACCCACTTTCCTATTATCTACGATATTAATCACTCTCTATAATTATTTATGATTTTATTCCATCTCCATATCCTAAATTAGACCATATGTTATCATATTTTGAAACCCATTGTGTGTAATTCTATATTAATTTCACATATTCCATTCTATTTCTTAAGATGATGTTTTATTAATTATTTTATCGATGTGGGTTTCTACGAAAGAATATTCAGATGCTAAACCTTTGACAGCCAAGTAGGATTTAGGGGGTAAAATTCTATTTTTGTATGACTAGAATTTAACACCCTGATATGTTTTGAAATATCATTATATTTTAAATGAATTTAATCTTTTAAATTTTTTTCTGTTACATGTAACACTGAGTTTATATTGTGTTACACACAACACTGAGTTAATACGGAACATATCATATTAAAAAAATATTGCTATATTATTGTTATCATGTAGATATCATAATGATGGATAGGAATGATATTAACTAAATTATGAAAATATATTGTTTTCAAATTTATATAAATGGAATTATTTGGTGATAAATAAACTAAAAATTATTATAAAAACTATTTTAAAATGAAGGAAATATATTTCTGAACAAAAATTATGAAAACAAACATGTTTTACATTAATAAATTTAAAGAATATTGTTTGAATGATTTTAATGATATTTATATAGTATATACTCTCTAAGCTATCAATGATTTATCTTTTTTCTTCTGGCCAAGAGATAATAATAAAAAATCCAATTTTAATCTAAAAATAATGTTTCTCTAAAAAATGATTTCTCACCTTTTACAAATATATTTTAAAACAAATTATTTAAAATTTTAGAAAATTTATTTGTTAAAATTAAATTATTTATTTAAATTATTATTTAAAAATTATCTTATGTTTTTTAGAAATTTCTAAAAATATTAATTTTTAAATTAAAACTGAAAACAATTTGTTTTTAATTTACAACTACATTTTCATTTAATACACTTATATAGTGAATTGATATTTGAAATTGATTTTTAATAAATATTAACTCTGATATTTTTCTATTAATCCAGTTTTGGTCATTTCAATAACTTTTATGTTGAATTTTGATATAATAACGTTGTAAACGTTTTAACTTTCTCTCTTTGAAAACTCGCTTTCTCGTCGTGTCAACCAGATTAATTTTAAATAAAATTTTGTATTTTTTTGAATTGAAAATGAAAAAATGGATTAAAACTACTTAATTATAATAATTTTATTATATATTATGTCTAACAATTTTTTTTACAAAAATCAATTTTGAAAATAGTAAAAAATAATTACAGTAGTTAATGTATAAATCGATTTACCTGGTGTTAGACTAAAAATATATGGGTCAAAATGTTTTAAAAATTTATATAAAATAATATGTTCACATATTTAGACCATATAATGTATTATTATATATATTAATCTATTTTTTATCTTTATTGATTTTGAATAACAAGGGTAAAAGTGTGGAACTCAGCTCACTTATAAAATACCACACACTCTTCTCTCTTATTTACATAACAAAACCCTTTTTGTATGGAAAGTACTAGAAAAAAACCTGAAAATATCCCTAACCTAGTCATGTAATCCATATTTTTTTTCACAAATCTATACTAGGAATGCTTTTCGTGTAAGCGTAAGTATGATACCTAAAGAAGAGGTAACATTCTTCAACGAGCATTTTTATTTAATTTTATCCTCTAACTCATTAAATTATTATTATAGCAAGATAAAAAAATTAAATTAATATATTAAAGGTAATGCTATTTTCTGAAGTTAAATTCATGATTTATAACTATATAAACTTACATAAACTGTGTTACGAAATTATCATTCATGTGTATGGAGGACTACTGCCTCACAAACTGACGTAATTCATTTTTCCATCATCACCTATCACAGTTGGATGTGGTGATAGATATAAATTAAATATTTTATATTTATAATATTTTTTTATATAGAATCATTATATTCTATATAAATTTTTACTTTTCATTTTTTAGGGGATGCGATAACGGCGCCCATGTGTACGATAAACTACCGCCTCACGAAGCAATGTGATTTGTTTTTCACTAACACATTACATGGAAGATATTAAGGATAAATTTAATTAATATATATAATATATATGAAATAATTATTATATTATTTATATATTTATAATTATTAAAAGATAATACATCATTTTATTTCTTACCTTTTCACTCACTGAACGATGATAGCGTCATTCATGTATGTGTGGACTGTCTCCTTTACGAAGCATTATGACTCTATATTATCATCATCACACCACATGGATAATATTAATAGACATATTTGAAGAAATAATATTTTATTTAATATATTAATTTTAATTTTAATGTAAAATTATTTCTTACCTCTTTAGCATAATAACCATTGAATAGTGGAAACATTACCCATGCGTACGTATGACTTACCATCATTCTGACTGTAACATACTTCATTTCTCAAAACCATCATTCATTATTCGTATTAAATGTAAAATTAGGGTATTAGTATTTTAATTATTTTATGATTATAATTATAGAGATCGTGTAACTGTGTTCAATTTAAGAGGACCAAAAAAATCATAACATATACGAAAAATGCGGTTATTACTGAAAAAGGAAGCTATTATAATTCTTTCTTGGAATTGTTTATAATGAATATATTTTTATGAAACCAATTTGTCTTAATTGGTGTATAAAATAATAATATTCTTATAAATCCTTATTCATTATTTTTGGGTTATGCAATGACAAAATGACTATAAAACCTATTACTTTAACAAAGTTCAGGATATTATTAAATGTTTATTAAGAATATTTAATTTCATGGGTTATGATATGATGAATCTTTTATGATATTGTGGCACACATATATATGAATTTCATTATGTGATGGGTGGGAACTGTATCCCCCAACAATGTATTAGGTAATATTATATATCTCAAAAGATAGATAGGACTAGAATGGGGAGTGAACCTGGTTAAGTATGGTACATTATCTACTATGATGGTCTTTAGAGTAAAACATGATTACTATGAGTGTTTTGGTGTTTAACCCATTACACTATGATATACATGGTTCTGATCCATGACTACTATAGAAATGATTTATTATGCTAGTGTGTATGCCACAATTACTTGTTTTATGAAAATTTCTTACTTATAACGGGTAATGATATTTGATTTTTAAATGACTCATTTTTTATGACATTATAATATTTATTATCTGACCAATGATTCTGATATTCAATATGTTGGGTATGAATTTAATATGTTATTTACATGTTCTAATACCCTTATATCCTTGTTATAATTATTTATCTCCCTTGTTTACCCTTCCTATGCATATGACCGCACCCTTTCTCACTAGGTTATGATGAATTTTTTTAAGTAGTATATATTTGTGAATTAAACTAATAGACAATATCTTTATGGGTTATTTTGAATATATTTAATGAAATTATAATTTCATGAATATCGTCTCCAAAGACACAAATCTTTTATTTTCCTCAGAATTTTGTTTGCTTAATTATTTAATACTCATAAAAAAGATGTAATATCCATGTATGAAAATATTGGGTCACTATATATGTGAAAAATCTAGTGATCACAATGATCTTAATGCAGTGGAAATTAACCCAAAATAAACTCATAGGGACTTGTGTACCCCATAATCTTACAATGAACAAAATATGTTAATTATGACATCTAAAAAAAGAATTTGAATTATGTTTTTGATTGATTCACATGATACCTAATTTTCTTGTCCTTCTAAGATATTTTACCAACTAACACATTCAATAGTTGTACATAGTATTTCATGAATCATGCCATGTGGAGTAGGTGAGGACCTATCCAGGCGAAGGACCTTACACTTATCAATTGAGGGATCTTTCAAATAGTGGTTTTATGAAAAAAAACCTATAGATATTCATGAGTGAGATGATATTTGAATAATTTTAATGAAAATATTCTTCCCAACCTCTAGGATAATAGTATTATAGAAGGAAATCAACACCATCAGACTAGAAATTATTGGGACCCACCATGAGTACTTGGAATGATTAAGGAATATTTGTGCAAGTTAACCTTATAAAGTGGTAGAAGAGAACCAATTACTTGTATTAATAGAACAAGAATGGTTAGATATTTATAGGAACATATTTAACATATCCTCTAGATTATCTTTGATTGATAAGTCACTAATGGAAGTTGGGAGCCTAATTGAAAAAATAACAAAGAATTTAAAACCGTTTAGAATAAGTGGTCAAACAAAAATAAGAATTATTGAGGTAAGAAATTTTGAATAATCACATTTACTTGAAACCCTGATTGAATAATTAACAATTTTAGCAGGACTGATAGCTATAAAATAAGTTCTAAAAAAACATACACACTTTAGGTGTTCGGTTTGTGTTAATCACCCCATCACTTCATTGATAAATGTAATTAGATTTGGGGCATGGAGAGATGTGAAGTCACATTACAAAAAAGAAATTTTAAATAAAATCAAATATGATGTGATGCTAAATACCATCATGGAATTTGAAGTCAACAAAAACTGTGATAAACTCGTTTTTGAACCAATACTCAAATCCTCCCCCTTTCTAGATGCAATTCTAGAATCCACTCCACTTTTAACAACTATACAAGCATCCTTAATAATGAAAATCATATAAAAAACATCCCTTTAAAGGAAAATAATATTGAAAACACTTTTTTAGTGCACCACTATCTATGTTATGAAAATTAATAGAGAATGAAGATATGAAAAATATGGTGATAGATTTGTCAAATAGTTTTGAGAGTCTAATAAAGAAGGTATCCAAAAACATTAGAAAGATTCTAGACCAAACCATCCCAAATATTAAAAAAAGTGTTAATATGATCATATCAAGGGGTATAAATGATATTAATCTACCTAATATAAAGGATGTTCATGCTAAATCAAAATTGCGTATGGTTGAATATTTTGGCAGACACTAGAAGAACAACCTTGTCAAAAAACAGAAGAATAAAATAAGAATATTTCAGTTTCCCTACCTTAAAGTTTCACTCTATAAAAAATATAGAAGAATAAAATATTCAATGATAGATTCAAGAGACAATTCAAAATGTTTAAATTTACATTCCTCTCATGGAAGCTATATGAAAAATTCCAAATTAAAAAAAAAATTATAATAAATATTTGTACTAAAAGAAATATTATTGATAGAAATGAGAGAATTGAACTAGGGGGAAGTGTCTCGACCAAGATCATACCACTATTCACCAAAAAATATCTATATCCGAAGATATTTTATATTCCCCCCATGAGTGGTTATTTAAAATTTCTTGATACTTTCTATGATCATGGTGACTCCATAAAAATCATTCTTTAATTTATTTTTACATATTTGAAATAGGATAATTTTTTCTCAAAAGAGTGGTTGTAATACAATGAAATGGATCCACTATTTTTCTAGTAGAATTTTTATGGGAAGTTCTAGGTGGAGTGGAGGTCTAATTTTTACATCATATTTTTATTTGGTCATGATAGAGAAATATAAAGCACTAGGCCATTTAACCATAGTTTTGGGATGAATATTTCTGAAAATGGAAATGATGATGATAAATGTGAATCGATGAACACTTTCCATGGATCTTTGGGAGAATATTGTTCCTTTAAACATCCTAAGAAAACATCACCCAACCACTTTCTCCTTACAAGAACTGCTGAAAATGGTGTTGATACCATTTAAGGATTGGGTCTGATCTAAGAAATATTACCCTTAGGGAATCACTTTTCGATTAAAATGAAAAAATATAAATTAAATACTAAAAATAAAGAGATTATATTTTAATATTTTACGAAGAAATGAAATATAATTTCATTGATAAGATACTAACATGATACGATTTACATAGGAAATTAATGATTTAGAAATGAAAATTTTGAATTTAATATCATCTCTAGAAAAACCCCAAATATAGAATTTAGACCTCCATCATTTCATTTAAAATATTTGTATCATATGGATGGATACATATTTTCCATAATTAATGATAAAAACCAATCAAGGAACCATGGAAATACCTTCATTAACCTTTTAAAAAGAAACATTGAAGCCGTAGGATATTTCTTAGGAGATGTCACATGAATTAACCCCAAAATATATTCGACTAGAATATAGTTATAGTGGAATTAAAAAACTATTATTAAGACACAAAAATTGAAAACAAAAAAAATATAGAGTTAGTTAAAAGAATAATAAAATTATCTAGCAATAGATATTATTTACCAAATTTCCATCTCACAATGGGTTATCCCCATCCATATGGTTCCCACGAATTTTATTTATTGTTGTGGTAAATTTTAATATTTAATTAATTACTATGACATATTAGAATATTTTTAGAGAATGAATTGAATGTTGAAAGATAAATCAAGTCACTATAAAATTCCACTTCCCCATCCCATTAATTTACCAAATGTTAGAAATGTTAGAATGAAGGACTTGTTCCTGTTTTTGGGATTGATTTTATAAATATTTTCAAGGAACAATTTCCTCAGAAGAACTAGAGAAGACAAAATTACCAATTATAATTAGGAAATTTTCATACAATAGGATACCCATTATGATATGAAATTACCAAGGTAAATTTCAAAGGTGTATGATAATCATATTCTTAGATCATATTGAGAACATACTGGAGGTATTCGTTGATTTTTAACTATATTTATAGATTTTTTTTACTATTGATTAGGGAATATTGCAAAAATTGTAAAACCATTTTTTAAGAAAAATACAATTATGAAAATTTAAAAGATTATCTTTATAGTTGAAAATTTTATAGTTATAGGTCATATCATTTAAAAAAGGATTAGAGGTAGATAAATATAAGATTTAATTGATTAATTCGTTCCCATATCCTAATAGTGTGAGACATAATCGGTAATTCCTAGGCCATGTGGGATACAATATAAGGTTCATCACATATTTTAGTTTTATATATCTTCCTATTTTGATATTTCGTTTCCAAGAACATGAATTTAATTTTAGTGAGGGTTATAGGAAAGAATTTTTCGAGATTAATAATGAAATGATTACCCCACTGATAATAAAAACCAGAATTGAGAGCACCTATTTAAATAGATTTGTGATGAATTAACCAAGATGTGGGGGAATCATTATCTAAAAGGGTTTATTGAAGTCTATAACTGATAACTTATTCCACAGTAACAATGGATTCAAACAAGAAAAAATAATAAACAATTGAAATTTGAATTCCATTCAAATGTTTTTTTCATTAGATAGATTTAGATATTAGTTAGATGGAACTAATGTTGTTTCAGTTTTTGATCATGTGCCAATTAAGAACTTAATGAAGAAGGATAAAGTGAATCCAAGGATGGATAGATGGATACCAGTTACCCAATAGTAAATCCTAGATATCACAGACAAAAGGGAGATGATAATCAGGTGGAACATGAACTTAACAGACATTAAAATTCTATTGAATTTTAATTCATATAACTAAAACCACACAATTATCACACACCTATATAAAAAACATACATCATTTATGGTCTTACAATCAAGTGAAATTAAATCAATATTTTTATTTTGTTATACACTTTCTTGTGGAAGGTGATTGGGAATTCATAGAAGGTGTAAAAAATATTTATAATCAAGATTTTATTGGACAAAATTGTTTAATATTTTTTATGAGTATTTTAATAAATTTTAGATGTTTTAATTCTCAAGAAATATTTTTAAATGATTTTATATTTGTAAAACAATTTTGTGAAATATTTAAAGTATGGGGATGTTTTTTTATTCCCTTTATTTTTTCATATAGAAATTAATACATTATAATTTAAATAGAATATGTCTAAATTTTGGTGGAATCTACGGCCACCATGATTTATGATTCAAATGTTTGTTTTGATTTAGTTAGGTTAAAAATATTTTGTATGTTTGTAGTTCCAAGATCCATTGTTAGCAACCAAGGGACACATTTTTTCAATAGAGGAATGAAGTATATTCATAAAAGGTAGGGGGTTCATCGCAAGACATCTACACATTTACTTCCTAAAAAATGGCCAAGAAGATATTTATAACTGAGAGAATAAATAAATTTTTTAGAAAATGGTCAAACACAACCGGTATTATTAGATCCCAATGTTTTTATGTACATTATGGGAATACCGAACATCATACAAGACCCTCATAGGTTTGAGACCCCACCAGTTGATTTATATAATGAATTTTTATCAACTAGTGGAATTAGAACACCAATATTTTTTGGAAGTAAAAAAGGTAAATTTATATTTGGTGAGTGCTGGAAAATAGTGGAAAATTATATTGAATGATATAGATGAAATATGAAGATAACCTATTGAAAATACTAGAATTTACAGAGAGTGAACCTGAGTGGAATAATAAAAAATAATTCAGAAAAAGGAATATGAATCAAGAGATCATGTTCTTTTCTACAATTATAGATTTATTTTAATGATGTGTAGTCTTCATTCTTTATGGGAAGGGCCTTTATTAATACACTTGTGTACCCCTTTTGTTCCATTCATATCAAACTAAAATAAGAAGTAAATTCCTTAGCAATTAGTGGGAAAAGGATAAAAATGTTTTTTTGGAGTATATATTAAGAACCGATGGGGGATTTCAAACTTCTCCAACCCATCAAACAATTTCTTCCCATGAGGTTTCGTCAAACAAATAACATTAACCAAAGGAACTTCCAAGAAAAATCAATAGATTTCTTGTTTTCTTATAATTTAAGAGTTTTGGATAAATTCACCTCCCTCTATTCCCCTGTAAGATTATAAGAAATAGTTATCAAAAATATTTGAGTTATTTTGTTAGGACCATTTTGTAAGGAAGACACTGAAAATACCCAAAATAGTGAGGAGATGAGAGGAATAAATCTACATGAGAAAAGAGAGTTTATTCATACCTTTTTTATCTATTAAACTCCCTATATATTTATGAATGTCTATTTTAAACTAAAAATTCTAGAATCTTTGTAAAACTAGAAATTTCATTCCCATAATTACGATTCTAGGAATTACTACAGTTTCTTGGGATCCCTATGATCCCATGTTTTAGATATCAATGCCAATTAAATTTAATGAATATGTAGGTGAATTTAATTACTAAAATGTAGTGTTTATATAAAAATGGTGACACGTGATTTAACGAAATTTATTTAGTAATGTAAATGAAATTTCCCTTCCATTTTTCTCTGTTTAAATTTCCAAAATTCATAAATATTTATTTTCAATTATTAGACATAAAATGAGTGATTTCCAAAAATAATATGTTCTATTCCAAAGTTTATTTATAATAAAAAACATTATATTAAATTTTTATCATATTTATTGAGTGATATTGATGCATGTCACCCTCTAGGACATTTATTGCATGATTTCAAAGCTATTACCATAAAAAAATATGATTGAAGAAATTTTATTAATAATACCTAATCCTTGAGACCACATTGTTCCTCAATCACTGCTTTTCCCTTAGAGACCACAAATGACCTTATTAGTAATGAGACACATTTAAAGCCATTTATATACATTCCTAACCTCTAATTAGTATTTTAATTATAATTTTTTAGTTGAAGTGATGGGTTGAGGAAAGTTATGGTAGAAGGATTCATTGAATTTTGAATTAGATGCATTAGGGTAATACTTTGGGTATTAATAAAGGTTTATGATTTATTTTGTATACTCAATTGTTTTACCTTTTAATTTTTTTTTAAAAAAACGGGTTGGGTATTATAAGAATAAAAAGAAACCATTACTATACCAATAATATTTTTTATGTGTATTTAATTGGTGATTGTGAGGTTCATTCAAAGCATGAATTATATAAATGATAAAAAAATAAGAGAACATAGATTGAAAGAAGAAAAAATAAATAAATAAAATTCAATAAGAGCCAATTAATTAATTATTATTTAATATTTCATGACCTTTAATTTTATGTTGGGATGTAAGAGTTTTATCATTATAGGGGATATATTCATTACACTTTTAATTTTGATATTTTCCTTTATATATTATAGATAACCTCCTCTTTGAGACTTAATGATTTATTATCTATTGCTTCAAACCTTAACCCTCAAAATCATTAGAACTGTAATTTCAAAGACCTCTTTATTTAATGTAACTTCTTATCAAGAAAATGGATAATGTAATTACTTTGTAATTATTTGAATAAGGAGTATATTCTAAAGATATGATCATAACTCTACTTGAGTGTGTATCAAGTGTGATGTAAGGAAAATATTTTATTTGATATAAATAACGATTCTCATGTTTAATGATAAAATGTTAGAATCCCAAATTGATGAAATTAGAGGTTATAAAATATTATTAAGGGAGAAACTAAAATTATTATACTAATTGTTTCTTTGAAAAATTAAAAGTAAAATTGATGTTTAATGAGGAACATGAAAATTTTATTTAACATCAATAATTATTTGAATGAATTAATTTGAGATCAAAATATTGGTAACATTGTATCCCTATTAAATTAAATGTCAAGATTTAATGCTTTAGTAAAAGCATAGTTTATGTGTTGGGGTATTTCATGCACTGATACTTTCAGGAAATAATGTAAACAATGTTTACTGTTTTGAATGTATATTGGTAAATATTTCTATTTAATTAAATGTTATTTTAAAATTATGAAAAATAAATTTGAAGAAATAATATAGATAAAAATGGTAATAATTTTTCATTCTGTTTGTTTGATTCTATTTATGATATTCTTTTGGTATTTTACTATGTATTTTCAACATATTTAATGCAAAAAATAGGGTCATCTTGTGCTAAACCTCAACCATATAGGCCACCCCACTCTCTTTTAAGCCCAAAATGGTTAGTGGGAAAATCCAGGATATTAGGGAAGCCTAATTAAATCCAAATTTGGTGTGACATACATAGAATGATTTATGAGTAGGGGTTTGTACAATGTCATCGTGGGACGTGCATGTTTTCCAGAATAATGTCAATGTGTTAGTCTGTTATGAGAGAGAATCCTTGCAACATGCGATCTGATCTTATGTTTTGTTCCTTATAATATATACAAGAAGAATTTCATGATCAAAATTGACGTGGTAAGGGATTCAATGGGCTACTATTGATTATATGACCAAATGCCACCACTCCACCTCAATCATGTCCCTCCTAGATCGAATACCCAATTTATACCACTACCACAACTCAACAATAATCTATAATTATCTGTAAATCATCAGAGACATCTATGTATTCCATTGGAGAAGTTAAAACATGAAAAAAATAACACAATCAAGGCCTAAACCACTATGGCTGACCATATGTTCTTTGTATGACCCCCGTAAAGTTTTTTTGATGCCGCATAATTACCCTTCATGATATCATAATGTTCCATCTTACCAATATAGATGATAGATGGTTTGAATAGGATCCCTATGACAATTCCATGCTTGTCGTTCCATGGACTCGCCAATGATGTTCATCGAATCCATGGGAAGGAATTTATATGAAGAAAACATGGATATGTTAAGTAATGTGGATTTAGACAAGTGAATATAGGCATGAATGGGATATGTGATAGATAATGGATTATTTTATGTGGACTATTCAAATAAATTAATAATTTCCATTTGGTAGGAAACAACTATGTGGAGAAGTACAAAAATTTCCTACATGATGGTTGTCGGAAAATTAGCTTCATTAAAATTAGAAGTTCAATGTGGAAATAAATACCCACCCAAAAATGATTTACATCTTTGCAGATAGATATATGAACAACCAATATCCATAGGACATACAATCTTGGTCTAGGGGGAATTTTAAGATGATATATGCATCTAATTTTAAGGACTTTAAAACTGACTATGTAAAACATATGTTAAATTGATAACATTTTATGAAGACTGGAAATAAATAGATATCGTGAATGATAAGAGATGTATTTTATTTTTTTAAAACTAAAGATACTATAGATTTAATGAAATTAGATAGTAGGACTTTTATCCTATATAAATAAGAGAGTGGTTACTACTATGGAAAAAGGGCAAGGATCATAAGAGATAACCAACCCTACTAATACTTAATTTTTTCTACCAGATTAATTTTTCTCTATTTTAGTCATGTTGTATACACATTATAACAAATTTATTTATTATTTAATGTATTGGTAGAAAATAATGGTGGTAGGGTTAAGGGGAGGTGACCAAAAAAATTTATAGTTGAATATAGTTTAATTTTTTTAAATAAATTTATCTATTTTCCCCATTTAAATAGTTTTGTATTCTAAATTTCATAATTTTATATGAATATTTTGTTATTAAATTATGTGCATATAATATTAACTTGTTTAAATAAATATTTCTTCCCCTTATTGTTTTTCATTCACACTAATTCATTGATCTTGAGTAAAGTAGATAAATATATAGTGATTATTAGACATGTGAGCAATAAACAGTGGCCTAATATAGATAGATTTGAATTTCCATGAAAAATTTCATATTTCCAATGAAATTAAAAGAAGTATCACTGTAAGTTTCTCTCATTAAAACGATAATAAACAATGAAGGGAAATTATGAGGATTATTTTCATGAATATCAAACTTGATCAAGGTTCGAAAAGGGAAAAATTATTATCAATATTTTCATTTAATCAATTATTAAAAATAGATTAATTTAGAAGGAATGCGAGAAAATTAAAAAAATTGAAGGAAACTGAAACCCCAATCACTTATCACTCACATGGTTTTTTTAATCATTTTTTCATTATTTTACAGTCCTTTTAGTCTTTTTTGAGTTATTTAGATTTATACCTTGAAAATAAGATTAATGAATAACTCCATGGAGATGAATTTGTTTACTACTAAAGCTACAACTTTTAGCGAATAAAAATAGATTTTTCTACACCCCATGACATTTATTTGTAAGTTACATCTCATGGGGCATCACTTGTGCTCCCATACCAATTATTATACAACTTCTAATATTCTCTAAAACCGTCCATAAGGGAGGTAAGATATCATATACCTATGAGAGTAGAAACATTACTCTCTGGGTTTAGTTATAGTGGTTTTAAATTAAATGTTATAAGGTAAACCAATCTATATGTTATAATTGGAAACCAATTTTAATGAAACCAATTAGTAAGTACAACGTAAAGGGGGATTATAATTCCTTAATAATTTTAGGAATCAATATCCAAAAATCAGCCTACCTAGCCTTGATATTATTTGAGCATCCTTAGAGTGTAGTTATCCCAGGAGGATCATGATGTCAACATAAAAGGATAGTGAACTAGAACTCATCATGTATCGATATATGATAATACCCCATCAAGGGAAAAATTAACTAAAAATGTTAAGGTACCTACCGAAATTTCATTTCACGGTCCAACTTGATAACCATAAACGAAGGTCTATTAAGTAAAAGATCTTAATAAGATATATAGGAAAATTTTATATTAGTTGGAATGAATACCTAGTTAAGCACAACTGAAAAATATAGACACATAAAGATTATAATATAAGGTTATCAGCTACTGGGGTTGACCTGCATGTATAAAAAGTAAACACACAACATCAACTCAAATTATCTTTTTCAAACAACACTCATACTATTTGAATATATAGAATTTCATTAGAGGCCTTATGGGAAACACCATATTGGTTTTAATTGGTACATTAAATATACTAACCAAAGTAATAATACTTTAAAAGGGGTATAACCCTTATGAACCATGTGACCTATAGACTAACTAGGGTCATTGGATCCCCAATGCATAGGCATTGAGCCCTCACCGTCGAATGTCTCACCACAAATCTAAATGAATTTCCTTTGATAATGTTATGAAGGAATTGTAACTTAGTATAATTACACTATGAAACTATATAGGAAATGCATGTTTACATTATCATTGAAACATTAAACAGTTGACCTCATTTATTTCAAAATAACACACTAGAAGGCCTATAACATGTGGAACCTATGAAAAAAATATAATGCATGAACAAATAACCCATACATTTTCCAAAAAAAGAGTGGAATTAAATAACTACATGCTCACCAATGGGCCAAAATCGATTCAACCAAATAAATAAAAAATTCTACAACACATGTGAATTTCTCAAAGAAAAAATCATATATAGTTGTAACATTTCCTCACCTGGGCAGTAATCCAATATCCTTCGAAACCTATAATTTTTATCGGAGCTAGTATTTTCAACACACCACTACAATATGATTTATAGGCTATTACACCATTATACTATTTTTTATAACATGTCACAAATTGTTTTACAATAGTATCCAAAATGGGTAGTAAATAAAAAAACAATACAAAAAAACTACATTGATACCACTTTCTCATCTCCAACCCGACTCACTCTATGAACCATAAATGGAATATTTCCAAACAATTCCTCAATCGAACCTCCCAATATTCAAGTTTCATTACAATAGTAGCGAGGGTCTAGGGTGTGTCTATGTGGATATTATACCATCATATTAGAAAACGTATAAAATCATAAATAACTAAACATCATCCTTAATAGTAAATAAAGTAAGTTTGGAAGAAAAATATATGAAAAAGAATGTAATAAATGAAATTTATTAGCAACCAAAACATCCATTTCATACAAACAAAATTGATCTCCTAGTTTGAAATTCATGTCTACAATAGAATAAATAAAATAAAAACATGGGGAAGCTATATGAATCCTTTATGAACAACATACCTAGTCTTTAAATTCCCTTATCAACTTATAGAGCTCAATCATATTAATCCACATAGCTGTCTCTACTCAATCATGGAACCCTAGGATTACTATATACGTTTTTTTTATCCATGTTAAAATTGAATAATACAATATGTATTCTCACACACCGAGGTCCTCATACACGGGGTGTGAAATAAATCTTAATTTTTCCACAAATAGTGATCTGTTAACATAATTTTATAATTCCATGCCCATGTAATATTACCATCATATCCATGTCATAACTTGAATAAAAAAATCCAATGTAAATCCATGTGTTTAGGTCTCTGATTGACCATAGTTACTTTTTATTGTGCTAGAAATCTCTCGGAGCAACCTACATCACTATAGTGGAATTCAATTTATAGTATTGGTATCAACTATTGTCACCTAAAATAAATTTAAAGTAGGACTCTATATATCAACTAGACTTCTTATAATGAAGGAATCATGATGGATTTCATACCACTCAAGCCGTATGTAACCATTTGAACCCATATGATGTATCAACACTTTGTAATCCTTTTGGATAACTGATTCCAAGGTCCCAATTTATAGGCAACTAATACATTGGAAATAGGATAAAGCCTAAATGGATGAGCATAAATAAATTTTAAAGGAATAATATCATGGATCCAAGATAATAAATCAGAATCCTTTAATCACTATCTCAACATACAATTCCCAACCAAATCTAGGAAATGAAATAATGGTACATCCACCCGATCTTGAGGATTATCTAAGGCATCAACCAAGGATATCCTAATTAATTATTGGATATATCACAAGAATCTGGTGCTCAAGGGAGATTCATCCATCCAACAACATTTTCCATCACCTGGATCATAGTGAGCTTGTAATCATCAATGAAACACTATCTATCATTATTTCCAAGTTACAGTTGGAAACCTCCCCTATTACCCTGGTATGAATAGTAATCCTATAATCACAAAGAATACTGATAAGTTTGCATTCAATGAAATAAGAATTAATATTCGGATCACAAGATGTACCTACAGAAATACCTACCGAACCATCACACCATATCAATCCCATAGGCTATGTTATAAGAAACATGTTTTTAAATGAGAGACACATCAATAGTAACTAAATGAAAACATGAATAAAAGAGTGAGGTGATATGAATAACCAAACACATAACAACTACCATATCCCCTTTCACTCACTTGTTCGGATCATGTTCTAATGTGACACCCGCTACGATCTCTATCCAAGCCCAAAACTCGCTTTCCCAATGGTGACCATCTACCAGGGCCCAAACTGGGGTCCCATAGATCAGAACACAATAATGGAATCCCACATCAGATCCTTAATTTAAACACCTATGTCGAGGAATAAATCATGGGATCTTTAAGTATGAAATAAGGTAGAGGCCTCCCTTTTGGGATCCTCTATATAATCGTAAAGGTAAATTCCACCCTCTTAGGATCTTCAGAGTCAATACATAGGTAGAGGAATCCAACTTGGTACCCTAAAAAATATTATTCCAGATCTGACATCCTACATGGGATCATTTAGGTATGATCATAAGTGGATGAATCCCTACTAGGAACAAAAATTACAAACTAGGATCTTGTTCTAAACCCATCTATTAAGGGTAAAAAACTTATAACCAAGTGATAACATATAAATACCAAATTGTATAAAAGTAAACACCTAATAATTGAGATTTATTCATGACCATCCCCTTTCCATGTCCGTCTTGGCGGGACCAAACACCAACCTATCAATCCCTTCTAGTTGCAGCCCAAACCTAAAAATCGGGGATGACTGTATCTTATACTAGTCGAGGACCTTAGTAATACCATTCCATATAGTCTAGCATTCATAGGACCCATTAGACGTATCTCACCCCTCTTCTCACTTTGGATATGTAGGAATAAATTTAATAGAGAAATAACATCCTCATCATTGCTAACTCACCACAAAATACTTATTAAGGGAAGTTAAAAAACACCAAGGGTTACACCATCACTATCTACATAAAAAAAGAGTAAAAATTGAATTTTCTATTTTCTAATTATAAATTTGGGGTGTAAATTCATCAAAAACCCTCAAATACATAATAAGCGTGAATTACATGGTTTATACTCTGAGTACCTTTCATGTACTCCAAAACCACTATCCGAGCCGTGTAATTCTACATGGATAGGGTATACCTAGGGTCTTATTGTGTACTACTACATGACAAGAGAGTAAATAGGGTTTAGAAATATATTTCTCCATGTAAAATAAACACTTGGGGTTTGGATATTCACTAGTAAATGACTCTATCTACCTTAAATGAGATGTCTTTCTAAGTAACTGGACTCATGGTCATGTATGACTACACGTTATGTACTCTGAGTGCATGGTGTATAGTCCCAAAAAATCCAACTACCCAATACTAGGATACATGGACATGTACCTACATGAAATTTACACCAAGTTTATGGAATTTATTTCAAAAAACCTCATATTGCCTAATTTGGAAGAACACATGGTGTGTGCTGATGGAATTACACAATGTGTGTTTAGGAAATCTGAATAAGAAACCCCAAAATTCAGTATGAAATCCCTGTTTTCCTTGAAATAACAATAGATCTACCACCATGGGGTCCCTAAGAATAATAATTGATAAATAAACAAGAAAGTGGTAAATTTATATGGATTTAAATTCAAAACATAAATTTTCCCACCTTTGGGTGATATCTGCTGAGGTATCTATCGTATCAATGATCTGTACCCTCTACACAATGATATGGATCCTCCCAAGATCGGTAATGAAATATCCCCATCTCCCCTCCCCTATAACTCTCTATCCCTCTCCACTATCAGTTTCAACCAAAATAATCCCAAATTATGTTGTACTCAATAATCTAGGAAAGGGGGAGAAAAAATAGAAAATCAAAAAGAAGAAAAATAAAAGAAAAATAAAAATTGAACCAAGCTTGATCCCATCATTCAATGTGATTATATGCATAAAAAATAAAAAACTAATTTATAACTCAACGAAGAAAAGAAAATCCCAACCTGAGAATCTATTTGAAAATTTAACAGAATGAACATGCATGAAAAAATGAATATTTAATTAATTTAATATTAAAAAATAATAATTTTTGTGATAATTACAAAAACTCGTAATTCCACAAAAATATTATAATAGGGTAATAATTATATTGTTCTATCAAAGAAGTTGAAATAAAAATTATTAGAGATCATACGATATAGAAAAAATACCATTTTAGACCTCATGGTCTTTCTAAAAAAAATCAAATTTATTCTAATTTTATAGTACGAAAAAACACAAGTATTTTCAGATTCTATCATTCTACACATAGTGCACTGAGAAAATTTTGAGTGGTTGACCAACCGAACTATTACATAGTTTTATATGTATATTCAATGAATATTATAAAAATTAATTCCATCGAACCATAAAGGTTTAGTTTCCTTCAAGGATAGATACATAATAAAATTATTTCATAAAAGATCTTCAACATCTCCCACATTCTTCTTCTCACAAAGTAAACTTCTTAGACCTACCATACATAAGAACTTTCTTAGAACATGGGGAAAGAAAAAAAATTAAAGGGTGAGGTCAGATGCTCAATAAGGTTAAGTATAGAAGACATAAATCAATAATCATGAGTGAGCATAAAAAACATTAGGTCGTCATAATAATATTTTGACTTATGAAAGTTATACTCAATAAATTTTAGATAATTATTCATAAATCATGATATAAATAGTTTTAAAAATGAAATAAATAATTCATAAGAGTGTAAAATATAAAAAATTCAATCTAGAGCCATGGTAACATGTCACAACCATAAGACATGGGTTTTGGAATAAAAATTATCATCGAAAATCATTTCCTTAGTCATGTTTCACTATTAAGACTATTATAGGGGATTGGTTTCAAACCCCGTTCCATTATTTATTTAGTCATGATTCACTCCCAGGACAATCATAATGGAACTAATAACAACAATAAATATATGTGAAAGAACACCATAATAATTTTTTCTTCATTTTATCATATAATAAACTATAGAATAGAAATTAGTTTCATAGAAATTTCATCACATGTAAGAGAATGATTTTCAGAATGATTTCATCATAACTTAATTAACACAAGAGAAAGAAACAATATTTAGAAAATAATATTTAAATAATCATTCTTATAACACACATTGATAAAAAATTGGATGGTGTCATAATATATTATCCCAATTAAAAAAAATTAATTTTGCTTACATATTTTAAAAGTAACATTAAAAGTTCATTTGACCATTTCATTAAAAAATATTAAAATATTCATCTCATTTTATATCATTAAAGAAATTACAAGAAAAATGTGTAGAATGATTATATGAAAAAACTATTAAATCTAGTAAAGTAATCTCAAAATCAAGATCCGTTCATGAAAATAAGCAAATCCATTCATGTGTTAAATTATTAAACAAATATTCTGTTCATAGTTTTTATAAATATTCATAAATACACACTTCCAAATATAATATAAAAATTCATTTTTAAAATGTTGAAATTAAATAAAAATTCTATTTACAATGAATTTAATAAATAATTACATTGTGAAAAATAAATATCTTAAAAACAGTTTAAATAACATTTCCAAAGAAGAAAAACTTCATTGACTAAAGTGGAAATAAACCAGTTTTTCTTGTAAAGTTTTTTATTATTTTTTTATTATAGGACCAAATTAATACATTACATACTATGTATAGTTCATTTATAATTTTCAATTATTATTTTTAAACAATTTTTCATTAAAGCAATCATTCAGGTGAAAACTGGTCTATTTTAAATTCATGTTGCGATTCGATGGTTCTGATACTTCTAGCTTGGTCACAGTTTTATCATATCCAAAATAATATTCCCTTAGTAAGAATCATATTCACTAATTATATGTATTTAATAACTATTCATATATTTTGGAGATAGAAAATGAATTACATAACTTCAAAAAAGAGATAATCTTTATGTATGCAAGAGTGATGTTCCCACTTTTTGATAGAAGGAAAGAAATATATGTAAATAAGAACTATTCATTAAATAATAATAACTTTTTTATAAATATCATATATGTTATGTAAATTTTTACACATTACCATACTTATTAAAATGAAATGAAAAATAAATCACATAGATTCAAGGACATTATTGTCCACTCATTTGCTTTAACAACATTTTCATTTTCCAATGAATGGGATGAAGATAAAAAAATAAGTATAAAATTAAAATAAAAATATCTTAATAGTTTATTATAGATTAAAAATATTTGTAATATTATTATGGAATAATTATATGAGGATTATCAGAAATGAATTATGAAAAATTTTGGTAAGAACATACATGTATTCTTCATGTATCCTCCTTTGGAAAGAACCTTATGATTTCATGGATGTGAATTTTTGGAATACCAACACCTCAATGTATTTTTTAAGGACACATGGAGATTATTTTTGTTGATTTTGGTTTAGATAAAGGGACCATTTTATGGGGAGAAAAGAAGATAAGAGGTTTCCTTTTAAAATGTATTGAGCATCACTCTTGCAAATACCTAAAAAATTTGAATACAATGAAGTAATATTGAAGTGGAAGTGGAACCAAAGAAATAAAAATTAGAATATAATATAATTTTGGGGAGAAATTAATTTATAAATTAAGAATTAGATATGATTTTGGGTTATTTTTAACCATATCTATTTTTGTTAACCCCTTGTTAATCCGTATAACTTTAATCATAGTATTGATTTTTATCCTCAGTTACTCATCATAATGAACCAAAAAATGAAACTAAAATCATTCAAAAAATTTGAAATACTAAAATAAAATATGAATTTTTATATCATTTTCGATTTCTATAATTGTTAGGAATTAATTTTAAAATATGTTCCCAAAAGAAAATAAAAACGGTTTTTAGATATATATATATATATATATTGAGCCTAAAAACAAATTTATTTATAATAATTCCCCAGTAAAAAAATACTACATGAATGTTAAATTTTTTAAATATATTTTCCACACATTTAACTAATGTCATTCAGAAAAAGAGATTAATTTAATTTATTTATAAAAAACAAAAAACACGTATAAATCTGTCTTCAGAAAAGAAAATCCTTATTTCACTTTCAAATAAATTCATATTCATTTATAACCAATTAGTTAATTTTTATACATGTGTAAATAACACATTTTCAAAATTTATTTATTATTATTCATACCTACATATACAACGACAAGGTGTTAACTATAACATTTAATAATGATATTTCTATAGAATAACACAATTCCTTTAAAATCAGTTTTGTGTGTAATAAAATATATCGAAAACATAAAACATATTTAATGAGAGTTTTTTCATTAAATTTTAGTGTGTTACTCCAAATACTTCATTGGAGTAAATGATAACACTATATAAAAGTGAAAACTAGAATACCTATACCTTATTCTAAATATTTCTAATTTAATCATCTACATCATAGAAAAATTATATCTATTTCAAATTATTATTGTGAAAATTGTTTAACCAAAATACATTTGAGAATCTCAAAACGTTTCCATCTCATTTAAATTGATATCGGAGAATAAAACCATTAAAACTACTCTATACCTATTATTAATTCATGTTTATCATCAATATAAATAAATTAAGCCACTAATAAATTTTCTAAATATGATGAATAAAATCCATTATAATTGGTAATTTTTAAGTATTTAAATAATATAATTATATTAAATAAAAATGTATATTCAAAATTAATTACACATGAAATAGAAATTTACATATAATAAATATTGTAAATATTTATCCTTATACTAAAACACACCTCCATTAATTATTTAATATAAATTCTGTAATTATTTTTAATTCAATGGAAGCATGAAAAATCTCCCAATCATTGAAATTAAACAATCCATTTTAAATATAGAGATTGAAATTTTGTAATGAATACTCATTGAAAAGCTATGTGATGAGAACGAAATATCCAAGGATATATTTTTTCCTAGAATAAATATCTTAGACAAAACCAAAGGTAAAGTCACAACAAAATGGAGGGTTTTTTCATGCCATAATAAATTTTATAAATGACCATATATTTAAATTTTAAAAACCTCACACATTGAATAAATCTATTTATATGAAAAATGAGGGTAGATAGTAGTGAAAAAAATTTATCTCTAATCTCAGATCTGATCTCAATGATAGTGGGATAGTTTATTATATAATAGAATGGTGTCCTTCCTTAGACTATTAAATCAAATGGTGGGACACAATGGATTAATACTCACTTTTTTATGTATTTATTTTAAAAATAATAAAAATTTTAATAACCATTTATTATAAAATAAGCATCGATGATAAATTAATTCCTCCCGTAATATAATTTAATTTAATATATATTATTATAGTACCCTATTATTTAATTTAATATCATATATCAAGGAAAAAAAGTACAATTATATAAGTTCAATGATTAAGGATATTCTTATAGTGGCATGAATGGAATGCTTAGTCAGTTAATAGTGCTTACATAATATACCGCTCAATTCTTCTCAAATTAAATGATAACAATATATATATACCAACATCAAATTTTAATTAACTATGTCGGAAAATTTACATCATTGTCAAATATTTATAAAATTATATTTTCACACAATATATAATCATTAATTAATTATTTAATTAATAAAACTAGGGTGTTAGAGTATCCCCACCGTAGAACATTCCACATAGATAATTCCATATAAAAGATAACTTATGGAAAAATAAACCAACTAATTTCAACTTGAAAAATAAAATTAGTAAAAATATTCACAAGGAATCATATTTATATAAACTTGCATACCTCCTATTAAAAATATTTTCTGATAAAATAGTTTTAAAATTGGGTTTATTTACCATATCTAACTCAAAATTAATCAGATAGATTCATTAAGAGAATACTATATCCACAAACATTAATTTATACATGATATTTGGATTTTAGATAAATCATACTATTAGAGTTTCAATATATTAAATGTTCATAACTGATGACTCATGTAGATTCAAGTTTCCACAAAACAAAGGTATAATATTGAGTTAACCCTACAAGAAATCCATTATAAGACTTTAGAGAAAACAATGAAAAATAGGGATTGTATAAGCTTTTATTGATGAGATTTTAATATTTATTTTCTAGGTAATCTTCTTCATAGTTACTGTAGGTAAAACCATTCATATTATCGAAAATGTAGATATATTCTATGAATTAATTCAAAAAATGACACCCCTTTCCCATAAAATATAGTTATATATGTGGAACCCTATAAAACATTATTTGGAAAATATATATTTATATTATTATGGTAATATATTGAAACTAATAAATACATAGTTCTATTTTATGGTTATTTTTTTAAAATATCAATTATACAAGGATTTATTATTTTTAAGATCTATAATATCAATCATTTTTCCACCTAAATATATAATACACCTATCTTTTAGACACAAAACCTCTAAATGCATGGTTTTTTTCTAATAATAAAATACATTTTCCAAGATATAAAGTATCTAATATTATTTATCAAAAACTAAATATAGGTTTAACTAATATATATGGCCTAATATTATTTGGTTATCCTTTATTTGATATCCGGTAGAACATAAAAAGAGATGTGGAACAATTATTTTCCATTTGAATTTGAATATATATTTTTATAACAAACTGGTTACTTAAGGAATTTAACAATGATTTTGGAGGGATGTATATGGTCAATTAAGGGGTTTTATAAGTATTCAAAACATACGTGGTTTTCATAAACCATATAATAATAGTTTGTTTATTGTGCATGATCTCTAGATTTGTTTCACCAACCCTTAGATCTATATTTTCATATGAATTATTAGTTTTAATAGTTATCTAATAACAGTTAACACTAAAAGAGTTTCAACAAACACAAGGTTTAAAAAATCATTCACGTATAAATTTCTTAATAATTTCTGACCTTGCACTTTCTACAATACTACACTTGATTTCCAATTTCCATATATGAAATATCAAAGTCCATAAATACCATTGAAACTCGAATTACCATAAATTATGACACTAATGGACAATTATAATTAATTTACATAAATATTTATATTATTTTATATCACATTTACTATTACATTATATAATGAATTCCACAAATTTAAAGAATTAGTGCCGTTATCTAGAATTCCATCTCGTTTAAAAAAAAATAAAAAAAATATATTTATATATATCCAAAATATTAATTAAAAAAAGTTCCTTTAAGAAATACCAATTAAAAAGAAACTAATTTTTATAATAATATAAAATTTTATAAGTTTTCTTAAAGAAATAATATGATATTCAATTGAATAAAAGAAATAATCCTATAGAGAGACCCAAAATACTAATCCAATTTGGACACCAATAGAATGATTCATTTAACCATAGTTATATAGAAAATTTATGACTCTTAAATTATTTATATGTCCACCCACTTTAAAATGTAACAATATCATTCATTTAGACTTGATAATTATAATAATTATATGATTGATAATAATAAAACTCATAGTCAAGTCCATTTATCAGACATATATTATAAAACCACAATTTGGAAAAGTTACATACTATTAAAATTATAAATTATAAATAAATTAATAATATTCAATGTCAATTTAACAAAATTTAATGTAATCCTTATTCTAAAAATTTAAACCTGTATTTTTTAAAATTTCACGTAAGGAATTTTTTATTATCCACAGATGAATATAACATAAAAATTTTATTTTAAACTTATACTTTATTATGAATGTCCTTTATAAAAATTTATACAATAATCAATTTCATAAAATTAATGAAAATAAATTTACATAAAATTCAATATAAATATATAATTTAATTGCATTCACATTAAGGAAATTCAAATTATTTACAATCATTTGACTATAAAATTAATTTAAAACATAAATTCCTAAACATATCATGATTCATTTTTTAATTTAAAACTTATTAATTAAAAACCAATTATAGAAAATAATTATATCATGAATTTTAAAAAAATATGGTTCAACCATAAACAATAGCTTATTTTCTATAAAGTTTCTAAAAACACTCTTAGAATCTTTCTCATTTACATGATAATGAAATAAATCACAAAATTATCACAATTAAATACATAGGATTGAAAATAAATATATTTTTTAAAATGGTTCCATTCTAATGATTGTTTGATAAATCAAATCAACCATTTTTATAAGAATAAAAAACTTTTCCTATCACAAACAACACGTTCCATGCATTAAATTTACAATATTAATATTAACCATTATTATTCCTAAAAACACCATATAATACATTAAATCATAATTTTTTAAATATATTTTCCAACCATATATAAACTAATTAAAAATTAAATTTATTTTACAGAATAAATATAATTTAAACATATAAACTGGGTATATAGTTCCAATAAAAAAGAAACATGATATTTGATTCTATAAAAATATAAATTAATTTATCTAAATCATTAATGTATAAATTTCTACTTCTATAAAATTCCACAAAAAAATTAAAATTTGGTATAATTGGATAAAATTACTATATTAAACCCTTATAAAAACAAAAAATTATTATAAAACACCATTGATATGAATGGAAATGTTTAATATTTTTTAATATTACAAAAATAATCTTGTGAATAAAATAAAATAAAATATAAAATAACATGATATATTTTGAAATATCAAATCATATAAAATATATTTTATAAAAAAATGACTTGTATTTTAAAATATTTTTTAATTGAATAAATAAATATATTTTAAAAATCAATCATTAATGTTCCCAGCATTGAGTAAAACAAATAAATAAATTTTAGAATAGTGAACCCAAATTACAAATTATATTTATTAAAATTCATCAAATTTAAAATTCATTATTTGAAAATTAAAAGTTTTAATATACATCCATTCTATGGGTTTTATTAAAATTTAATCACTAAAAATTGACACTGAATTTTCAAAATAATATCCATTGAAAACTAAAATTAAAATATACAGTTTTTCTTAAATTTTAATACCTAAAATATTTCATCCTAACTCAAAAAATTATATATTTTGAAATAAAATTTTCATTTGAAGGAATAATTATAGGTGTAAAACACATTCAAAATAGAAATTATATACTTTTTATAATTTTCTCTAACATTTAAAAAACAAATTCTTAACACATACATAAAAATAAAAAATATAAATTTGGTTACCAATAAAAATCATTCATGTATGTGTATAATTATTCCTACCGTAATACCAAACATTTCATGATAAAAAATTCTTTTATTAATAATTTATAGCTAAAGTCTCATAATAGAGAAAAACATTAATGAGACTTGTAAAGATTAATTTCTAAATCAAAAGGAAAATGAGCTTTGTTCAGTTATCTTGGACCACTTAGAATATTTTTGGATGTTTTCAGTGGTACATAATGGTATTTATAAGAAAAATATATAATATATAGAGAAATACATTGTAAAAAAAATAAGGTCTAGCTAATCATGAACTTCGGTTGTGTAACCTCATTTCACGTAGGTATATAGAAAGAATGGTTATATACATGGTCCAATTTTCCATGTATTTTGAATATATGAACCAAGTTCGTTATTATATTAGAATCACATTATCCTGTTTGTAGTATGGGAGACCATGTAGTAAGCTGTTTAATTCATTGAAAAGGGATTTTAATGTCGGTATTTTTACTCAAAAAATATCACATCTCCCTTATCCACATCTTCATATGGGATAAGTGCTTCATTGGTGTTTTTAATTTAGTTCATAGGTGATTTCTTCGCCAATTATCCCTACGAAAATTGAGTGTGTCCATATTATAAACTATTTTTTTTGGATTTATCTTATACTTTTTAACTACATTGAGGGGTTTCGATGTGGAAGTTTCCCCAGGAATATTGAAACACGTATAAATTAGGTTTATATTGTTTTTAATGATGGAATGAGGTTTATATATTGATTTTAACTATTGGGGGATCTATCATTTTTTTAAAGAATGTATGGTATACTAAATGGTTTATAATATTTAAACGGTTCTATAATGTAATTATAGAATAAATAGAATGATATATGTTTATCATCATCACAATTGTGTGATAAAGTTGGTTATATTGAATATATATTTTTTAATTTTTATTAATTAATTTAAAATTATTTATAAATTGGGATTTTTTAATTCTTTTAAAAGGTTTTGTTATGTATGAATTTGATGGAAAATAGAGGGTAAATTTTTTGGGTGTGTTTGTTCATTCTCATAGGCATGCAATTATAAAAATAATAATTTTCTAGTGGTTTATTTATTGATTCATATTATGTGATTTGATTTAATATTTTTTATTTTTGAAATCAAATATATATTTGGATGTGTATTCTATGTTATAGGGAAGGAATGATTGAGGAATTACACATAATTATAGGGGTGATGGATGTCTTTGGTTTAACCATGGATGGTTATAAATCATTTATTAGTGTAAGGATTTACAGTATGAAAATGATGAACCTAGGTGGGGTATCTCTAAATTTACTAATTAGGATTTGATTTTCCAAGGTTTTGTGGTCAAAATGAATGTTTGAGGGGGTTGGAATGAAGATAATGGACATTTGACATGTCTAAAAATTATTCATGATAAAATAAGGTTTAGTTATATGTTATTCATTTATGGGATTTTATAATTTTAATTTTTATGGGTGGGTATTTTTTATGGATATGATATTTGATATTTCATTGAGAATCCTATGGAATTTTTTACAAACACCCTCTATATGCTTCTTAGTGAACATATAGTTGACAGGTTTCTTAAGTTGTAGGTTATGGGGATTATAGCGTCACTAGATTAGATGAGGTAATGGAATTTAACTAGTAAGGAATAGTGTATGTTATATCATTGGTAAAATTTTAATTTTTTCATATAAGTATATATTTATATGGATTTATTTGTATGTGGGTCTATTTGTATTATTATTTTATTTATATATTTAATTTTTTTCATACATGTTTGTAATAGTTATATTATATACAGTTATACAAAGGTAGTTTAGGATGAACTGATACATTATTCCGTATTATGACTATTTTATTCACATGTATTTAATAAGACTGTAGAGGATTTGGGATGAATAAAATGGGTGATTATAATTTTAATTTTATTGGGGGCCGAGTTCATGAGGATGGGCAGAGTTGGGTTGTAATATGACTGATCTTTATTAAACCAAAACCTCACATTTTGTGGACATCCGTCATAATATAATTTCTAATAAAATTATATATTTCATATATCTTATCAGCACCACTCTTGTTATTATAATAAAATTTTTACACAAACCACAAAATTAATTTCCCAAAACTATATATCTAGTATATAGTTTTATTTCCTTATCCTGGATATCTATCTTGATGCATGAGATTAGACACTACATGGCCTTTAGTAAATATCTATGAATAATAGGACTATATGAACTAGTAATGTTCGTAAAAAATAAATCATGAAAGATAATTTTACCTTAATTAAAAATAGAAATTGGATTTTATAAATTTGATTAAAAATCATAATGAGGTATCTTTATATTTGATAAATCTTAAAACGTGATTGAGATTTTTTAAAAAAACTTTCATTATTTTTATGGAGTACTTGATAAAAATATCGCTGATTATTATTATAGTTTATTATATTTTCTTAAATAAAATTTAATTAATAACATATAATTAAACTAAATATATTTAATTTATAGTCATATGATATATTAGTGATATAAATTCATAGTCAAAAAAAGATAAATTTCTACATTGTATCACTATAGTTCTTAATATGACCAAATAAAATGACATGGTGAGAAATAACAAATTAGTGATGATGAATATTATAATGTGGTCTTACATCACCTCTTGAAAAATCCCCCAATCTATAAATGGTAATTATATCCTCACACTAACACTGTAATAGACATCTCATTCCAACCATATCCTGCAACTACAGAAACATGCATGATAAACCGTAAGACTATAGGGTGACTAAAATTCAAAATATGATTTCTTTATAAAACTATAATAATTATATATGGATTAATAAAACAAAATATTCAAGGTTTAATTTCCATTAATTATTATAGTTAATATTTCAATAAGGTATTATATGTATTAACATGGAGATATACAAATACTATTGCAAAAAAGTAAATAATTGATAAAATAATTTGAGAAATTACATCTATTTTTTAAATATAGTTTATATACATTAACTATTATGAAATAATAATGAGGTATTAAATGAAATCACATTAATCATAAAAATAACACATTTTATTTCACATATAAATATGTAACAAAAATAAATGTTTATAATTCATTATTATATTATACAGGCTTATAGGAACTAAATAATTTATGGGAACCCTCAAAGTATCTGAAATGATAAAGTCCATTATGTACACCCTAGTATTAGCAGACCACTTAGCAGTGTTAAACATGATAATTATAAGTAGGTCATTATTTCCAATTGAAAATTAAATCACTTTATACAAAACCAAAAAACCCAGATGTGGAAAAACTATTTTTTCTCTTTCTTTTATTTTGGAGTGAGTAATTAATTTTACTTGAAGTGAAAATTTGTTGACTAATGTGATGGACTAAAATTTAATTTATTCCAGCCTTATATTTAAAAAATTATCTTCATTATAAATCAAAAAATTCCAATATAGATATATATATATATATGTTAACATCGCATTTAGTTATCTCTCCACCAACTTTTAATATTTTTATAAAAAAATAAAAAACAAAAAAATAATTTTTCAATAATTTTAACTTTATATAAAATTAAAAAGATATAATAAATTATTTGAATTGTATTATGATATTTTTGTAAAATATAAATGTTTTTAGAATTATGATACATACTAAAAAATGGTATAATTGTTTCAAAAATATACCCTATTTTCAAAAGAAAATATATAAGATTTAAAATGTTATCTTTCCATAAAAAAATGAGATTGAAACATTTCCACCAATGAAATAATAGTTTTCATATAAACATAGGGAAAAATAAAATCCACCAACATGAATGTGGCCTCATAAATTAAATAATTGAACATATCAAATATACATTCATTCAGTGAAACCTACACAATCAAAAAAATATTATTAAACCGAAAATTTAATTTAAAAGGGTAAAATAGACCCTAATATATAAAGAATCGTTGGAATTGATATAATTAAATTAAAAAAACAAAAATATTAATTCATTTATCATTGACATTATCACATAATATTTAGTTAAAAACCTATAATCATCGAGGGTTTCAAAATACATGGAGAGAACCATAAATATTAAAATTTCTAAATAAAAAAATCCTCACACATGGATTATGGATATTTATAAAATGAAGAAATAATGTAAAAATATGAATATCATATATATATTAATAGAAACAAATTTCATGAGAAGTGGAGATATTAAATTTAGAGGGTAGGAGAGAAACCCTTGTCTTATGTGATCAAATAAAGGGTGGGGTGGGTGAATCCACCATTTTAACTCATATAATTAAAGAAAAAAAGATAAATCTTTTTAATTATATATCGAACAAGGACAAATAGAACCCACATCATTAGCATTAATTAATTTAATTTTAGATATAATCCCTAGACATAAATTTTTATGTTTTTAATTTATATCATGTGTGAGAAAAAAATTAGATATGAAAAACCAAGGATTGAAATCAATATTAAAGATACATAGAATTGAAAAATGAATTTATATTTCTATTACCTAATAGTGAGACTCGTTTTTTAAAATTAATTAGCCATATTTTCCTACTATAATATAACATTGATCATTTTATTTTTACTGAAAAATTAATCATTAAATATTGAATTGTTTAGATAATAAAAACATAGTTATGGAATGGTGACTGACACTGAGATGGAATACACACACACAGAGGAAACCCATTATTAAATAAACTATGATTTATAAATAAATTATTATACTATTTAAATGACAAATGAAATTTGAAAATTTTATTTCAAATGTTCTATGATACCACCCCTCAAAATGGTTCCCCAAAACAACTAAAAAAATGTAAACATAAAATTAATATACAATAATAAAATTAATAAAATTATAAAATGAAAAGTGTTCCCTTATAATATTGTTTTTTCAATAGATATATAATAGTTTTTATGAACCGGTTCTACCAACAACACAATTACAACCAAATCATGTTGTAAAGGACCTATCCCTTCTATACTATTCGTTTCATTTATGTGAGTTTAGGGGTCTTTTGGAGGATACAGATGAGTTTTACCATCATAAGGACCACCATTCCATAGAAGTGTGAGGGGTGATATTGATTTTATCTCATTAAATATTTGAACATGGGATAATCCATTTTGGTTATGAATTTTATAAGGTTGATCATTTTGGAGTTGTAAATGTGGGACTTGGTCAGGGATTTTGGATGAGGGATTATTCACAAGGTTACCTATGTAGTTCATATATAGGTAACTACATAGGGAGGGGGAAATCATAATAAAAATAAAATTTACTTCAAAGAATTATATAATTATATATGATTGAATATACCAATATATTCAATGTTTCATGTCCAAATATTTTTAAATAGTATATTTCATGTATGTATAATGGGTATAAGAAAAAAATAATGTTGATAAATATGTAAATAATAATATGACATTTGAAATTACATACACTATTAAGATTTTTTTTATAATTTAATGCTTGTAAAATAATCACAATATGTTTATTGATTTCTCAATTATCTTATGAATTATTTATTTATATACACATCTATGAAACAAAAAATATAAATATAATTAATTCATTATTCATTTTAAAAATCAAAGACGTAGTAAGAAATTCATGAGCTCCCTCAAACTATAAAAAGGTGAAATTCCATTATGGACCACATCCTATGATTGGCCTCCTCATGAAGGGTAAACATTAAAAATATTAGTAAGTTGTAATCCCAAATTAAAAATGAATTCTCTATACATAGATATATATCATCACCATGTGGTAAAATACTATTGAATCCTTATATCATGTAATTCATAATAATAAATGTTTTCTATATTGAAAAAGTTAAGTCAGTGTATATTCGAATGATTAAAAATTTTATCTTCACTATATTTAAAATATTATGATCATTCAAATAAAAAATTTCAATGATAATATATTTATTAATCAATTTATATAAATCCCAATAACATGTAACCATTTTAAGTGAAAAATAAAATCAAAACAATAAAACATTCTCATTTTATATAAATTTATCATTAGATCTGGTTCTAATATAAAATAAATAAATTATTATTACTATATAATAATTTAAAAGGAATTATTTCGAATTTTAAAAATTACTATACAAACCAATAAGTGGCTTAATAGTACGAAAAATAAACTTTAATGGTAATGGAAATAATTATAGAATATAAAAGATATTTTGATATGAAACAAGTATTTGAAAAAAATATCCGCACATGAAATATAAATTTTAATATAAAAAATCGAGAAAAATTAGATGCCCATACCTATATAAGTCTATATGAATTAGATTATTGATTATCTCGACTACATATTCATTCAATTAAAAATAATGAATAAAAAATTACAAGTTATTAAATTAATAAATTAATATTAACGGTGAGGAATAATGATGATTTATGAATAATCATTGGGAACCATACATTGAAAACTAAATATCAAATGATATGCATTCATCTACCATTGAAATTTTGGAATATTTTTTAATGAATGACCGATATAGAAAAGATGTTAATCATTTTTTATAGAAAATACATCATATCTAAGTTCATTAAATGAAAAAACATCACACATGGATTGATGAGATAGACTAAAAAAGATGAAATTGAGGAAAGGAATATGGTTTTACCAATGACAGTAGAATATATTTCTAATAGAATGGGAAATATTAATTTAAGAGAGGAAGCGATCACCCCTTAACATATTTGGTCAAATAACAGGGGTGGTGGCTGATTCCCCAATTTAAACTCATGTATTTCAATAAAAATAAGAATAATAACATACAATTTTAATAAACTAACCATACAGTAAAAATATATCATGATTCATTAACATATATTAAAATAATTTATATTATAATTCCTTCCCTCAAAAATTGAAATAAATAATTTATATATTGTCTGAGAATGTTTCTATGATAAAAATGATGGTTCAAGATCACTTATAAAGTGGTTTAATATGAAACAATTTTTTATTTTTGTGTTAAGAATTTGTTTATATAACATTTATTAAAACAAATGAGGTATATTTTCCATCTCAAAAATTCACAAATAATTTTATTTTTATACCTAAAATTGATCAATAATGATTTAGTATTTAAATAGTTAATAAATAAAAACAATGTAATTACATGGTACCTAATGCAGTCGGAGAATATTTTCAAATATGGAAGTCCCCTTGGTATATAAACCAAAATTGGTGTAAAAATCATAACTACTGGAAAAATGATATATGTAAGTTTAAAATGGGATAATGGATGTGTTATGAGAACACAACTCAAAATATTAATAAAAAATAATTTAAAATGAACATAAAAAATATAAGGGAATCAGTAAAAATAAAACATTTAAAAATATATATTTTCACCTGCTAGAGGATGAAAACGTTTCATATACCATATTGTTTATTAAATAGATTAATTAGTACTGAACATACCACCAACTCTTTCAAGAAAGAATATTTATAAATACCCATAATTAAACTCCCAAAATGTAACATCATGACCCACGTACCATATAAAGGTTCCTTGATCCGATTAGTTACAAAACCACAGGTGTGCCTTACCAAATTCTAGAGGCTACTGACAAGAATCAAGGGTTAGATATTTCGATCGTGGGAAAACTATACCAAATTTTATCACATTAAAGAAACTAGTTGAAAATAAGAAACAATAACTGAATAACATGTTCTCAATACCTAAAAGAACCACTATCACAATATGGCCAAAACTAGAAATAAAATATTAAAAAAAATTAGAATATATTCCATGACAATGTATGTGTCATGTGCCTAAAATGAACCCAAAATAAACACTCTAGAAACTCACACAAGCATGTCCCAAACCACATGCATTTCCCTTACCCATGCTCCATCCCAACCCCACCATTTAACATAGGTCCTGTAAGAATAACTTATATTGAAAACTCAAAGTCTATTCATGTAATGATCATGCATACCGAGTGGGGTGTAAGTATAAAATAGTAGGTCCCCACCAAGGGAATCTAAAATAATATCCACTTTATAGAAAGTGTATGTAGTTGTATAAATAAATAATTACAATTCATAAGTAAACATTTATCAAATTATCAATTAATATATATTTAACCACATAAAACCTCAGGTTCTTGTAGATACATGTAAATCAGTAACTACACGAACTCATGTCAAATATCGAAGTATGTCTAAGGGATTTCATATCTCAGATTTTCATTGTTACCATTATTTAATTCGTACTTGAATTCCCATGTTACCAATCATACATCACATAATTGAATGACCATGTTACCATTATTTTATTCACAACTTAATATCTATATTACCATTCATTACATATATATTATAATGGCCATGCTCCCATTCTTTATTTCACAACTAAATGACCATTTTACCATTCATAACTTTCCATAGTAGAAAGACTAGATAGTTATTTTTATTTCACAACTAAAAAACAATGTTACCATTCATAACACACAATTAAATCCGAAATTAATTATCAACATCAATTTTTTTAATAATTCAAAAATTCATTAAACATGATAATTCCATTAGTTAACTCAATAATTAACTAATCACAAAAATAACATTACATAATTAATCACATAAATTCCTCTATTAAATTCAACAATTAACTAATAACACTAAATTTATTACTAATTCAATGATTAGTTTATCACATAAATACCCATGATTAATTCCCAAATTAATTAATCTTGTAAAACCCAATAATTAATTCTATAATTAATTAATCAATATCCAAAAACTCGAAATCAGATAATTAATTCCCATATTAATTATCTAATTCAAAATCCCAATAATTCATAATGAATTCTAATATTAATTATATTAATTCTAAAATATCCATATCTCTTAATAAATTTATCTGTTAATTATCTCAAATCATCAATATCTAGATCCAAAAATTAATTCTACAAGAAATTATATTAATACTAAATTATAATTTCTCATAATGAGTTCTATAATTAATTATCATATAATCTATACTTAAGGGAATATATAATTCCACATATATTCAATTAATTAATTCATCAAATTAATTGATTCAATCAAGAAAGTAGTTTATAAAAATATAGATGATATTATTCACTTACATTAATGTAATATAAATAAAATATTTGGGACTTAAATTATAGAAGACTTACTTTAATTCGTTGACAACTATTCACCCAACAAAAATCCCCAAAATTTGATTACCATAATGAAATTGAATGTGATTCGAATCTAGTACCCTAAATCACGATTGAAAAAATAAATATATCTTAAATATAGATCTAAATCTACAGTCCATCATATTGATTAACAAAACTAGTTATATATATATAGACAAAATAGGAAAAACAAACCCTTTTTAAAATAGTAGAATAAATGAGAAGAAATGATTAATTAAACGAGATTAGATCTTATTATTAAGAGGGTGATGATCTTTTATACAAGCTTCTAATCGCATTGAATGAAGTCCAGGAAGGCTAGCAATCAATCTGGGAGGCTCCAAAATTATGAAAGATCATATAGGGTCAAATGGGGGTCGAATAAGCATTAAAATGGGGGTTTGGGTGATTAAAAATTCAAATTTATGGTAGATTAAAAAATTCTTGCACATTTAGGTGGGAAAGGGTTTATGATTTCACCTAATCATGGGACTACCATGAAATTTCCATCTTTCTAGGGTTTCACGGTTTTCTGGTGTGGGATGCACGGTTAGAGAAAACTAAGCTCTAATTGTGAAATAAAAGTATGATCATGTCATGTTCGGAAAAGGATGGGATCTTACAATCTCCCCACCTAAAAACTTCACACCCTCGAGTGGCACTCCCATGAATCTCAACGATTCCGAATCAAAAATATTGGGCCACTAAGCTCACATATCTACTTCCCATTCCCATGTCTCCTCCTGCTAACACCCATGCTTCCAAAATATATGAACTATGGGCATGGAATTTCCCTACAATAGTTTCTCCCTGTGATCTAAAATGCATATCAGATTCTCCTAAAAGGAACATCTTTCTCAAGATCATCATCATCCACATAGATCACCTAAGAAGGGCCATGGTGATACTACTGTAGTTGGGATAGATGTAAAACATAACACATAGAATCATAACTCTATGGTTGAGCCAGTCGGTATTCCAGTAGAACAATTACCTGCAACACTTAAAATGGTAAAAAAAATATGGGCATCGACATAACCTGTATTCGTATACTACAGTGACTAAATCTCAGCGACACCTAATAGAATATGTGATCACCCTCAGTAAACTCTAAGTGTCTTCAACATCTATCGTCATATGAATAATGTATACTATGAGCTATATCAGTATGTTTCCAAATCAATTTTACCATCTCTAATGTCTCATACACATGGATTGGTCCTAGTAGCTCAGACTCACCTGCCTCCATCAAGCATAGAGGTGGTCTTTAGGGATGACCATAAAGAGCCACAAATGGTTCTATATGTATAGTTTATTATAATATTTTTATAAGAAAACTCTACTAGTGACTAGTGCTTCTCCCAAGACAAACTAATGTCTTGAACACAAGATAGTAGAGTATCCTCATGTAATTATATATTACTCTAGGAATATCCATCTATTTGTGGGTTCATAATTATACTCAAAAAACCCAACATACCATGAACTTTATGCAATTCCTTATAAAAGAATGATTTAAAACACAAGTTATGTTATGAAATAATACTACATAGAACCCAATGCAGGTGGACTATCTCCCAGCCATAGAATTCTACTTGGTGATCCACTAAAAAAATATCCCGTATTGAAAAGAAATGTGTTAACTTTATCAGTCTGTCAACAATAACCCAAATAGTGTCATTCCTTTTAGGGATCCTCAAGATCCCAACAACAAATACAATGGTCTCTTAATCCCACTTCAATTATGGAATTTTTAATGGTTATAGTAAACCACCAAGTCATTGATGCTCATCCTATACCTGGTGAAATATGTAACATCATGTCACAAACCCTATTATTTCCTTTTTCATGCTCAGACAAAAGAAATCCATCATTGTTCATGATACATTTTGGTCACACCTGGATGTACCACGCATTTGGATGATTGAAATTCATGAATCTACTCCTCCCATATTCTGATAGGCATAAAACCATAATTCCCCACATATATGACCACATCATCATATATCCTCTAATCTAAAGGTGACTCACAGCTTTCAAGAACATTCATCAAGTTCAAGCACTGCAGATCCTCATACTCTCTATCCATGATTTTCCTGAAAGTTTTATACTCCACTAAAACTGGTACAAGGGTCTTCTTCTCCTTACATTCATAAACCACCACATGCATCTCATCCAAGAAATACATCAACATCCACTGATCACTAGACTCTTAAAACTAATGAGTGTAGGTTTTCTTTCTCAATGAATCCACAAAATTGATCCCCTTTCCTGGTATATATGCTTTAGAAAAATTGAATTAATGCATATATTGAACCCATAACCACTGCTGGAGTTTTAATTCTCACTATGAGAAGTTGTGTGCTAAGATCTTATGGTCAATATACATAATTAATTTTTTCCCCAACAGTAAATATCACCAAAACATTAAACCACAAACAACTACTACAAACTAAATGTCATGTGTAGGGTAGTTCCATTTATATGGCCTCAATTGTAAAGACCCATATGCCATAACTCATTCTCCTTGAATAAAAAAACTCCATGTCTGATCCCAAAAGAGTTACAATATACCATATATTCCGAAACAAACCCAAGTAGGATCAAGGATGGTTCTGAAGTTAAATGATTATTCCACTCTTGGAAGGAACTAGTAAATGCATCCAACCAATAGAAAATTATCACCCTTTTAGTAAATCCTGAAAGCAGCACTTCCAAACAGGAAATGTACATAATGAATCTTTTACAATATCAATCCAAGCCCAGAAACCTTCAGATAATGAATATGTTCTGGGGATACTCCCCTGAAACAACATCCTTAACTTCTTATTGGTACATAGAAAAACATTTATCTATGATGATGTGACCCAAAAAATGTACTTGATCCATCCAAAACTGACACTTATATATCATGGCATAAGAACGATGATCTCTAAATGTACTACGAACAATGCTATGATGTTAGGCATGATCATCAGGAGGCTTGGTGTACACCAAGATTTCATCCACAAACACCACCACAAATTTATCTAGGTACAGATGAAATATTTTATTCATCAAGGCGATATAAATTGCTGGTACATTATCCAATCCAAAAAGCATCATGATGAACTCATATAGGTCGTACCTACTACTAAATGTAGTCCAAGGTATATCAGAAACCCAAAATCATTTTTATGTTACCTTTATCTCAAGTCCATATTTGAAAATAATCAAGATCTTCCCAACTGGTCAAAAATATCATTGATATATAAGAGAGGATATCAGTTCTTCGTAGTCGTCTGGTTCAACTCCTGGTAATAAACACATAAACACAAACTCCCATCATACTTGTTTTGAAAAAATAGTGGTGAACCCAAGGCGATTCACTCGGATGGAAAAATCCATTATTCTTTGACTACTATAGTTGAGTCTTGTGCTCTTTATTCTCTTATGGTGCCATTGTGTATGGTGGAATAGAAATTAGATCAACCCCTAACATGATCTCCATGGTAAATTCCACATATCTCTCTCGTGTAAGCCTTGAAAAATCACCAGGAAAAATGTATTAAAAGCATTCCACTAATGGTGGAAAGACATACCATATTACACCTCGGTCATCTATAAATAAACTAGAAACCAAGGCTATGAGGTCTCCCAGTTCGTGAGTAATTAGCCCTGCTTAGCCCACCTGGATATCTCACTCTTCAGGATGAATGTATTTTTCACCCTTAGGAGATGTAAATGACACTCTCTTATGGTTACAATCAATGTGGGATCGGTATTCTACTATAACGTTCATACCCATAACTAGTTTGATGTATCAAATGTCAAGGATATAAATATACCACAAATGAGATACTTCTTGAACTCAAGAGAACACCCCTTGCACAAACAAATCCTTATGGACCATACTCATAGAGTTGTTTTTATAATCAACATCCCACTCATAGACTCCACCACGAATCTCAAAACATTAACATGTTTTTTAGAAATATAGTAATAAGAGGCACTAATATAAAATAATACACTAGATAGATTAGATTCTATAATAATATTACATATCACTATCAATTTTCCCAACTCCCTATCCACATGTATAGGATAAATCGCATGAAACTGTCCTACACCAATTCCATGATATGCATTTTGAGTCCCATGTGCTACAATACTCTGATGATACAGTGATCATTCCAAAAGTCTCAAAATCAATTTCCCATATTACCTTGGCTAATAGAATCCAAGAAACCCTACTGATTTGGTTTGGAAAATACCATTCCTAGAATCTAGATCTTCCTTGATACACCATCACTTCCAATTTTTCCATGGTTCCTACAGAACATCTATAGATTTTCCGTCTTGTCGAAGGAACATCACTCTACTTGTGGTATGGAGACTATCTCCTGAAGCGTCCCAACCTACCACACTAGTGAATAATTAATCGAGTAAGGTTATATACAACTGATCCCTCTGTCTTTGTACTCCATTTTTGACTACCCTAGAAGATGATCTCATAGTGACACTTCCTACTATCGGATGATGTACATACTGATCATCTAGCTAGAGACCCATGTCTTGCACTAGAAGCCTCCTTAATGTTCACCCCCCTCTATGATAGCCTGATCCACCACCTCTATAAAAATCTTTAACAAAAATAATTTAACCAGGGACTTAAATCTCAAAGTTAATCCCATCTTGAAAATTCTTGGTTTGAGATGTATCATCCCTTAAAAATGTGGGTGCAATGCATTTAAAATATATATAGTGACTATAATAGTCCATCATAGACATACTCTTATGATATAAACTCATGTACATGGCTAATCTATACTACCTCAATGTCTTTGGATTGATGTTCCCCAGGAACTTATACATGAAGTCCTTCCATAACATTCCATCTATCTATCCCCTATGTTCCTAAACATCCCACATGTACTGCATTGATCATTATAGAATGTAAGTGACCAAAATAACCCCACTATCTACAGAAATATCCATGTGGTCATGTATATTCTTGATGGACTCAATACAGAACTCATCTCCCTCATGTCTACTCTCTCCTATAATAGTTGGAGGGTTCTACCATTGAAACTCCATCATTAGATCACGCATACTCTTCAAAATCGACCCTGGGTCACTTCCCATGAAATTCATGAAGTGAGTAAAGATATATCAGAACTACTCTCCATATTCCTCACCTGACACAATTAGTTCCTTAGGTCCCACTTCTGGTAGATCATCTATAGCCATAAAATGAGGTCATCCTTTCAATACACATCATCTCAAAGGAATATCTCTAAAATTCCACACACATGCTGTAGAAAAGATTTCACAACATTAAAAAATTTATGGGAAATACAATATGCCACAACAATTCAATTCCCCAAACCATTCCACACAAGAAAAACCAGGGCTTCATCACTACCGTTAACCTTCCTACACCTAACTCCGGGTCAACAAGGGTAAACACATTTTCATTATTCAAGTATCTCATTTAGACATCCAATTACACTCCTCTTAAAACATTTAACTATATTATTCAATTCCATGTTTTTTACTATTTTTCATTTCAATTTCACAAGAATATACAAACCATTCAAGTTGAACAACATACACATAACTTGTTTTCCCATGAATGCCTAAAAAGATACATGCCAAAATAACCCTGAGTGCCTAGAATTATCCATGAAAAATCAAATCCCAAGCCATACCGGTCGTGAGTAAAATATCAGAAAATATCAACATCAATAATCACAAAAAAAAATAATTTCATCGTCCAAGGTGAAATAATTTTCAACTATAACAACATAAAATTATAAGAACCATCCCACCATATGTACTTGGGTTCTCCCCATACAAGGGAAAGCTAATCCCAAGCACAAGTTCATGGCTAAGGCCCAAATATTACTATTATCCTATCTACTATTAATAAATATTAAGAAAAAAGAAAAAATAAAACAAAAATAGGCTCTAATACTACTTTGTACATCCTGAATCAAGTGCCACACACCATATCCCTAAGCTAGTCGGTCACATGACCTCAGGCGCAACACCCCATATAGAAAAAAACTACACATGATGGTATGATATATAGATCATGGAGAAACTATACCATCATTTCTCAGAGAAAATACACAATTAGGGAATATGAAACAATTACATAATAACATGTAACCTTAACCTAAAATATCTAGTATTAAAAGATGAAAAAAATAGAAATAAAATATCAATACTAAAAAAGAAAATATTCCATGACATTGTTAATGTAGTTTTTATAAAATGAAACAAAAAATAATGGCACAGAAGAATCCCCCAAGTGGGTCCCAAACCTCATCAGGTTCCATAAACTATGCTCTATCTCGACCCAACTATATAACACATGGCATTTTCTCTTATACTATCCATAAAACCCAATGATTAATCGGGTACCGATTCGGAAGCCCAATTTGGGTATGAGTACAACTCAGAAAACCACAACCAATGACATATAAAATAATATAAATTAAACATCATGTGTATTAAGCTGTATAAATAAATAAATTCAATTCAAAAGTAAATAGTTATAACATTATTAATTAATATTTATTTAAGCACATAAACACCCATGCTCTTATAGAAACCCCTATTTGAATACCTTATTCTACTCATGTTGGATCCAGAGGAATATCCAAGGGATATCATATATCATTATCCCATTTTACCATGATTTAATTCATACTTGAATTCACATGTTACCATTCATACATCACACAATAGAATGAACATGTTCCCATTCATTAATCTAAAACTAAATGAACATGTTACAATTAATTCCATAGATATTGGAATGGCCATGTTTATATTCCTTATTTCACAACTAAATGAATATGTTACGAGTCACAACATCACAATTAGAATTTCCATGTTCCAAGTATTTATTTTCAACTAAATGACCATGCTAGAAATTATAACACATAATTAACCAAATAATTAACTATCCACATCAATTATATTACTAATTCAATAATTATTTAAACATGTATGTTGCATTATTTAACACAACAATAAACTGTTCACAACAATAAAATTAATTAGGTTAATAATTAACTAACCACATTAATTCCTCTAGTAAATTCAACAATTAACTAATTATATATAATTTAACAAAAATTCAACAGTTATTTAATCACATAAATTACCTTAATTGATCAGCAATTTAATTAAGTTCATCGAACACATTAATTAACTCATTAAATAATTAATCATTATCCAAAGACTCAAAATCCCATAAAAAATTCCAAAATTTATTATCTTACTCACAATATCAATACTCCATAATTAATTCCACAATTAATTATCTTAATACCAAAATCTCAATATCTCATAATTAATTCATCAATTAATTATCTTAAATTAAAAATATCTATATCTCATAATTAATTATAAAATATATTTTTCCAATAAAAATATCAAATTATCATTGTCAATTATACAATAAAGTATCTCAAAATCTATAATTCTCAAAATCCCCAATTCCACAACCCATTAATTAATTAATTATACAAAATAATTAATTATAAAAATTAAATTATTTAATCAAGAACATAATTTATAAAAATTTATTGGAAATTATATAGTTATACAATTTTAATATAAATAATGAATTTTTTATTTGAATTATATCCTACTGACATTAATTTTTTAATTACTGATCACCCTGTGGAAATCCCCCATAGTTGATCCACACAATGATGTAGAACGAGATCCTAATCTAAAACCATAAATCAATATTGAATAGATAATGTTATCTTAAATGAATATATATCTAAAATATAAGATCTATATCTAAAAAAATATGTCTAGATGAAAAAAAAATAGTAAGAACAAACCCTTTCTATAATAAGAGATGATTGGAGAATGAATTTGGAAAAAGCGGCATTAGATCCTCTTACCAGGATGGGCGAATATCTTCAATTTTAGATTAAAAACACAAATAATAGAGGTTGGGAAGGATTATAATCCATCATGGAGGATCCAATCTCATGAAAAAATCATCTATGGTATGATGGGATCGGGGGGGGGGGGGTCCAAATATGAGTTAAATTGGGGGTTCTGGTGATTATACAATAATATATTCATGCGATTTAAAAAGTCACCCCTGATTAGCTGGGAAGGGAACATGGTTTTCGCTAACAATGTGCCTAAACCTTTGACTCTATTACAGGGGTTCATGTTCTCCTCTAACATTTTGGAGGTTTTGAAAAACCCTGATTCAATATTGTAATTTCCCTCTGTCTAGGGTTTCACGATTTTCTAGGCTGGGGCACATGGTCAGGGCAAACCATGCAACAACCATGTACTATGCTTATCCATTCATATTTTCCCAATTTTTACCCAAAAACACCCTATGGTAAAACCTAACCAAATTATACTCAAATAATGGAAAACAAGAACACATGAAATTAATACTGAGACACCTTTAGAAAAAGTCAGGATCTAACAAAAAAATTCCCTTCATGGGGATAAGTATATAGACAATATATTCCTTATTCCTTGTTTTTAAAAACACCTAAGTAAATGAAAATTATTACACAATAATAATCTATAATTAAGTATGTATAGATATTTAATTTAGTATCTATTAACATTACTTCATGAAATCAAAATTTCATAATGTTAGTTTTGATATATACGCATGGAATATAATATGAACCAAATATTACCATGAAAAAACACTAAAAATAACAACAAGTTTAGGTTTAGTAACATGGATTAATATATTTGGGTAAGACACCATACAAAGAGATATATCTAATCATAAGAAAAGGATAATAATTAACATCAGTACAATAGTGTAATAGAACACATCATTACAATCACATACCACTATGGGAAAAACCAATGATATATATCATTTAACATTACTATATAGTGTATCTCACACATTGATGTGTAAGGATTTTTCATACATCCTAACTTATTTCCGAAACTTCTATGTTGTTGTTTCCCACCTATACGTGAGAGTAAAATTGATTTATTTCAATACTAAACTCAGAAATATTAAGAGTTATATTAATTTTCCAGAGTTATTTGATTCCAAAATCATGTCAATGGTCAGATGTTGGGATGTCAATAAAATCAAATAATAAACATATGTTATCACAGGAATAATAATTTTGAGAAATCATTATAATTTTCCAATCCAAAAGGTATAACCAATCTGAATTTAGATCAATCATGTATAAATTGGGTTAAAAATATTATATTATTTTATCGTTTGAAAATAACTAAATTTAATGCATGCTATATGTTTCCAATCTTTATACATAATTAATACATGATTCTATTGATAACATGGATAATAAACCAATATTACCACATTTTTAGAAACAAAAAAATTTGTGTACGTCAATTGATATTTCATAATATTAAATATACTCAATAAACACTTTAAAATTATGATATGACATCATAGAAATATATAAAAATAACAATATTTTAACCCTTATTTGGAATATTTTTCAAAAAAATAAATAAATAAATAATTTTAATTATCCAATAAAATATTTCAAGAGGGTATTTTCAAAAAAAATATAAAAATATAATTTTTTAGGTTTTAATAGTATATCATAGATACATAAAAACACATCATAACCTCTTATAAATATGTAGTACCATGTAGATATCCTACTTTCCAAATTCATGTCCCATTTCACAAATTAATGCCCATTAAGTGGATGGTCATTCTCACTTATTTTGCATAGGTCTTGATAGAGACCCCATACCTCTATGATGCGGTTGTCATAAGAATTAAAATTAGTATAGATATAATACACCATAATGACCCTTAGAGTGGATGGTATACTTATGTAATAAAAACCATTCTATTACATTCTAAATTCATGATTCTTTTTATTTAATATAAATTAAATAATACAATTCATAAAATAATTAAATTATATTAAGTAATTTAGTTTTATAGGTTTTAAACGACTTCATTGATTAGTATCATTATTTTATAATTTCCCTCGATGAAAAGGAATGAATATATATTCTTGATAAATTGATCCCTAATAAACATATGGAATATATCATTTAATTTAATAGTCATGATCATAGAAATAATTTTTATTACAATTTATATTTTTTTAATTGATTTTATTTATAATAATTCAAAACTTTCAATAATAATCTTGAATCTAGGTATATTAAACATGATTGATCACATAAAATCACCCAACCTCAATATCATGCCTAATAACTTTTTAAATCCTTTGATGTTGTGTTTTCATAAAAAATGTTTTGAAATGAGACTTTAAGTGTTCCCATCAACTAGTTACATTTTTTAGACATACGAAGGAGTTAACAAAAATAGATTAAATAACTTTACTCCCAAATTAATTTTTTTTAATCAAAAAATTTATCATCGATTGTTTTTATAGAGGGTTTAGTTGTAAAAATATTTATACCTTTTTCATTGTAGGGACCATGTCTATGAAAATCATTTTTTACCTTTTACAAAAAAACCTTATTGTCATTTGAATTATTTAACATAAAATTCCATCTAGGAATTATATTTTAAAAAATAAATTAGATGAAAATTTTAAAATATGTAATAATAAGAATTAAAGGGTAGGTTATCTAAAAATATAAAATTATACACCATCATAACAAAGATATAGAGTATTTCCAATTCCCTTATATAAGTTATTTCATTTTATTAAATTGAAGTATTTTTATAATTTCTATAAATTAGAGTAGCTTTATTAATCAATATACCAAAACCAATATAGAATAATGAGCCTTCAATTTAAGTGAATGACCCAGGTAAAAATCTACTGTAACATTTTGTCACATCTATACTTAAAAATGTATTTTTTTTTTCAAAAAACCACATGGGTTGTATATTTTCATATTTGACTAATTGAATCACTGGATGGCCTTATATATATAAATAGATATCTTCTTCATATTATATCACTAATAAAGCAACCAAGAATTCTTGTATATCTTATATCCCCTACCAAATATATTACAAATTATGACATGAGATTCATTTAAAAATTTCATATTTGACTCACGGATTTTTAAAATGCATAATCTTTTTTAAACCACTTTAATATTTGTGTATTAGATTTAAAATTATTAAAAATAGAATTTTAAACAACATTGATTCTCTTTTTCATCCCAATGTAATCATTTCTGTTCTTTTTATCTTATCTAAATGGTGTTTGTTTTAAAATGAGATGAGAAATAAATGATGGTATTACTGACCTTATGATTATTAGGAACACCATTACTAGATTATGAATCATAGGGTCTTTCCTAGTCTTGTTTATTGACTATGTCTTGTAATCCTTCCTACATAAGTCATTTAATACCATTTTATTTTTATAATACTTGAATGAATTATGTAATCAAAATCATTAAGAACTTTAATCCACATATTTTACATAATGTGTAAATATATATAGGTTATTATATTCTTTAAACATTTTTTTCCAAAAAATATCTTGTAAAATATTCTACAATGTGAAAATAAAACCATATAATTAGCATATAAAATTATTACTTCATTTAAAAAAATTGTATTTTCATTATTTTTTCATTAGACTTTAGTTTTCACAATGGATATGATATTTCCTATTTAATTTTCATTAGGATATATCTAACACCAATTTTAATAGAATCACTATAGTTTGAAAATAATTCTCATCTCAAAGTTATGATCCATAAAGGTGTATCATCCATCCTATATAATATATATGTAAATATCTCCTCTTATTATATATTACTAATAAAATTATTTAAATTTAGTACTAACTAATTAAATGGGTTTATTAATTGAGATTAATATTATAACAACCCTTCTATTTATTTTGCATTTTGAAAAAATTTATTACATAAAATTGAACTTAATATAACTCAAAATGTTTAGAGGCCTAGTTTCATTGGGAAATTAGGTTCATTACATAACAACATAAAAAATACAATAAAAATATACTTATTGAAAAATTATTTAACATGATAAAAATGTTCCTTCATATTTTACACTGCATGGGATAAACCGAGGGAATACATATGATATGGGTGAGCTAAAAATACCAGTAAAGAAATAAACAAGGAATAACATGATGAATAAAATACATGTTAGACAATAGGTATATTAATAGATCATAAAAGGGACCGGAATAACAAGGAATGATATAACAGGCTAATCATAACATGGTATATGTGGAAAAAACATAAAACAATCCATCATAAATACATCGAGGATGAACATTAAAGGAACACATGGAAGACAAAGTTCCATAATGAAATCAATTAAAACCCTATCCTGAAATGACCTACGATGATACTAATCATTACCCAATGCATCAGAGTGCTATCAGGGTGAACCCTTCATGGTCATTTCATTTTCTTGATTAAGTGTGCCACGTAGATCATAAAAATGGAATCATTCAAGCAAATAATTTATTAAATGAACAAGAAATGTAAAATATGTACATATAAGTCTAGAATAAATAAGTATATGTGAATAAATGTTAACAACATTGATAGATAAATTCATATAGTATTTATTACACAATTACTTTGGTATGGAATAGTATGGTACAATTTTGACAACATAACTAGGTCATATAGAAGTTAAGAAAAACAAGTTGATGAGATATAAAGGGATATATCACCATTTATATAGGAAATTAAAAATAATTTGGATATTTAATAACATATCTTATCATAGGAAAAAGTAAAATTATAAGACATAACATAAAATGAATTCTTGATAAAAGAATAGGGTGAAAGATTCCTTACAGAATATTAGCATATTATTGGATTAGGTAAGGGTAAAAATGAGAGAAACTAAATGGTAAATAATTCTAATAAATCTAAATCGATAATATGATAATGATATCAATTTAATTACAACATATCCCACTGAAATTATTTAGGATAACTTCAAATGAATTTTCTTAAATTTAAGAAAATAGAGGAAGGTGAAGATATCTTACATAGTGTGTGATCCGAAAGGTTTTGGAATGAAACTTGGGTGCTTGGGGGGCCTCTTGGGAGGGATCCAAGTAGTCAAGGGAAGATGGTTGACATCAATGAAGTAATTTTAGTGAAGATAAATTGGATATTGTATTGGTCTAAATTTTAAAGGAGCAGATTTTTTTATATAAGTTTGGGAATTATCATTAAAAATATTCAAAACCACAAACCACTAAATGGGTTTTCCCATGGTTTATACCAAAGGGTATTTTTAAAATTATTTTATAATTATGTGGTCTGAATAAAATAGTATATTACCATTACTTAGGTGGAGGTGATTCAGACTTTCAGTGAGGTGAATTTAAAATCCTAAAATATATTATTAGTCGTGGAGGATTCATTATGGCATTATCAAATCAATCAGATAAACCTAAAATAAATTTAAATTAAATGAAAACGTGTACTTCACTAAGGATACGTTTTATAGTATTTTTTACAACACTATTGGGCCATTATGATTTCATAAAACACACTATATAATTATATGGTATTTAATTTGTACCCAAAAATTCTGTTGTCTCAGAAAATTTTGAAAATTTCACTGATGGATAATTTCAACATCCTTATTCCAAAAAAAATATTTAATTTATCTAAATAATTTTATAATACATGAATATTAAATTATAAAATAAAAATAGATAGTTATAGAAAATTTACGGGTTTTTGTCAATGAGAGATTCCAAACCCCAATAAAAAAATACATTTGAGTCAATGAAAATTGAATGATATTTTATATATAATAAAATTAATTTAATAATAATATTTTTTGAAAATATTATTTAGTTTTAAAATCCAAGAATTCATAAATATATAATTCTTAATTTAACTTGAATATGAACCAAAATTACAATTTGTGATTTATAAATAATTTATATTGTATCAATAATAAGAAGAAAATATATTCATTATTCTATAAAAATAATATACATATTATTATTTCTATGGTCTCCATACTTATACATTTATCACAAATTTATACACCCTAAGAGTAAGGTGTGTGATGGTGGGGTTGTCATGGGGTCGTTCAATGAACATGGTTTGGGTTGTGATCTTGATGAACTTGAAATTATACCACAATGGGATTAGATCATGCTTATTTTGTTGGAACTAAGCGTGGTATTGGTCTATGTAAAATCCTAGAAATGTAATCTCTCTATTAATATCCAATAAATTGGTTTCATTGGGTACGATCCAACTAGTTGAGGCCATAACATCATTTGTCTTTACTAAAAGATTTAATTGAAACAATATATTTATACAAATAGTGTGATCAATATTCTTTAAAAATATTATAAATGGTAAATATTCTTAATGATCATTTAAATCCAATTGGATATAACAAAACAAAATAAGTGTATGGTATTTCTATATCCAAAATAAATTAATAAAATCAAAAAGATAAATTTCATTCATAGAAGTTTAATTAATTAAAATCTTCCACCTATTAAAAATTTTTCCATCAAAATTTCATTATCCCACACATAAAAGTGATTTGGTTAACTCTACTTCATCACCTATTCTAGTTCTCATGTTTCTTCTTCAAACTAATGGTTTCTTCATAATACTTTGATGTGGGTAATTAACTTATTTTTTAGAAAGTTTTATCTATGATATAAGATCTTCACCGGATTCACCATGTAGGAATTGTAATTTTCTAATGGTACCACCTCTTTATTTTTTACACTGCAGGGTTTTAGTATGTACTTTATCAAGAAGGATACATGGAATACATCATGTAATTTAGACAGGATCGGTGGGTGTGCTAGTCGATAGGATACTAATCTGATAAGATCATGGATCTCAAAAGGTCCAATGTAACTATTACAAAGCATTCCATTATTCCAAAATTTTATCACTATTTTCCAAAGAGATTTTTGGAGGAATACCATATCTTCAACATCGAAATATTGGTCACGTCGATGATTTTCATCATAGATCTTTTTCGAACTCTAGGTATCCTTAATGTGATGTTGAATGGTCGTAGACATTTCCACCATCTCTATAACCATTTAAAGACTTAGAAGTCTTTATTTCCCATCTTCATACCAAAATTCTAGTATTCTGCACCTCTTCCCAGAAATTAATTAACATGAATCTATTTGTACTATCAAGTGGAAACTATCATTATAGTAGAGCTTTACCAAATGAATATGTTGGTCACATATACATTTGAAGTCCACTGAGAAAGTTATAAACATGTACTGAAGTTATTGGATAGTCTTCCTAGACTGGATATTAGTTTGACCGATATTAGTGGAACAGAAGTTCAGCTAAGATTTTAGATAATTCAGGAGACCTTTCCAAAACATAGAGGTGAATCATCGATCTTGATAAGATAGAATTGATAGTGGTACTTCATGCACCCTTGACACTTCTCTAATGTACATATGTTCCAATTGATCCAGTAATAAATCTTCTGAAATCACAATGATGTTTGTTGTATATGAAATATAATACACAAAAACCGAGATAATATTGTTTTTCATGGATTCCTTTGAATGTTTAGTGACAATTTTAAAATTGATGTTTTCCCATTTCCATGTTTTTATTGTTAATACTTTCATTATCCACATAGACATCTTACATTAATCTTTTACATAATAACATACCTAGCACAATGATGTACATTTAAAAATATTATAATTCATGTTGTCCCACCAATACTCTTTTAGGAGATCCAAATATATCTTTATGTTTCCTGAGTTAATGCAGAAAGTCCAACTATGTGGATCATCTAATATATCAATCTTTATCTTAGGATTTTATTGTACACATACTCTTCACCCAAATCTCACAGTTATTTCATCATTAACTTTGAAATCTGGGAATTTACCATTTTTTATTACTTCTATTTTGTTTTAAATTCTCACATCATCTTTTTGAGCATCCATTATGGTCTCAAGAAGAAAAGGTTGATAAATAATTTACAGAAGGATTGATGATGTTCCTTTGATTATTATTTCCTCGTCCATCCTCTTTAAATCTATGAAAACTAGATCCTTATCAATTTATATTGATGATAGAAATGCCAGATCCATTCTACTTATAACATCCACAACATTTTTCTCTTTCCTAGGATGGTAGTGGATTGAGCCGATGTAATCCATGATGAGAACTAATGATATGCATTACAATATATTGATCTTTTTATATATGAGTATATATTTAATAATTTTTTGATCTTGTATATATATAAATCCTCTCACCAAAGAGATAATGACACCATATTTTCAATTTGAAGATCATAGTTGAAAACCCTAAATCATGCGTGGGAATTTATTTCCTATGAATTTATAACTTCCCTCATATATAAGCTATGAATTTTTCATTTTTCAACAACACACATCCCAATCCACTCTTTGATGCATTGCTGAAAATTTCAAAAATTACCCCACTTGTGGTTAGTGTGAGAATAGGGGTTGTGATAGCCTGTATTTAAACTCCATGAAGCATTCTTCATATTCAATATTACTATAAATTTTACTCCCATCTAAGTAATCTTGGTAAGAGGTTTTGAAAATCGTGAGAAATTTTTCACAAATCAGCGATAATATCTAGCTACCCAAAGAAAATTATTGTTATCTGTCATATATGTTGGCATTAGAAATCCTTTAATTTCTTTTGTCTTTTAAGGAACCACAAATATACCATTTTTGTGATGATATGCCCAAAAAATGATACATCATTCAACTAGAACTCACACATGTTGAACTTTTCATAGAGATTCTCCTTTCACATTGTTTTTGAAATAGTGCTCAGATTATCCTCATAGTCGTCATTGGTTTTGGAATATATTATAATATCATCGATAAATACTACAATGAATTTTTTAGATAATCTCTAAAGACTCTATTATAAGGTTCATGAATAATAATGGTGTATTAGTGGGTTCTAATGAAATCACTATGTACTCATAGGGCTTGTGCGTCATATAGAATGCAGTCTAGCATATATCCTACATATTCACCATAAATTGGAAATATTACAACCACAGATCTATCTTGGAAAAGTATTGTCGCCCCATAGCTGATCAAACAAGCCCACAATCCATGGAAAATGATTTTTTCCTTATAATGATCTTATTATGCTCACTATAATCATTGCATAGGAACATTGACCCATAAATCTTCTTGATGAAAAGGACTGGTGAACCCCATGGTGATGAAAATGGGCATAAAAATCCATTATCCATATTCTCCTATAGATATTTTGTAATGACCCGCCAATTCTCATTGGCTTGAGAGCTCAACGAGTCATTACTTGGCCTTAAGCGACATCACCAAGGTGCCAAAGGCTAGAAATAAATGCCGCAGGGTTTCTAATACAAGTTGGGGATGATTTACCATTTAGGAGATAACCCATAAACCAACCAACCAAAACTCAACATAACTACATAATGCATGAATAAAAGAGACACAACAGCAACAACTTGATTTATAACGACTACATCAAAGTACACAATAGCGAAAGACTGAAAAAAGTAATAAATGAACAGCGAATAAACAACCCAAGACTCTCAAGAGACTCCATGACTTCGTGCTCCACAAACTCCAAGCTCCACAACATCTTCCAAGCATCACCACCAACCACCAGTAATGAGATTCTTTGCCTTTACTTGTGTCCCATAAAACAGCATCTAAAAAAGCACCAAAGTGCCAAGGCAGGGGTGAGTATAAAACATAGTAGGTTTCCCCAATGACTTCTCTACTCACGCCACTAGGATAGAAGAGTTAGCAACATTTATATAAAAATAGTTTATATAAAACATTTTCACAAAAGCGGTTTATAACTAAATATAAACAAGTTCCAAAACCATTCACCACCAAAGGCATTCTAAGAGAAATCAAAACCAATATTTCCAACAAGTTATCTTTCCATAAAAAACCAAATAAGCATTCAAACCATTTCACAAGAATCCTTTTTTGGCATTTCCAACCATTTCACAAACCCGTGAAATCAACCATGCATGCTTCCTTATAACAGTTCCTTACTCACGAGCGGTCTCTCATCGATCTACCAAGTCGTCACATGGTAATTGTTCCCTATGTGCCATTACACCTTTGGCACCGATCACAAGGTCATATTTCGACCAAGCCTCGTACTTAAAGTCACCATGTGCCATTAAACGTTTGGCATGTCACGACCCGCCCTCAGGGTCCGTGCCGTGACTACCCCAAGCCCGCTTTCCATAGGCCAGGGGATGGCGACTAGAACCAAGGCGTAATTCCCGGTAAAAAGGGAAGTCATTGCCTTTGTAAAGTAAACAAACACCACAGAGTAACCAAGCGGAAAGTAAACACTAAGTAAAAACAGAGTACAACTGAAAGTGCGGAAAAGTAAATGGGCCAGTATGCAAACCCAAACTGAAAGTAAAGTACAACTCGAAAGGGAAAACAGCAACTGTAAAGTAAAAGCTGCAACACCGAGCTGTCCACTGGAAATCCCACCTGAAGGGTGGGTACAGATAGCTCCACTGCTCCTCGGGTCCCGCCGTCCGCTCCGAACACGTCCCGCCCAGTGGTCCACCTCTAGGTACCGTCCTGCTCTACAAGCCTCAGCCAAGATCAACGTTGTCCGTCGTCTGCAACCAACACAACGTAGTGCAGGTATAGCCCGTGCAGGGGTGAGTATAAACTACTCAGTAGGGACCCCGAGACCCCTGATGGTCTCCCAAAATCCACAAAGGATAAACCACAAAGGAAGATACAATCACGAAGTATCAACCGACACTGCTTAGGAATATGCCCATACATATACCTAAGTTATCAATTCCAATACGCTCCAACCTACGAGCCCAAGTAAAACTTGGTCCACACAGGAAAGTAAACGTATTCCACACAGGAAAGCAAAACGAAATCCACACAGGATAGCACAACTCAATCCACACAGGAAAGCAACAGGATTCAGCTCACACAGGTATATTTCTTCGAAAGACGATAAAGATGATCTCTGATCCATCTAAGTCGTCGGACCCACGAAGGATCGATAGGTAACTGAACCCTGCAAAGACCCACACAGGATCGGGCCCACACAGGACCTGTAGGCGCTGGTTCACACAGGACCGCTGAGCGCAAAGACCCACACAGGATCGGGCCCACAAAGGACCTGTAGCACTGATCCACGTAGGATCGCTGAGTGCTGTAGTCGTCATCGAATCCACACAGGATCTCTGTACTGTCGTTGTCGCAGTCATAGTAGCAGTAGCAGTAGTAGTAGCAGTCACAGTAACAATCGCAGTCGCAGCCAGCACTAGGGTTCCCGCACACATCAAGCTCGTTCAGGAGGGTCCGCTCCACGAGCCGAGAGGCTGATACATCAACTGTCACTAAGTCCAGAGTTGATGTATCAAAAAGTTCCATATCGTCAACAGGAACTCAACGCAACAGACGGCGCGTCGATCAGACGCCCGGTCTGAGAGTTATTGGCTTTTTCGTCCTAGGGGCCCGGTTGGTTTTTAAGGCAAAACTAACCCGACCGTACTCCACCTGCGTCCAAACCTCGGGCGGAGTATGCCAAAAGATCCGTCTCACTAAGAGGAACACAACAAAGCTGACGGCACGTCAATCGGACGTCCGTAGCTCAAGATATGAGCATTTCCGCTCCGAAGGCCCGGTTGGTTTCGTGAAGGAACCAACCCAGCCGAGCTCAAAGTATTCCGAAACTTTGAGTGAGATATACCAAATCGACCGCCTCGATCCAAGGATCGCATTTCCGCTGACTGCTCATCAATCGGAAGTCTGTGGCTCAAGATATGGCCAAAAGACCGAAGTCGTCTCGAAAACGGGGGGTCCGGGTCTGGGCCGACCCGGCCCGACCCCCCCTGGGTCGGCCCGAACCGAGTCGACACGAACAGGGTTGACCCAACTCGGGTCCGACCTGGCCCGGACGGCGGTGCGGCGGCGCGGCCTGGCGCCGCTCGGTTCGACGCGCGGCGGGCAAGGCCCCCGCTTCTTCTTAGGTGGCGGTGCGGCTTTTAGCCGCGCCTTTGGAGAAACCGGCCCCCCTCGTGGGGGCCTACCATGAGGGAAACGGGGGGCCGCCTGACCCCCTTTATGAAACCAGCCCCACTCATAATGGGGGGGGGAGCAATTAACCTGGCCGGGGGGATTTAATTCCCCCGGTCTTTCCCCTTCCGGTCGGCCCGACCTGGCTGGCCTGTTCTTCTTCAACGGACCGGCAAAGCCGGTCCCCTTTTCGGCTTCCGACGCCGGCGGCCCGGCTGGCCGCCGGTCTTCCCGTTTCGCAGCGGCCCGGAACCGGCCACTGTGTTCGTCGTCCGGCACGGTGCGACGGCACCGCGCCCCTCCGCCGCGGTCCCGTTCCGGCCCCGGCGCCTTCGGTTCCCTTCGACGCGGCGCGACAGCGTCACGTTCTTGGTAATCGTTCCACGGCACGGCGCAACGGCGCCGCGCAATACAACCGTGCGAATTTCCGCGTGGTGCGACGACACCACGCCATCTCGTTCATTCACAAGGAAAATCATAATAATCAAGGACAAGGGAGGGGGAATTCGGCCATGTTTGTGTGGTCCGACCGCTTCCCTCTCGTTAGACGATATCACATAAATATTTATCCACAAGATTATCATGCTAGAACCAAGAACGAGAGTAAATAAATAAACAACAACAACCCCTACCTCGGTTTCAAGTACAATGACCGTCAAAGACCCGCGGAAGACAACGTCGCGGAGGTCGGGCGTAGCGGTAATCGTTCGTTAAATCCTTTGACGAAGAGGTACGTCCGAAGAGGTACGTCGTTGGCGAATCTTCGTATGCCGACGAAGGAAGTCCGAGGAGGAAGCGGCGTTCCCTTTCGTTGACACGGAAGACGTCGTCGATCTTCGGAAAAAACCGGCTATGAAGAAGAGAGGAGTGGCGTTCTTCGTCGGAGCTCGAAGGTTCTTCGCGTTCTTCGTCAAGGTTGAAGAAGAAGGAGGAGAACCCAAAATCCTCTCAATAAGGCTAGAGAAATCTAACCAAATAAAATAAGTTAGAGTCTTATTTTATTCACACACTTAACAAATTGAATTTCAAAGGTTTGAAATTCAAATAAAATAACTCCAAATTAATTAACAAGTTGTCATGTCATTTAAAGAGGGGTTAAAGGGAGTTTTGAGGGAAGATGAAAAGTCAGGGTTCGTGTGGTCCCCACCACACTTAATCCTCTCAAGGGAGGTTAAGTGGGTGTGCGTCCCACCCCTAACTTCCTTTGAGAGGAGTTAACCAACAAGATAAAAATAAAAAGTGTTTCCACATTTTTATTTAACTTCTTATAATTTCTCCCAAAAACTAACTTTCGTCCCGCAATAAACACAACCTCGGAAAAGGTCCCCTTAAGCGAATATCTACGCTGCGAGTTCATCGGTGCCCTCAGAATTTGATTCCGGGCACCGGTTCAAATGTTAGAAAATCCCGCTCGTTCGTTCACAGAACGTACCCGAGCCAATCTTCGGAAATTGATTCCGGGCACTCCGGGCCTCGGAATCATGTGCCGTCAGAAACCGCGCCCTTGTAAAATTCCAAAGAAAATTAAGAAAAAATTTCCCATGAATTTTACGGGTCTTTACATTACTCCCACCTCAGGGCTTTACATCCCCGTAAAGATACATAAAAAACTAGGGAAACAAATGAGGGTACTGAGCACGCATCTGAGCCTCCCACTCCCAAGTGCTCTTCTGGAGATTCCCGTGCTGCCATCTGATGCGCACAAGAGGAATTGATCACCCACGTAGGACCCGCTCCTGTCGATCCGCTATCTCCACTGGGACCTCCGTAAAAGTCTCCCCATCGTCGATGTCAAGCTCCCCATATTCAATGATGTGCTTCGGGTCGTGCACGTACCTCCTCAGCTGAGATACGTGGAAGACATCGTGCACCCGGTGCAACTGAGGTGGTAGAGCCAGGCGATAAGCCACCTCGCCAATCCTGTTGAGGACCTGGAAAGGTCCGATGAAGCGCGAAGATAACTTGCCGCCTCGGCCAAATCTCCGTATACCACGTCGAGGTGAGACCCTCAAGAAGACGTGGTCGCCATCCTCGAACTCTAGTGGCCTCCGCCTCCTGTCAGCGTATGACTTCTGCCGGCTCTGAGTTGTCCTCATCCACTCCTGGATGACCTGGACCTTCTCTGTCGTGCCCTGGACCATCTCCGGTCCCACAAGTGCTGACTCCCCTGGGTCTGTCCAGCACAAAGGAGATCTACAAGGTCGGTCGTACAACGCCTCGTATGGTGCCATCCCGATGGTGGAGTGGTAGCTGTTGTTGTCAGCAAAGTCCACCAAGGGTAGGTGGTCCTCTCATCTACGACCAAAGTCGAGGACACATGCGCGGAGCATATCCACGAGAGTCTGAATGGTCCTCTCAGTCTGACCATTCGTCTGAGGGTGAAAGGCTGTTCTCAGACGTAGCTGTGTCCCGAACGCCTCCTGTAACCCCTTCCAAAGCCGAGAAGTAAAGCGAGCATCTCGATCGGAGACGATAGATGATGGCACGCCGTGGAGCCGCACAATCTCCTGAACGTAGAGATGTCCCAATCTCTCCACTGAGCCCTGCTCTCTGATGGGTAAGAAGTGTGCCGACTTGGTGAGTCGGTCAACAATCACCCAGATGGAGTCGTGACCTCTAGAAGTGCGTGGAAGTACAGTCACGAAGTCCATAGATAACCCGTCCCACTTCCACTCCGGGACCTCCAAGGGCTGTACCAAGCCTGTTGGTACCTCATGCTCTGCCTTCACCTGCTGGCAGGTGAGGCATCGAGAAACGAACTCTGCCACAGCCTTCTTCATGCCCGGCCACCAGTGCTGTCGTCTGAGATCCTGGTACATCTTCGCCACTCCAGGATGTACCGCCAAAGGAGAAGTGTGAAACTCTCTCAGCACCTCCTCTCGCAAAGCGACTGGTACCATGGTACGTTCTCTGAAAAGGATGTCGTGCTCTTCTCCAAGGGAGAAACCATCAGGTGCCTGTCCCGAGGATATCTGTACACACTGTGTCTCACAGTCAGCGTCCTCTCGCTGTGCCTCTCTGACCCGCTGCAGTAGTGGAGGGGTGACTATGAGAGACTGAAGGAAAGCTGCTTCATCTATATCCACGAAGGATATCTGCAAAGAGGCTAGCTGCTCTGTCTCCTCCTCAAGTAACTGAATGCCCGTCCTCCGGCTGAGGGCATCAGCTACTACGTTCCCCTTCCCAGGAGTATAGACTATCTCAAAGTCATAGTCCTGGAGGAACTCGAGCAATCACCGCTGTCTCAGGTTCAGGTCCTTCTGTGAGAAGATATACCTGAGACTCTGATGATCAGAAAAGACTGTAAAGCGCTCGCCCATAAAATAGTTCAACCATGTCTTCAGAGCGAAGACCACCGCTGCCAACTCCAGGTCATGGGTAGCGTAGTTCTGCTCATGTGGCCTCAGCTGTCGTGATCCATAGGCAATCACTGCCCGCTCCTGCATCATAACACATCCAAGTCCGGTCCCTGATGCATCGCAGTAAACTACGTACCCTACTCCCTCCTCAGGCAACCTCAAGATAGGTGCGCTAGTCAATCTCTGTCTCAGCTCCTGGAAGCTCTGCTGACATCTGTCTGACCACACGAAGGGTTTCCCCTTCCTCTTTAACGTACAGAAAAGCTGCAAAGATTTATCCTTTGCCGAAAAGTGAAATCCGGTCTCATCCCCTGGATGAACCATGTTCCTTGCCTAATACAGTCAATCCTGTCATGATTAGTTAATTCATGGCATGGATGACGTCGTAAGGCCTCGACGCTTCGACCAAGAGATCCAACCGTTAATCTCGCCTCCAAGGGTTGAGTCACACTATCGGCATCAGTGTGTGGTCACTGGGTTTCCTCCAGTAAGAATCTCGCAAGTGAGGGTCAAGTCAATAGTTTTTAATTGGCACCTCTTAGTAAAAAAACAAAAGACAAGAAAACAAAAGTCACCAAGGAAAGTAACTTTTATTAATTCAACTTAAAGTACAAGGACACAAGGAAACACAAACTACAAAGATAGAGGCATTAAGTGAAAAGGCCTCTATGCCTGGAGCTAGTCCCTCACTAGTCCACCCGCTTCTGGAGCTCCATGATCGTAAGCTTCAGCTGCCTGAAGCTGTGCTCTCCCCTGAGGTCGGGGTGGACCTCCTGGTGGTGGTGGTGGTAGAGCCTCAAAGCGTCGCCCACCACCTACTGCTCGGCCAGCTCCTATGCCTCGTCCGCCTCCTCCCTGCGGACCACCATGGTCGACCCTCTACCTCTGCCTCGGTGGTCCCTAAATCATCTGCTGCTCCTCAGCATGGCGGGTCGGGCAGTCACGAGCCATGTGGCCCTGCCCGCCACACGAGTAGCACTGCCTGCCTCTCGAAAGACTGGCTCCTCGCTGTGTGCCCCGCACTGCTAAGCCAGTGTCCTGAGGTCATCTGCCTGAAGGTCTGGACTACCTGAACCCCTGATTCATCCGTCGACTGCCTACTGCAGATGACTCTGCCACGTGCCACCCTGCGGTGGATCTCGGCGCTGGTGTAGACTCACCAAGGAAGCTCTCGATCAAAAGGGCCCTCTCCAGTACTCCTGTCTGAGTCGGTATGCTGAGGGAGATCAGCGATGCCCTGATCTCGTGTCTCAAACCATGCTCGAAGGTCCGGGGCCGGAAGAATGGGTCTCGTACCATGTCGGTCGAGTAGCGCGAGAGATCGGTAAATCTCGCCGAGTACTGAGCGACCGTCATGCTTCCATGCCGCAGCTGAAGAAGCTCCTGGATACGCACCGCACGAAGGGTGGCTGGGACGAACTCCGAGCGGAAGAGGCTCTCAAAGTCCTTCCATAGAAGAGATGCCTCATCGTTCACCTGGAGCATCAAGCTCCACCATCGTCCTGCTGCTGCGTGTAGTAGGCTCGCAGTGAGGATCACCATGAGGTCTGCTGGTGTCCTCACTAGCCTAAACACACATACCACTGCCTCCAGCCAGTCCATGGCTGCCTGGGGAACCGTCTCCCCGCGAAACCTGGGTGGTCTCTGGCGCTGAAACTCATGCAGTGCGCTGAGGCGACGTGCATCATCAGCGGCTGGTGCTGGAAGTATCGGAGGCTCGACGGGTAGAGCTACCGCTGGTGCCACTACTGATAAAGGGCCCTGTACCGAAGCCTCGTCGCTCGGTGGGCTGTCGTCACACTCGACTCTCGGAACCCTAGCTGGCTGCCGTCGTGGGGCCATCCTGAAAAGGAAACATGTGTGCCACGGTCAGAACAATATACCTGGTGAGCTGATATAAAGTAATCACAAAGAAAACTTTGAAACACACACGCAATCAATGTTTTCGTGCATTAAGTCGGAAATCAGAAGTCAGGGTCCTAGTGTACGGATACGTCGGCCGCCGCACCAACACTGGACTCCCTGGACTGATAACCACACTCAATACGCTAAACATTATTGCTTCACATAGAAAAGATCAGAGTTTGCGGTAGAACCGAACTCCTCTGATACCAATTTGTTACGACCCGCCCTCGGGGTCCGTGCCGTGTCTACCCCAAGCCCGCCTTCCATAGGCCAGGGGCTGGCGACTAGTAGCAAGGTGTAATTCCTGGTAAAAAGGGAAGGCATTGCCATTGTAAAGTAAAAAAACACCACAGAGTAAGCAAGCGGAAAGTAAACACTAAGTAAAAACAGAGTACAACTGAAAGTGCGGAAAAGTAAATGAGCCAGTATACAAACCCAAACTGAAAGTAAAGTACAACTCGAAAGGGAAAACAACAACTGTAAAGTTAAAGCTGCAACACCGAGCTGTCCACTGGAAATCCCACCTGAAGGGTGGGTACAGATAGCTCCACTGCTCCTCGGGTCCCACCGTCCGCTCCGAACACGTCCCGCCCAGTGGTCCACCTCCAGGTACCGTCCTGCTCTGCAAGCCTCAGCCAAGATCAACTCTATCCGTCGTCTGCAACCAACACAACGTAGTGCGGGCATAGCTCGTGCAGGGGTGAGTATAAACTACTCAGTAGGGACCTCGAGACCCCCAATGGTCTCCCAAAATCCACAAAGGATAAACCAAAAAGGAAGATACAATCACGAAGTAACAACCGACACTGCTTAGGTATATGCCCATACATATACCTAAGTCATAAATTTCAATACGCTCCAACCTCCGAGCCCAAGTACAACTCATTCCACATAGGAAAGTAAACGTATTCCACACAGGAAAGCGAAACGAAATCCACACAGGATAGCACAACTCAATCTACACAGGAAAGAAACAGGATTCAGCTCACGCAGGTATATTTCTTAGAAATACAATAAAGATGATATCTGATCCATCTAAGTCATCAGACCCACGAAGGATCAATAGGTAACTAACCCCCGCAAAGACCCACACAGGATCGGGACCACACAGGACCTGTAGGCGCTGGTTCACACAGGACCACTGAGCGCAAAGACCCACACAGGATTGGGCACACACAGGACCTGTAGCCCTGATCCACGTAGGATCGCTGAGTGCTGTAGTCATCGTCGAATCCACACAGGATCTCTGTACTGTCGCCGTCGCAGTCATAGTAGCAGTAGCAGTAGTAGTAGCAGTCACAGTAACAGTCGCAGTCGCAGCCAGCACTAGGGTTCCCGCACACAACAAGCTCGTTCAGGAGGGTCCGCTCCACGAGCCGAGAGGCTGATACATAAACTATCACTAAGTCCAGAGTTGATGTATCAAAAAGTTCTGTATCGTCAACAGGAACTCAACGCAACAGACGACGCGTCAATCGGACACCCGGTCTGAGAGTTATTGGCTTTTTCGTCCTAGGGGCCCTGTTGGTTTTTAAGGAAAAACCAACCCGACCGTACTCCACCTGCATCCAATCCTCGGGCGGAGTATTCCAAAAGTTCCGTCTCACTATGAGGAACACAACAAAGCTGACTACATGTCAATCGGACGTCTGTAGCTCAAGATATGAGCGTTTCCGCTCTGAAGGCCCGGTTGGTTTCGTGAACGAACCAACTAGGCCGAGCTCAAAGTATTCCGAAACTTTGAGTGCGATATACCGAATCGACCGTCTCGATTCAAGGATCACATTGCCACTGACGGCTCGTCAATCAGAGTTCTGTGGCTCAAGATATGGCCAAAAGACCGAAGTCGTCTCGAAAACGGGGGGTCCGGGTCCGGCCGACCCGGCCCGACCCCCCCTGGGTGGGCCCGAACCGGGTCGACCCGGCCGTACCGGAGGCGCGGCGGCGCGGCCTGGCGCCGCTCGGTGCCATGCGTGGGGGGCAAGGCCCCCGCTTCTTCTTAGGTGGCGGTGCGGCTTTTAGCCGCGCCTTTGGAGAAACCGGCCCCCCTCGTGGGGGCCTGCCTTGAGGGAAACGGGGGGGCCGCCTGCCCCCCTTTATGAAACCAGCCCCCCCCCCCTCATAATGGGGGGGCAATTAACCTGGCCGGGGGAATTTAATTTCCCCGGTCATTGCCCTTCCGGTCGGCCCGACCTGGCCGTCCGGTTCTTCTTCAACGGACCGGCAAAGCCGGTCCCCTTTCCGGCTTCCGACGCCGGCGGCCCGGCTGGCCGCCGGTCTTCCCGTTTCGCAGCGGCCTGGAACCGGCCGCTGTGTTCGTCGTCCGGCACGGTGCGACGGCGCCGCGCCCCTCCGCCGCGGCCCCGCTCCGGCGGCGGCACCTTCGGTTCCCTTCGACGCGGCGCGACGGCGTCGCGTTCATGATAATCCTTCCACGGCGCCGCGCAATACAACCGTGCGAATTTCCACGTGGTGCGACGGCACCACGCCATCTCATTCATTCACAAGGAAAATCATAATAATCAAGGACAAGGGAGGGGGAATTCGGCCGTGTTTGTGCGGTCCAACCCCTTCCCTCTCGTTAGACGATATCACATAAATATTTATCCACAATATTATCATGCTAGAACCAAGAACGAGAGTAAATAAATAAACAACAATAACCCCTACCTCGATTTCAAGTACGATGATCGTCAAAGACCCGCGGAAGACAACGTCGCGGAGGTTGGGCGTCGCGGTAATCGTTCGTCAAATCTGTTGACGAAGAGGTACGTCTGAAGAGGTACGTCGTTGGCGAATCTTCGTAAGCCGACGAAGGAAGTCCGAGGAGGAAGCGGCGTTCCCTTTTGTTGACATGGAAGACGTCGTCGATCTTCGGAAACAACCGGCTACGAAGAAGAGAGGAGTGGCGTTCTTCGTCGGAGCTCGAAGGTTCTTCGCGTTCTTCGTCAAGGTTGAAGAAGAAGAAGGAGAACCCAAAATCCTCTCAAGAAGGCTAGATAAATCTAACCAAATAAAATAAGTTAGTGTCTTATTTTATTCACACACTTAACAAATTGAATTTCAAAGGTTTTAAATTCAAATAAAATAACTCCAAATTAATTAACAAGTTGTCATGTCATTTAAAGAGGGGTTAAAGGGAGTTTTGAGGGAAGATGAAAAGATAGGGTTCGTGTGGGCCCCACCAAAATTAATCCTCTCAAGGGAGGTTAAGTGGGTGTGGGTCCCACCCCTAACATCCTTTGAGTGGAGTTAACCAACAAGATAAAAATAAAAAGTGTTTCCTCATTTTTATTTAACTTCTTATAATTTCTCCCAAAAACTAACTTTCGTCCCGCAATAAATGCAACCTCGGAAAAGGTCCCCTTAAGCGAATATCGGCGCTGCGAGTTCATCGGTGCCCTCGGAATTTGATTTCGGGCACCAGTTCAAAAGTTAGAAAATCCCGCTCGTTCGTTCACTGAACGTACCCGAGCCAAACTTCGGAAATTGATTCCGGGAACTCCGGGCCTCGGAATCAGGTGCCGTCAGAATCCGCGCTCTTGTAAAATTCCAAAGAAAACTAAGAAAAAATTTCCCTTGAATTTTACGGGTCTTTACATGGAATCGAGAACAAGGTCCTATTTCAACCAAGCCTCGTACAATGCAATATGAACACACACCACACAATACCAAAAATCCTGCCATGATCAACCTTTCAATAAAACACCTTTTATTGAAAACCATTTCCATCAAACCATGTGTGTTCAACCCATTCAAACCATTTCAATAAATCCACCCTTTCATTGAAAACCAATTTCATCAAAACCATTTAATCCTCAACCCATTTCAACAAAAAACTTTTTATTGAAAACCCCATTTTCATCAAACCATTTCCAATTTCAGAAAACCTAAAAATTAAAATCAACATTTTAAATTCGAGAAGCCACATCACATTGCACATCAATTCACCAAGATTTCACAATTTCACCCAAAACATAAATCATCACTAGAGAAGATTTATTTCATGCTTTCAACAATGAATTTAATTCTAATAAACCAATTGAAATATAAGCCAAATCAATTATAGAAATAGGAGTCAAGAGTGAAGCCCCATACCTCAACAAGTTTGGTGAGAACCACAACGCATGAAGAACGCCAAAGGGCACCAAGTCAATTCTCCAAAAACCCTCATTAAAACTCTCCTCCTAACAGAACCAAGAGAAAATCTTTTCATATTTGGCATCCACACCCTTAGATCTACCCATAACTGGAATAGATATAAGCAAATGAGAGAAGAGGATAAGTATATCTAAGTAGACCTAAGATATAATCAAGAAAGATCACATACCTTAAGAATATGACTTCAATTCGCCAAGAGAAACCTTCGAATCACATCCATAATGCCTGGGAGAAGTCCTCCAACCTTCATGGGAGAGTAATCCTGAGTTAGGGCCGCTTAGGAGGTTTAAACAAGGCAATTAAAGGAAAAACGAGTTAGATCCAAAAATTTAGGATCTAACTTTAATTGAATGCACGGTTAGTCCGCACGGTTTGACAAACCGTGCGCTAACTGTGCGTTAGCTTCTGCCTTGGCCATCCTTCACGCACGGTTTGGCCGCATGGTTAGACAAACCGTGCGTCGACTATGTGGAAGCCACTACCTCCCCAGTCATCCTTGCATGGTTTGGCCGCACATTTTAGAGTAACCGTGTGCTAACAGTGCACCTTCCCATTTACTTGCACCTTCAAACCAGGATCTCCCGACTCTCCCAAACGTCACCCTTAACTTTTACAACAAGAAAAGCATCAAGTGAGGGTTACATACTAGAAACATGGGGTACTACATTCTCCCCACCATTGGCCTTTCCATCCCCAAAAAGTAGAAAACAATTTCTTTCCTGAATGATTTCTGGCCACTGCTCTTTCATTTCTTTCTCGCATTCCCATGTCTCTTCCGGAATCTGACCATGTTGCCACAAAACCCGCACTAGACTGATGCCTTTTCCACCCAATACTTTATCCTGTCTATCCAAAATTCGCACTGGGATTTGTACCAACAAAGCATCCGGCTCTAGGTCAATGTGATCCCATTTGATCACAAGGTCAGAATCGGGATGATACTTCTTCAACGGAGATACATGGAACACATTATGCACTACACTGAACCGTGGTGGTAATGTCAACTGATATGCCACCTTTCCAACTCGTTCTAGTATCTCAAAAGGGCCTATATATCGAGGATAAAATTTTCCCTACTTCCCAAAACGATTATGTCCAATCTTGGAGAGATTCTGAAGAAGACATGATCACCCACAACGAACGTCAACGGTCTACGATAGTGATCTGCATAAGATTTCTGATGACTTTGAGCCGTCTCCATCCTCTTTTTAATCAACTAAATATTCTATGTTGTTTCTTGGTCAAGGCTTGGCCCAACTAGTGAAGTTTCACCCGTTTCCACCCAGAATAGTGGAGAACGACACAGACGCCCATACAATGCTTCAAATGGAGCCATGCATATTGAAGCTTGATAGCTGTTATTTTACGAGAAATCCACAAGGGTATATGCTCCTCCCATGAGCCACCAAAATCCAATACACAAGCCCACAACATGTCTTCCAAAGTCTATATCGTTCTTTCAGATTGTCCATCTGTTTGAGGATGATACATCGTACTCATATTCAACTGAGTTCCCAGGGCCTGTTGTAAGAATTTCCCGAAACGAGATGTGAACCTCGGATCTCAATCTGAGACGATATGCACTGGTACACCATGACTCTTTACCACTTCCAAGATATAGATTTTTGAAATATCTTCCACTGTATGAGTTTCATGAATAGGGATAAAATGGGCCGACATGGATAGACGATCCACTATCACCCAAATGGCCTCAAGTTTCCAGACCGTTCTTGGAAGACCTATAACAAAATCCATTGCTATTTGCTCACATTTCCACACTGGGATAGGTAAAGACTGTAACATACCAGCTGTTCTCTGATGCTCTGCTTTAACCTACTGACAAGTTAATCATCACAAGACGAACTCGCCCACCTTCCTTTTCATGCCGCTCCACCAAAACTATGCCTGTAGTGCCTTATACATCATCTGTGTACCCGGATGTACTACCCATCTCGAATGGTGGTAAGCAAGAAGGTGTTGTTCCTGAGCAGTTAAAGGTACATCCATCCGATCTCAAAACCGCAGAACTGAACTCCCATCCAGCTTTCAACCCTCAATAGTCTTCCCACCATTGAGTTTTGAACTCATTGAAACACAGTCTACATCGGATGTCTGTGCCTCATTTACTATCTCTACCAAATCAGGAAAAGTGTAGATGAAAATAAAACAACAACATCACCTTGGTCTTCACATTCCACATGCATGTCGGCTAAGACTAACATCAACTGCCATTCATCGGATGCTTCCTTTTCCAACTGAGCATATGAATTCATGCTTAATGCATTAGCCACTGAATTGACCTTACCCGGTGTATACATTAATTCAAAGTAGAACATTTTAAGATACTACATACATCTCCTCTGCCTCAGATTTAAATCTTGTTGTGAGAAAATGTGTTTCAATATTTTGTGATCCGTAAACACTGTAAATTTCTCACCAAATAGATAATGTCTCCATGTTTTCAATGCAACGACGACTGCTGTCACGACCCGCCCTCGGGGTCCGTGCCGTGACTACCCCAAGCCCGCCTTCCATAGGCCAGGGGCTGGCGACTAGCACCAAGGCGTAAATCCCGGTAAAAAGGGAAGGCATTGCCCCTAAGGTAAACAAACACCACAGAGTAAGAAAGCGGAAAGTAAACACTAAACAAAAGCATAGTACAACTGAAAGTGCGGAAAAGTAAATGGGCCAGAATACAAACCCAAACTGAAAGTAAACTACAGCTCGAAAGGGAAAACAGCAACTGAAAAGTAAAAGTCGCTACTCCGAGCTGTCCACTGGAAATCCCACCTGTAGGGTGGGTACAGATAGCTCCTCTGCTCCACAGGTCCCGCCGTCTGCTCCGAGAACGTCCCGCCCAGTGGTCCACCTCCGGGTACCGTCCCGCTCTGCAAGCCTCAGCTAAGGTCAACGCTGTCCATCGTCTGCAACCAACACAACGTAGTGCGGGCAAAGCCCGTGCAGGGGTGAGTATAAGCTACTCAGTAGGGACCCCGAGACCCCTGAAGGTCTCTCAAATCCACAATGGATAAATCACGAAGAAAGGTACAATCACGAAGTAACAACCGTCACTGCTTAGGTATATGCCCATACATATACCTAAGTCATCAAATTCAAATATGCTCCAACCTCTGAGCCCAAGTACAACTCAGTCCACACAGGAAAGTAAACGTATTCCACACGGGAAAGAAAAACGTAATCCACACAGGATAGCACAACACAATCCACACAGGAAAACAACAGGTTTCAGCTCAACCAGGATTTTCATTAACGAAACCGTAACTGTTGAAGAGTCCCATCTCTGAAGTGTACAGTGGTCCTGTCACGACTCCGAGGTACTGCTCACTAACCTAAGACTGCTGAAGTACTCCTCCTGTCGAGTACCGCGGGTCTGCTGCCAACTACCGGGCGCTCCGTCCGCTGAGGGTCTGCTGCCAAATACCGGGCGCTCACCCAGATAGCCTACAGAGGTACTCCTCCAGTCGAGTACCGCGGGTCTGCTGCCAACTACCAGGCGCTCCGTCCGCCGTGGGTCTGCCGCCGAATACCGGGCGCTCCGTCCACTGGGCTAGTCGACTCACTCCAAGTTGAGTCGGTCGAGCAGTCTTCAGGTCTCAGCCGGTTTCACGGTCTCCGTACTCTGTATGCTCGTCTCTAGTATCGCAGGTCTGCCGCTACAACCGAGCGCTCCACTGCCAAGGATATGCCGCTACAACCAAGCGCTCCACCGCCCAAGGTAAAAAGAAGATTCAGCTCACACAGGTTCGGAAGCACTGTTCCACGTAGGATCGCTGAGTGCTGTAGTCGTCGTCGTCGAATCCACACAGGATTTCTGTACTTTCGTCGTCGCAGTCACAGTAACAGTAGTAGTAGCAGTAACAGTCGCAGCCAGCACTAGGGTTCCCGCACACAACAAGTTCGTTCGGAGGGTCCGCTCCACGAGCCGAGAGGCTGATACATCAACTGTCACAAAGACCAGAGATGATGTATCCAAAAGTTCCGTATCGTCAACAGGAACTCAACGCAACAGACGGCGCATCGATCGGACGCCCGGTCTGAGAGTTATTGGCATTTTCGTCTCCGGGGCCCGGTTGGTTTTTAAGGCAAAACCTACCCGACCGTACTCCACCTGCGTCCAAACCTCGGGCGGAGTATGCCAAAAGATCCGTCTCACTAAGAGGAACACAACGCGACTGACGGCGCGTCAATCGGACGTTCGTAGCTTAAGATATGAGCGTTTCCGCTCCGAAGGCCCGGTTGGTTTCGTGAACGAACCAACCCGGCCGAACTCAAAGTAATCCGAAACCTTGAGTGCGATATACCGAAACGACCGTCTCGATCCAAGGATCGTGTTGCCGCAGACGGTTCGTCGATTGGAGATCCGAGGCTCAAGTTATGTCCAAAAGACCGGAACAGGTTCGAAACGGGGGGGTCCGGGTCCGGGCCGACCCGGCCCGACCCCCCCCCCCCCCCCTGGGGCGGCGCGGCGGCGCGGGGGGCCGCGGCGGCGCGGCGGCGCGGGGGACCGCGGCGGCTTAGCGCCGCGAGGTGGTTGCACGCGGGGGGCTAAGCCCCCGCTTATTGAAAGGCGGCGCGGCCTTTGTGCCGCGCCCTTTTTTTTAAAACGCCCCCCCCACGTGGGGGACCTGATTGAGCGGAACCGGGGGGGAAGGCCAGCTGCCCCCCTCCCTTCAAAGAACCGCCCCCCTCATAAAGAGGGGGGTTTTGAGTGTTGGCCGGGGGATTAATTCCCCCGGTTTAATGCCTTCCGGCCAGCCAGCTGGCCGGCCGGTTTTCTCCAACGGGACCGGAAATTCCGGTCCCCCCTTCGGCTTACGATGCCGGTGGCCCGGCCGCCGGTCTTCTCTTCCCGCCGCGGCCCGGAACCGGCCGCGGTGTTCGTCGTCCGGCGCGGTGCGACGGCACCGCGCCCCCTTCGCCGTGCCTTGATTCCTTTCAACGCGGCGCGACGACGTCGCGTTCTTGAAGATTCTTCCTCGGCGTGGCGCGACGGCGCCGCATAAATTAATTGTATGATTATCCGCGTGGTGCGACGGCACCACGCCACTTTGCTTCCACCCGCAAGAATAAACAACAAGAACGATGGAGGGGGGTTCGGCCGTGTTCATGCGGTCCGGCCCCCCTCACGTTAAGCAATAACGCATCTTTAAATAATCCAAAGCCACACGTTAGTCTTTCTAAAATTCATGATCAAAAATAGAATAACTAAACAATAATCAACAACCCCTACCTCGGGTATAAGGTTCGAAGATTGTAAACGTTCCGCGGAAGACGACGTCGCGGAGGTCGGGCGTCGCGGTCATCGTTCGTCAAATCCGTTGACGAAGAGATGCGTCCGATGCGACACGTCGTTGGCGAAACTTCTTATGTCGACGAAGGGAATCCGAGGAGGAAGCGGCGTTCCCACTCGTTGACACGGAAGACGAAGAAGAGCGGAGCGGCGTTCTTCGTCGGGACTTGAGCGTTCTTCGTCAAGTTGAGTGTTCTTTGTGATCTTCGTCAGAGATGAAGAAGAAGAAGAAAAAGCTCTCCACCTCTCAAGAAGACAAACAATTAACCCAAAATAAAATAAGACTCTATCTTATTTTATTAACACAACAACTCACTAGAATTTCAAAAGTTTGAAATTAAAAAAAAACCCTCTTCAATTAATTAAGTCAAGTTGACAACATTAATTGAAATGAGTTAAAGGGGAGGTTTTGAGAGAATTTGAGGAGTTGGGGTTCGTGTGGACCCCACCTCACTTAATCCTCCCAAGGGAGGTTAAGTGGATGTGGGTCCCACTCCCAACTCCCTTTGGTAGGATTTAACTAGTTAAAATAAAATTTGTTCCTCACAAATTTTATTTAACTTAAACTAAAAACCTAAAAACTAACATTCAACCCGCAACAAACGCAACTTCCGAAAAGGTCCCTTTAAGCGAATAACGGCGCTGCGAGTTCATCGGTGCCCTCGGATTTCAATTCCGAGCACCGGATCAAAAGTTAGGAATTCCCGCTCGTTCGTTCACTGAACGTACCCGAGCCAAACTTCGGAAATTGATTCCGGGCACTCCGGGCCTCGGAATCAGGTGCCGTCAGAAACCGCGCTCTTGTAAAATTCCAAAGAAAATTAAGAAAAAAATTTCCCTTGAATTTTACGGGTCTTTACATTACTCCCACCTCAGGGCTTTACGTCCCCGTAAAGATACATCAAAACTAGGGAAACAAAAGAGGGTACTGAGCACGCATCTGAGCCTCCCGCTCCCATGTGCTCTCCTGAAGATTCCCATGCTGCCATCTGATGCGCACAAAAGGAATCGATCACCCACGCAGGACCCGCTCCTGACGATCCTCTATCTCCACCCGGACCTCCGTAAAAGTCGCCCCATCGTCAACGTCAAGCTCCCCATGTTCAATGATGTGCGTCGGGTCGTGCACGTATCTCCTCAGCTGAGACACGTGGAAGACGTCGTGCACCCGGTGCAACTGAGGTGGTAGAGCCAGACGATAAGCCACCTCACCAACCCTGCTGAGGACCTGGAAGGGTCCGATGAAGCGCGGAGATAACTTGCCGCCTTGGCCAAAACTCCGAATACCACGTCGAGGTGAGACCCGTAAGAAGACGTGGTTGCCATCCTCGAACCCCAGTGGCCTCCGCCTCCTGTCAGCGTAAGACTTATGCCGGCTCTGAGCTGTCCTCAACTGCTCCTGGATGACCTGGACCTTCTCTGTCGTGGCCTGGACCATCTCCGTTCCCATCAGAGCTGCAAGATTTCTTCTTTGCCGATAAGAGAAATCTGGTCCCATCCCCTGGATGAACCACATTCGTTGCCTAAAACAGTCAATCCTAACATGGATGATACTAATCCATACCAAGGATGACGTCGTAAGGCCTCGACGCTACTACTAAGAGATTCAACCGTTACTCTCGCCTTGGGTTGATTCACACTGTCGGCATCAGTGTGTGGTAACTGGGTCTCTTCCAGTTGATGTCTCACAAGTGAGGGTCAAGTCAACAGCCAAAACTGGAACCTCTTAGTAACATCACGAAAGAGGACAGGAACGAAAATATCACAAAGGTATGCATCTTTTATTATTGCAGCTCATAATACAAGACGCTACACAAAAGCAACAAGGAACCAGAAGTACAAAGGATGTATCCACTAGTTCCGCTCCTGTCCGTCGGCTCCCAGAGCTCCATGATCAAAGGCCTCGGCTGCCTGAAGCTGAGCTCTCCCCTGCGGTCGGGGTGGACCTCCTGGTGGTGGTGGTGGCAGAGCCTCAAAGTGTCGCCCACCACCGTCTGTTCGTCCAGCTCCTCTGCCTTGTCCGCCTCCTCCCTGCGGACCGCCACGGTCAAACCTCTGCCTCTGCCTGGGAGGTTCTTCACTTAACTGCTGATCATCAGCATGGCGGGTCGGACAGTCACGAGCCATGTGACCTATCCCGCCACAGGAGTAACATTGCCCACTCTTGGCATGCCTGGCTCTGACTCCACTCCGGCTTCCCCGCACAACTGAGCCTGAATCATGCAGTCGGCCACTGGTAGGTCTGGTCTGCCTGGAACCCTGAGTCATCCGTCGGCTACCTGTTGCCGAAGACTCCGCTATCTGCCGCCCTGCGGTGGGTCGCTATGCTGGTGTAGACTCAGCAAGGAAGCTCTCGATCAGAAGGGCCCGCTCCAGTACTCCTGTCTGAGTCGGTATGCTGAGGGAGATCAGTGATGCCCTGATCTCGTGTCTCAAACCCTGCTCGAAGGTCCGGGCCCGGAAGAATGGGTCCCGTACCATGTCGGTCGAGTAGCGCGAGAGATCGGTAAATCTCGCCGAGTACTGAGCGACCGTCATGCTGCCTTGCCGCAGCTGTAGAAGCTCCTGGATACGCACCGCACGAAGGGTGGCTGGGACGAACTCCGAGCGGAAGAGGCTCTCAAAGTCCGTCCAAAGTAGAGATGCCTCATCGTGCACCTAGAGCATCAGGCTCCACCATCGTCCTGCTGCTGCGTGTAGTAGGCTCGCAGCGAGGATCACCATGAGGTCTGCTGGTGTCCTCACTAGCCTAAACACTCGAACCACTGCCTCCAGCCAGTCCTCTGCTGCCTGGGGATCCGTCTCCCCGCGAAACCTGGGCGGTCGCTGGCGCTGAAACTCATGCAGTGCGCTGAGGCGACGTGCATCGTCAGCGGCTGCTGCTGGAAGCATCGGGGGCTCGGCGGTTAGAGCTACCGCCGGTGCCACTGCTGACAAAGGGCCCTGCACCGAAGCCTCGTCTCTCAGTGGGCTGTCGTCACGCTCGACTCTCGGAACCCTAGCTGGCTGCCGTCGTGGGGCCATCCTGAAAAGGAAACAGGTGCGCCACGGTCAGAACAGTATACCTGGTGAGCTGATATAAGTAATCACAAAGAAAACTTTGAAACACACACGCAATCAATGTTTTCGTGCATTAAGTCGGAAATCAGAAGTCAGGGTCCTGGTGTACGGATACGTCGGCCGCCGCACCAACACTGGACTCCCTGGACTGATAACCACACTCAATACGCTAAACATTATTGCTTCACATAGAAAAGATCAGAGTTCACGGCAGAACCGAACTCCTCTGATACCAATTTGTCACGACCCGCCCTCGGGGTCCGTGTCGTGACTACCCCAAGCCCGCCTTCCATAGGCCAGGGGCTGGCAACTAGCACCAAGGCGTAAATCCCGGTAAAAAGGGAAGGCATTTCCTTTGTAAGATAAACAAACACCACAGAGTAAGCAAGCGGAAAGTAAACACTAAACAAAAGCAGAGTACAACTGAAAGTGCGGAAAAGTAAATGGGCCAGAATAAAAACCCAAACTGAAAGTAAAGTACAGCTTGAAAGGGAAAACAGCAACTGAAAAGTAAAAGCCTCTACTCCGAGCTGTCCACTGGAAATCCCACCTGTAGGGTGGGTACAGATAGCTCCTCTGCTCCACAGGTCCCGCCGTCTGCTCCAAGCACGTCCCGCCCAGTGGTCCACCTCCGGGTACCGTCCCGCTCTGCAAGCCTCAGCTAAGGTCAACGCTGTCCGTCGTCTGCAACCAACACAACGTAGTGCGGGAAAAGCCCGTACAGGGGTGAGTATAAGCTACTCAGTAGGGACCCCGAGACCCCTGAAGGTCTCTCAAATCCACAATGGATAAATCACGAAGAAAGGTACAATCACGAAGTAACAACCGTCACTGCTTAGGTATATGCCCATACATATACCTAAGTCATCAAATTCAAATATGCTCCAACCTCCGAGCCCAAGTACAACTCAGTCCACACAGGAAAGTAAACGTATTCCACATAGGAAAGCAAAACGTAATCCACACCGGATAGCACAACACAATCCACACAGGAAAACAACAGGTTTCAGCTCAACCAGGATTTTCATTAACGAAACCGTAACTGTTGAAGAGTCCCATCTCTGAAGTGTACAGTGGTCCTGTCACGACTCCGAGGTACTGCTCACTAACCTAAGACTGCTGAAGTACTCCTCCTGTCGAGTACCGCGGGTCTGCTTCCAACTACCGGGCACTCCGTCCGCTGAGGGTCTGCTGCCAAATACCGGACGCTCACCCAGATAGCCTACAGAGGTACTCCTCCAGTCGAGTACCGCGGGTCTGCTGCCAACTACCAGGCGCTCCGTCCGCCGTGGGTCTGCCGCCGAATACCGGGCGCTCCGTCCACTGGGCTAGTCGACTCACTCCAAGTTGATTCGGTCAAGCAGTATTCAGGTCTCAGCCGGTTTCACGGTCTCCGTACTCTGTACGCTCGTCTCCAGTATCGCAGGTCTGCCGCTACAACCGAGCGCTCCACTGCCAAGGATATGCTGCTACAACCAAGCGCTCCACCGCCCAAGGTAAACAGAAGATTCAGCTCACACAGGTTCAGAAGCACTGTTCCACGTAGGATCGCTGAGTGCTGTTGTCGTCGTCGTCGAATCCACACAGGATTTCTGTACTGTCGTCGTCGCAGTCACAGTAGCAGTAGTAGTAGTAGTAACAGTCGCAGCCAGCACTAGGGTTCCCGCACACAACAAGTTCGTTCGGAGGGTCCGCTCCACGAGCCGAGAGGCTGATACATCAACTGTCACAAAGACCAGAGTTGATGTATCCAAAAGTTCCGTATCGTCAACAGGAACTCAACGCAACAGACGGCGCGTCGATCGGACGCCCGGTCTGAGAGTTATTGGCATTTTCGCCTCCGGGGCCCGGTTGGTTTTTAAGGCAAAACCAACCCGACCGTACTCCACCTGCGTCCAAACCTCGGGAGGAGTATGCCAAAAGATCCTTCTCACTAAGAGGAACACAACGCGACTGACGGCGCGTCAATCGGACGTTCGTAGCTCAAGATATGAGCGTTTCCGCTCCGAAGGCCCGGTTGGTTTCGTGAACGAACCAACCCGGACGAACTCAAAGTAATCCTAAACCTTGAGTGCGATATACCGAAACGACCGTCTCGATCCAAGGATCGTGTTTCCGCAGACGGTTCGTCGATTGGAGGTCCGAGGCTCATGTTATGACCAAAAGACCGGAAAAGGTTCGAAACGTGGGGGTCCGGGTCCGGGCCGACCCGGCCCGACCCCCCCTCCCCCCTGGGGCGGTCCGGCCGGCGCGGCGGCGCGGGGGGCCGCGGCGGCGCGGGGGACCGCGGCGGCTTGGCGCCGCGAGGTGGTTGCACGCGGGGGGCTAAGCCCCCGCTGATTGAAAGGCGGTGCGGCCTTTGTGCCGCGCCCTTTTTTTTAAAACGCCCCCCCCCCCCCCCCCCCCACGTGGGGGGCCTAATTGAGCGGAACCGGGGGGGAAGGTCGGCTGCCCCCTCCCTTCAAAGAACCGCCCCCCTCATAAAGAGGGGGGTTTTGAGTGTTGGCCGGGGGATTAATTCCCCCGGTTTAATGCCTTCTGGCCGGCCAGCTGGCCGACCGGTTTTCTCCAACGGGACCGGAAATTCTGGTCCCCCCTTCGGCTTACGACGCCGGCGGCCCGGCCGCCGGTCTTCTCTTCCCGCCGCGGCCCGGAACCGGCCGCGGTCTCCTCGTCCCGTCGCGGCCCGGAACCGGCCGCGGTGTTCGTCGTCCGGCGCGGTGCGACGGCACCGCGCCCCCTTCGCCGTGCCTTGATTCCTTTCAACGCAGCGCGACGGCGTCGCGTTCTTGAAGATTCTTCCTCGGCGTGGCGCGACGGCGCCGCGTAAATTAATTGTATGATTATCCGCGTGGTGCGACGGCACCACGCCACTTTGCTTCCACCCGCAAGAATAAACAACAAGAACGATGGAGGGGGGTTCGGCCGTGTTCATGCGGTCCGGCCCCCCTCACGTTAAGCAATAACGCATCTTTAAATAATCCAAGGCCACACGTTAGTCTTGCTAAAATTCATGATCAAAAATAGAATAACTAAACAATAATCAACAACCCCTACCTCGGGTATAAGGTTCGAAGATTGTCAACGTTCCGCGGAAGACGACGTCGCAGAGGTCGGGCGTCGCGGTCGTCGTTCATCAAATCCGTTGACGAAGAGATGCGTCCGATGCGACACGTCGTTGGCGAAACTTCTTATGTCGACGAAGGGAATCCGAGGAGGAAGCGGCGTTCCCACTCGTTGACACGGAAGACGAAGAAGAGCGGAGCGGCGTTCTTCGTCGGGACTTGAGCGTTCTTCGTCAAGTTGAGCGTTCTTCATGATCTTCGTCAGAGATGAAGAAGAAGAAGAAAAAGCTCTCCACCTCTCAAGAAGACAAACAATTAACCCAAAATAAAATAAGACTCTATCTTATTTTATTAACACAACAACTCACTAGAATTTCAAAAGTTTGAAATTTAAAAAAAACCCTCTCCAATTAATTAAGTCAAGTTGACAACATTAATTGAAATGATTTAAAGGGGAGGTTTTGAGAGAATTTGAGGAGTTGGGGTTCGTGTGGACCCCACCTCACTTAATCCTCCCAAGGGAGGTTAAGTGGATGTGGGTCCCACTCCCAACTCCCTTTGGTAGGATTTAACTAGTTAAAATAAAATTTGTTCCTCACAAATTTTATTTAACTTAAACTAAAAACCCAAAAACTAACTTTCAACCCGCAACAAACGCAACTTTCGAAAAGGTCCCTTTAAGCGAATAACGGCGCTGCGAGTTCATCGGTGCCCTCGGATTTCAATTCCGAGCACCGGATCAAAAGTTAGGAATTCCCGCTCGTTCGTTCACTGAACGTACCCGAGCTAAACTTCGGAAATTGATTCCGGGCACTCCGGGCCTCAGAATCAGGTGCCGTCAGAAACCGCGCTCTTGTAAAATTCCAAATAAAATTAAGAAAACAATTTCCCTTGAATTTTACGGGTCTTTACAACTGCAGCCAATTCCAAGTCATGTGTTGAGTAGTTCTTCTCATGAACCCTCAACTGACTTGACCCATAAGCAACAACATGGTCTCCTTGCATGAGAACATATCCTAACCCAGATCCTGAAGCATCATAATACACCACATACCCCTGTCCTGATTCTGGAAAGATCAAGACGGGTGCTGATGTAAGAAAGACATTCAACTCATGAAAATATCTTTGACATTCCTCAGTCCATTGAAATACACTATTATTCTTTGTCAATGCTACCATAGGAGAAGATAGTCGTGAGAAGTCACGAACAAATCGTCGATAATAACTAGCTAGACAAAGAAAACTGTGTATCTCAAAGATATTTTTTGGTGGTTGCCAAGAAAGAACTGCATCTATCTTTTCTGGGTCCACTGAAACACCTTTCTCAGTAATGAAATTTCCCAGAAAACGTACCTCTTCTATCCAAAAATCACACTTTGATAATTTGTCATACAACTGATGGTCCCTAAAGATTTCCAACACTCTCACCAATTTTTTCTCATGCTCATCCCTTGTTCTTGAATACACCAATATGTCGTCCACAAAAACCACAACAAAAGCATCCAGATATCGTTGAAATATCTGATTCATCAAGGCCATGAAAACCGCTGGTGCATTCGTAAGACCAAAAGGCATGACTACATATTCGTAGTGGCCATATCTACTTTTGAAGGTTGTCTTTGGAATATCCTCCTTCCAAACTCGCAACTGGTGATATCCTGACTGCAAGTCAATCATAGAGAACCACTGAGCTCCCCTAAATTGATCAAACATTTCATCAATGCGTAGAAGTGGATATCAATTCTTTATCATAACTAGGTTAAGTTTACGACAATCCACACATATCCTCAAGGTTCTATCTGTTTTCTTTACAAACAAAATAGGTGCTGCCCACAGAGACATGCTTGGATGAATAAAGCCTTTTCTTTTAGCTCCTATAACTACACTTTCAATTCCTTTAACTTCGTTCGTGCAATCCTATAAGATGGAAGTGAGATAAGACTGGTCCCCAGAAGGAGATCAATCATAAATTCTACTTCTCTTACAGTTGGTAAACCTGAGAAGTTTTTGGGAAAGACATCTGGAAATTAATCCACCACAGCTAGAAACGTATTTTCCTCACTCTCTTCCAGTGATGCCAATGTCAAAGCTGTCAGTTGGTAAGATATCGTTCCCACCATTGGTTCTAACATGGTCATTACACACTTCTTTACCATTCTCTCTCCTTTGAAGAGATGGTATATGCCTTCCTCTGTTGTGAAACTAACCGTTCTCCCATAAAAGTCAATGTGAGATTTAAACGTTGTCAACAAATCCATACCCAAGATTACATCATAGACGTCCATATTCAACATGGATAAGTCCCATTTTAGCTCAGCATCATCAACAGTTATATCACATTCTCTACACACGAAATCTTGACATTCTCTTTCACCAAGAGTAGTTTGAAGTTTCAAGACAGAAGGAATCATTTCCAGTTTTAAGTTCCAAAAATAAGAAATACGAGAAGCAAGAATGTAATGCGATGCACGAGTATCAAACAAAAATTTCACAAGGGTAGAATTCAAAAGAATTCTACCTCTCACCAAAGATGGTCCAGCCAGATCATATACCATTATCTATTCAGCTCCATACAATTGCTTCATTATTGCACTGTTCTCCTTGTTTCCTTGCTACGATTGCCCAGGTTGAGGAGTCACGGTATTCTTGGAATCACCATGGCTATCTCTGTTATGATGACAAGACTTATTTTTCTGTCCTCGTCCTGTTGAAGCATAAGATGCTTGTGATACCTGATAATTGTCCAGAGCACCCGATCTTGGAGCACTGCTATAGTATCTGTGAAGATACCCCATCTTGTTGCAATTTTGGAATGCTCTCGCTGGTGCTGTACATTATCATTTCACGTGATCAAAAGAGACACATTGAAAACAACCATATTTGCTATGGGGTCGTGGAGCAAGGTTTACTGATCCCGATGTCTGGATCTGATTGACACACCCACCTTGGAAGTAGGTGTCCCTATTTCTCTTGTTCACAGAAATAAAGTTCCCACCCGTTCCCGTGGGTATCATCATGCTTCCTCCTATCGATCCCGAGATATCATGTTCTGTAACCATAGCTCTGTTCACCATTTCTGTATAATCCATAATACAGAGCACCACAATATTCGACCAAATCTCCTGCCTTAGCCCCGATTTGAAGATGTGTGCCTTTAACGATGCACTCGCCGTAACCTCTGGTTCAAAATGAACTAAATGCATGAATTTATCCACATATTTTGTGATAGAGAGGTTCTACTATTTCAAGATAAAAAAGTCTGTTGTTTTCTGGATCTTGAACGTGTGAGGATAGAATTGTTTGTTGAACAATTCCTCAAAATCCTCCCATGTAAGTCCTTCATCAAATTTAGCCTGCACCGCTAAATCCCACCACAAATGTGAAATATCCTCATTCATACACGTCACCAGCTTTACTTTCAGCTCTACTGGTGTGCCGATGAAATCAAAGATTCGATTTATCCTGCTTAGCCACACCTCCGCCTTTTCAGGTTCAACATCACCTCAATGGTTAGGTGGATTCTGCTTCATGAACTGGATGGTGTGATCCACATGCCTTGGTTCATTCGTACAGTTCCCGGTATTTATATCTTGAAAAGCTTGGACAATACTGTGAACCAGCTCTTGGTTCACGCTTGGTTCTAGTACAACCACACTCTACGCTGCTTCTTCAGGTTGGTTTCGACAACGCCTACAGGGTGCCATTTTCTAAACCAACCACAAACTCCGTCAATCTCACTCTTTAGCAATTGTTGGCTTAGCATTTAAAATTATATCACATTATATATCACAACATTGTTCTCAGAACAACATTTTTCCATATTTAACCATTTTTGAAATCATTTCGTATGCTTTTGAAAATTAAACCGTTTTTTCAAAATACACCAAATATCCACTTTTCAAAATCATTCATTTGAAAATCAATTCTGTATTTTACAAAAATTTACATCTTTTCACCAAATCATAACTCATTCCTCACCATGAGATATGCAATCCTAGTGGGAATTTATTCCTATATAATGCATGTTATACTCATCTCATTGGCTAAACCCATGACAATGAGATTTCCAAATTTCTAGAAGTGTATCCAAAACACTTATGTACCCAACACACTGGTAACTTGAAGTTCATCATAATGGGGTTAGCTATGTCATTTTATGATATTCCTTTCATGTTCTGAAAATCCTACTCTTATCTAAGATTCCATCCCAAGGAATAGATGAGAATGAATTTTAACTCCAAGACCATTTGTACCTCAAAGGAAGGACTAGACTGATACCATTTGTAATGACCCGCCAATCCTCATTCACTTGAGAGGACAAAGAATCATTACTTATCCTTAAGAGACATCCCCAAGGCACCAAAGGCTGGAAATAAATTCCAAAGGGTTTCGAATACAAGTGGGGGACGATTTACCCTTTATGAGATAACCCATAAACCAACCAACCAAAACTCAACATAACTACATGATGCTTGAATAAAAGAGAGGCAACATCAACAACTTCATTTATAAAAAACACATCAAAGTACACAACAGAGGAAGACTGAACAAAGTAACAAATTCCCAGTAGATAAACAACCCAAGACTCTCAAGAGACTCCACGACTCCGTGCTCCACAAACTCTAAGCTCTACAACATCTCCCAAGCATCACCACCAACCACTAGTAATGAGATGCTTTGCCTTTACCTGTGTCCTGGAAAACAGCATCTGCAAAAGCACTAAAGTGACAAGGTAGGGGTGAGTATAAAGCTCAGTAGTTTTCCCCAATGACTTCCCTACTCACGCCACTAGGATAGAAGAGTTATCAACATTTATAAAAAAATAGTTTATATAAAACATTTTCACAAAAGCAGTTTATAACTAAATATAAACAAGTTCCAAAACCATTCACCACCAAAGGCATTCCAAGAGCAATAAAAACCAATTTTTTCAACAAGTTTTCTTTCCAGAAAAATAACCAAATAATCTTTCAAAACATTTCACAAGTATCCCTTTTTGGCATTTCCAACCATTTCACAAACCTGTGAAATCAACCATGCATGCTTCGTTTTGACAGTTCCATACTCATGAGCAGTCTCTCGTCGATCTACAAAGTCGTCACAAGGTAATTGTTCCCCATGTTCCATTACACCTTTGGCACCAAGCACAAGGTTATATTTCAACCAAGCATCGTACTTAAAGTCACCATGTTCCATTAAACGTTTGGCACCGAGCACAAGGTTCTATTTTAACCACGCCCTGTACAATGCAATATGAACACACACCATAAAATACCAACAATCATGCCAAAACCAACCTTTCAATAAAATAAATTAAATTGAAAACCATGTCCATCAAACCATGTGTGTTATACCCTTTCAAACCAATTCAATAAAGCCACCCTTTCATTGAAAACCAATTTCATCAAAACCATTTTAAACTCAACCCATTTCAATAAAAATCTTTTTATTGAAAAACCCATTTTCATCAGACCATTTCTAATTTCAGAAAACATATAATTTAAAATCAAAATTTCAAATTCAAGAAGCCAAATCACTTTTCACATCAATTCACTAAGATTTTACAATTTCACCCAAAACATAAATCATCACTAGAGAAGATTTATTTCATGCTTTCAACAATCAATTTCATTCAAATAAACCAATTGAAATCTAAGACAAGTCATTTCTACCAAGAGGATTCGAGAGTGAAGCCTCCTATCTCAACATGTTAGTCGAGAACCACAACGCACGAAGAACGCCAAAGAGCACCAGGTCAATTCTCCAAAAACCCTCCTTAAAACTCTCCTCCTAACACAACCAAGACCAGATCTCATCATATTTGGAATCCACACCCTTAGATCTACCCATAATCGGTGTAGATCTATGAAAATGAGAGAATATGAGAATTAGATCTAAGTAGATCTAAGAAACGATCAAGAACGATCACATACCTTATCATTCCAGCTTCAATTCGCCAATAGAACCCTTCGAATCGCCTCCAAAACATCTGGGTGAAGTCCTCCAACCGTCAAGGGAGAGTAATCCCGAGTTAGGGCCACATAGGAGGTTTAAACAATAAAATTAAAGGCAAACCGAGTTATATCCACAATTTTAGGATCTAAAATTAAGTGACTGTAGGGTTGATCCGCACGGTTTGACAAACTATGCACTAATCGTGAGTTAGCTTCTGCCTTGGCCATCATTCACACGCAGTTTGGTTGCACGGTTAGACAAACCGTGTGCCGACCGTGCGGAAGCCACTGCCTCCCGAGTCACCCATGCACGGTTTGGATGCACAGTTTAGACTAACCGTGCGCTAACCGTGTGCCATCCCATTTACTTCAAACTTCAAAATAGGATCTCCCGACTCTCCTAAACGTCACCCTTAACATTTAAAACAAGAAAAGCATCAAGTAAGGGTTACATACCAGAAACCGGGGGTACTAAATATTTCTTCACTTCCTCATCTTCCACATCAACTATCCTATATAGTGTTTTGGATATTAGAAAATACCCATGTATAATCTCGATTCAAAATTTGGCCTCTTAGCTAGGAGGAAGACCAGAAAATTCTTTGGTAAACACATTAGTGTATTCCCTCACAATGGACATGTCTTCAAGGATGATAATTTTTTATACTCAATCATTTGAACAAGATTCACTTTCTCATAGTTTAATAATATCCATTCATGAGATTATGGTTCTAAAAAAGATTCATCCTCCATCTCTCACTTGTATAGAATCAGGGGTCGATACTACTTATGGAGAGTGTTTTAGCTCTCGTGGAAATTTATGTTGGCTCTATATAGAGAAAAACAATCCATTCCTAGAATTTCATAAAATTACCCTAATAAAAGTATTAAATGTTTCAGTAGTAATTTCAGATCACTTACATTAACATCAGAGGAGTTATATACATGGGATTTAATATTATCCCTATATTCTATTTTCATTAAGATCTTTACTTCTATTTTTTATGGTGGGGTTTGGATTTGTCTACTTAACATTCTTAATATAATGGAATTCATAGATCTATAATAAAAAATTATGTTATCTCTTATTGAATGAATAAATAGTGTACCACCAACACATTAGTTTTATGATTCACCTCATTAGTAGTGAGGGATAAATCACTCCCTTGTTTCATAGTAGGTTGTTGATTTCATCCAAAAACCCATTCTTTAGATCACTGGTTCAAAATGTTCTTTGGTTCTATACAATTGAATTATTGATAAACTCATTTAGGGTTGAATATATAATTAATTTCAACTTTCACATTCGTGGGTTTCTAATTTTAAAAATAATTAGTCATATGGCCTTCTCTTACACACCGAATTCATTTCCTTGTTCCTCTTAAGAAATTTATGGGGTGCTTCTTTCCACACCTTTGGTAGGTGGGATGCTGAAATTTTGCAGTACCATTGAATTTATCCATCAGAACACTAGATTTAAATTCCAATTTCTACTTCTTATCCCCTCGATACGCTTGATATTCTCTGATCACCATTTTAACTTAGAGGTAACATCATGAAATTTCCATATAGCTATCAAACACACGGATTTCTAAGGATTTTCATTAACTAGGATTTAGCACACCAAATAAGTGGTTAACCTTGAATTTGGGGGTAACAAAAATAAAATGGAGGTGTATCTGGCATGTCCTGTGAGGTATTCCATGTACACCACAATATATCATTTGTATTTTTTCTTGAGTGAAAGGAAATATATTTCCATTTTAAGAAAGTTGGTGCGTGAAAAGTAATTATCGATTTGTTTCTGGAATTCCTTCCACTTGATTACTTCAATCACTTCCTAGGGGTTCATATTTTTTATCAATATCCACCGCAAATCAGCTTCACCCTCTATAAAAGAAATATTTATAACAAAATTATCTTTTTTGAAATATTTAAGGGTGGATAATATCTTTTCACTGGATTTGATCAATTGTTCCGTAATTAATGGATAAGATGATCCACTTGAAGTAGGAGGCATTTGTCGTATAAAACTCTTGAATGTAGGTATTCCTCTCTTAGTAGGCTATGGTTGCTATACTTGATCAATGTTTCAATTAATAAAATTTGTTAACTATGATAGTATCATGATAAGGTTTCACATTCTCACTCTCATCGTGTTGAGAATTTCAATGGGGGAAATCATTACACTCCACATCACATCGGTTTTTAGCATGATTCCTGTAATTTCCAGTCGTTGACAAGAATAAAACGAAAATTAAGGATGAGTATCATAATCAATTAAACACAAAAAGAAAGATCCAATAACATGAAAGAGATAACATATAAATTAAATTTATGACCTTAGCATATATTTTTCTATGATTCATTCAATGCGAGACTTGATCTACTTCCAAACATATATTATTATGGGAATTGTTTCCTTATTCCATTAATAATGGTTCGTAATGAGATTATAAATTTTTTAAATCTTATCCCCTAAGAGTGTCAAAATTGGTGCACAGCAAGGCCTGTTTTAATGTACCAGATTACCTCGAGTCAGGCCCAAAACATATTGTTGAAGTTGTTTCCACTTAGTAGATTTATGCTAAAACAACGTGCACTTGTAGTATCCACATTGCTATGTATTATCTTGATAAACCACTGATTCTATACTTACCAATACTTAGGGATGTTTTATTATAATTATTCTTTTCCCTAAGGAATTTACAACATTACTTTAATCCTATGTATTCTCTAGAGTTTTTTAATTTGAATCCCAAAAATAACTAATCATATCCTCTAATATCAACTATAACAACCCTTCTATTTAGTTAAAATTTAAACAGTTCATTACATAAAATTAAACAGAAAATAACACATTAGATCGATATTTTTAGTTTCATTATGAAATTAGTTACATTACATAACAACTCCCAACATGAAAGAGAAATACAAATATTGAAAATTTCATTAAAATAAAAAAATCATTCATTCATACCTAACAGTACATGAGATAACCTATGTAAATGCATAATAAAGGGGTGAGTTATAATGCATAGTAATGGAATAAAAAAGTAATAACATGATGATGAAAATATATGTGAGACAATAGGCATTTAAATGAATCCTAAATGGAATATGAAAAAAAAGAATGATATAGCATGATAATAATAACATGGGATATGTGGAAAAAACTTTAAACACTACATCAAAAATAGATCAAATCTAAAATAATGAAGACACCATGGTGGATAAAACCCCCTTAAAGAATAAGTAATATCCATATCTCACCAGGATGTATCATGATACAAAACATTACGCAATTCATTGGAGCGCTATCTGGGCATAAAATTCATAATCATTTCATTATCATGCTTAAGTGTACCACGTAGATCATATAACATGGATTAATTCAACATAAAAATTTTATAAATGATCATGGAATTTGAAATACATACATTTAAGTCACCAATCAATATTTATGTAGACATAAAAGTGAATAAAGATGATAGAGAAATGGATATGTAATTCACTACATATTTATATTGGCATTGATAATCATGGTGAAATTTCGGCAGTATAAAGACATCATATAGATGTTCATAAAAATGGGTTGATGAGAGATAAATTTGGAGCTAATCATTTATACATTAAATTGACAGTATGTGAGATATTTAAGATCATATCACAATATAATCAAGAGGAAAATTTGAAGTCATAACATAAATCGAATGCATGATAAAAGAGGAGGGTGGAAGATTCCTTATAGAATTTTGTTATAGTAAAAACATAGGTAAGGATTAAAATGAGAGAGAATAAGTGGTCTGTAATACAAATAAAATTAATTATATATTAGTGTGATGATAATAATTTAATTAAAACATGACCAGTTAAAAATATATAGGCTAATTTCAGAAGTTGGTTTTTGAATTAGAGAAAAAAGAAGAAGGTGGGGATCCCTTACTTGAATGTGTGACCCCAAAAGGTTTAGAGAGGCTGAAGGGATACTGGGGGTACATTAAGAGGAATCTAGGGTGTTGAGGGAATAAGGAGGATGTTCTTTATAGAGCCAGAGTTAAGAGAAATGGGTTCTTGGGTGGGGTATTAAAAGAAAAGAGGGTGATTTTTTTATTATCTATTTATTAGAATCCTCATAATACAATATTCAAAATAACTAACCATCCCATGGTTTGATCCCATGTTTTCCACCAAATGGGAGTGTTTTACATAATTTTATAGCGCTAATTCGTGAAAATAATAAAATATTTCCCTTTCTTATGTATACATGAGTCACACTTTCAGATAAATGATTTTAAAATCCTAAAATATATTATATGTAATGGAGGTGTAACTAAGGCATTATAAAATTAATTAAATAAAACTAAAATCAAATTATTTTAAATAGAAAAAATTTATTTCTCTGATTATAAATTTTATATTATTTATTAAATCACTATTAGTCAATTATGATTTCATAAAACACACCATATTTTTATATGGTAAAAAAACATTACCCAAAATTTTGGATGGATTAGAAAATTATAAAAATTCGCCATTAGATAATTTAAATGTCCTCATTTAAAAAATATTATTAATTTTCTGTTATAATTTTTCTAAATATGGGAATTTTCACTTTTAAAATAAAAACAGGCATTTATTGAAAATTGATGGGTTAAAAAAAGAGTCTTTGATCCCTAAAAAATTAAATTTTAATTCATAAAAATTGAATTTTAATTCATAGAAAATAAATCTTAATTTATATTTAATATAATTAATTTAATTATACTATTTTCTTAAAATATTATTTAAAACAAAAATCCATTAATTGTTCAAAATAGATTTCTTAATTGAATTTGAATATTATCTATAAATACTAATAATGCTTTAAAACCAATTTATAATGTAACAATAATATGATGAAATTATATTCATTATTCTATTAAAATAATTTATATATTCCAATACATTTATTACAACATTATACATCCTAAGAGTAAGGTGCACGAAACTGGGGCTATCATGGGGCTGTTCTGTGAATGTGTTTTGGGATGTGATCCTGATGAGCTTGAACATCTCCTATAAATGGTTTTTCTCAGGCTTATGTTATTGGAAATTATATTGGGCTAGGTCCAGTGGAAATCCCAAAAATTATTTATCCATTGGATTCTCTGATAAATGTTCTTTATAGGGTATAGTCATACAGGTAGAGGTCATCACTTCCTTTGTCTGTGCAAAAAGGATTTAAAAAAAATGATATGTATAATAGTCCTTAAATAAAATTTCAATGTCCATATTATCAATGGTTGAGATAATGAACAGTCATTTAAGTCCAATTGGATATAATAAAATAAAATAAGTTTGTGGGTTTTCTATATCCATAAGACATTTAATTAAATCAAAAAGGCTAATTTCATTTATACAAATTTGGGTCGTTACAAATATTCACAATGTTGTAATAAATACCTTCCAAATCAAGAAAAATGTAGAAATCTACATGTATTTTTGGTGTATACTATCCCATTATTACATTGGTTTTATAGTAATAAAAAAATTAAATTATTAGTTACTATTTGTTTAATAAATTGAACCTATTACTTAAAAAACTAGAAATTTTCTAAATTTATAAATGTGAGAAAAAATTTATTAATTTTTCATTCAAGGGTCTAATTATTAAATTTCTTAAAAAAATAAATACTAATTTATTCTAATTAAAATTACAGTAAAAATCAGAGTGACCATATTTTGTTTAAAAACATTCCTTAGAGATATATTTATCTTTTATTTTCAATTGATTATATATAGTTAAAGAATTAATTTTTTAAAATTATTAAACCACAATCATTTTTTTAGATATTCATGAAATAGAGATCCATTATTAATCATAATATTCTTTATCTATATAAATTTAATGCATATCCTCATTGAAAGATCATTATATTTAACAAGGAGTATAAAAGAACCTGAAGGCGATACACTCATATGAATAAACCAATTATCTTGAATATTTTACAATGTTTTATATCCTAGATAATAAAATATAAAATATATATATACTAACTTTAATATATGGTGGGATATAGACAAGGATTTAATGGAGATCTCTACATATCACTTTAAACCATAGTGAAAAAACCTATAGAGAAGATATATCTATATACATATATAATTATATGAAAGGTAACTTCTCTACATAAATTCCCTTATTTTTATCAATAATTTTTTTGAAACATCCATGAAAATCCCTTTCAAAATAATTTCAATTAAAAAATCAAGTTAATAAGGGAATGAATCAATTCATATTATATTTTAATTCAAATATGGGTTCATTTATTAAGATAATTAAGTAATTTTATTCCAATAGTTTATATTATTTTATATGAATAGAAATAATTTGTAACTCGAATAATATATAATTAAATTAAGGAATATATAATTTATATTTTTTGTAATATATAATATAAAAGATACATTAAATATAATACTAAATCATTTTTATGAATGATATATAATAAAAAAACATAAAACCTAATGGTCTAGTGAATTTTAGATATTATATATACAAGAATATCTTTAAAAATAAAACACACAATCATGATTTTTTTCTTCTTAATATTCTATTATATCTCACTAGACACCTATTATTATTGGGGATATAATGAAAATATAAGTAAAATTAGTGAATAAAAATCCAAGTAAAGGGACAATAAAAATAAACATGAGGATGAGACATCCCGTGAGTAAATTGTTAAAAAAATTAATAATATAATAAGATTATATTAAATAATAACATTGAAACACAGAATTATATAAATGATATTTTAAAATTGGAAATATCCAAAAATGTGTCATTTATGGATTGTTATAGGGAATAATGAGATAAATTTTTGTATTACTCCCAATGAAATATAGTTGTTGACCACGATTATAATCCTAGTATATTTTACTAATCCCTTACTATACCTTTTACATATTTGTTTTCATATATGGTGAATAAATGTTTTGAAAAAAATGTGTGTGGGGGGTGTTTTCATGTGAATGAGGATAGAATGAAAGAAACTAGACTACATAGTTGTTTATAGGAAATAGGGTGATCCCAATGATAAATTTATTCTATCCTTTATCAAATATTTATTTTAATTATTATTATTTTGGATTTTCATTAATATAGTTCATGAATTATTATCCTTTAGTTATATTCTGACATCTAGTAAACTTTTAGATATATATTTGGAATATAAAACCTCTCTTATTCAAAAATGGATAATGATAAACAAATATTGGGCAAGTTATATAATAAATATCTTCAAAATCATGTCATATATTCTCCATTACCCAACCATCCTTCTATATGAGTTGACCCGAGACAAGGGAGGAAGAAATATTTAGTGGATTTTGGAATCAAATAGTAGTATTTCCTTATAAGGCTTAAAATCACCATAGGAAACAACAACACACTATCTATAGAATAATATATGGAAGAAAAAATTGATATTTACCCATATGTTTTTAGTAATTACATAGACATCCAGAAGAGATCACACCCTATATTTAACTACCTGGTAGAATGGACATTGTGATGTATGATTGAGAAAAAAAGAAGAAACATATATAGAAAAAGTAAAAATATTTCGAATTTGAATGGAAATGATAAATAAAATTTTAAAATAATATAAAATAAATTAATGAATTATAAAACCTAATAAATATAAGTATTGGTTAATGGCCAATTATCCAAAAAATAATCTTTAGGGAGGATACAATTTGTATAGTATGTAGTGAATCTGCAATGGTCTTGAGATGATTTTCAAATGGAAATAGATTAGAAAGGGATTTAATATGCATAAATTATCTTGAATTATTCTCTAAATATATTATTCCCCTAAAATAATGTTATGCTTAATTAATTTGATTAACAGAAAATGGAATTATCTATTTATCTCATCACAATTGGGATAGGAAAATTGAATGTTTTTTATTTTAATTCATGGATTCCACCCAGATTGGAAATGAATTTCATGTATAAAAATTATCTTTAGTAGTTTTACTAGACTTCCACTATGATATTGTTCCTTTATTATGTTCTTTGTGTGATTTTCGTAACTGGTTGAGGGCACTGAATTATGGTGAGTGAGAGAGAAACTTTGTTTGAGATAAAATTATATTGGTATTATATTGGATATTTCAATATATAACGACCCCACATTGATGGTTTATGAAATTGAAATTCGGAGTGATATATAGTTCCCTAAATTAGGTAATCCAAAATCTAGTGGTGTTGGAGTAATTTCTTAGTCAGTGCTGGGCTGTGAGACTTTATTTTTCTTTGTAATATTTCTTGTATGATCCCCAATGAATCTTTTAAATATTTTCACTCTGCATGCATACACCATGATGTGATTTTGGGTTTATAAAACTATGAAACCAAGATGACACATAATTCACTAGAGTAATTTGTTGTATTATGTGTTGAGTGCAAAAAAATTTGGACAAATCATTGTAGCCTCAGGCACTTAGATAATATTTCATTATTTTGAGGGCATCTTATTTTCCTAGAGTTCTTGAGTTTCCATTGGGTAAATATTAATTTTTCTTATCAGACCTGAGATTATGTTGTATGTGTTATATACGTGGAATTAATAAATTCTCTTACAAAATCACAGAATAAGCATTACATCATAAAAAAAATATAATTTTCACTCATTTTCATATGAAGGTCAGATATTTCACTAAAAACAAAAATTTAATTTCTTATAATATTTATTATGATATATTTTTAATTTAAAAGGTGGGTATATACTAAAATTATAAAACAATATTGAAAAAATTATCCCCCACACATGAATTATTTTTTTTCTTCAAGTGGTATCTCTTAACAATTATCTTAACATAGAATCCCCTTTTTACCTATACAAACTATGGTTTAATGACTATTTAATTTCTATATATTAATGTAAATATATATATTAGCATTAAAAAGAAATTTCAATTTATTTTTATTCAATATTTTCAACGGACTTCCCAATTTAATATTCATTGATCACTATGCAATTAATTTGATAAATTGATGTTCCTCTGGATTATTTAAGTTTCATCCATCTATATCAATAACCATACACTTATTCACAAAATTATATTTAATCCATTCACAACCATAATAATTATTAAATAAATAATTATAACATAAACCAAACTAAAAAATTAAAAATTCTAGGAAACCACCAAGGTAATTTGTGAGAAACTAGAAAGGAAACAAATTTTTGGAAAACTAAAAATAAACTAGTAAATTTATTTTATTATAGTTTTTTTCGTACACAAAAAAAAAATCATTTTAAATTTTTGGGGGACATCTATTTGGTTCCCAACTACTAAAAATAAACATTATTAAATGAATTCATTTAATTTATTATTTAGTGTCGAATCTATAAATTTCAATTTTTATCATTTTATTCACCAGAACTCTAAATCCAAGATCGATTTTATTTTTAGTAAATTATGATAATATATATTTCCAATTACCAATAAGATTCATTATGCAGTTTTATATAAAAACTCACATTTCCTTAACTAAATCATTTATCTTAGAGAAATCAATATTTAGCTAAAGTATTGTAAGGAATGAAATAAAATCATCATATAATAAGGAAAACCAAAGAAAAATACACAGAAAAATACAATATATGTTTTTTAGAAATAAACTATAATATAATTTTAGTGGGATTTAAGGATTAAATTCAGAATATAAGAATTGTGAACAAATTTTAGGGAGATATACAAAATTATTAACTAAATTGGTAATATTAATTATTCTCTTATGTTCTCCATTATTTTACTTGAAAAATAAAATAAAAGATGCAATGTCCCAACCTAACATCCACATAAGTAGGGCCTTGAGCTCGTGGGTCACATAGTCCCAAGAATGCCTTCCCATAGGCAAGAGGTTTCCAACTGGAGGAGAGGGTATAACGGTGGTATAGTGATGAGCCTATACTCCCATAATAGAGTGGAATAAATGAAAAAAATAAACTTATAATAATAAAAGCATGATATAAATTGAAACAAAAAACATGTCTAGTAACCCACATTAGTGGAAATAAGAATATCACAGATAGTGTAAATAATTATAGGAAGACTAAATAACTGAATAATAAAATAATACTGTAAAAATCCACTAGCTAGTGAAATATACATCGATTCATTGAAGAGTTATGTACAAAAGGGTAACATGGGAATTCATATACAATCATGCTATAAAAAACTAAAAAAAAAACAAAATTATTCCATAATAATATTTAGCGTATGACCAGTCCTCTACTCCTATGATCCATCTATGGGTATAACATATAAATAATACGAATCCAGACACTTTCCCTTATCCATACATGTAGAAAAATAATCTACTTTGGTACCAAAGGTGGCATGAGTATGGTGTGGGATAAACACCCAGTATTCCACCACCAACAGTTTCTATAAGTAATCAAAGTAATTATCATAGCTAAACAATGTGAAGGTATAAATAAAATAATAGACAATGATATATATTTGTAATAAACTTGATTAGGTTCCCCAGTGACACCTTGAGGCTGTGCTTACTTCTTCTCAAGGCTGGAATGAGTGTCTAATCAGTAACTATATATATAGTACTAATATATATACATATATAGTATAGTATTTTACTGAATCCAATAATATAGAACCAGTAAACATGGAGTTAAGTGTTCATATACCAGTAATGCTTGTTTTTTGATGTACCTGGGTGTAACTTAGTCATCCATAAGTATTCTAAGAGATTTTATAAGCTCATTAAAATTTTTACATGCCCCACATCTCATAGATAATGAGAGGCTTCATGATCGTAACATGGTATGAAGGGTGTGTCATCATACCAACACCCAAAATAAGGGATATAGTGTGTCATGCCCACTATCCAAACAAATTCAACGGTTTGTGACAACATACTCAACACCCGATATTAGGGTGTGTGAATAATCATTCCCAATAGAACCATTACAATCATTACATAGCCTATATCAAAGGATTAATAATATCTATAATAATATGCAATATGAATTTACTAATTGTGCAATATGGTTATCAATTCAAATTATAACTGAGTGTAATACAATTCTTATTTGAGAATATAATAATCCAAGTAATGATCGGTGTGGACCTTCAACCCATTATAAGACATTTCATTTAAACTATATAATTCATTTAAGTCTGAAAAGACATCATGAGTAAAACATTAAATTTAATACAATCTATTTAATCTTCTAAAATATGTAAATTTATTTTACAAGGATCAAATGAAAATTTAGAAGTTTCCATTGTCAATTTGGAAATTACATATATGGGAATTTCCATTATTATGTTAGTCCAAGAAGTAAGCTGTTTCTCTAGGTTTAATCAATAATTATATAATTGAGGAAACTCCTTTTATAATACAAGTCAAATTCATAGATGAAATTATAGTCATTTAATCATTTAATTATAAATTGTAAATTCAATCTGGTATTCCCAAGGGGTGTCCATGACCGAGTTTTGGAATCTTAAAATTACTAAACAATGATCATTAGGAGAAAAACACGATGCATAAATTAGTTTAGAATAAATGAATCTTTTTAATGTGATGTACGATGAAGGAATTGTGGAGAATCAATGGGGAAGCTATGAAAATGCTATAGTTTTTTTTTGGAAAAATAACAAAACCATCCCATTTTGGGTTTTTGATGAGTCCTAATAAAATCAAAACCATAGATTAAAATTATTTTGGGTGAAATAAAAGAAAAAAAATCCATTTCTATGAAAATAGGGAAAATGATCTTTCACCTAAATTTTGAAAAAATAAAAATATAAACATCGATAGGAAGGGAGTGGAATCAAGAGAATATCTCAGGTTATCCAATTCTTCTGGTGGATCTTCAATAGAAATTTAGGAAAGAGAGATATTGAAAAACCTAGGTTGAACGAGATGAGAGGCCATGGGAGGACAAATATTGGTCCATCTTCTTGAATAAGGAGAAGGAAAAAACGAAAATAGATTTAAGATTTAATATAGGGAAAAATTAAATTTACCAATATATATAGGGTCACACAGTTTGGATAAATAGTTTTGAAACCATACTTTCTTCAATACATAATGAAATTCCTCATACGGTTTGGATGCACATTTTTCCTAACAGTTCCAAAATCATGTGAAATCCAACTTTCCAATCTCTATAGTTGTTTGGCATGACTGTGCTCATGGGACACGATTTTAGGAAAATTGTACGACCTACTATGTTTCCCTATTTACTAAAATCCTTGCTCTGAACAAGCCCCAGATGCTTATGAGAGTTTCTTTAGGTCGTAGTGCATGTTTACCGATATTAAACAAGGGATCCAAATTTAAAAAATGAGACTTGCATTTGTGAAAAGATAGTTCATTACAAAATAAATCCTTGGAATCATTATTTAAAGAAAAGTAAATTGGTAAGGTTGTATTGAAAGTTTCCAAGACATAGTATATCCCCAAGTGAGAATTGGATTTATACTACCTGTATCCATGGAGTTTATTGTTCCATCCCTATCTAATGGTTAACAGTGTTTTTTTGATTAGAACAAAAACACATTAGTTCTTCTAATGTATTTAGGCAGGTATAGGGAGTGAAAAAACAACAGTAAATGAAAATTGTACCATCCAAAGGAATGTGATAAGAAGACAAGTATTGAAATAGAGGATAAAGGAAAATTGGGATCTCCCTTTTTGTTCCCCAATTGATTTTTTGAATATTTTTTAGGTGGAAAAAGACTCAATTCACATCAATTTTATTCTTATTCTTCAAACATGAACTCATAGGTGTTTTTCTCTTTCAAATCACTAAAAAATAGATTTTAACATATTTTAGAAAAGATTAAAAGTGTTGATAATTTTATATTTAGAAACATTTTTGGAAAATATTGTTGTGCTTTTTAAGACAGTTTTAGAAACACGGAAAATTTTAAATATATCTAGGTTTTTAAGAGAACTTCAATTTTGGCCATGTTTTCTAGAAAACATCCCTTATTTAGTTACGTTTTTTCCATGTTTAAAAACATTTCTAAATTAAAAAAAATTATATTTCTTATAGAAAATGTGTATAATTTAGAAATTATTTTATGAATGTGTGATTAATTAAGTGAAATTTTAAAGTAAACTTGGATAATTTAAGGGTGTTTTGAAGAAAACATGGCTAATTTTAAATTTTAGGATGTTTTTATGAAAATGTGTATATATTAGTAAAATTATTTACCACTATTTAAAAACGTAGATAATTATATATAAGTATAAGCATATTAATTTATATATATAATTACAGTTATTTATATGAATATATATATATATATATAAATGAAAATACATTAAAAAATATTTAAATAACATTATATAAATATATATTTAAAAATCACTAGGTCTGTAGCTCAGTGGTAGTTGCACATATTGGTCTTGGTGAAGTCTAATGTTTGAGCCCCATTGAGTTCTTCCTTATATTTGGGTATTACATTCTTTTATTTTTAATGTAGCCCCTTTCCCTCCATCGATGTAAATATATATAAATATATATATATAAACACACACACACACACATAAGAATAGATAATATATATATATATATATCAACATGTATATAAATATATATATACATGTAAATATATTTATATTTAATATCCACATATACATTTTAAACATGTTTTAAAAAAACTCAGTTATTTTAGTGTCATTTTAACTAGTTTTTTCAAAACATGGATAATTATATAAACAATATAAGTTTATTATATTACATATGTATAGAAAACAATTATTACTATAATGATATATATGTATATATATAAATTTATATTGATATAAAAATACATTAACATATATTTAGTTATCATTACATATATATAAGTCATATATATATAATCATACATACATATATACATACATATATATATATATACATGCATACACATATATAATATATACACACACAACTATAAATTCAGACATGAACACACATATATAAACACAAACAAAAACACACACAGAAAAAAACACACACACACACAAATATATATATATATATATATATATATATATAAACACACACCCACACACATATATAAATGTATACACAAGAAAAATTATACATTGGAATATATATATACATGTAATATATATATATATACATATTTATATATATATTATATTATTTTTTAATACCGAAATATATCAATTTATGTATTAATATATTAAAGTACACTTTGTAAGAAACTTATGTTTAGAACAGTTGGTTCTCTTGCATCTTCTGGCTTCATCCAGTCCTAACTTTGAATCCCATGATGTGCAAGATTTGTCCAAATAGAGGGTAAATTTTTGACTTGTGTGATGTTAGGTCAGGGTGACATGTGTGGGGTGGGATGGCATGATCAATAAAAACATAAAATTTCCATTTTTTTAAAATAAATTTTATATCATGAATTTTTTAAAAAATAATACCAAATAAATAAATAGTCAAGTTTATAGAAAACATGACTACATAATTACTAATTTACCAAAATTTATGAAATAATTGATGAATAGCATGTCTTTAAGTAGAAACACTTACAAACATTACAAGTTATAATAATTTATAATCACCTCTAATTTTCAATGCTTATAAGTGTCCCTTTTTAACAACACAATGTTTACCGATGTTTTTTTTGGAAAAATCAGAAAACTAATTAGTGATGTTTGAAAATGTATCTAATAAGAAAAACCTCACTGAATTGAAAATTTATTGTAGTGAATCCACCATAATCCTTTACATGGCGGTTTATTATTTTTATTCATCACCACTCTAATGTTTCTTCAAGTATGAGGATTCTGAGATAGAAAAATATAGATATTGAATTTTCCTATTTTATAGAATGAAATAAAGAAATATAATCAAGCATTATTCCCACTTCGTTATGTTGATATAATGAAGGTGAATTTTTTTTGTAAAGGGAACTGGGTGGATTGTTCACATATTTGGAAGTAAATGATTTTTTAATTTAGTTTAAATGTTTGTAATATTTTTCTAGAATATAGGAGGGGAAAAGGGTTCAATTTATTCATTTACAATATGTTTGTATAATTTTTTGATGTATTATTGGTAGTCCATGACCATTTGGGCACCAAATTTTAATCTTGGTTGTCAGTGGTCTTCTTTGATATCAAATATGAGCTTTATAAATACCTAATCACTAATAGTTGATATATAGATTCACCCCAAATGATTATCTAATATGAAAAAAAATTTATTTATGGGAAATTGTGTTTCATTCAATGGCTATACAAGTTCTTTTGTATCAGAAAAGTATGTAATCATTCAAATTCATCATCACATATTTATGTTTTTCTAATTATTAATTTAAAAAAATAATGGGATGATTTTTGTTTTTGTGTGGAATGAATGAGAATGGAATGAAATAAAGTATACTATATTGTGGTTATTAGGAATGAGAGTGAATCCAAGGGTTGACATATGGTTTCCTTTAACATCCAGTAGATATATTCAACATTTATTTGATAATAAACTAAATATTATTCATGAATTATAGAAATATAAAAAGGTTCGGAAATATAGTGGACTTGTAAACATCTCAATGTGACACAGATCCCCAAATCAATAACAATATAGAATTTGTAACACATGAAATATAATGAATTCCATTAGTTTCCACCAAACCCAACCATACATTGTTCAAGAAATAAACCTCTAATCAAATAATATATTAGGTGATTAGGGATAAGGGAGGGTTAAAATATTTAATAGTTTTTAATGAACTAATAAAAAAATCCATGGATGGTGGATGATCAACATAGAGTGTAATAATACAATCATTTACTCAACATTAATAGGGGAGAAATAAATACTTAATAAATGAGATTCGATAATTCCATCAACCTCCCATGTGAATCAGAACCTAATATTGTGTTTTGGATATCATCAGAATTGGGAGGAATTGTGGGGAAGAAATAAGAAATCAATAGTGAGGAACAAAAACTATAAGATACTTGAATTGAAATGATATTTACTATATAAAATTTATAGAGAATAAATTATAGAATGAGTATACCTCACAATATTATATAGTACTCCTAAAGGCCATGTATCTAATCCTTAAGAAGTGGAGAGGATGAAGTTTATATATAAAATGGAAAGTCCTCTATGTGATTAGGATGATTTCCATATAGAAATGGATGAGTATATGATTTATTCTATATAGGTTCTCCTTGATTCATCTCCCAATTTGTTGTTCCCCTTTGTGATCATTTTTTTCTTATGTGGATATGATGATAGTATATGAAAATATCTCCAAATATTTTCGTGATTATTTTGTTAAATACAACACACAAGAGTTTTCTTATTCAAAAATACCATGTTAATTAGATATCAATAAAATTACCAAAAAAATGTCTTTTGTAAGTTTTCATTTCATTATATAGTGATTTTTATCCATTTTTTTGAGTAGTTTTTCTAAGTCACCTTCATCATGAAATTATATTATAGAGACATTGGAAAATATAAGTGAAATACTTAATTTAATATCCCTATGAAAATATTAAATCATTTTTTTTGTTAAATTATTAAAATATTAGTTTTGAAGTTTCTATATTCTTCTATAATTATATTTTAAAGCATTGTTCAATTATATCTTTAAATCATCCCCAACTTGAACTAACATTAGCTCGATTAGTAAGAATGGATAAAGAGGTTTTTTATTTTAAATAATATCATTATGAAAAAATAATGAAGATATTTTTTTTTTATATTTTATGATGCAAAAATAAATTTTATTGTTTTTTTGTAATGAATGAAAATTGGAGGGAATCTAAAAGTCAAATTTTCATGGACGTGGTAGTCCTCAAACATGCACGATTGACATTCCATTTTATTTCTATGTGGATATAAATGAATAAATAAGGGATGAAGAAATAATATAAAAACATATATTTATACTTATTATAGATAATTCATCATATTTTTATGTTAGTAAGATATTTTTAATAGTAATAAGAAAAACATAAGAAGTAGATAATACCTTTATTAGATACATGATCATTTCATGGATATTTCATTATAATTTAATGTTATAACAGAATTATTAGGTTGTATGTGATTATTTTTTAGGATATATTCATAATTAGAGTACAATTTTAGTTATTTATTTATTAAATATATATAATTTTATATTTTTGAAATGGTGTATGTTACCCCCTTTTACTATAGAATGAAATATATCTTTTGGAAACACACTTCCTATTTCGATAATTTCATTATGTTATTCCAAGTTCAATGGAACAAATATTTACAAATAATATATTATGGGGATTTATTGGGTCAATAAAGTCTCAAAAATGTGTTTATGCACATATTTTAAACTTGTCATTTTGTTTTTACCTTTAGGTTTTTACATTTTACGTATTTACCTTTAATCTAGGTAACTAGTTTTTAAATAAGTTATTTTAAGTTTTATTGAACATATAACATAACATATATAATAATAAATTAGAATTATGGAAATGTACTTAAACTATATTTAGTCAAACTAAATTTAAATTATTTTATAAATAATTTTTTTTATTAAAATAGATTATGTGTTGGGAAAATTACTTTGGTATAAAAACGACATTTTGACCAGTACATATACTTAATATTATTTTTTGTTGACTACCAATTAAATTATTTTTAATATATTTGTTTATGTGTTTATAAATCATACTATATTTATTATTTGAAGTATTTAAAAATAATTGATTAAATATATATTCATTAATTAAATAATAATTTTAAAATATATTTTTACACTATCATCGTGGTAATTATCATTAATCTTAAATATATAATTTTTTGTAGCTAAAAATGAAATTATACATGTTAAATAATATAAATATTATTATCCCAAATATGAAAATAATTTTATCAAAAATAATTTCAATGTGTATTGAAATTAATCATAATGTTAGTACATGTATCACGAAAAACATATCTTTTAAGAGAGCATATTTTTAAGAAAAAATATTTATGATTTGGATAGAATGATGAATACTGCTAAAAAAAATTAATGAAAAATAATTATTATAATTATAATAGTATTTATTTTACAATAAGAAAAATAAAAAAATTCATATCATCATGTTGTGTTTAATTAAAAAATTTCCGAAATTTAGTTTTCATTAAAACACCCCATGAATTTTCATAATACTATGAAGAGTTTATAAATTAGAAATATAATTGTAAAATTATTTATTATAAAATATAATTTATAATTTATAGAAAAAGGAATCAAAAAAAATTAATCCATATTAAAGTAAAGGTATTTTCGAAATTAATATTTTCATAATTAAACTAAAAACCAAATATTTAAATACAGATATCAAAAATTAATCCTAATATAATTTTATTGTGAGGAATTAAACATTAAATTTTAATTTTTCAAATTTATGTTATATTTTTTTTTTAAATTTAGTTTTTTTTAAAATTAATTATATAAATAAAATTATTTCTTGGAAAATAACCTTTTCAATATTATCTCATATTAATTAATTTCCTTATAATGGTAGTAACTATTAATAGTTTGTTTCATATTTATTGATAATACCTTTCTTATATGTTTTTGTCTTTAATGTTGTGTGTAGTATGATCTATAATTTATAGAATATAGTTTGTATTCTAATTGATATAAAATATCTGGTCATTATATTCTACCCCCTTAAATAAATTTAATCCTCATAATATTAATTATCATTTACAAAAGGAAGAATCTAAGAGATCCATAAGAAACTAAACACAATTTTTCTGCTAAGATATCGAGCTCATTATCATTTTTATGTGTTGGAAACTATTTGTCCCAAATATTCCTCTTAGGAGTTCTTATGGAAGTTCATTTCACATATTTATTTCCATGATAATGATTCAACAAAATTATAAAACAAAAAAGGTAATGATAATATCAAAATGAATTAATGTATGTGAATATGAAAGTTCATTTGTAATACTTATCCTCTAATGAAACCTTCATTTAATCATATAATACATCTATTTAAATTATTTAATGTTTTGTTAATTCTATAAATCTATTTGTTCTAACAAGGTTAGATTAAGTTGAGATATCTTATTCTTATCACAATAATTTCTCAGAGGAACAACGAAATAATCACCTCATATAGGTTCATTTAGAGAACATGAACAACCCAATAATATCCCCTAAGAGTGAAAAACTAGGTGTGTAGTAAGAGAACATTAACAATGCACCATAATTAGGGTAGATATATACTCAAACAACTCTCTATGGGGTTTTTAATCCTAGACAAATAGAAAACAAATACACATCCAATTTTAATATCAAAACATGGAATCATTAGTTTTAAAAAAAATTACTCGAGACATTTAAAAATTTGTAGGTTACCATCCTATAGCTAGACTAATTAATTGGATATTTTCAAAGGATCTATAGTACTAAAAATATAGTTAACGAAAATAATATTAAAAATAACAATATTAATATATAAACTAATATAAAAAATAACTATGTACTAATAAAAAACCTAATAGAGTAAACCTATATAAACATGACATAAATAATACATTAATCTCATGTTGTAAAAAAATACATCTCATAAACAGCTGATGAACAAAAATATTGAATGTTTTATTTTCTTGAAGATACGCTATGTAAATAGAAAATTTTACTTCAATTGGGAACATTTATCCATTATAATGATCCTCTATTATAAGGCCCCATACATAAACATTACATAATCATGAGTCACATAAACAATTAAAATTAAGGATATTTTTTGTTTTTTATTTTTAGAGAATTGGTCCATAACTCTTACGTAATATACACAGACATTTCATATGGATAGTTACACTAAGTATCCACTTTTCCCACCAAAGGAAATCGCCAAAACAAAACCTCATATCTATTTCTTGATAAAAATATTCATGACATCTCTAATTCTCTTACTCATCCTTATAACATGTGGAAAACATTTCAAAAACATGGGAGGAACATAAAAATATTATTATAGAATATAAAAAAATGAATAAAACTATTAGTCCATGTATTTTTAAAACCCCCGAGAATATTTTCACAAAATTATACTTTTCACCGATAAAACATAAAATATTCATTTTACATAATTTAATTATAAGATTCCAACAAAACATCATTTAAATCACAAAACATAAATGTAACTTGTTACATCCATATCAAACTTACATTATAGATTTAAAAGCTATATAGGGAGTAATATTCATGGTCAAGTTTAGAATACACATAATAGTATATTCCTTAAAGATATTAGGATAAACCATAACGTTTTCCTCCATCTCATTTCATAATACATTAGAGAGCTATAAAAGGCTCATCCTCCCTCAATTTATCATGAAACCACCCATATAAACAAATAATGGCCTAGAATTATACCATAATCGTAACACATGAATAAGAATAAATGAAAAATAAAATTTTTACATTGAAATTATTAGAAATAATTTTGAAATAGTCATATAATCAATCCATTCTCAAATCCATTTAAAAAAAAATACCCAAAATGGAATATAGTATTTATTTTTCTTTTAAAAAACATTACGTCTTATTGAGGAATCCAAATATCAAAGAATGCTTGAGGTGGAAGAAATTTTGTTGTCGCTAAGTATATTAAAAAGAAACATTACTTTTGTCATTTAGTAAAACTCTTCTTTAAAAAATATTTCTTTTGAAATGTTTTGAATGAAATTAAAATTCAATTGATTTGATTATACACCATATAAAATATGTTTGTATTAAAATATTCCTCAATGAAAGGATATTGAGATGAAGTCCCTTATACAGATTGTATCATTAGATTAAGGATAAATCATTGACATAATTATGTGTGAAAAGTACAAATTCACCCAATATATGTGAATATTAATTATAAAACAATAATATTTCATTCACAAATATTCTTGTAAAAACAAAACCAATGATATAGATATTTTACTCAATGAAATGATATTGATTTAATATTTCCCTTATAAATATCATTTTGATAATAAAAGAGATCGATTATGTGTTTTATCTATAAATACACATAAATTAATTATAAATACAAGATATGATATAAAAATTTATTCCTATCATAATCATTTCATGACATAATCAATAAGTAGAAGATTAACCCAATGAATGAAAATTTGGTTAAGAAGTTCCCTTACCTTGAGTCTGACTCGTCATGTACAATTTTTATGTTCCTAAATAATAAAATTTGGTTAATTAATACTCTATTAAGAACCCTTTTAATTTTTATTATATCTTTAATATCACTTATTTCCATGTTATAAAAATTAAAAAACTATTTATGTTCATATGTGTCGTTTTCTTGATATTCCGTATTTGAGTCAAAAATGAACTTATTTTGATGTAAATTGTCTATTTATTAAAAATTCCATCATCTCCAGAAAATTTTTCATGATTTAAATATCAAATATATGTAGTATTTATTAATTTAAATTTTTCCATAACATTTCAGGATAAGAAATGAAATTCACTATTCCTAGAGACGGTAGGCCGTACGTACGCATGGAAGTTACATTAATTTCATTTTCATATTAAAGGAATAAAATGTAAATGATTCATAGGTACATTATAATTTCAGTATTATATCTATGTTATAAAAGAGACATAAAGTCATTAACATCATCCTTTATACATTGCATGTTTGTCATGAACAAGTCATATCAATTTGAGGGGTTGGTAGTCCACATTTTGTCAATTGAAATTATCGTATTTGCACGGTATGGAAAAACTAAAGGTATGTTGTAAATAAAAATTGTAGATTCATATAGATAGTATAAAAACAATATATATATTATATTAATATAGTTACCTCATAATGGAAATCATGAGGGGTGGTAGGAGAAAATTTAACAATCATCATTTTGTGAAGCAGTAGTTCTCTGTAAACACAACCCATATGTTCTATATCTATAAGATAGAGGTTAGTATAATTGTGTGTAAAAACCAAAGAATAAAAAATTATAGTATATTTAAGATATTTATTTTGATAAAATAATTTAATTAATAGAGTTTAGGGTGTTTTAAAATGAAAATAATTGAAACAAGCCTGAGAGAAGACGTTTCCTCTAAATCGGGTATCACCTTTTGAATTGAGCCAAAATGATTCTTTGAGATGCATTATACCCAATTTAATTCTTCTAAGATGAATTTATAGACATTGAAAACATAGGATAGATGAATATTTATGTTAAAAGGGGCTTTAGAGGTGTGAGTAAGTGAGTAGAGGTGGTGGCCTATTATAAGAAGGAGGATGGTCACTTTAGGAAAGTCTTTAAATAATTTTTTTGATAAATTTATCTTTTATTTATAATTGCACTAATGTGATATATTTATAGTATAATATGTGGAATTTTTGAAATCCTCTAAACCAATAGGGGTTAGACATGTTTAGGTTATATATATAATCTTATCTTTTGGCATTAACACTTAGTTAAATAAATTCACAATTACCATGTCTTCTTGTATTTTTACTCTATATGGTAAATATAGTTATTATAAAATGTCAAGAGAACCACAAGTGGATAAATAATGATGTTTTTTACACCATGTAATTTGGTTGGTGGAATATTATTTCTTTATTACTATTATATCATATAATAAAATGGAATTTGTTTTAAAAACTCATTTATGTCATTTTTGATACTATTTTGTAATTGAATTTTGTAAAAGTCATAAAAACATGATTCATTAAAAAAACATATTAACTCAAATATAACATGTCATTAACATTTGTGAAATTTTTTGATGGAAGAAAAATGTTCAAATTAAATTAAATTTAATATTTATAATATCATTTATTTGAATCATTCATTAATAAGGTAATCACTACGTCATCATTATGTCATAAATAAATTTATTTATTTAATGTCTAAAAATTATTAATAAAATTAAATGATGTAGGATATATTTTTATCATTATAATGGATATTTATAGTAAAATATAACAGTTATATAACCCTATATTAAATAATATTTAATAAAAAAACATTTTTATGATATATGTCATTTTACTTTAAATTAATTATTATAACATCTCATTGAGAATACTAAGTGGCTCTATGGGGTCCTAAAATCGTTCCAAGTATTCTAATTGTCATAAATATCTCATAAAATGGGATTATAGAATGTATTGGGTTAGTTTTGTATTATTATAATATTATTTGTTACCCTTATTTACCTGATTTTCCCTTTGACCATGTTAAATAAAAATTATTTCCGATGTTACTATTATTTATGAACCAAAATAAAAGGAACTTATTTAAATAAATTTGAAATTATGTTTCCAAATATGTAATATATTTTTAAAAAATTTAAATATAGAATTTTCATTAATTAATTTAAAATTAATTTTTTGTCAAACTGATAACAGAAGTTTTTAAAAGTAAAAACAATGAAAAGATTGACATGTGTTTATATAATATTTCATTGTGAAATTACAAAAAATGATGATAATTGTATTAAATGAGAAAAAAATAATCCAATGAAACTTTAAAACCATTTATAATGAAAATATATCTATATAAAAAATAGACAAAAATAACGTTTTGAAATAAAATCTAATATTTTTTACTATTAATTAAAAAATTAATTTTATCAGAAAAATACCAAAAATATACCTATATTAATTTTAATTTCCCAATTATAAATAATGTGCCTATTTTTTAGAATTGATCATATATAAATAAAGAAAACTGTTTTAAAAAATGTTCTTCATCAAAAGGTAGTAAATTAGTATTTTTTTTGAAAAATACTTCTGTTATCTAAAAAATTTGAATTTGTTCTTATATGATATATTGAAAAAATAAAATTTTAATTTTAAACATTAAATTGAATATATAAAAATTAAAAAATCATAAATAGTGATATGATTTTATAACCACAAATACTCTCTTTTAAATAGGTTTTCATTAAAACACATCCTTCATATTAAGTTGATTTTTATTTCCATATCTAATAAACTTGGAAAATAATGAATCGTTATTTAAACACGTGTAAACCATATTTTCATAATTGATTTGGTAATATTCATTCACTCCATTACAATGACTTGGTTATAATTGTAACATTTAAATAAAAATATTTAGTTGTCTATTTACGCTCGATATGGCGTATCATGTACACTACTGAATATAGTGTTTATTTCTTAAAACTCTAGATGTTACATCCTCCACCCCATTAAAAAATTTCATCTTCACCTTTTTTATTTTGGGCCAGTAACTAGGGTATGACTTTTAAAAATACATGTATTGTAGAATCGCATTAGAAAAAGGGTTAAGAAAACTTCCAATTTAAAAGATTAAAGGTGGTTCCAAGGTCACCTGAGATAACACATACTAGGATTCCATGTAGAAAAAATGAATATAGAAGAAAAATAATTGTTATATTCAGATTGAGAGTTAAAGAATACATGACTAGGATAAAAATTAACAATATGAAAACCACAAAATTTTGATGAGTTAAACGGTCATTGATTTAACATAAGGAAAAGTAAACGGAAAACATTATTGTTTTAAGATATTTTTCATATAGTTGAGGAATTATTTTACAACATCTAATAAGAGAATAAAGAAAATATACATACTGGGAAATTATAGTTCTATCCTTTAATAAATTTCTACCTCAAACTCTTCTTTTCTCCAAACGATGAGTATTCATGATGACTTGGTCACACCTGAAGTACTAGAATCAACTTCAAAAGAATCACATTATCCAAAAAATAAGAACTATATATTTTACCCATTAACAAACAATAACCAAAACCGAAATTTTTAGTACAATATCAGATATTCCACCAAAAATAATCATTCTTTATATGGAGAAGGACAACTTTTAATCTCCAAAATTCAATAGTAATACCCAAGGTCAAAAAAGTCCAATCAGAAAAAAATGTCCTTAAAATTCCAAAAAATATTCCATAATAATATTGATAAAAAAATTTAGAAGGATCTCATCACATAGTCTTTCACGATAAATCTTTTCATTTATCTCCAAGTGACATTTACTACTCTTAATGTTGCATTCCTAAAAGTAATTAACCTAATCACATATTCCCCTTGATAGGTTAATCATTTCATAAATAACCCAAATAACTATAATTTCACAATTAAAAACATATATTATTCCAAAATAAAATCCAACCATTTCCCCTAAAATAAATTCCCACTTTATTTTATAGTCCATACGCATATAGGATTCCCAAAATAGTGAATGTATTCCAAAATAACATTTTTCACTTAATCCCCAAATCATTTTCCAATAATAATGATATCCATTTAATAAAACGTAAGATCCCAAAATCAACTTATTCATAATATATGAAATAATTTCTCTAAAAAGAATAACATATACTAACCAGGGACTTCATGTAGACCAATGGTAGGTATTAAATCTCAGTCACACTTCGGTTGTGGGTTCGATTCTCATAGATTTCTCTAACTTGTTAGGTTTTCACATGGTTGTCGGTTTTCCTTTTTCAAAAACTATATAATGGAATAACATTCCAAAAAATGAGATAAAATCCTCCAAAATTACCATAACATATTTTAACCTCAAAAGTTATCTCATACTTTACATTCTTCATCCCAAAAAATTAATAACCCATAATTTCCTAAATGAGGATGTCTACAAAAATACCATTATTAAACATAATATTTCAAATCATAAAGCCTAAAAAGGGGTTTATATGACATTGAACATCTGATAAACCTTAAATTTATAATCCTATGATGATATCCCTAACCCTTAACAACATATCCTAATCTCCAATGTTGTCTAAACAATCATCTGATAACAATTATAAGACCCCAGCCTTAAGAATTTCATAATTTTAAGTTATGTTAAGAATTCACATTGAGGATCCATTTAGGTTTAGATATTTATAGAATTCGTCCATAACTATTACATAATAGATCCATACATTACATGTGGATAGTTACACCCACTATCAACATTTTCCACCAAAAGAAACTCTAAAAAAACATGATTTCTTTTTATTGATAAAAAAAATCACGAGTTATTCATTTATAATACCCATCATTATGACTATAAAATACATTAAAAATACTTGTGATGAGAATAAAAATAACATTAAGGAATATAAAATAAGTAATAAAATCATTTATCTATGTAAATTTAAAAACCCTGAAAACATTTTCACAAAATCATAATTTTCACCCATAAAGCATAAACTATTTAGCTTACATCATCTAATCATATAATTCCTATAATACTTCATAGAAATCATTAAACATAAATGGAACTTATGGAATCCATATCATAATTAAATTTTAACATTCACAACTATATTTGGGGTAACCATCATAGTAACATTTGGAATACCCATCACAGTTTATCCCCTAAATCTCTTGGGAGAAACTTTAATGTTTACCTCCATCACATTACACAACGAATTCAAAAACTATCACTTGCTCACCAACTTTTAGTTTCTCCTGGAACCACATGTATACATAAGAAATTACCAATAACCATAGTATAATCAAAACACATGAAAAGAATAAAGGGAAAAAACATTTCCACATTGAAATCAAAGACATCATTTCGGATATTGATATAATCAATCCATTCTATAAAAAAATTTCAAAACTAGAATAACATAAAAATGAATATGGTATTTACTTTTCTATTTTAAAAAGTTACTCCTTGTAGAGTAAGTGAAATATAAAATAATACTTGCTATGATATAAGGGTCTTTTTTTCAGAAATGTTCAAAAAAATTCCATTTTTAGTTTAGTAAAATGCTTTGTAAAAAATATTTATTTTGAAAACCATTGAATTATATTAATATCTCATGTGGTTGATTATACACTGTATGAAATAATTTTTTATCAAAATATGACTCAATGAAAAGAGATTTATATGAAGTCCCCTATAAATATAATATCTTTTTATTGAGGATAAATGAAAGACATAATTATGTGTCAAAAATATAAATACAAAAAATATAAGTTGATATTTAGGGTAAAATAATCAGATTTCATTCATACGTATTATTATAAAAACAAAACCAATCACATGGATATTTAACTCAATGAAATGATATTTATTTAACATTTACCTTACAAAATGATTTTGGTAATAAAATTGATCGATTATGTGTATTCACTATAAATAAACATAATGTATGTATAAATAAAATAAATGATTTCAAAATTTATTTCTTGCATAATAAAATCATGACATAATCAATAAGTAGATGATTAACCCCAATAATGGAAATTGGGTTAAGAAGTTCTCTTACATTGAGTCTGACTCGTCACGTTCAATCGTTATGTTCCAAAATAACAAACATAGGTTGATTCCTAATTTCTTGAGAACCTTTTTCAACTTTATTATTCCTTTTATATAATGTACTACCATGTTATAGGAATTATATAATTATTTACGTTCATATAGGCAATTTTGCTGATATTCGGTACTAGAGTAAACAATGAACATGATTTGATGTAAATTTTCCAAGTAGTAAAAATTACATAATCTAAATAATATAATTCCCAATATAAATACGATATATATCTAGTATATATGTAATTTATATAGTTCATAACATTTGGAGATAAGAAATGAAAAGCGTTGTTCACGAAGATGGTAGGCCCTATATACACATGAACATTACATTCTTTTCTGTTTCATATTAATAGAATGGAAACTAAATAATACATAGATATATTATAATTATAGTATAATATCAATGTTATATATGTTAAAAAAATTCATTAATGACATGCTCTATACATTCTATGTGTGGAATGAAAGAGTCATATCACTTTAAGGGGTAGGTAGTCCACACAACCTCAAATGAAATTACCGTATTTACACATTATATAAATCATAAATGATTATTATAAATAGAAATTACAAAATAATAGAGAAAATATAAATATAATATTTATCTTATATAAATATTTTTCCATCATAATGGCCACCATGAGAGGTGGTAGGAGAAAATTGAATAATCATCGTTTCGTGAGGACATAGTTCAATGTACATAGAAAATATATGATCTATATTAATTAGATGTAGGTGTGTGTATGTTTAGGTTAAAAAAATTTCATAAAAACGTCATTATATATTTGGTATTCTTTTTTTATAAAATTATTGAATAAATAGGGGTTAGCGGGTTGGAGAAAGAAAGTAAATAAAAGGAACAAGGGAGAAGACATTACCTCTAAATCAGGTAACTCCTTTTGATTAGAGCAAAACAGTTTCCTTGAGTTGTCGTCTGACCAAGGTAAGATATATATGAGGAATTAAGGGATGTTGGGATCTTATTTATGAAGAATTTTGGTGATCCAATGGGCTTGAGATGTGTGAGTCATGGGTATAGGTGACGACATTTAATAAGAGGGAGGAGGGGAACATTAGGAATGTCTTGAAATATTATTTTATTATAATTTGATTTTAAAATTAAAATAGTTCCAAATTGATTTATTTTGGGGATAAGATGAGTATGGTTCAAAATACACTGAACAAATAGTTTTTAGAAAAGTGTAGGCCACAGATATGAAAAAATTTAACAATGAGTCACATTTATTCAACAAGACTCATCTTGAGGTATGTTCTAGTGTGTTAATGAATTAAATATGGTATTATTATTTAAATATTTGTTTCCCTACTACGTCAGGATTTAATGAACTTTGATTTAATGATGAATCTCATAGGGACATATTCTAAAACCATCCGATTGTTATACTAGTAATGTATCAATAATTCCTGTATAAAACTAAATTTTTTAGGAAGTAAATTAATAAATCCACTCACACATTTCAGATGGTTTTATTAATCCAAATCAAATTCATCATGAAGTATAGACAGTTTGCCGTTACTTCTTCCTAACCATTAATTCTTCCAGTTTCTTATAGTATAATTGATGAGTTCCTTTTATAGTTGAAATATGTTTTTCTTAGATATTTTATCTTAAAAATGAACTTATTTAAACATATATGTTACATTATTTGAACAAATATCTTATGAGGGAGTTACATGATAACATAGTACCTATCGAGAAAGGTGGAACATGTACTTATCAGTTCGTAAATTAAACATTGGATTCCTTTGAAGAATCTATGGATATTCCAAATGTTACTTGAGATATGGTCATTATATAAATAAGTATAGTGTGTAGGAACCATGAACAAATTCTTTTTTTTCTATAAAAGTAAAATATGAGTGTTGAAATACTAAAAATTAGTTCTATGGAAGAGGATATAACTTCAAAATCTACTAAAGTTAAAGATAATATGGTTTCCTCTATAGATAATGATTTGGTTGTCTATAGGAATCTAAGGTCTATTCCGTTAATGGAACCAATTTATCATACTCTTAATATATCTATTCAAATTGAACCGAATCATGTTGCTATTAGTTTCAAATAATATAATAATCTAATAGTTCTATTATGTATGTTTTCAGAAGTGTGATAGATCAGATGGAAATAATGGATAGAAATATAGATTATATGAATGGTATAATTAATTATATCAATGGTTTAGGGAATTAGATTCTGAATAATATTTTAGTATAAATTTTATTTTGTATATCTACTACTAAAATTTATATTCTTATTAGTCGTCATAATGTTAGTACTACTTCATGATTTTCATCAGGACAATATAAAGCCTTCAAAATAATTTTCTTAATTGTTTTATCTTCATTTTTTTAAAATCATTAAAAATACTATGTCATAAATATTTAAATATTATAGTTTATCATTATCCACCAGATTGAAATTTATTATAAAGAATTATTTTATATGAAAAGAAGATGGCCGCTTGGTCTTGAAACTCATGAAAACATCAGAGTTATTATATAGAAAATAAAATATTTTTATGACCCATCTATAGTCTATCATAAATTTCATTCCAAGGAAGTTACAACCTTAGATGCTGAATTTTAAAAGGAAGTACACTCATCATCTGAACCTCTGATGAAAGTATTTTTCAAGATACTAGAACCTATGAAATCATTTTATTCCAAGTACATCTTGAAAACATTCTTTGTGGTCATACCCAGTTCTCTTATATAAAATATTCTATTGTATCTAAAAGTGGTTCTCCATCAATACCCATAAAGGAAGTGTTTCCATCTACAATGTAGACTGATACCACCTCCCGAATGATCCTACATTCAAAACACCTCCATCCAAACCACAAAATCAATTCGAACTAATTCATCAGCCACAATAGTCTAACTGATACATTGATTTTTTGTTTTTTGTGGTGCCTAGATAATTTCAATTCTATACAATAATCCATCAATGAATGAAATATTTATTCTTTTATGATATTTCACATAGTTATTGTTTTTTAATTGTTATTTTTTTCTTAATGATTTCTTTAATTTAATGTTATTAATATTATTTTTTTTATCAAATTAATTTATTTCTATAATTCCATAATTCATTTTATATCTTTCTGTAAATAGTTAATCATTCAAAAATTGAAAAATTAAATCTATTTTTCCTCTCCTTTACATTTTTAATGAATAAAAAATAGAGAGAAGTTGTCACCAATCCCAAAAGGGGAACATATTTCTCTATAAAGGAAGAAGTTATAATCTTTTACCCTAAGGTTAATCAAAGGTAAGGCTTCCTCAATCTATACAAATGAGATAATTTTCTAACTAAGGGACAAAGACACTGCATTTAAAAATAAATGTTTATATTATACAGATTTTTTTGAAAAAATCATTATTAAACATTTTAATGTTTAATATATCATGGGTTTCTTGATTATAAAAATGGAGGAGATTTTTGGACTAATAAATTTGTTTTAACATATCAATAAAATTTTCGTTTTTATAATCTTGAATACCCTTTCATATAATTCTTGTGGTTTTTCTTATATGCATTCATAGATTTTATATTTTTTTATATTTTTCAGCTGGTTAATTCCTCAAATATGTAATTATGGGATTTTTGATAGAAATATTACTAAGTATATGAAAAATACATATTTGAGAATTCAACTATCTAAAAATCCTTCTTAATGGAATTTCTTATATATATAAGCTATTTCATGGAATTTTCTAAATTTAAATTTTATTATATCGTTTAGACATAAATATGATCAATTTTCTTATGTAGTTCTATCAGTGACATGAATTAGTTATATGGAGTAATCAACCCTGTAAATTTAATATGTGGTGAAATAGACTATGTTTTTTCTATTTGGGTATATGATATTTAGCTACATGATTAAAAATCATACAAGATTTAATTTGGCTATTTAAACCACAATATGTGGAAAAATTGGATATGTAATGAAAATCAGAAATCTGGATCTGTTTGGCTACATCAATTGAAATACGAATTTTATCTACATCATTCTTTAATTTATATTTATTAGAGTTGAATTACAAGAGTGATATTTCAATTAGTTCATCCCATATTTAATTGATGGACAAAATTTTATGGTATAAATTATTATAATAAGTTTCATGATCCATGAAAGGAAAGAAGAACACAGATAATTTATTGGTATTTATTATTTCTAAGGTATTATGTGAAAATGATTTTTCTCTAAGCCTAGATTTTATTAATAATCTATTTTTATGGATTTGAGATGTTTTTCACGAATTTTAAAAAATAAGTAATTATCACTAAAGTTTAATAAGATATATACAGAGAAGAAGATTAGTGTTTTCTCAATATACAATAAATATTTCTTTCTATAATATCCTATATACTACATGGTTTTCCCTAGAAAAGAAGAAGAAACATCATGATATTTAACTATGTGATACCGATCATTTGTGATATAACATTAAAAGGACCTCCTCGAGTAGATATATAATATGAATATCTCTCCGATAGATTTAATCCTTCTGCAATTTGTGTCTTATAACTATGGGATGAACCTAGAACACTATATTTTCTATTGTCTCATTATAAAAGGGTCTTGGTAAAATAAATTAGTAGATTTTGTTTTTAAAGCCTCTCTAGATATCGATTGAAATATTTTGTGATATTTTATCTTGTGTTGAATTCAGTCACTAGTTCTTGAGTTACAAAAAATGGATTGGTAGTCCATAGAACGAGAACTGGACTCATAAATATCACCAAATATGCAGAGTAGGGGGTTGTTGGGGGGGGGGACTAGGAGACATAATTTCCTTAAACCACTATAAATATATGTGTCAGATTCTATTATTTTTTTGTGATTTATTTCCCTTGCTACTTAATTTTATTCAATAATTTTAAGTTATTCATATCCAAAGAGGTTGGTTTCCTAAAAGAATAAATTTTCAAGAACTAAATTCCTTGCCTCTTTATTCTTTTGCAGGATTTTCAGAATAATTGTATTTACTAAGGATTTATAATCATAAAACGATACAAAAAAATAGTCTTAAAAATAAATACACAAATCTATAAAGTAATTTATAATATAACTATATCCTTCCCTAATACCAACCGAAGTGACCCAATCTAATCATTATCCTATAGAAAAATTCCTACATATATCACATGATATAATCATATTTATATGTTGAGGAATGGAAGAATAAGAAATGTGTGAGATCAGATGATCTTTTGGGGGAAAACTATAATAAATTGTTAGATCATAAACATGAAGTATACGAGAAAGAAAAATATTTATTAACAATAGATTGTAAGACCCTAGATTATAATTATAAAACATGATAATGAACCATACCATTATATATAAAATATTAAATATATGTTAAACAAATGAGTTTTCACAAAATACATATCAATTACTAAAAACATGTGACCAAGACATAAATTTATGGAATTCATTACGAATATGTCATAATCTTGAAAAATTGGAATAACATGGTAAATAACATGAAAACATGGAACAAAAATTAACATTGGATTTTTTATCAATGTGAACCTTTATACCCACCAACCAAGTCATTCGTAAAATAAAAAGTCGAAATGAACACCTTCACACTCACCCTTTGTGAAACTAGATACATGCTGACTTATTCACAGGAAAATTAATAGTAGAGTCGAATTCCAAATAAGTCTACCTTTATAAATATAGCTACTCAGTAATATTTCTACATAAAATTTCATTCATATGAGATATAATCAATTACCCAATGCATTAAAGGGAGATAAAGGTCCCACCCAACTCTTAATTTATACATTTTGGGACAGTTGAAAATAAATCCTTCTTCTTCACATAATGATAAAATGGAAAAAGAATGAATTATTAGACCATATAAAAACATCAAAAATCATTAATGTAAGAAAATATATGATATCAATAGTCTCATTTTCTAAATGAAATCACATCATATATATATATATATATATATATATATAGTTTCAAAAAAACATATCTTCATTAATGAGGTCAGGTGACACTCCAAATTGGACCCGATGATTTTGTTCAGGGTGTTTAGGGAAGGATGAAAAAGACATTATGAATATAAATACCATAAACAATGTTTTGAAAAGTAAAAATAAAACATTAATAAATAAAATAAAATACGGTTTCCCTAAAAGAAATAATAAACCAATGGATTTCATGTTATAATAATGTGGTTCATTATAATTGTGTATTGGTAATATCATTTATAATAGTGACATTAGAAAGGGAATAAGGCATAGTTATGTTACATTTTATAATATTTTATTAAATAAAACAACAAGAAAATGGAATTATAAAGACATGAATATCCCCAAAAAATAAAAGATAAATAAAATTGAATTTATCCAGAAAATATTTATATATATGCACATATATATATATATATATATTAATATCCTATTTGAGAGAAATATAGAGGGAGAGAGAGAGAGAAAGAGGGATATTATAAATTCAAATAAAGATAGAAAGTGAGAGTCTCGTTAAAATATTCCAAACTCATTTTGTAGGATCCTCCAACCTTATGAACTTATTAATTATTATTTGATATTTTATAACCCAATATTTATCATGTTTTTTTTATTAATTTGATTAAATTCCCTTATGTCAGTCATTTATGGTCAATTGGTTAATAATTCCATGTAACATTTCTATAATTACAATAAAAAATATGATTATTAAATGGATACATAATCCATGTTATTGTAATTTTATTGGTTTTACAACATTATAGAATTATAAATTTCAATAGTGATGTAGATACTCTAAAAAAGAATTTAATATTTTTTCTTAATTTGCATCTTTTTTTGAGATGGAAATGAATTTAATGGTTCATATTTAATATTATTAATACTATGTGAACTTTTTCTTTCCAAAAGCTAAATAAATATTTTAATTTTTTTAATATTATAATTATATATGAAATTTTATTCCAAAACTAAATCATAAAGGTGGTAATTAAAAACACCATCACTCAAAAAATGGGGTATAAATTATAACATTTTTTAGAAATTATTTATGAATGATTAAATGAAAGTAAAATAATCAATATTTGTTTAATTAGATGATGATAAGTTAATATTAATTTTATTATGTCTCTCGAGTTTTAAGGTATATTTTAAGGGTGTTAAAAAGTGAAATAAATTTAAAATAATGGATGTTTTAAATTTTAACTACTCTTAAGACACCTACTTTCGAAATAATATATAATTATTTTAAATATGGTATTTTTGATAGAACATGGATTCCAAAACCTACCAATGTGTTTTTAAGAGATTTCGTGATAGTTATTTGAAAATAATTATTTTATTTGAGTGGATAAATTAATGGAGATGGGTGATATTTATAGCTGTTGTAGAGGTGTGTTTATAAATTAAATATAGAACAATGTAATTTGTTTCCAAAAAATATGATTACAAATTATTTTTATGAAAATTAGTTATATTTTATCAAGAGATATATATTTTCTATTTATTTAATAAATTCCAAGATGAAATAGAAAAATTATAATTTTAAATTTTGTGTAAAAATTTAAAAATAAATTTTGTTAAGAATAAAATATAATTTAAAAATTGTAAAATGAATTATATTTTTATAAATTCAATTTATTAATCATAAATACTTAATATTACTCTTTAGATATATTTTATTTTAGGTATATAATTTTATAAATTATTTTAAGATTTGTACATCATAAACATGGTATAAAGCTTATCGTATACACATATATTTTTTATTATTATTCACATTAACAATCATATTTATCAAAGAAATACCTCTAAATTACTCTCATAAAATTTTGATATGTCAATTAGGAAAAACATTTCCTTTTGAAATAATTAACTTCTAAATTTTTTATTCAATATTTGAGATTTTATATTTAATATCATTTACAAAATATACTGAAACATAAATTATTTAATGATAAACTAGTACTCTACCTGATTTAAAAAATTTTACCATTTATTTAATGATATTATAATATTTAAATTTACTAATTTTATTAATTGGAAAAAATAATTATCATTCATATTTCTTTTATAACTACTATGTTTCTATTCTAATGGCTAGGTTACTAATTTAATGGCCATGTTAATATTATAAATTACATTATTAATTATTTTTTATATAATAACAACTTGTTTACTAATTTAATTTGTAAATTAATTTTCTATTAATATTCTATAAGTTTCATAAAAAATTATAATTTTATTTATATGGTATTTTTTTCATTCAATAATGATGTTCACAATAGTTTTATTTCTACGATGCCATAAACCCTAATATTTTAAAATTTTAGATTTGTTATTTACTTGGTTTTATTATTCTACTACAATATAATTGATCTTATTGAATAGAATAATCCTTTAATTTCAATCTTATGTAATGAGATCAAATGTTATTTATTTATTTTTTATTGAAAATGCAAGATCGGGAAGTTTATTTTGGAAAATCTTGTTGAAACAAGGTTTTAGATGATTTTGAATGTTCTAACACCATGAATTCAGTCTATCAAAATAAAGAAGCATCCATTCAAAACTACTTACATAAAAAATCATATTTTAAACTCACAACATACATGTAAAACATAAATTAATTAAATTGAATAAGAACCCACAGAAAAAATACAACAAATTTATGTGGTTTAGAAATTTTTATAATGTACATGAAACAATTTAAATTTAATATAGAACTGAAAAATATAAAACCATCCCTGAGTTACACGTTGGAAACTATATGTTCACTACCATAGAGAAACATAACTATACATTATAGTCACTCCAAATAAAAATATAATAAAATATTAACACAACAAACTAAAATAATCCTTATAAGTGATTCTACCCATATATTTTTTGATGAGATCTATAATAGCTAGCTTGTTCCATCATTTACATTACCTTTTTATCATTGGAGATGACTTCCACTTAATAAATACTACCTCCATCTTCCTAGTTAACACATCATGTCTTCTATCTATTTACACTAAATAGGGTACATATTTGGAAGACAGCTTCACATACCACTAATTTAATTTTGATGAATTATTATCTTGAATGTGGACTCATATGTAATATATTATAGTTCTAAAATCTAAATTTGTAAAAAATTATTTCATAAATTATGAACAAATAGAAAATATTTTTACTGATATTATTTAAAATATCCCAGTTTAAAACCACGTCAAAATATCAACATTGTATGTAGTGAATTTTCAAATCAACCTCATCCATTCCATTATTATATTTTCTCACTATTTCCATGATATTTTAAAGACTAGTCATCCATGTAAAATTGAATCGTGACACCAGACCCATAATATCTCATATTGAGACATTAGTCAGGATGCCCAATGAATTCTTTCTCCCTCTAAGATTACATCGATCCAACAACATGTCATATATAAGATTGTAGATGAAGTGACACTTTAATTGAATTTATTTAATAAATGATGAAAATATATAATTCATTTCTAAATTATTTTTAGTTCTTATATCATACAAAATAATTTTGATTATATTCATTTTTTTGAGCTCTGCAAAAAATAACTTCAACCAGATGAACACGTTCCATGATTTTGAATGGCTATATATGATAGTGAAATTGATGGTTTCATTCTAGAAACCCAACACATGTATGTTCCTTTTTATATAAACACATATATTATGTTTATACTATTTGAGTCTTTATATCCTCTAAAATTACCATCATAAAACCATTGTAACAGATTTCATACTAAAAAAAAGTTCCATATCCATCAAACCATTGAGATACTAAAAAATTCACATAATGACCTATTAGTGTTCATACCACAAATTATACAAGAATATTTTAACTACTCCAAGTGCACATGTTATGATACGGCTTGTAAAATCCATGGCGTAGATCAATATTTTAACTGTAGATTCATATGGTACCCTTGTTATATAGATATCCATGATATCTATTTTACATGGCTTCTCCATGGATAACATGATGTTTCAGGCAATGGGATATCACTAGATTATACTGACTCAGTTTGAATTTTTCAAATACCCTCCATATATACTCTGAACGACTTAGGAATAAGGTTTTGATCATCATGTTATTTTCAATAACAATCACCAACATTCATTATCTAGAACCAAGGTCCTTTATCTACAATATTCTAGACAAATATATGTTCAAATCATACTACCATATTTATACAATCCACATAATATCATATCATTAATTAATATATTAAAATAGAAAAAACTCATTATTATAAAATTTAAAATAGGTATAATTATCCACTTTACTATACCATAATGTCAGCAAACAATGGGATTCACTATTTTGGTTCATGTTAATTCTTATAAAAGTTTTGTTTTAACGAAAAAATAATAAATTCCATTCCATTTTATATGAGAATATATAGATACTCTATGTACTTATTTTTATATAAATCCAGATGAAGATACATAATCTATACATCAATCTCCTATAATAATATACATTCTTGAGAATCCATGTTGAGCACCATCTAAATCAATGCGTTCATAGAAACTAGTGAAAATTATTATGAGAAATATAAGAATTTCTTTTATTTCTGTATATTCATAACTAGTAATCACATATATAATTTACTAAAATCATATTCCCATTTTAGATGATAAACCCACATATTCCCGACCACACTTTTCTCTATTAGTAATTTTTCCATCATCAACGTTTCATAAACAAAAAATGAGTTCCACCATTTGTCCATTTATAACTCATACTACTATGAGTAACTCAAGATTCTATCCTATTCTTGGATTTTAGGATATACACCATCCATAAGTATCTAATATCAAATTATAAATTCAAATATTCTTACTAGCCTTCTAAACATGGTAGACCACCTCAATTTAATAGGCTTAACTCTTTCTAGGGATAATATTTCTTAAACAATAACCCAAGATTCTATAATATAAAATCATTATTGAAAAATTTGCATTGATACTAAAATAAATTGATTAAAATAATTTATTATGGAATATTCAAATACCTCTCAAACATATAAAATTGCTAAATAATTTGGATCCATACGTATTTTTTCAGATAAACATCAACATCAATTTGTTCATTATTCCCCACTATATCTATGGACTTGTTTTGATCCTTATACAACACCTATTTTTAGAAGTTCACATTTCATACTCCAATAACTATTAATTCCTAATTATAATATAGATAAAATTAAATGTTTTCATTACCAGAGCCAATTATGAAATACATCAAGAATTTAACATCCAACAAATCCTTATCACTAGCATAGAAATGGGTATATGGGATACATTTAAAAATATTTATATTATAAAAGCTTAATATCCTTATTTTTAGAGCTCCTATAAAAGTATTTATCCCATTTGATCAAAAAAATATAATTCTAAAGATAATGAATCAAGTAAACTACCTCTCCCCAAAACTCCTTAGGGAAACTGATGTGAATCTTTATGACACATTATCTATTATTGTTATCATGGTTCATCTATTAATTTTTTAGTATATATATAATAATATAAATCCCAATTATAATCATCCATAAAAACATCAAAAACTCATTACATCCATACTCACAACCATTTTCCAACCTTATGAATTCAGATTCATTCTATTCTCATTGGCCTCCTTGGATTTTCATCAAAAAATGTTAATAAACATAAGTATTATGTTTGATGAAAAATTAAGGTGACCCAAAAGTTACAGACATAAATATTAAATTTTATTAAATGAATATTATTTACATAAAATTATAATTACCACCAAAATCATAAATGTTTAGTGTCTTTGTGAACTTAGTTACATAAACTATTTGAATATAAAATATCTACATCATATCCTACTAAGTTCATCACAACTATAACCCTTCAAAGACATATCCAACATAAAAAATGTATTTATATCTTATGAAAAATGAAACTTATTGACGTTTTATATAAAATTCTTAGTAATGGTAAATAAAGAAGATACCAAATAATAATAAATTTTAAGCATAACCGGAGAATAAGGGTTTGAGAACAAAATATCAAAATATGGGAATCATGATGTGAAATTTGAACACCATAATAGTGAGTCATGGCATAAAATAGTTAGTTTATAAGACATTAATTATAAATGAATTAAGGATCATGAACCACGAGAGTACATAATTACAATAATATTATGTCATAAAATCATGACATAAAATATCTCAGAGTCATAATCTTATAAAACATATCACAATGTTACCCACAAAGATATTAATCATTTGTTAGACATGGGAAAACCACATATGTGCCTGTTTTGGACTTTGGATAACCCAAATTTACACCTAATTCAATTCTTGAAAAACCCACAATTTACCCTCTGATATCATAATCATTAATCACTACCCAATGCATTAGAGGGATATAATTGACACTCACGTCATTTAATCCATTCATATGTATGAGACAAGATCATGAATGAAGTTATCATTAGGTCAACACATGGAAAAAAATGGTGTTTCAGAAAAATTTCATCATCAAAATCAAAAACCATATATAAAAAGAATAATATGGTATCATAAAATCATATCCCATATGAATACAAAAGAACATAAAAGTATGTTATCATAAAAGTGGAATTTTATTGAATGTTCGCTGGAATATGTCATGACCAAAATACACTATTAGTTTTGATATCACAAACTGAAAATATAAAGATTTGCAAAATAGTAAGGGAAAATTATCTTTTAAAACACAAATTGAAACTTTTAAAGGTAAATTTTGATAAAAGAGACGAAATTATAACATTCAAATCTATTTATCTGGTGTAAATTAAAACAATAAACCCTTTCAAATTTTCATTAAAAATAAATAGTATCTAAATAAAAAAACCACATGAAAAATACTTTTAATAATTTTTATATATATTTAAACTTTCGAATAAATGAATATAAAACATTTTGGGGGAATAGATAAAAATTGAAAAAATTTAAAGAAAATATGGATATATAAGAAAATATTCTTGGCCAAATAGAATGAAATGTTAGTTTTATTTAAAACATTACTTCTTATGTTTGAGTAATTAGAGAGAAGAAAATAAAAGTAAAACTGAATATTTATATAATAAACCAGAGGATTCAAAATTCACATCACCTGTGGGATTTATATCATACTATTTCATCATAATAAAATACAGGAACAAGAAATCCCGTCAAAAAATGAAATTGTAATAAAATACCCTTACTTATTTGGTAACTTTTGAATCATAAATCCCATGAATGAAATAATGAAAATTGAAAAATTATGAACCCTGAATATAAATATATTCCTAATATATATTATAAACGGTTTAATTTACACCATATAAATAAACCATGTGGTGAATATAGTGTATGTCTCATAAAAACAATAGCGAGATAAGAAACTCCTTCCACTTTTGTTAAATTTGATGAAAAAATACATTGATGAAATTATAGGAATTTTGAATTTAAATTTCATAAATTTAGAAGGATAAATGATACAACATGTCAAATTTGTTATATATACTATATATAAATATAAATAGATATATAACATCAAACATGTCTCAGTGAGAAAATATTTAATAAAGAAATATTTCCTTATGTATGACTTGATTCATCAACTCTCTGACCTCATATAAAATAAATTTAAATTAATTATAATTATTTAAATGAACTATTTATATAATTATAATATTTTATATGTCCCAATAATACATTTAAACCCCATTTTTTTAATAATTCATTATTAAAATTCACATTTCTGGGTGTTCAATGTTATTTTCATGAATTGTTTCTTTTAGTATTTTATGTCCTTTAACATTGATCATGGTTCCATACAATAATAAATAATAATCATTTAATTTAGATAATATTATTAAACAATTACACCACAATTAACATTTCATTTAATAATTCATTTCATAAACATTATTATATCACTCTTGTAGTTGGTAAAATCGACATAAATAAGAGCATGTTAGAAGGACTGAATGTGAAAGAACATGAAAAGGTATAATATAAATAATTTTTTTATAATATTATTCATGTAATACATATAATATAAATCCATTATATATATTTTTAGTACTATACCTAAATGGTAGGGATAGAAAATTGAATTACTCAATTCATTGAGACGGTTGTCTATACGTACTCATGAAAACTATTATTATGTTCAAATGAACAGAATTAAAGAAGGGTAAATATTAAATTATAATTTAAGAATCGTTATCACATCATTTATATCATATATATTTATTAATACATGATTATATATATCAATGTGTGTCAATGATGGAAAATTAATCATATCGCAACATGGAGGAGGTAGTCCACAAATGAGCGCAAGCGATAAATTCATTTTCTATTTGATGGAAACATGGTTAGAAATGGTCATGAAATAATAATAATAACTTATCAGTATATTTATGATACCTTATTAATAATTTTATGATGTATAAAGTAGGTTTATTGAATATTAATGATGAAATAATATTAAAAAATCTCGGTTAAGATTTATACATCTTATTTGAGAAACGTCTTTTGTATTAAACCTTAAGATTTGAAAGATAGGTCTAAGGAGAAGTATAGAAGATCTATGATGAATTTTTGGAAACAAAAAAGGTTTTATGATATATATTATATGATCTTACTTAATGAAAATTCTAAATAAATGATGAGATGATATTCCCATTTATATGTGAGGATATGACACACTTGGAATTACTAATATGATTTAAATATAATTAATATCCTGTTCATGTATAATTCTTCAAAATGGAAATTTATTATAATAAAAACAAGTATAAATTTATTTATTTTTTTTAAAATAAAAATTTAATATTATTTTGTTTAATTTTACACATTATATTCTTGTTTAACCCCTTTATTAATGCTTTCTAGCCATAAACGCAATGAAACATTTTTTATACTTTAATGGTCTAAAGTATGCTTTTGCGGAATGAAGTTGCTAAAAATGATCCATGGATGAATTTTTTGGAAATATTAAATTCCCTACGTCCTCTTCAAAAAAAAAAAATTTAAAACCATTTATCATAATATTATTTACTATAAAATATTGATAAAGTCATTTTTATTTTTTTATTTTACTTTTCTTTAAAGTAATCAAGATTTGAATTCATTTAGAATAATAACTCTTTTACAAGAAATTATACATTATTTTAAACAAAATAAAATATTTTAACACTGTTACTATTCAAAAACAAACTTATTTAAATTTTATTAAAATTATTTACAAGAATTTTTAACTATTTTCACAAGCACCGAGTCACTAATGTATTAGAATTTTAGATAATTATTCCATAAAATATAATAATAAAAAAATTATGATAATAAAAAAATTACTTATGTCTAAAATAACCTTTTACATTCATTGATAATTTCTTCTAATACCCTATAAAAACATATAATATATGTTATAATCAAGAGAGTGGAATTTTGTATTTATTCTTTTCTTAAACTAAAATAAAAGTTACAATGAAAGGCAAGTATAAAGAAATTTAAATATATTAATATATAGTATGATTTTAGTATATAAAAAATTATCTAATTGGATAAAATAAAGTATTATAGGGATATTAAATCCTTATCTCATTGCTTCAACCCAGTTTTACTTGTCTTACAGTTACAATGATGAGATATGTTTATAATTGTTACTATTCATAATGAAATAAATAAAAGGGTCCTATTAGGAAACTTGGAACCTCATTACTAAAAACAGAGAATAAATATTTCGAAATTAGATTTCTATAAGATAAAATAATTAATTTTAATTTTAATATGTATAATTCCATTAAAAATATTTTTCAAAATATTTTTTATGAATAAAAAATAGACTAATAAACAATTACTGTATAATGTTGATTGCTATTTAATTTACCAGATTATTTATAATAAAAAGAGAATTATGTTAATCTTTCAAAAAATTAATAAAAATGGTTCTCGAAAATAACTATATTTAATTATGAGAAATGATAGCTTTACCAAAACACAATATTTCCCACTATTCACTTAAAAATAAATATTTTTTAAAATTATTCAAAATTCACCCTAGATAATATTGATCAAAATATTTAAAAAATATAATTCATTTAATCAAATAAAATAATTAAAAATGGTTAAAATTTTATAATATCCATGAATTTTTTTTATAAATACAATTGGTTCGGAAAAAATATTTTTGAAGCATAAAATGAATTTAGTGATAACCGGGTACATGGTTATTATTAATTCATCATTATATAGTAATTAAATAAAAATTGTGTAATTATTTTTCATAACAATTTTACTCCTATTCATATCATGAATTTAAACCCAATTTTTTTAATAATCTCATTCAAATAATAATAATTTTTTACTCTATCAATATTCGTATAAAGCTGGATGTTGCCTATTAAGAAGATATCAAGTTTATTATTCTTATAGAATTAATTTTTAGATTATTAACAAAATTAATTTTTTTTAGGATCAACGAATTGGGTATCTTTGTAGAGTGTAACCCATTGAGATTGAACTAATATATAACCCAATACATCCATAAAAAACAATCATGAGATTACAGTTCTTCGGTTCCTTATGCAAAGTTATAATGAAAGCCTTCTATTAATTAGTACGGATAAAATTTTCCCCTATTCAATAATTGATGTAAACTTGTTTCAAATAACTCTCATAGATCAGTTTTGTAGAATTGTTTCACCAATTCATCCCATACAGTCTTTCCCAAATGATTTAGTTTTGAAAAAAAATCATAGTCATGCATTACACATTTATAATTACCAACAGAGTTTAATGTTCTATACTGGGAAAATTAGGACCCCAACATGAAGTCTTATGTGATATTCCACACACCATCTATAAATGTTTAAAAAAACACTTGATTCATCTAGGAAACCATGACTATATTCTTCAATAATCCTAGAATAATATTAATTACCTATAATTATTTGTATCCATTCATTATTATTTTTGGAATTTATTTATCATTTTCCAACTATTATGAGTTTTTATAAATCTATAATATGAAAATTGATAAACCATTTGAATATTTAGTTTTACATGCCCCCTTTCTCAGTTATTTAGGGGAATAATTTCCTAGATCCATACATCCATGACAATAATGAATCCCTAAAACTAATTATCAAAGATTCATCTTCTAAATATATAGACATTATTGATTTAAAATAAGATAAATCCATGGAATAAAAAGTATTTCTTAATATCCTATCTATAAATTAAATTTTATTTCATTGGTATTTTAAAAAAATAAACTAATCAATAAATTATATGGCATAATTATTCTTCCCCCTCAACCATTACTAACATTGGAGTTTTCATTAAGTATAAATTCCCCATCCTTTTATAGTCAAATAATTTTTTGTAGAAACAATGACTTGATTATTATGGAATACATCATTCCAAATAACATATTGGATCACCCTAAATACTAAAAAATTCTTACCCATTGAGTTATTCATGTCCATAACCACCACATTCCATATTTTTTTAAGTGATACTATAAATATGATTTCCCTACACCTGTAAGAAATTCAACCCAAATAGAATCCAACTATCTCCAAAATAAATTTTAATTCATTCAAATGATTATCCACAATTCATTATTTTTGACATCAATATGATAAATATTCATCAACATTTTGAATGGATTCTTAAATATGAATATACACATTCATAAGCACATACATAAATTCAATAGTAGTATTCATATATAAAGTATTGAAGGCAATATTTTGTACAAGCATAATCAAGATCAATTGTAATCCCTTCTAGACAAACTTTCTCATTATTCCATTATCATTTCATCCAACACGATCACTAGGAATTGAAGATTGTAAAAACCCGTAAATTTCCAGGAATTTTTTTCCTTAATTTTCTTTGGAATTTTACAAGAATGCAGTTTCTGATGGCACCTGATTCCGAGGCCTGGTGTGCCCGGAATCATTTTCCGAAGTTGGGCTCGGGTACGTTCAGTGAATGAACGAGCGGGTTTTTTTAACTTTTGAACCGGTGCTCGGAATCAAATTTCGAGGGCACCAATGGAATCGCAGCGCCGATATTTTCTTAGAAACGCCTATTCTGGAGTTGCGTTTGCTCGGGTGTGGTTTTTAATTTTTGGAATTTAAGTTAAGAAATAAAATAACGTGGTACGAAAAACTGTATTTTATTTCACTTAAAGCCGCTTAAAGCCACTTAAAGCTGCTTAAGCTGAGTTGAAGCGGATAGGGTGGAACCCAAAATATCGTACCCGCTTGGTAGGATATTTGTGAGGCGGGGCCCGCACGATCCCCACCGTTCTTTTCCTCTGAGTAACTCACCCACGAAAATCCCTATTAATGAAAGCCAACTGACGCATTTTCTAAATTCTTAACGCCATATTAATTGGGCGGTTAATTCGTTGAAATTAATTCTATGAATTAATTTGTTCGTTTCTTAACCTGTTTTCAAACCGTTGGCATAATAATAAAATAAGACCAACAGACCTTTCTTCTGGGGTGCGTTTTGTTGAGAGGATTTGGAGAATTTGTACCTTCATCCTCCTTCGCGAAGAACGCGAAGAACGCGAAGAATGCGAAGAACGCGAAGAACGCAAAGAATGCGAAGAACGCCATCACCCTCCGAGATCGACGACGCGACGCCATGTTCCGCGACGCCGACGATTATCCTTCCGCGACGCTTCGTCTGCGACGTTCTTCCCCGCAACAATCTCTGATCACCAACTGCTTGAGGTAGGAGATTTCAAATCTTTTAATTATTTGTGGATTATAACATCAACATGGATTTAATTTTTATAATTAAATCTATGTGTTCTTGATCCTCGGAGTTTGTCTACGTGACACCGAGTACCGCGCCACAGAGACGCCCTTCCGCGACGCCCTTCCGCGACGTGACGATCATTTTCTTCCACGACGGTCAATTTCGCGACGAACTCACGTCCGACCACGACGTTGAGGTAGGGGTCGTTTTGAAAATGTTTATACCCATGTTTGTTTTCCTCCAAGGCAAGAACGCGGAACAACCATTTAACAAGTTGGTTCACTGATTATTCTTGCGGGTCGTGGTTTATCAATTGCTGGGAATTATGGAGTTGTTTCAAACCGCTAACGTGGTGGGTGCGGACCAAGGAACAAGTCTGAACCCACCGCCCTTTTGTTCATGGTGTGAAGAATGGCAGACAATGACAAAACGGGCCGCAAAGATGATTTGTTGATTCCGTAGTGAAGAACGAGACCCGGGATGAGCTACATCGTAGACAGAAATGAAATCGGACCACCAGAGCAACTCCGGTGGCCTGCGGACTCCACCGGCGGCGCAGGGCGCCGGCGCGGCGGCCAGAGGCGGCGGCGCCCCGGTGCGCCGCCGGACGGACCCACCGCGGCTGATGCCGCGGTGGCAGCAGCGTAGTCCCGCAACTGCGCGAGACCGGAGGAGCGGGACGCGGCGGCCCGACTGCGTCCGCTGGCGAGGGCGGCCCCACGCGGGGTCGTGGCTTCTCTTCACGTGGGGGAAGCACGCCCCCCATGGTTTCCCTTGCTCGGCCGCTCGGCCAAGCCGAGCCAAGCAGACCCGCAGGCCGGGTCATGCCCAGGCCGGGCCGACCCAGGAGGGGGGTCGGGCCGGGTCGGTCCGGGCCCGGACGCCCCGTTCCCGGAACTTTTCGGTCTTTTTCTCATAACGTTAGCTAAGAGCCTACGAACGACGCGCTATCAGCGGCGATGTGATCCTTGGATCGAGACGATCGTTTCTCTATACTACACTCAAGGTTTCAGAATACTTTGGATTCGGTCGGGTTGGTTCGTACATGAAACCAACCGGGCCCTCGGAGCGGAAACGCTCTTATATTGAGCTTCGGACGTCCGATTGACATGTCGTCAACTTTGTTGAATTCCTCTAAGTGAGATGGATATTTTGGCTTGCTCCGCCCGAGGTTTGGACGCAGGTGGAGTATGGTCAGGTTGGTTTTGCCTTAAAAACCAATCGGGCCCCTGGAACGAAAAAGCTAATAACTCTCAGACCGGGCGTCCGATTGACGCGCCGTCGGCAACGTTGAGTTCCTATTGGCGATACGGAATTTTTGGATACATCAACTCTGGACTATGTGTCAGTTGATGTATCAGCCTCTCGGCTCATGGAGCGGACCCTCCCGAACGAGCTTGCTGTGTGCGGGAACCCTAGAGCTGGCTGCGACTGCTACTGTGACGACGACGACTGTGCAGAGATCCTCAGTGGATTCGACGGCGACGACTACAGCACTCTGTGATCCTTTGTGGGTCAGTGCTACAGATCCTGTGTGGGTCCGATCCTGTGTGGGTCTTTGCGGGGGTTAGTTACCTATCGATCCTTTGTGGGTCAGATCCTTTGTGGGTCATTGTGGGGGTTAGTACCTATCGATCCTTTGTGGGTCAGATACTTTGTGGGTCATTGCGGGGGTTAGTACCTGTCAATCCTTTGTGGGTCCGACGACTTAGATGGATCCGTGATAATCTCTATCGTCATTCAAAGAAGTATAACTGTGTGAGATGAAATCCTGTTTTTCATTCCTTTGTCGATTGTGTTGTGCTATCCTGTGTGGATTTTCATTTTGCTTTCCTGTGTGGACTGGGTTGTACTTGGGCTCGGATATTGGATCCAAATGACAATTGATGACTTAGGTATATGTATGGGAATATACCTAAGCAGTGTCAGATGTTACTTCATGATTGTATCTTTCCTTTGTGGATTATCCTTTGTGGATTCTGGGAGACCATTGGGGGTCTCGGGGTCCCTACTGAGTAGCTTATGCTCACCCCTGCACGGGCTATGCCCGCACTACGTTGTGTTGGTTGCAGACGATGGACAACGCTGATTGTGGTTGAGGCTTGCGGAGCAGAACGGTACCTGGTGGTGGACCACTGGGCGAGACGTACTCGGAGCGGACGACTGGACCCGAGGAGTTGTGGAGGCTATCTGTACCCACCCTTCAGGTGGGATTTCCAGTGGACGGCTCGACGCAGCGGATTTTTCTTTCAGTTGCTGTTTTCCCCTTTCATTTGTACTTTACAGTTGGGCTTGTATTTCCGGCCCCCTTTATTTTTCCGCACTTACTATTGTACCAATTTTTACTTAGTGTTTACTTCTTCTGCTTGCTTACTCTTTGGTGCTTGTTTACTTTACAAAGGCAATGCCTTCCCTTTTTACCTGGATTTACGCCTTGGTGCTGGTCGCCAGCCCCTGGCCTATGGAAGGTGGGCTTGGGGTAGTCACGGCACGGGCCCCGAGGTCGGGTCATGACAAATTGGTATCAGAGGAGTTCGGTTCTACCACAGAAATTGGGACTCTGATCTTTTTCTATGTGAAGCAATAGTGTTTAGCATACTAGGTGTGGTTATTAGTCCACGGAGTCCAGTGTTGGTGCAGCGGCCGACGTATCCGTACACTAGGACCCTGACTTCTGATTTCCGAATTAATGCAAGAAAACATTAATTGCGTGTGTGTTTCAAGTTTTCTTTGTGATTAATTTAAGTCATCACACCAGTTATACTGTTCTGACCGTGGCGCACCTGTTTCTTTTCAGTATGGCCCCACGATGGCATCCAGCTACGGTTCCGAGAGTTGAGCGTGACAACTGCCCGCCGAGCGATGAGGCCTCGGTATAGGGCCCTTTGATAGCTGAGGCACCGACAGTACCTCTACCCGACGAGCCACCGATGCTTCCAGCCCCAGCCACTGACGATGCACGTCGCCTCAGTGCACTGCATGAGTTCCAGCACCAGCGACCGCCCAGGTTCCGCGAGGAGACGGACCCCCAGGCAGCTGAGGACTAGCTGGAGGTAGTGGTGCGAGCTTTCCGGTTAGAGAGGACACCAGCAGACCTCATGGTGATCCTCGCAGCAAGCCTACTGCACGCGACAGCAGGCCGATGGTGGAGCTTGATGCTCCAGGTGCATGATGAGGCATCTCTTCTCTAGACAGACTTTGAGGGACTCTTCCGCTCAGAGTTCGTCCCGGCCACCCTCTGTGTGGTGTGCATCCAGGAGCTTGTTCAGCTGCGATAGGGCAGCTTGACGGTCGCCCAGTACTAGGTGAGATTTACCGATCTCTCTCGCTACTCGAACGACATGGTACGGGACCCATTCTTCCGGGCCCAGACCTTTAAGTAGGGATTGAGACATGAGATCAGGGCATCGCTGATATCCCTCAGCATTCCGACTCAGGAAGGAGTACTGGAGTGAGTCCTTCTGATAGAGAGCTTCCTTGCTGAGCCTTCATCAGCAGCGAGACCTACCGCAGGGCGGTAGGTAGCAGAGTCTTCCGCAGTAGGCAACCGACGGATGACTCAGGGGTCCAGGAAGACCAGACCTTCACGCAGACGACCTTATGACACTGGCTCAGCAGTGCGGGGCACACATCGCGGAGCCATTCTTTCGAGAGGCAGGCAGTGCTACACATGCGGCGGACATGGTCACATGGCTCGTGACTGCCCGACCCACCGTGCCGAGGAGCAGCAGACAGTTGAGGGGCCACCCAGGTAGAGGCAGAGGGTCGACCGTAGCGGTCCGCAGGGAGGAGGTGGATGAGCAGAGGATCTGGCCGAGCAGAAGGTGGTGGGTGACACTTTGAGGCTCTACCACCACCACCACCAGGAGGTCCACCCCGGCCACAGGGAGCTGCCTGACAGAGACAGGCACAACTCCAGGCAGCGGAGGCCTACGACCACGGAGCGCCCAAGATGATTCGAGGTACGATATGTGTCTATTCCACCCTTGCTGCAGTTCTTATAGACACAGGAGTGAGTCACTCTTTCGTAGTCGCTGCCCTTGTTCGGAGCTCGAAGATTCCGACCGAGCCGTTGGCTCGATACTTACGGCTAGAGACTCCTATGGGAGCAGACTCGATCATTACGCACTGGTGCTGGCAGTGTGAGCTTACTCTAGGAGGCGAGAGCATCGGCTGAGATCTTCTTGTAGCGGCGTCGAGGCCTTACGACATCATCTTGGGCGTGGATTGGTTATCTACATTTCATGCACATATTGACTGTATTAGGCGCACGGTGCGATGTGTACACACCGGCGGGAGTAGGTTCACCTTCACCGGCGAGAAGGGAGCCTTCACAGCACAGGATGGACTTCCGCAGAGGATAGGATAGCCCATCAATCCTCAGTTGGATAGCCTCATCCTATGAGCAGTTGATGTGCGGGGTCCTAGTTTTCCTGCAGTGGTGGATCAGTATGCAGACGTCTTTCCCGACGACGTTCCAGGGCTACCTCCTCACAGATAGGTAGACTTTTATATTGACCTGTACCCCGGGACAGCCCCGATATCAACTCCAGCATATTGGATGGCCCCCGTTGATCTTTGAGAGCTACGAGTATAGTTGGAGGGCTTGCACTGAAAGGGGTTCATCTGACCCAGTGTTTCACCCTGGGCTTCCCCGATATTTTTAACTAAGAAGGCGGACGGGAGAATGCGAATTTGTGTTGACTATCATCGCCTGAACTAGGTGACGGTGAGGAACAAGTATCCACTACCGAGGATTGATGACCTCTTCGATCAGCTCAAGGGAGCACGGTGGTTCTCGAAGATAGACCTCTGGTCAGGATATCATCAGCCTAGGGTTCGGGACGAGGACGTGCAGAAGACGGCCTTCAGATGTCGGTATGGCCACCATGAGTTCTTGGTTATGCCATTCGGCATAAATACTACTCCCGCAGTGTTCATGGGCCTCATGAACCGGATATTTCAGCCATACCTCGATAGATTTGTCGTGGTCTTCATCGACGACATTTTGATTTACTCGATGACTGAGGAGGAGCACGCCTACCACTTATGGGTTGTACTAGACACACTCTGAGAGCACCAGTTTTATGGAAAAATCTCGAAGTGTCAGTTCTGGATACGTGAGGTCCTCTTCATGGGACATGTCATCTCTGAGGTGGGAGTTGCAGTGGATCCTGCGAAGATCGAGGCAGTGCTAGCTTGGGAGCCACCCAAGAGCATGACGAAGGTGCGGAGTTTCTTGGGACTAGATGGATACTATTGGAGATTTGTTCCGGACTTCTCCAGAGTTGCGGCACTACTCTCAGCTTTGAAAAAGAAGGGGAAACCCTTTGTGTGGTCAGACAGATGTCATTAGAGCTTCCAAGAGCTGAGACAGAGATTGACCAGCGCACCTATCTTGAGGTTGCCTGAGGAGGGAGTAGGGTACGTAGTCTACTGCGATGCATCAGGGACTGGACTCAGATGTGTCCTGATGCAGGAGCGGGCAGTGATCGCCTATGGATCATGTCAGTTGAGGTCGCATGAGCATAACTACGCTACCCATGACCTGGAGTTAGCAGTAGTGGTCTTCGCTCTGAAGACATGGCGACACTATCTGATGGGAAAGCACTTTACAGTCTTTTCTAACCATCAGAGTCTCAGGTACATCTTCTATCATAAGGACCTAAACCTGAGACAACGACGATGGCTCGAGTTCCTCCAGGACTATGACATTGAGATAGTCTATACTCCTGGGAAGGGGAACGTGGTAGCTGATGCTCTTAGCCGGAGGACGGGAATTCAGCTACTCGAGGAGGCGACAAAGCAGCTAGCCACATTGCGGATATCCTTTGTGGATAGGGATAGAGCATACTTCCTTCAGTCTCTCACAGTCACCCCTCCACTACTGCAGCGGGTCAGAGAGGCACTGTGTGGGGACGCTGACTGTGAGACGCGGCGTGCGCAGATATCCTCAGGACAGGCACCGAATGGTTTCTCCTTTGGAGCAGAGCACAACATCCTTTTCAGAGGACGTACCTTGGTACCAGTTGCTTTACGAGAGGAGGTGCTGAGAGAGTTTCACACTTCTCCTTTGGTGGTACATCCTGGAGTGGTGAAGATGTACCAGGATCTCAGACGACAGCACTGGTGGCCAAGCATGAAGAAGGATGTGGCAGAGTTAGTTTCACGATGCCTCACCTTCCAGCATGTGAAGGCAGAGCATCAGGTACCAGCAGGCTTGGTACATCCCTTGGAGGTCCCGGATTGGAAGTGGGACGAGATATCTATGGACTTCGTGACTGGACTTCCATGCACTTCCAGAGGTCACAACTAAATTTGTGTGATTGTCGACCGACTCACCATGTCAGCTCACTTCTTACCCATCAGAGAGCAGGGCTCAGTGGAGAGATTTCGACGTCTCTATGTTCAGGAGACTGTTCGACTTCACGGTGTGCCATCATCTATCGCCTCCGACCGAGATGCTCGCTTTACTTCCCAGCTTTGGAAGGGGCTGCAGGAGGTGTTCGGGACACGGCTACGTCTGAGCACCGCCTTTCACCCTCAGATGGATGGTCAGACGGAGAGGTCCAATCAGACTCTCGAGGACATGCTCCACGCATGTGTCCTCAACTTTGGTCGTAGCTGGGAGGACCACCTACCCTTGGTGGAGTTCGCATACAACAACAGATACCACTCCACCATCAGGATGGCACCATACGAGGCATTGTACGGCAGACCTTGCAGATCTCCTTTGTGCTGGACAGACCCCGGGGAGTCAGAACTTGTGGGACCGGAGATGGTCCAGGCCACGACAGAGAAGGTCCAGGTCATCCAGGAGCAGATGAGGACAGCTCAGAGCCGGCAGAAGTCTTATGCTGACATGAGGTGGAGGCCACTAGAGTTTGTGGATGGAGACCATTTCTTCTTGTGTGTCTCACCTCGACGTGGATTATGGAGTTTTGGCAGAGGCGGCAAGTTGTCTCCACGCTTCATCAGACCATTCCAGGTCCTCTGCAGGATTGGAGAGGTGGCTTATTGCCTGGCTCTACCACCTCAGTTGCACCGTGTGCACGACTTCATCCACGTATCCCAACTAAGGAGATACGTGCACGACCTGACGCACATCATTAACCATGGGGAGCTAGACGTTGATGATGGGGTGACCTTTCGGAGGTCCCGGTTGAGATCGAGGATCGACAGGAGCGGGTCCTACGTGGATGGTCGATCCCTCTAGTGCGCATCAGATGGCATCATGGGAACCTCCAGGAGAGCACTTGGGAGCGAGAGGCTCATATGCGTGCTCAGTACCCACATTTGTTTCCCAAGTTTATGATGTATCTTTATGGGGACGTAAAGCCCTGAGGTGGGAGTAATATAAAGACCCGTAAATTTCAAGGAAATTTTTTTTCTTAATTTTCTTTGTAATTTTACAAGAACGCAGTTTCTGATGGCACCTGATTCCGAGGCCCGGTGTGCCCTGAATCATTTTCCGAAGTTGGGCTCGGGTACGTTCAGTGAACGAACGAGCGGGTTTTTCTAACTTTTGAACCGATGCTCGGAATCAAATTACGAGGGCACCGATGGAATCGCATCACCGGTATTTGCTTTGAAACGCCTCTTCCAGAGTTGCGATTGCTTGGGTGTGGTTTTTAATTTTTGGACTTTAAGTTAAGAAATAAAATAATGTGGTACAATAAACTTTATTTTATTTCACTTAAATCTGCTTAAAGCGACTTAAAGTCGCTTATGCTGAGTTGAAGAGGATAGGGTAGAACCCAAAATATCCTACCCTCTTGGTAGGATAATTTTGTGGGGGGGCCCGCACGAGCCCCACCATTTCTTTTCCGCAAAGTAACGCACCCGCGAAAACCCCTATTAATGAAAGTCAACTGACACGTTTTCTAAATTCATAACGCCATATTAATTGGGCAGTTAATTCGTTGAAATTAATTCTATGAATTAATTTTTTCGTTTCTTAACCTGTTTTCAAACCGTTGGCATAATAATAAAATAAGACCAACACACCTTTCTTCTGGGGTGCGTTTTGTTGGGCGGATTTGGAGAATTTGTATCTTCATCCTCCTTCGTGAAGAACGCGAAGAACAGGAAGAACGCGAAGAATGACATCACCCTCAGAGATCAACGACACGACGCCGTATTCCACGACGCCGACGATTCTTCTTCCGCGACTCTTCTTCCACGACGTTCTTCCCCGCAACAATCTCGGATCACCAACTGCTTGAGTTAGGAGATTTCAAATCTTTTAATTTTTTGTGGATTATAACATCAACATGGATATAATTGTTATAATTAAATCTATGTGTTCTTGATTCTCGGAGTTTGTCTACGTGACGCCGAGTGCCGCGCGATAGCGACGCCCTTCCACGACACGACAATCCATTTCTTCCGCGAGGGTCAATTCCGCAATGAACTCGCGTCCAACGACGACGTTGAGGTAGGGGTCGTTTTGAAAATGTTTTTACCCATGTTTGTTTTCCTCCAATACAAGAACGCGGACCAACCAATTAACAAGTTAGTTCGCGGATTATTCTTGAGGGTGGTGGTTTATCAATTGCTGGGAATTATGGTGTTGTTTCAAACCGCTAACGCGGTGGGTGCGGACCAACGAACAATTCCGAACCCACCGCCCTTTTGTTCTTGGTGTTCGGAACGGCGGACAATGACAAAATGGTCCGTAGAGATGATTTATAGATTTTGCAGTGAAGAACGGAACCCAGGATGAGCTATGGCACATACAGAGGGGCGGGACGTGGCAGCCCGGCCGCGTTCGCTGGCGAGGGCGGCTCCACACGGGGCCGTAGCTTCTCTTCATGCTGGGGCAACACGCCCCCCACAGTTTCCCTTGCTCGGCCGCTCGGCCGAGCCGAGCCAAGCTGACCCGCCGGCTGGGTCACGCCCAGGCCGGGCCGGGCTACCCTGACCGGGCTGGGTCACGCCCAACCGGGTCAGACCCAGACCTGGTTCAGGTCGACCCAGGGGGGGTCGGGCCGGGTCGGTCCGGGCACAGACACCCCGTTCCCAGACCTTTTCGGTCTTTTGCTCTTAACTTGAGCTACGGGATTCCGAACGACGCGCCGTTAGTGGCGATGTGATCCTTGGATTGAGACGGTCGTTTCGGTATACTAAACTCAAGGTTTCAGAATACTTTGGGTTCAGCCGGGTTGGTTCGTACACAAAACCAACCGGGCCCTCGGAGCGGAAACGCTCATATTTTGAGCTTCGGACGTCCGATTGACGTGCCGTCAACTTTGTTGAATTCCTCTAAGTGAGACGGATCTTTTGGCTTACTCCGCCCGAGGTTTGGACGCAGGTGGAGTACGGTGGGGTTGATTTTTCCTTAAAACCAACCGGGCCCCTAGAACGAAAATGCCAATAACTCTCAGACCGGGCGTCCGACTGACGCGCCGTCTGTGACGTTGAGTTCTTGTTGGCGATACAAAACTTTTGGATACATCAACTCTGGACTATGTGTCAGTTGATGTATCAGCCTCTCGAATCGTGGAGCGGACCCTCCCGAACGCGCTTGCTGTGTGCGGGAACCCTAGAGCTGGCTGCGACTGCTACTATGACGACGACGACTATGCAGAGATCCTCAGTGGATTCGACGGTGACGACTACATCACTCAGCGATCCTTTGTGGGTCAGTGCTACAGATCCGGTGTGGGACTGATCCTGTGTGGGTCAGCGGTCAGCGGTTCTGTGTGGGCCAGTGCTTATAGATCCTATGTGGGTCTGATCCATTGTGGGTCTTTACGGGGTTTAGTTACCTATCGATCCTTTGTGGGTCAGATTATTTGTGGGTCATTGCGGGGGTTAGTATCTATCGATCCTTTGTGGGTCAGATCCTTTGTGGGTCATTGCGGGGGTTAGTACCTATCGATCCTTTATGGATCCGACGACTTAGATGGATCAGTGATCATCTCTATCGTCATTCAAAGAATTATACCTGTGTGAGATGAAATCCTGTTTTGCTTTCCGTTGTGGATTATGTTGTGCTATCCTGTGTGGATTTACGTTTTTCATTCCTGTGTGGACTGGGTTGTACTTGGGCTCGGATGTTGGAGCCGAACGAGAATTGACGACTTAGGTATTTGTATGGGCATATACCTAAGCAATGTCATATGTTACTTCGTGATTGTATCTTTCCTTTATGAATTATCCTTTGTGGATTCTGGGAGACTTTCGGGGGTCTCAGGGTCCCTACTGAGTAGCTTATACTCACCCCTGTACGGGCTATGCCTGTACTACATTGTGTTGGTTGCGGATGACGGACATCACTGATCGTGGTTGAGGCTTGCGGAGCAGAATGGTACTTGGAGGTGGACCACTGGGCGAGACGTACTCGGAGCGAACGGCTGGACCCGAGGAGCTGTGGAGGCTATCTGTACCCACCCTTCAGGTGGGATTTCCAGTGGACAGCTCGATGCTATGGCTTTTTCTTTTAGTTGCTGTTTTCCCCTTTCAGTTGTACTTTACAGTTGGGTTTGTATTTCCGGCCCACTTTACTTTTCTGCACTTACTGTTGTACCAGTTTTTACTTAGTGTTTACTTCTTCCACTTGCTTACTCTATGGTGATTTTTTTACTTTACAAAGGAAATGCCTTCCCTTTTTACCGGGATTTATGCCTTGGTTCTAGTCGCCAGCACCTGGCCTATAGAAGGCGGACTTGGGGTAGTCAAGGCACGAGCCCCGAGTTCGGGTCATGACAAAGATACTGATATTTATGGAATAATATATACTCTACATTCATTTTTATGAATTAAAAAGGACTATTTTGAAACTTTTCCATATAAATCATTTCCAATTTCAATTCCATCCATAAAAAATTTGAAAAGACCACAAAAATAAAAAATATTACAGCATTAGAAAGAAAAACATTTCAAAATTCATTGATCGATATCCCAAATAGAACCAAATCAGAACTGATACTTCTTTATGTACTAAATTCCCATGATCTAGGAGTAATTTTTGAAATATCAGTTGACAAAAAAAATTTAGATGTTTCAAATAATATTAGAATAAAAAATCAGTGTATCCAAACTAAGATGCATATAACCCCATATAAACCGAAAACTGTAAACAGTGAAAATCACAAAAAAGTGAAAAAATAAGAATAAAAAATATTTATGAATAAATAAAACATATAACACCCAAAATCCACATAGTTTTAAACAATCCATACTTAATGGTAAACAATTAGACATAAATATTAATGATAATAAGAGAAAACAGTCACTCACTTATGACGAACAACAAATTGATGCACCAACATAGAGAAACACAACTAAACTTTATATTCACTCTAATGAAAAATATAAAAACATACAAAAAACAACCCGTAACATGAATCTTTTAACATGATCCCAACCATATATTTATACAGGAAATAAATTATATCTTATCAATTCCATTAGTTCATTTGATATTCAATATTTTCATATGATCATTTTTTGTTCATAGAGACCACCGAATACATGTTAAATTCATCATGTACACATTTCACTTCATATGAATAGTTCATAAATATTTAATTTATCTTCCAATTATTTTTTTCATTTTTTTAATGATTCATTCCAATAACATTTTTCTTTTTTATTTCCACTAGTTAAAAAATATTTTTTTCAAAACAATTCATTAAAAAATTAGTAATCAAATATATAATAAATTTTTCACAAATGTCATAATATTTTCATGGAAAATACGCAATTACATCCGTGTAATAATTTGAATAATTTATATATATATAGTATGAGTTTTAATAAATGATTTTTCATAAAATTTTTGGATAGAGTATTATTCCCCATTTTGAATTTTGGACTGTAAATTTTTATTCAATGTTAAAGAAAAAAAGATGAAGGAAATTTTTTTTACTATATCCTTAGGTTTCTATTTCAATTTCATATACTTATGGGACTTCAATAGTAAATTTTCCAAATTACCCTTATATTTTTAAAACATTATATTCTTATATTATAATAATGTTATTGGTTGAATCACATAAGATATATCGTGTTCCAATAAATAAAACTCTAAATTTTGTACATGATATATTTCTTCTTCGTATATACACATGAGGGATATAGGAAACCAATTATGTATTTTTGATAGGTTTTTCGGAAGTCCTTGTAGATATCTCACAACTCAAATGTGATATTCAATCTTTAAGGGACCATTGTACATAATTTATAGATTTCCTTTATTTTATAAACTCGTAACTCCATTCTATGGATATATTTAGGGGAATAATTTATCCCAAAAATACACTCTATTTCTCATTAATGATTAGTAGAATTGCACTTCCATTGAATCACTAATACCTTAATGTGTTTTTGAATAGCTTGTACATTTTTTTATTAATTCTTGGAATCGTTTTGGGCACAGTTGTATACACTTTATAAATTATTCCAAATATGTTTTTCGTTTTATATTTCATCCTATAGAGGTATTTATATGGATCCATTTAAATTCATGTATGGAATAAATATTTAATGAAAACATTATTAGTGTAATTTTTTTATCCCCGCATCCTATGTTGTCTATATGGAAGGATTAGATCATTTCTTATGGAGTTTTATTGGATCATTCTTGTTAACCACATTTCTTAGGATGTTATGTTAAACGTAAGTTCATGTCCTTGTTTAGATACTATTAATTACTAACAAAAAAATTGAATTGAATTTTTGATTGTGATTTAATAGCATTGATAGTTTTGTTCATTGGAACCTCTCCCCATCAGTGATATATATCGTGGAAGGTATATCAAGTGATATATCTTCTTGAATGTAGAGTAATTGGTTACTATTTTTTATCCCAAATAAACCCATGATAATTTATTATTTAAATTTCTTTAGAATACCTTTGAAAATATGTATGTAGATGTTCTCTAATTTCAATGTTGGTATAGATAATGTTATCATTATTCCGTTTTACTTTTTTCATTCTAACTGAACATTATAACATACAAATAATATATATATATATATATATATAGAAAAATCGTTTCTTATATTCAAACCCTAGAAGTTGTCTCTGAAATTGAAACACATATTTATTCTTCTTAATTTGGATTGTGAAATATGTGTCAGGTTATAATAGCCATAAATCCGCACTACTGAATCTTTTTCCAAAAATGTAAAATAACATTTCTTTCATTGATATAGATAAACTTGACCCAATTTTTCCCATAAAAAAATAAAAAATCATTAGGAAGTATTGGAACACTTATATAACCAAGGAAATATTTTGTTTATAGTTTCATAGAATTAGGAAACAATATTTTATAATTATGGCTCATGACTTTAAGTGAGTATGTTTCCACTAAGACCAACTTTTTATATTCCCCATTAAGCCTTCAATATCTATAATAAAATTTTTCAAATATGAAAACTATCAATAATTATATCATTTATCATCATTCTACATAACCTAGGAATGTGAATAATGAAAAACGGTGATATCAAATTCCATGTATGAGTTAACATAAGCATTAAATATTAAATTTCATCACAGATCATAACAATATAATAATATAATGATTACATTAACAAACTGCATAATCATATCATAAGAGAATTAATTCCTATGAAGACAAATATAATTATTCATTAATCGTGAAATAATGATTTTAAAGAATACAAGAGTCATAGGATTCAATAATCATGGTCGATGTGAGGTTAAATTTGATCCAATTAATTATTAAAAACCCATATAAAATGTAAATAAAATATGTTGGTAATGATAATAATTATATTAGTAACTTGTTTCAGAAAAATCTAGATCCTAGTTAAATCCATAGCTGAAACAACACCATTAAACTCCCTCTTTCGTTCCTACAATGATTATAAAAATTAACCAATTAGTTTGAATGATAAATTGGGGATCATCCTTTATATAATATATATCAAGATCAAATGATCATATTGAGCTATAATAGTGCTCAAGACAATGTATAACATGTATTGGGATTAATAATTTCAAATTATATATAATAGATATAATCGTTTTTTATACGTTATATTGGGGTCAACCATCATCATTAATAATGTCTAAGCATTATTCAAGAATAAAACACTTAAAATCATTGACATTTCATCCCAATATTAATCATTATTCTATCTTTTCTTGATTCACACATGGAAAATAAATAGTTTCCATGGAAATATAAAAATTCATCGAGAGAAAAAATAATGTTAGTCATCATTACTAGATAACCATCGTTTAGTGTATGTAACAAGAAGGTAGGTTGAAATTTATGAATTGAAAAAGCATTAAATTATCATTAAAAATAGTCATGTTGAAAATACCCTTTTTCAAATTCAAAAACACTTCCAAGAACGTAAAAAAAAAGAAATATGGTGAAATCAATTTTCATTAAAAATAAAAATGCAAAAATATATTGTAATATTGATGTACGATAATGGCCATAATGGTGGTTAATTCCATTCATATTGTAAATGTTAGAAATAATGTTTTTTTGAAACATTTTCAAATGGGAGTAAATTGTGAATGATTTGAATGAATAGAAGAAAATGAATTTAAAAAAAAAATTAATAGATGTTCACAAATAATTCCACACATTACTAGGAAAATATTTATGTCTAGAAAATAATATTTTTTATGATTTTTTAGAAAACATTTATATGTAAAATAAAAATTCCTGATCTAAAAAATATACAAGATCATTATCACTTATGAACAAATTATTTGGTGTTTCTTTAATAAATAATGTATCAAATGAAAAAGTAAAATAAATTAATTACTATAGGAGAATATAGGCTATGTTTATCAATAATATCAGATAACACACTTACCTATAAATGATCATCGGACCTAAATAATACTAAAAAGAGAGGAGATTGTAACATTTATCCTCCTCCACTTTGGGTAAATTTTTAATAAAACACCATTAAAATTAAGAATATGATATTTATTTTTGAAAATAATTAATTACATGAACTAATATTTAAATTTTCATTCATAAATAAATAATAACACCATACAAGGAAATCATGGAGGAAAACATGTATCATTTATAATGAAAATGATATTGAGAAAATGAAACACTTAAAATGTTCATATCATTGAATAGAGAATGAATCAAAATATATATTATGTGTTACAAATGTAAATCAATGAAAAAATTTAAAAAATATAATAAATCAATTTATAGATCAGTATAAAAATAATCATGGAATAACAATTTTAGTGAATAAGAGTTACAACCCAGTGTATGGAAATTGGGTTAACAATCCTTTTACCACTCGGTAAATTTCATGTTAAATCCCCTTATACGACGTAATTCAATTTGAAAATCAAAATAAAATCAATTTTTATTGACTCATAATATTACATGTAAAACATGAAGTATATAAAAAATAAATTATTGATTATCTGATTAATAATAATTTTTCCCTCAATGAAGTTAAATTGAGACAAAATCTTATACCTCGAGTCCTAACTTTTCAAGTATTCCCTTTAAATTGTGAATAATAAATTCATATGAATTATTTAATTCATTCAGAACATTTTATATTGCTAATAAATTATCATTAAACTATTTATTTTGTATAATTTAATGTCATATTTAATTACATGATTAGTTAAACCAATATTGGGAATTTTTCATATAATCACTTAATAATTTCAAAAAAAAAACAGCATCGTGTTGAAAGTGGTCATGGATAAACTTTTAAATCATATAAATAAAAAAATAATTAATTTTTTCATTTATATATTTAAATTATACATATTAAATGAATGAATAAATATTGTTATGAAAAATTAACTAAATTATAATCATTTTGTTGGTAGGCCATACGTATTCATGGGTAATGTTTAAATTTTTACAATGATCATTATGGATAGAAATTAACCATTAATTTATTTTTAGTGAAACATAATGATATCATAAATAAAATATTATTTATTTTAATATACTTATGTATACTATCCATGTGATTTAGTGATAAAAAAATTGTCAAGTTGCTCTCTACAGGTGGTCATCTTCTTGTATGCATGAATTATCATTTTTCCTTGAATTGAATGGTAATAATGTAAAATATATTGTATATATTCCTAATGATTAATATTTCATGAATATAAAATACATGTATTAAATACATAATTATATCAATTCGTTAGAGGAGGTGATGGGAGATGATTTACATCGGTTCGCGTGGCAACAATATTGTGTGCACAAGAATGATGGTTTCATTTCCCATTTGATGTATAATAACATAGACATAGGTTATGAATTTTACATAATATAATATAAATAAATGACATATACTGGTGTTATTATTTATGCAACTTTGGATAATATTTTATGAAGTTATAAAAGGAATCAAAATGAAAACATTTGCATATGATCTATACCACATCATTGAAAAAACTCTTAGGGTTTACCAAAAAAATATTTCCAAGTTTGGTTTTATTATCAATAAAAGATATATAATAAAAGGGTAGGTGTGTTAGGAATAGATTTTGGTAGTTATTTTCAAATAATATGGTTCTCTAAGTGTAACTATATGAGAACAAGATGAGCACTTTTAAAAGATAAGGGTACAGTACACTTGGAATTTCATAAAATATTAAATTAATAAAAATTAATTTTCATATAAAAATTTATCCAAATGCAAATATATATAATATATGATGTTAATGGGTGAAAATAATTGCATAAAAAATTTTAGACAAGTTTAGGTATCTGTTTACCATATATCTTATTGTATTAATATGTCTAAACACATTTTTAAAATTAAAATGATATTGAATGTTTTACTCTTTAAATTTAAAAATATTTACTATAAAAGTAAATTTAGATAATAAATGAACCATGGTATTTATTTTATACCATATCCATATCACTTTTCCAAAATTAATATTTTTTATATTTTTATATCATGAAATGAAATAATATTTATTATAAAATAACATTAATGTTAATTTTCAAACTATTCAATTAATTTGAATTTGAAAACCAAAATAAATAAATGGAATTAAAATATATTATATTATAAACTATGTAATATTTATTTTTTATCAAAAAAATTTTATAAAAATTACTTAAATTAATTTATCTTTAATATTTTTAAAATCGCATTTTTAAATTTTCTATTAATTTAATAAATACTGTGTCAGTGTTGTGTAATATCTTAATTTAATTAATTATACACTAAAAATTGGAAATAAATTACAATCGTAAATAAATAATTTATCTTTAAAATGAATATTTATAACCAAACATACATTCTTTTAGTACCTATGTAAAATATTTAATGATAATAAAAGAAATAGAATAACATTTCATTCAATTATTTACATAAAATAATATAAATGGAAAAAATAATGTATAAATTGAAGAACAATGTCATTTATTAGAATGTTGGAATATTATATATGAAATATAATCATCAAATAATATTATGTAAAGTAGTAGAGTTATTTTTTAGTCCTCATCACATTATATTAACTTTTAATTAACTCATTTTACATCTATAGTGGGGATAATTATTTTCTTATATTACTATTCATAATGGAAAAAAATAAAAGGGTGTAATTTAAAAAATTGGTTCCTCATGATTAAATTGTTTTTAATATTCAATTAACATATGTTTTAGAATTTAATTTAATATTACACCTAAAAAACATGATACAATAAATTGTTTTGTTGAAAAATTCCTTTCAAGTATAATTTTTTTTATACCAAACATAAGCATAAAATTTTTTATTTGGAATATATTTATATTTTTTTAATAAAAATAACCTATTAAAAATAAAAATATAATTACTATTATAATTTGAAATTGTACATACTTATAAAAAAAATTCAATTTCAATTAAACATTATATTTTTTTAGTATTCATTAAAATTGTATATATTTCAAAAAAAATTAAAAATAGCACCAACATATATTTTTCATATATGGATTCTAAAAATTACCTCATTTTTAGAAAATATAGTTTTTTGTATTTATAGAAGTTAACTATATATTAACTCCCTAAAATCAATAAAAAAATATTTTTTTCGAATAAAATTGTTTTCTAATAATTTATTTCATATTTCTTAAGAAATAAAAAAAATATTTATTAGGACCTATATATATATATTTCTTAATGTGATTACTAAAATTCGTATCCATCAATTCAATAGAAATTTTATAACACTCATACTTAGATAATAGTATTTTGGGGCCAATTTACTCTCGGTGTTGCGTATCTATAAAGTCTCGAAAATAATATTTTTAAAATGATAAGGATATTATACATGTGCATCATATAATAACATATTAATATTCATTTTCACTCATTGTATATATAATCATGTCCCAAATATGACATTTGTATCTTTATAAATATTGAACACTGATATTTTCCATTTGTCTATTGGTTCATCATTTTTAATCATCTCCACATCTTCCCTTTTTCCACATTAAAATACTTGTGGTTTAGAGATTATTTGATGAATGTTGAATGTCATACAATAGATTATTATTCCCATTCCTACACATTTCAAGTATAAAAATACTAAATCTTATTCATTCCACGTTAAGGGTTAGGTTATATGATATTATCTATATAGATAATTCCCCACATTGTTTGAAATTATATAATCGAAATGAAATGAGGTTTCATATCTATTATCCAACTATAAAAATATGAATTGGGACATGTTTTTCACTTTTTGTGTGAATATATATTTTAGTATTTTATTGTTAGTACAATTTTTACATTTATATCTACAGATATTATGCCTTTAAATACACATTTAATATATTAGTACTACTTACTACAGACCATGTTTTATGAAATTTTACTTATGGAATCTTAATAGTATTTATTCATATGTTATAAACCTATTATTTTTCTAGAGTACCCAACTGAATCCCTTCATTTATGAATATTGGTATAATAAAGACAATTCATCAGTTGAGAATAATATGAAAATTGGAAAAATTACTATCATGTAATTAAAATTATTGAAGATCTTGTCACATAAATATACCTAAAAAGCATCATCCCATTATATTTTTTCTTAGTTATATGTTTGAAAATCATTAAAAATCACTCACAAATCAATGATAATTCCCAGTTTATCTCTAGGTACTATGGATATCTATCATTGATTTTATCCTGGACCATTATTCAAAATCCTTTATCGCTGTAACATAAAACAATATCTCATTTCTATCGATTATATGATCAATGGATATAGAATGGTCATTCTAATAGTTAAATTCACTTAATGATTAGTTTAAAAACTCCTTTTACTTAGTATTTAACATAGTAGTTAAATTATCATCCTGTACTTTTTTATTTTAGAGTATATTATAAATTGATCAATAATTTCTATTATAACATCACTAAAGTGATCTATAATATGACAACATGGTAAAGTGAACCGAACATGGAGAAAAGATTATTATAAATAAATGGCCTCAATTATGTTCCCTTATTCTACAGAGAATGAAAACTGGTTCTGATGGATATAATAAAGTCATTATAATGATTTTTACCTAAAATATATAATTTAAAATAAGAGATAATGAATATAGAATGAAGAAAACCTTTTCCTAAATAAATAATGTAAATATTAAAAAATTATTTAATAATAATAAAAGAGAATTTATAAAATCACACAATGACCCAAAATTAATATTTACGACCCTAATTTCATGTAACTAACTCCTCCCTCTATGTCTATATAGTGGACCCATGACTCTTCTTTGAGAATTTCATAAAAATTTTCTGTTCATGTAACATGTCCGATCATGTATGCATATATACAAATGTAAACATGTAGTGGGTGAGTATGAACTCAAAATGATTTATATAAGGAAATAGATAAATAATCTTTCATAAGAAAATTAAATAAAGTTAATATTTACTAATTATATTAGATAATGATTTTTTTCATAAAAAATTTGATTTCCCAAATGTATTTCAAAACCATTTTATCAAAATCGTGTTTGAAGAAATCATTTTCTTAAAAACGATATAATTTATGTAATAACAAATCTATCTATCTATAGAATCATAATTTTTAAAACAATATTTCTCATTGAAGTTTTATTTTAGAGAAAACACTCTTTTCATAATAAAATGAAAATAGTCATTTTACATATCCAATTAAGAAATCCCAATTCCCCCCCCCCAAAATTATTCCATATGATAAAGTGTTTTATAGAGAAAACAAAATTATTATTAATAACTATATCATGAATGGTCTAAATCCTCACTCATATGTGAAAAAATAAAAACATAATGAGTTTTTGTTTCTCTTTTCTTGCTTCCATATCACACCTTTTTTCATGGTCTTCAAGACACTAGATCTTTATGGGTGAATTATAGTTGTATCAAAAAAAATTTGGAAAAAAATTTATATAGAAACTCAATCCATGGAAATTTAAAATTAATTAAATTTAATTCATATATAAAAATAAATAGATTTACCATATATTAACCAAAAATATATTATCAAAAATTAATATTAAATATGTCAAACTATTTTATCATAATACCTAGTTAGTGAAATAATTTTCTGATTAATATAAACCAAGAATGTAGAAATGAATTATTTAATCTCATGTAATTTATTATATCCCAAAACCTATATGATATTTCAAAAAATCTCTATACATTTTTTAGTGGTGATTTTCTTAAATAATACCACCATGTTCCATTTTAAAAATCCATTATAATTCATAATTCGTGAACTAAATGTCATTATCCACAATTTATTAAATCTAGGTACATTTTTTTTATATTTAAAATTGTTTGTGCCATTTTTTCATGAGGCGATGTAATTTTTTTTCAATAATTCACTAATATCTTGTGTGGTATGTATTTTTGAATCTTTTCTTTTCCCCATGTAACTGTTAAGTTATGGATTATAAGAGGAAGGATGTGGGTAAAAATTATATTATTTGGTATCACCCCATTCTATTTTTTCATGGAATATATAGGACATTATAACATCCCATTTTAGACCATTTTTCATGAAAATATTGAAAATTAAATTTTTATGACATAAAAAAATCTCTAAATAACTGAAAAAATCAAAATAAAATATAATGAATAAATCATTATACATTGTCTAATTCCTTTATGACACTACTGAACTATGATATCATTTATCTAATCTCACTATACAAAATTAAAAATGACAACAAGTATGAGTGTATTCTCACAACACTAGAAATCGAAATTCCCATCCATTTAATTTATTTAACCTCCCTTTAAACACCATATAATCCAGTAATTTAATGAATATTTAATTATTCCAGAACCTCCCCTTAAACCTATTAACTTTTGGTATAACATGCCCTAAAAAATTATTTTTCATTAATTCGCCAAATAAAGACACTCTTTCTCTCACAAAAACATAAACCATAGGGGAACCGTATCATAATTTCTAGAGTGGACTAATAAAACTATATTAGGTATCTAAAATTTATTAGGGAAACTATTGTTGAATTAAAAATTAATTATAATTGAGTTACATTAACATCAAATAAAAAAATATGAAAAATCTTAATTTTCTAATAATCATCACATTACAGGACATTTCTCTAGAATTAACACACTAATTATGAAAAGAAATTCATGTCATTATATATATATATATCCATAAAATTAATTAATATTATTAAGTATATGGGAAAAAAAATTAACTCACTTTCATTTTTACATAAATTCAATAACATTGTGTAACTAAGAAAAAAATATTAGACCCATTCCAATGTAAACTAGACATCCATAAAAAATTGAAATTAAATTATAGTTTATGGAAAAAAATAAAAAACAATAGTGGTACATTTTCATCAATCATAGATTTTTCATGTCTAAAAATTTATGGTTGAATTCATCAATAAAAAATTGGATACACTTTTATCATATGAGGTTTCCATTTCAATGTATTATCATGAATGCACCCATTTTTCATAAATGAATTCACCAATGGAATTATATATAATGTGATAAATTCTTTTCTAGAATCCATAATTGAAATTATTTTTTAGGAAAATAAATATTTTTGTTATAGAGAAACTATGTCCCGATTAAATACAATTGAATTGTTAAATAAATATTTCTTCAATATAGAAAATTGTAAACAACTATAACTGACCACTTAATATTGTGATGGTGAAAAAATACCATCCTTAAACAATTGATTCCACTATCACATATGGTTACTAAAACAATGAAATATGATTTTCTTTCCATCCCATCCTTCTAATCCCCATCCTAAATTAAACTAATTAAAACATAATATGATAAAAATTAAACTACAAGGGTTATCATCAATGATTAGTATATTATTTATTTTATAATTTTAATTGAAATTATATACATATGAATTATCCTAATATAAGATGATATATCATTAAAGAAAACTAGGTATAATCGAGGTATTTACATTATCTTGGCCCCAAATAATGGTGACTAACACATTTTTCCTTATAAAAATTTTAATTGTTCTATATAGATCATTGATAAATATATTTTATTATAAAAATTATTACCAATGATATTATATATCCCTTAAATATGTCAAAGTCAATTACATAATCTTAAAGAATATGTTCGTCTACTTAGTCATTGATGGTGTTATATTTATTAAAAAATTTATTTGAAGGAATCCTTCTGAGTTGTTATTTGAAATTAGAAAATTTGGAAATATATTTCTAGAAGAATCAATATAGGTTCACTGGAAGAAGCGTTTCATGTTCAAGAAAAGATTATTTTTAAGTTAACCAAATGATTATTTCTATGTAAAAATGCAGAATATTTTTAATTTCACTACATAAATCATTGTAAATTCACAAGAATAATATTTTGAAGTTTATTAGAATATGTTTTGTATGTTCCCCATTGATGATTTTTGTGGACATCGAAATAATATTTTTATTTTCACCAAAAAAATAATTATTAGTTTCTTGGGAGATTATTTAAATTTTTATTGGAGGAAAACAATTATGATCACTTGAAGAAGATTTGTAAGATAACTTAATTAATCCATTCTTGTTAACTTGACAATGTTGTGTGATTTCAATGAAAGGATATTATAATTTCTGTAGTTAAACAAAACAGTTTACGGTGCTGAAGGATTAAATAAGATGATTTCATATGAAGATTATGGTTTATAAGAATTATATTCCTCATAATAAAATTAACTACAAATTTCTGTATGACTATATATATATACTGTGAATTCAAAACCAATTTTATGATTTTGATCTATATGATCAATGTTCAAATATTTATAAAGATTAATTTTATAATTCAATATATTTTTTTAGGAAGAGATGATGAATGTTGATATCAAATTTTTAAAATGATATAATTATGTTAAGACTCTAATATATTTTGATTTTCTTAAGGATGATAATTGAGGACATAATGTAACAAGGAGTTTCAAATTAGAGACCATGTATTAAATAATTTTATTAGATATTTTTCAATAAAAATGGTGAAATATTATTTTAGAAAATTGATGATCGGGATATAATTCTCACAAATTATATTGTGTTTTTTGGTGAATAATATCATTTAGAATCTGAACTACATTTATCAAAATAAAGATATTATAGAGTTGAATTTATTAGAAATTGAAGAACTCAAATAATGAATTTTTGGATGATGATGATTCAGATGTTGAAGTACGTGAGAAGAATATTCATTTAAAATTAAAAAGATTAGTGAAAAATATGAAAATATAAACTAAGGGGATCCAATATAATTTTTTTATTAGATGAAAAATATGTGGGGTGTAGTATTGGGTAATAGATAATTTCATCCCTTGCCACTATAAATTTTGATTGATCATAGTTGAAAATATGTGACATAGAAATTCCTAGAAAATCATGGAGTTGGTTATCTCATTAGGGACAATCCATGTAAAAATCCACGTGATTTACTTTATTTTTTACATTACTTCATGAAGGAAGAGGGATAATTTACACCAGAATAGATCATAAACTAATCAAGTTGTAAATGTTCACATTAATTTAAAAAAGGTTGTACAAAAGGATCAAATAAATCATCCCTCCACATTTCTAATTCTTCAACCCATTTCTAGGTATCATAATATGTATTAGAGAAGGTTAACATAGGGGCGCCCTTCTAATTGAATATGGAACATAAATTAACGTAACATCTATGGTATTATAAAATTGATTTCAATAAAATTCATTAATGGTAAAATAAGATGATATAATATCTCTTATATCTTGGAATGAATGTTATGTATGATGCTACATAGAGATTTATTCCCAAGTAAAAAAAGATAAACCTGTGAATATTTTTGATAAATTGAATCCAAATGATTATTATAAGCCTCATAATGAAATATTTATTTCTTTATCCGATATTGTTTACATAATTATAATACTTTTTCAATTAGAAATTTTAAATTTGAAAATATTGAAAGTATATTTGAAGGTAATGTTAAATTTAAGGAAGAAAAAGTTTAATTCCATATAACTTTGTTTGAGGACTTAAATATGGATAACAATAAAAATATAGATGGAGTTTTCATAAGAGGAAACAAAATATAATGAAAAATTTGAGGATTTGGAGAAACTATGGTTGACTCAACTATTGAGAAGAATTTAATGTGGAATATCCCTCATATATTTGATTTTAAGATCTCAATCCTAAACGATAATGAAAAACTATCTCTAGATGAACATCAAATATTTTCTGATGGCATATGAAAATATTAATAATCAAGAATATAGAAAAAAAAATATAAGGAATTTATTGATGTTAAATCCCTATGATAACTAAAATAGAATTCATCAAAAATCGAACCATTTAATTAAATGAAATATGAAAAATTTATGGTAAGTTTCATAGGAAGATAATATCTCTTATCTCTAATCATCATTGAAATTTTATAGGGAAATACAAAGGTATGATTTTAATGATATAATTAGAGTGTGGAAATTTATAGAAATTACAGTCATTTTCCCCAAGCTAAAATTTAACTAAATTTAAGAATATGAGAAAGATGAAAATAATTAAACGATTATATAGAATAAGGATATAATGAAACATATATAATTTTCAAAAGAAAAAAATTAGTCTACTCAGAAGGATAAAAAAATTAATTTCAAGGAAGAAGAATATGAATCCTTTGATTTTATTTCATCTAATGAAGAAATTCATGGGAAATTTATAATGTTTATGTATCCTTTGAAACTCGAGGAAAGCTCTTGTGATGATGAAGAAGAAGGTGAAGTGATATACTTGGAATTCATAATGAAATCAGAACTAGAGTCGTGTCATGATCATAATAATAAATTCAACAATGATCCTCTTTTATTGAAATATAAATCTTAATTGAATATTCATTGTGGAGAAAATTATATTATAAAAAATATACAAATGTTGAGGAAATCAATAATCTCAATGTAATGGTTACGAACTAGGAAAAAACCCTGAATGATAAAAATAAGATGACGACTATATGAGAAAATGAACTATAAAAGATAAAATACAGGTTCCCTAAATTTAAATGAACTATATGGAAGTATAATGATTATTTGAATAAATAATTATTAATAAAAAATTAATTTTCACTGGATATTTTGGGGAAATAGGTAAAGGTTGTTTTTTCTAAAAATGAAGATACATTTTTTTTTCTAAAAAAAATTTGTTTCTCAACCAAAACAGAAAATATATTAAATGAAAAAAATAATATAATTACCTATGATAAACCAAAAAAATTAAAAATAACTTCTTGAAATAGTATTATTCAAATCATAGTTAAAAGTAATTAATATATATTGATGAACCCCTATGATAGTTGTACATGAAAAAATTCAATGAATTTTGTTGGAGGAGGTTCAAAGGATATTACTGGTCTCAAGGAAACTATGTGAACAAAGAAAAAAAAGACTAGGGTATTATGTCACATAATGGAAATAGGTTGGAATAGAGGGGGTGTGATTCTCAATGAAATGAAAACATAAATCAGAAGATCAGAAGTGATAGCTTGTAAAATATCGAACTTGAAGTTTAAAACATTCCAACAAGAAATTATTTTTACTGCATATAAGAAAACTATAAAATATTATTTTAGAATATAAATTGGGATATATAATAAATGAAAACACTTCCTTGAAATCCTATATTAATAGAAATATATTAAGATAATGTAAAAAATAAAAATGAACAATATCTAATCTTTTATGTCAGCTTGAATTTTTTTGAAGAAAAAACTTTTTATCTATGTAAAAGAATATTATCCTTTAATATAATCATAGATTTTACAATTTTATGAGTCTCTAATGATTAAAATGGATTTGATATTATCTTTCGAAAATATTATTCCTTAAAAATCAATGGATTTGGAATGAAAGACATGGGTAAGGAAAATTTAAAATCTAAGGATGATATTTTTATCGATTGACATAAACATAACATAAAAAGTGAAATCACATTGTGTGATGATTGAAATGGGGTGATCTTATAAAGAAAATATTACATCATCTAGATCTTAACAGGTGGAATAAATATATGTGAAAGAGAATGAAATCATAGAAATATTTTTTAAATTGGAAGTTATGGTAACTCATGATTACTTTGTAGAAAATATGTAAATATATTATGGAATGGGAGGTTGTGATATCTTTAAATAAAAGATAAAAATATGATAGTGGTTGTATGAGATTTACCAATATTAAAAAGTGAAGAACCATTATTTTTGAATCTTATTAGAAAGGGAAGATGTATTAAGGAAAACATAAAAGTGTAGAAATTCAGCCCACCAAACATATTAAACATATATATTCCAATGTTTGTGGGATGAGGAGTCATTAATCCATTATGATTGATTTCAAATTTATCACTTTTATTTATTACTTCTATTAAATGAGAAGTGTTATGTTATTTTACACAAATCTGATACATTAAATGTGTTGATATTCTATAGCAGGGAATATAAACAACATGTTGAATATATCCATGTGATATAAAATGGATAATGGAATTTTTTTACATATAATTATTTTATTAACAACTATAAAAACATAGAAATAATCATCAATATGATTCTCCTTAAACAATACCACAAAACATGGTTATAGGGAGGCAATACATCAGTCTAGTTGAAATGTCAAGCACCATGATTGTAGAATATAATCTCACAAAATTTATTTTGGATGGAATATATCTATAAAATAGAACATGTTTAAAATATATATCTTCTTATAATCAGATCAAACATTACCCCTTATGATATGTGGTATAATAAGAAACTAACTATTAAATATTTCAAATAGTTTGAGATGAATTACACTTTGGAACAATGTGATGACCCAGACCCCCTTGGTCCCTTCCTTTCCCAAAATCCGAATCCTTAAGGTGTACGGATCGGTGAGACCGATCAGTGAGGCCAATCGGTGCGACCGATCGGTGAGGCCAATCGGTGCGACCGATCGGTGAGGCCGATCGGTGAGGCCGATCGGTGCGACTGATTGGTGAGACCGATCGGTGCGACCGATCGGTGAGACCAATCGACGGAACCAGCTGACGTCACCCGGCCTTGCCAAGTTATTCCAGTAACGCGCACAAAAGTTTAATTAAATACTGAATCGGCTCATGAGTTGGTTTAAACCACTCAGCACCTTTAATGATGAGTCAAGCCGCGTGGTCAACCCACGACTTCCACGTCTTACGCAGTTCGGCGTTTTTATCTCAACCGTTCCCGGCTCTTATAAATTAAGGGTTAGGCCGTGGTTTCCCCCCTTCTTCGATCGTGGCTCTTTTGGTGCATCGGGACCTCCGCATCGTTATCCATAAAGTTCCGTGCCCCCGGCCTAAATGTCGATCATCTATCAACAAGTAGGGAATTTTCTTTCGTCTCTCACTTTTGTGTATCATGCGGGGTGGGAGTTATTTTTGTTCTTACGGAACTGGTTGAACCGAACCCTAATGAAGATAATAAACGAAGTTCTAAAGAAAGAAGGGGAAGGGGTTGTGATCGTTGTTTATGCTTTATCTTGTGATCATCCCTTTTGTTGTACTGGTTTATGTTTTCTGAAAATTGAGGCCGTTGGTAGTCGTGTGTGTGCACTTGAATCCCCTCATGATGTTTTAAGTGGGTTGCTGAAATTGGGAACTCCTGTTGTGAAATTGGTTAATCACGTATATCCGGCTGAATAAGTTGAAAGTACCTGGATCAACCCTTCTGTGATAACTCCCGGTTAGAACACACGGAAATTTGAAATCATGGAGTGTGTTAAATCTTTTAAATCTGAAAATCCCTGACTTGTGTTGGTAGTGGTAGTTGGTTGTTTTCCCTCCGGGCCGTTGCTGGAAATGTGGGAGGGGATGGGATCCCCTGTTCTTTTATACTCTCGGTGGCTGTGTGAATTTGGGGGATGGGATCTCCTGTTGGTATGGATTCAGTGGTTGTGAGTTTCTATCACAAATTGGGGAGAGATCCTCTGTTGGCAGAACCGGGTGTGGGTGTTTTGGTTGATCCTTTCTTTTGACGATTTCTTTGGTTATGCTTATGGTAGTTTCCCAGTAGTGCTTAAAATTAATCGAACATTTCGACTGAACGTGAAACAAGAATGGGACAAATGGTTTTGTGGGAAAGGGCTGTGAATTGTGACTCGGACTCAGTGGTGTTGTGTTCTGTAGGTTGGCTAGGAAAACCTAAGTTTTGGGTGAGTGTTTGTTACCTATATCTATACTTGTAGATTTGTGTTTCTTATTCGCGCCCCACCCAAGATGAGCACTTAGTGCCGAACACCCCCATTTATGGGGGAAGGGTGTTTTTCCCAACACTATACTTAGTGGCTGGTTATTAGCTCCTTTTCTGCTCCCTTTCCCGGATAGCCCAAGTATCTTCGGGCAGGCTGTGATGGCCTGAAGTCCATTATTAGCCAAAGAACCTCCGGGCGGGGTGTTGTGGTGGTTGGCCAGGTGTGTGCGGCAGGTGGTTTCCCAAGTGTCTTCGGGATGAGGCCCAGGTGTCTTCGGGCGTGGCAGTGGTTGCTCTGGCCTATGTGTTTGCAGGCATGGTTACATATGACAGTTGAGGCCCAGGTGTGTGCGGGCGGGATTCGGCAGTGGGACTGCGTGTGGTTGTGGCCCAGGTGTGTGCGGGCGGGATTCGGCAGTGGGACTGCGTGTGGTTGTGGCCCAGGTGTGTGCGGGCGGGGGTGGCAGTGGGACTGCGGTGAGAATGGCGGGATTGGTCCGATGCGTAGGATGTCTCAATAACCAGTGGGAAAGTGGCGCGGGGTACCCAAACATCGATGTGCTCTTATATATATATTACTTGACTTGAGTTATTTGGGGAGCGATCCTTGGTGAGGCCTTGGATTGATAGTTTGCCTTGTTAGGTGTTTGGTTTACTCTTTCTCACGGGACTTTAGTAGGTTCCCCCACTTGTACACGAGAGCTTTAGGTTCTCTACTGAGTATACTTTTATGCTCACCCTACGTTGTTTCAGGTTTTTAGGAGGACTACCAGGGCTGTGCGGGACCCTACTAGTTAGGCAGTGGGAGCTGTGCAGTTGTTGTTTTCTTGTTTTTCTTTTGGTACTGTACTCACTTGTACTTTTAGCTTATTTGTACTTGTACCTGTTTCAGTTTATTTATACATGCATATGGGATTGGTTTGGGTTTCTTTTCAGCACCTTGTTCTTTCTCTTTTGGTGGTTGACTTGTCCTATTTCCCGATCCAAAATAATAAAAAGGGTAATGCCTCCCATATTTGTGTAAACTCATACCCTTGGTGCTAGTCGCCACCCCGGGGCCTACTGGAGGCGGGACTCGGGGGTCATTATCTCCCTTTCACCATTGCCAGCACAAGAGGGGCATCTTTGATGGAAGGGGGTCATGACAGAATGGTATCAGAGGGAGGTTGAGAGATAGGACGGAGTCTGGAGTTAGGCACAGTGAGGATTTCATGGGATGGTAAGGCAACGGTGTTGGGTGACCTTGGAGCATGAATTAGGCCAGGGAAGACCGGCTAGGGCACGGAATTTTAGGGCCCCCCGTGATCCGATGCAAGGACTCTGGGCCTACCGAACGACCAAGTGAGGCCACACTAATTGCGGGGTAGAGACCCTAGGAAAGGTACATGCATCATAATGACTTGTGTTCTTGTGTTTCTGGGGTGTCTTGGGAAATTAAGAATAAGTTAAATCTTAATAAGTTTTAAGAACGATTTTCTTTGCACTACTGGGCTTAGGCATTCCTTGTTTACCTTGCAGCTATGGCACCTGGAAGGCGACCACATGTGGTATAGGCGATCGAGACTCTTGAGACTACTTTGGCCAATCGGCAGAGAGCTGATCTAGAGGAAGAGGACGACTAGTGGCAGAAGACTCTTCGAGCCTTCCAGCGACAGGCCCTCGAGAAGTATGAGGGAAGCACCTCCGATATGAAGACGGAAGGCTGGCTAGAGGAGCTAGTCATAGCCTTCAGCCTGATTCGGGCCCCGACTGAGTACTGGGTTCCTCTGGCTGTTAGCCAGATGTGAGGAGCGGCACGTCAGTGGTGGATGCTTCACCTGGGGAGTAGGAAAGAGTCTGAGGTTGCCTGGGCGGATTTCGAGAAGGAGTTCCGGGCGGAGTTTCTCTCCTCGACAATGAAGGCGGAGAAGAGGAAAGAGCTACTCTCCCTCCAGCAGGGGAGCATGTCCGTGAGGGAACTTGGAATCAAGTTCAAGGACCTCCTGCGTTTTGCTCTGGACCTCTTTCCCGATGAGGAGTCTCGGGCAAGACGTTTGGAGGAGGCGCTCCGACCCTCCCTCCAGTATTCTGTTACCCCCTTTACCCTTCCGACATACTTAGAGGTTTAGAAGAAGGCCAAAGTGGTGGAAAGGATGCACGCTCTGGGCGGAGTGTCACGAGAAGGGATCCAGCTGGGACCATCGAAGGGGAAAGCCGTCAGCGCCAGGCCTCCAGCATCGGGACCCTCCAGGTTCCGACCCGCAGGGAGCAGGCCGCAACAGTTTCAGTTTCGATCCCCTGGCCCCCGTTCCTTTCCTTCAGGCTCGGGACCACGATGCTTCATCTGCGGGAGCCCTGGACATCTCTGGAGTCAGTGCCCCGATCGGGTGCAGTATAGCAGTGGCAGTCATCCCCAGCATTCGCCGCAGCAGCAGTTTCCAGCCAGACCCTTCCGGCAGCAGAAGCAGGGACAGCAAGTTCCCGCTCCTCCGCAGGCAGACATAGGAGGGGGGGCCGACCTCAGGGCGCTCCCCAGGGACCCCAACCAGGGCGTGGTCGTGGAGGTGGCCGACAGCCGAGGGGCAGGGGAGCTGGGCGTGGACAGTTACATGCCGCAGAAGCAACAGTTCCAGCAGGGCCAGAGGTTGTTCGAGGTACGATCAGTGTGTTTAGCACTCTTGCTTATGCTTTGTTCGATACGGGAGCTTCGCACTCCTTTGTTGCACCTAGTCTAGCCCGCACCTTGGGTCTAGATGCCGAGAGACTTCCAGTGCCCCTAGTGTTGAGCACACCAGTTGGAGGTCAGACCGAGTTGCTGTTCGTTTGTCGGGGATGTAGACTGATGTTAGGACCACATCAGTCGGTTAGGGATCTACTTCTGCTACAGATTCAGCCGTACGATGTCATCCTAGGCATCGACTGGCTATATTCTGTGTGCGCTGTCATCGACTGTTTCCAAAGAAGGGTGGTGTTCTCCGGTTTGGACGGCCAGCATGTTACTTTCACCGGTGAGCGGAGCTGTCCGAAGGGAAACAGGAGGGAGGAACCTCTCCTCTCCTTGTTGACCGAACTGACGATAGAATCGGTAGATGTGAAAATGGTGGAAGTACCAGAGATCTTTCGTGAGTTTATGGATGTCTTTACTGATGAGGTGACGACTCTACCCCCTCGACGTGATATCGAGTTCCTGATAGACCTCCAGCCCGGCTCTCGACCAATCTCGATGGCTCCTTACCGGATGGCACCTTCGGAGCTACGGGAGTTGCGGATACAGATTGAAGATCTGATGAAGAGGGGTTATGTTCGTCCAAGTGCGTCACCGTGGGGTGCTCCAGTCTTGTTCGCAAAGAAGGCAGATGGTGGCCTCAGGTTGTGCATCAATTACAGGAGGCTGAATCAGGTAACGATCAAGAATCGTTACCCTCTTCCGAGGATAGATGATCTTTTTGACCAGCTGAAGGGGGCAGGATAGTTCTCGAAGATCGACCTGCGGTCTGGATACCACCAGCTGAGGGTAAAGGATAGCGACGTCCCGAAGACGGCGTTCAGGTGCAGGTGTGGGCACTTCGAGTTCGTGGTCATGCCCTTTGGTGTTACGAACGCCCCGGCCGTGTTCATGGGGCTTATGAACTCCATCTTCCGGGTGTATCTGGATCAGTTTGTGGTGGTATTCATCGACGATATCCTGATCTATTCAAGGTCAGAAAAGGACCATGCAGAGCACCTGAGGAAAGTTTTGGAAGTCCTCCGACAGAACCAGCTCTACGGGAAGTTGTCAAAGTGCAAGTTCTGGACACGAGAAGTGCACTTCCTCGGGCATGTAGTGTCTGAGCGGGGGGTAGCGGTCGACCCATCAAAGGTTGAGGCAGTTGTTTCTTGGGCAGCACCCATGAATGTGGCGGAAGTCCGGAGCTTCCTCGGACTGACAGGTTACTACCGGAGATTTGTACCCAACTTCTCCCGAGTAGCATCCCCTTTAACGGCTTTGACCAAGAAGGACCAGGTTTTCGTGTGGAGCGAGCAATGCGAGTCTTCCTTTAGCTACCTAAAAGAAAAGCTGGTTAGTGCCCCAGTGTTGAGATTACCAGAAGAAGGGATGGCCTATGAGGTATTTTGTGATGCTTCAGGACAGGGCCTGGGATGCGTGTTGATGCAGCAACAAGGGGTGATCTCTTACGGGTCCAGGCAGCTACGCCCCCATGAGCGTAACTATGCCACCCATGACCTGGAGCTTGCAGCGGTCGTTTTTGCGCTAAAGTTATGGCGGCACTACCTCATCGGGGAAAGATTTGTGGTCTTCACATATCACAAAAGCTTAAAGTACATCTTCTCCCAGCGGGACATGAACTTGCGACAACGGAGATGGGTGGAGTTCCTCCAGGACTACGACTTTGAAATCTCTTATGCTGAGGGCAAGGGCAATGTGGTGGCCGATGCCTTGAGCAGGAGGACCCAGAAGGATGCGGTCCTAGAGTCAGCAAATACCTGGAAGGCAATGGAGGAGTAGGCTTCCTTAAACCTGGATGCGAAGATCGATAGTGGCAGAGGCTGCCTATAACAGATGATAGTGCAGTCATCTCTGTTTCGACAAGTGGAGGAGTCTCAGTGGGGAGACCCCGAGTGCGAAGTGATGCGTGATCGGGTTGACCGGGGTGATGCTCCGAGAGAATGGATAGAGGATGGTCAGCACCAGATGCTTTTCCAAATAAGGTTGTTTGTTCCAATAGTGATACGTGGAAAGGTTCTCAGTGAGTTCCACAACTCACCCCTGGCAGTGCACCCAGGAGTTACCAAGATGTACCAGGGGCTGAAAAGGCAGTTCTGGTGGCCCGGAGTTAAGCGAGCGGTGGCAGATTTCGTGGCCAAATGCTTAGTATGTCAGCAAGTGAAGGCTGAACACCGGGTTCCAGGCGGCCTACTGCAGCCTTTAGCTGTTCCCGAGTGGAAGTGGGATGACATCTCAATGGATTTCGTCACGGGACTACCCAAGGTCCAAGGAGGGTGCGACGCCATTTGGGTGGTGGTGGACAGGTTGACAAAATCAGCTCACTTTCTGGCAATCAGGGAGTCAAGTACTGTGGATGCTTTGGCACGGAAGTACGTGAATGAGGTGGTGCGGTTGCATGGAGTTCCAAGGTCTATAGTCTCGGATAGGGATGCACGGTTTACCTCACGAATCTTGAGAGGATTGCAGCATGCGTTTGGCACCCAGTTACGCCTTAGCACTGCTTTCCATCCCCAGACAGATGGACAAACGGAGCGAACCATCCAGACCTTGGAGGATATGCTACTGGCATGTGTTCTGGACTCAGGAGAGTTGTGGGTGCGATACTTGCCTCTAGTAGAGTTTTCCTACAATAATAGCTACCACTCCACCATCAGTATGGCCCCGTTTGAGGCTTTGTACGGGAGGCCATGCCGTTCACCTGTGTGTTGCAGCGAAGTAGGAGAGGCAGGCATCTATGGCCCGGAGGTAGTTCAGAACACGACAGAGAAGATTCAGCTCATACGGGAAAGGATGAAGGCGGCCCAGGATCGACAGAAGTCGTATGCTGATACCAGGAGAAGGCCCTTGGAGTTTGAGGTTGGAGACCACGTGTTCTTGAAGGTCTCCCCGCTGCGTGGACAACGGAGGTTCGGAAAGGGGGGTATGCTTTCCCCCAGATTCGTCGGACCCTTCGAAGTGTTACGGCGGGTCGGCGAAGTGGCTTACCAGCTAGCGTTACCTCCGCCTCTGCTAAGGATACATGATGTCTTTCATGTATCCCAGCTCCGTTGTTATCTGCACGATGTTTCACACGTCCTTGATTGGGGTGAACTGGACATCGAGGACGACGCAACCCTTGTGGAAAAACCAGTGATAATCGAGGATCACAAGGAGAAGGTGCTTCGTGGGCGAGCTATTCCCTTGGTTCGTGTGTTCTGGAGACATGGCGGGCTCGAGGAGAGTACGTGGGAATGGGAAGCACAGATGCGTGCCCAATACCCCGAGTTGTTTGGAGATTTGTTCCTTTTGTACCTGCTGTGGTAGAACGTTTGACCTTTTTGGCTATGAAATGTACTAGTCCCTTTCCTCTTTTATGTGTGAAAAGCCCCGGCTAAAGGGAAGAGGGAACCCGACCCCTAATCAAGACGCATTAAGGTGGATGCAATTAAACCCGTGCGGGCGAGTCAGTGCCACCCAAAGCGGATAATATCTTGACATGGGGGAGGGGAACTCCCCAAACCCACATGACCGGGCGGTTTGGTAGGGTATGTTTCTTAGTTCATGATAGGGGAGTGTTTTTAGTTAGCAGAGGTTCACTCCTAAGAGGTATCTTTCGAAGATGGTTGTTCGGACCCTCTCCTTCCTTCTGGTTTGTTTTGATTCTCGAGGACGAGAATCGTTTAAGAGGTATCTGATGTGATGACCCAGACCCCCTTGGTCCCTTCCTTTTCCAAAATCCGAATCCTTAAGGTGTACGGATCGGTGAGACCGATCGGTGCGACCGATCGGTGAGGCCGATCGGTGCGACCGATCAGTGAGGCCGATCGGTGCGACCGATCGGTGAGACCGATTGGTGAGACCGATCGGTGAGACCGATCGGTGAGACCGATCGGTGAGGCCGATATGTGCGACCGATCGGTGAGAACGATCGGTGCGACCGATCGGTGCGACCGATCGGTGAGACCGATCGGTGCGACCGATCGGTGAGACCGATCAGTGAGACCGATCGGTGCGACTGATCGGTGAGACCGATCGGTGAGACCAATCGACGGAACCAGCTGACGTCACCCGGCCTTGCCAAGTTGTTCCAGTAACGCGCACAAATGTTTAATTAAATACTAAATCGGCTCATGAGTCGGTTTAAACCACTCAGCACCTTTAATGATGAGTCAAGCCGCGTGGTCAACCCACGACTTCCACGTCTTACGCGGTTCGGCGTTTTTATCTCAACCGTTCCCGGCTCTTATAAATTAAGGGTTATGCCGTGGTTTCCCCCCTTCTTCGATCGTGGCTCTTCTGGTGCATCGGGACCGCCGCGTCGTTATCCGTAAAGTTCCGCGCCCCCGGCCTAAACGTCGATCATCTATCAACAAGTAGGGAATTTTCTTTCGTCTCTCACTTTTGTGTATCATGCGGGGTGGGCGTTAGTTTTGTTCTTACAGAACTGGTTGAACCGAACCCTAATGAAGATAATAAACGAAGTTCTAAAGAAAGAAGGGGAAGGGGTTGTGATCGTTGTTTATGATTTATCTTGTGATCATCCCTTTTGTTGTACTGGTTTATGTTTTCTGAAAATTGAGGCCGTTGGTGGTCGTGTGTGTGCACTTGAATCCCCTCGTGATGTTTTAAATGGGTTGCTGAAATTGTGAACTCCTGCTGTGAAATTGGTTAATCACGTATATACGGCTAAATAAGTTGAAAGTACCAAGATCAACCCTTCTGTGATAACTCCCGGTTAGAACACACGAAAATTTGAAATCATGGAGTGTGTTAAATCATTTAAATCTGAAAATCCCTGACTTGTGTTGGTAGTGGTAGTTGGTTGTTTTCCCTCCGGGCCGTTGCTGGAAATGTGGGAGGGGATGGGATCTCCTGTTCTTTTATACTCTCGGTGGCTGTGTGAATTTGGGGGATGGGATCTCCTGTTGGTATGGTTTCAGTGGTTGTGAGTTTCTATCACAAATTGGGGAGAGATCCTCTGTTGGCAGAACCGGGTGTGAGTGTTTTGGTTGATCCTTGCTTTTGACGCTTTCCTTGGATATGCTTATGGTAGTTGCCGAGTAGTGCTTAAAAGTAATCGAACATTTCGACTGAACGTGAAACAAGAATGGGACAAATGGTTTTGTGGGAAAGGGCTGTGAATTGTGACTCAGACTCAGTGGTGTTGTGTTCTGTAGGTTGGCTAGGAAAACCTAAGTTTTGGGTGAGTGTTTGTTACCTATATCTATACTTTTAGCTTTGTGTTTCTTATTCGCGCCCCACCCATGTTGAGCACTTAGTGCCGAACACCCCCATTTATGGGGGAAGGGTGTTTTTACCAACACTATACTTAGTGGCTGGTTATTAGCTCCTTTTCTGCTCCCTTTCCCGGATAGCCCAAGTATCTTCGGGCAGGCTGTGATGGCCTAAAGTCCATTATTAGCCCAAGAACCTTCGGGCGGGGTGTTGTGGTGGTTGGCCAGGTGTGTGCGGCAGGTGGTTTCCCAAGTGTCTTCGGGATGAGGCCCAGGTGTCTTTGGGCGTGGCAGTGGTTGCTCTGGCCTAGGTGTTTGCAGGCATGGTTACATATGACAGTTGAGGCCCAGGTGTGTGCGGGCGGGATTCGGCAGTGGGACTGCGTGTGGTTGTGGCCCAGGTGTGTGCGGGTGGGATTTGGCACCGGGACTGCGTGTGGTTGTGGCCCAGGTGTGTGCGGGCGGGTGTGGCAGTGGGACTGCGGTGAGAATGGCGGGATTGGTCCGATGCGTAGGATGTCTCAATAACCAGTGGGAAAGTGGCGCGGGGTACCCAAACATCGATGTGCTCTTATATATATATTACTTGACTTGCGTTATTTGGGGAGCGATCCTTGGTGAGGCATGGGATGGATAGTTTGCCTTGTTAGGTGTTTGGTTTACTCTTTCTCACGGGACTTTAGTAGGTTCCCCCACTTGTACACGAGAGCTTTAGGTTCTCTACTGAGTATACTTGTATGCTCACCCTACGTTGTTTCAGGTTTTCAGGAGGACTACCAGGGCTGTGCGGGACCCTACTAGTCAGGCAGTGGGAGCTGTGCAGTTGTTGTTTTCTTGTTTTTCTTTTGGTACTGTACTCACTTGTACTTTCAGCTTATTTGTACTTGTACCTGTTTCAGTTTATTTATACATGCATATGGGATTGGTTTGGGTTTCTTTTCAGCACCCTGTTCTTTCTCTTTTGGTGGTTGACTTGTCCTATTTCCCGATCCAAAAAAATAAAAAGGGTAATGCCTCCCATATTTGTGTAAACTCATACCCTTGGTGCTAGTCGCCACCCCGGGGCCTACTGGAGGCGGGACTCGGGGGTCATTATCTCCCTTTCACCATTGCCAGCTCAGGAGGGGCATCTTTGATGGAAGGGGGTCGTGACAAAAAAGTCTTAATTAAATATTGAAAAATACCCCTAAAAGTATTTGTATGTTATGGAATAAGATCAATGAAATCAGTAATGTTTCTAGAAATAATGAAATCTTCGTTTGAATGAGATAGTTTTAGGTGGTAGGTATTTATTTTTTATTATTTACCCAGTTTCATGACATGTGATCTTACATATTTTTTAGCTATATCTTCTCATCATAATTAAAAAGATTATTATATAGATGTAAATCTAGAATTTATAAACGGTTATATTTAAGAATAAGTTTACATTAAAAATTCTTAAGGACTTATACCCGTTGAGCTTGAAAATATGGAAATAATCATAATAAATCATTATACAGCTTGAATAAGGCCCTATATGCATGAAACCTTTAACATGACAGATGCTAGTAGATATTGAAATTATCATACTAAATATTTATTATAATAATATATATTTAGGAAGGTTTTAGGAAATGATTTTAATGGTTTAAAATTATGTCATAATAATTTCTTGTGATAAAGATCCGACATGTATGAAGTTTATAGGAAAAATTAAAGAAAAAATTATAATTTCAAGTCTTGGTAAGATGATGTTATTAATTATAATATATTTTAAAAAATTTATATATACAATATCATTTCATCGAAAAGTTATTCTAGGCATTATTTATGTCGTTATATATGGATAATTCTATAGATGTTATTACAACATTTTCTATTAAAGTAACATTCAGAATAGATAAATCATAAAATTCATGTAGATTTGTAGAATTTAATCCAAATTTTATTCTAGCTAAATTCATCGAAACCAAATATTAGGTTTGTAGTAACATTATGTTCCATATATTAAAGTGATCTGAAGGAACCCATCAGTTTACATCTAAAGTATTTTTTTTTGTATTTCATGGACCATTAATATTTTGATCAACGTATTAGATAAGTGGTACGTTAAACATAATTAGGTCCATATATACAAATTAGAAATTTGTTTCTGATGAGTATAAATGAAATTCTGGAGTTGAATGTTTTTAGATAATATCTGTTTTTCACATATATTATGACGAAAACACTATGAATCTGAGTATAGAAGAATAATATTAAAATATTTCCTCATGTGATTTCACTCAAATGATATGGATGAATTTTTAGTTGGAAGAATTGATAGTGAATGTTGAATATCCATTGAAAATTGGATGTGATAAAAAGTTCAAACAATCTCTAAAATAACAAAGTTCAACACTCTACATAAAAACTTATTACCATATATTTCCATTTCCTCCATGATAAATTTTCGGCAGGGAAATTTAATCTTAAATCATTTTATAATATATGATAAATTCTTTGATATTTTCACTAAAACAATTCCAATAGAATGTTTTGAGGAACTAAGACTAAATAATCATGTTCAACCTTCACCTTATAAATAATTAATTCTCAAGAGATTACCCATCTTGTTTATTTCATTATATTTTAAAAGGTAGAGATATGTGAATATATTTTTTATTATGAATTTGTACAGAATTTTATATCTTCTGTGGATATGTGTTTTTAATTCTCATAAAAAGTGGGTGAGTAAAAAATATAGAGAGGTAAGTGAAGGTGAATTAATTTAGGGGGAGTACATAAAAACTGTTTATTTATAATTATCATTTAACTAATAGCTATATTTATCTAAAAAATTATTTTTTAGTAGAGTGTTTTTATAAGTTTTTTCTCAAATAAGTGTTATTATCTGATGGATGGAAAAGATGTTGAGGTTTGAAAATGTTTTGTGTTGCCAAAACATTGAGAGGGGGACATTGAAGTTCTTCTTAGTAATTATATTTTTTATATTTTCAACATGGATTTTAAGTAATGTTTTCGAGTTTTCTTGTGATATTTTTAAATCTAGAAATATGAGCCATGAAGAAGATTTGTATGTTTATAAGAGGATGATTTAAAATAATAATAATTTTATATTCATTGAATGTTGATTAGTAAGTTCATTTTAAAATGATTTTTATTCACCAGAATATGATTTATAATACTACTAGAATATGTTATTTTATTTCATCATTAGAATAGTTGTATGTTCACTAATTTTTTTATGTTCACCCAAAGAATCTTCACATGTTCAGTGAAATAATATTTTTACGTTGAGTAGAAAAACACATAGAAGTCCATTTTATGTTGAATTGAATATTATCATAAAGAAAAAATGTATCTTCACTAGATTTATATTATTGATTTTAAAGGATGATGTTTTTTTATTTCACAAGAATGATATTTATGTGTTTAAGTAAACATCTTCGAAGTAGTGAAGGCTCTGGGGGAATGAGTAATCCTGAAGCTGAGGGATAATTAGAATAACTTTCATAAAAAGTAATTTCACATGATGATTTTGAATGTATTTATATAAATATTATTCATTCATAATAATTTTTGGGATATTGAGATGTATAATCAATTTTATAAAATTCATGAAGATTGAGTTTCTGATTAATCTTCAGTTTTCAGGATGAGTTGATAAAAGTTGGTGCTCGGTTTTGCGCATTATTTTATCAAGTCGAAACTACAATATAGTTAACTGTTTTTAGGGATTTTGTCCAAGAAATTGAATTGAGTTTTATTTTTAAATAATATTTATAATGATCCCCAATTAAATTAGAGAATGTATAGTTATATAAATGGGTAATATCATTCAATAAATATAAATATAGAGATGAAATTTTCACTGATTATATTGATCAATTCTTTTTGTGAATATGATAATCGATCATCATACATTCAATCATAAAAAGAAGGATCTATTAGAGTTTATTTTAATAGTAACTAATTAAATTTTTGAGTGATGTTACTAATAAATAAATATAGGATGTTTATGTTTGTTACTAGAATATTTTTTATTAATCATAAGACTCATAGAATAATAACAACATTGTAATAGAAGGGTACTAGTATATTAATTCAGACATGAGAAATATTTATGGTATTCACTATTATTTAATGATTTTTACCCTCCCATGACAATGAAATTATTTGATGATCATAGTAGAAAATATTTGACTCATTAATTATAAGTGAAGCTAAGAGCAGGTTCCTATGTTGAGGGAAAACCATGTAATATTATATAATATTTAATTTATTATTTACATTACATAATACAAGGACAACAAACCATTTAACCTGAATGAATAAATAACATAATGAGTTACTGATATTAACCTAATGATAAATTTTTTTAAAGTGAACAACTAATTCAAACCCTACCTCCTTAGTCTTTTAAACTATTCCTTGGTACCTTCGAATATCCTTTAGAATCTAAATAACTTTCTCCATGTTCCAATTTTTTGAGGGTGGAAAGTTATACGCATCCTCAACTATATCAATATATAATTATAGAGGCCCTTATAGAATCTATATAAATAATTGGAAAACTATCTATGATAATAGTATTTAAAACTCTATAAATTATAATAACTTGTCTCTTATAGAGTCTACCATGTTCATAAACTAAATTGTTACAAGGATAAGAATAAAATATAACATATTTTTATCATGGACCACCAACAAACAAATATATTCCTTCAATTATTAATATCATGATAACATGATAATGAAATAGATGTTATATTGTCCAATTTCAACAGTGGAAAATGTAAGAACTAAAAAAACCATATCGATCATTGATGTTGCCTTTTCATTTTTTGATAAGGAAAAGACCAAGAAATAAATTCCACAACTTCTTTCTTCATTCCCAAACACTAATAGTGAGGTATTATATCCTATAAATGTCTTGGTATCCCTTGGATGAACTGACCAACATAGATAGATTTTTTTAAATATAATTCAATATTTCCAAGGGAACTAGGTTCTATCTTATAATATAAATTAATAAATCTAGGGTGGTAATATATTCCACAATAATATCCCCATTAATATTTGGTATCACTCATCCTCTTAAAATTATAATTTAATAACTGCTTATGATTTACTTGGTACATCAAAATATAATTAATTTTAAGGCAATAGATAAAAGAACAATTCAAAATTTCCACTACCGTAATGTTAAAATTTGATAACAACCCTATAATGGACAACTATTTACATGAATATTATTTTCTTTGTTATAATTCATTCTACTAAAAATATCAACTTCATTTCCCATCTTTTGGGAAGTCATGAAATCTTTTATTTTAAAAAAATACCCTTACCACCTTTATTTTTCAATATTGGAATCACAATAATAGAAAATATTTTCTAACTCTTATGCTCATTATAAAAATATATTTCCCCTAAAAACAAAATTTCTCTAAATAATTAAATCATGAAAATGGTAAATTACTTAAAATCATGTGTTGGATAATTCATTTTAGGGGTTCTCCATTTTCTAGACCTATACTGCTCAATTTATCTTTCTGTTATCTCAATGTATCCTAATACCAATCCAAATGCATCATAATACACGTTATATGAAAATTATTTTTTGTAGTAAAATAATGACCAGAGTTAAAGTAGTACTATTTTGAAGTTCTTCAAATTAATATGTCTACTTAAAATTCTGATAAATATTTACTCCCATTTGAGTCTAGGATGTCACAATAGAATATGAATTCTATGAATACTAAATAAATATTTGATACTATCAATACAAGACTAGAAAAAATCATATTACTAATGAATTATTGGTCCTCTTATACGAAATTAGTGATAACACCAACATAATATATGATTAAATCCCTCTATTTAAAACAATGTGATTGGGAAATTTCATTTCATGATTCCAAAAGGGATGATTTTATAACTTTTAATATGGATTATTCTATTGGATAGTTTCTAAAATGATCTCAAACTATTTTACATTATCCAATTACATTCTCAAATATATCTGAATATCATATATATATACTAATAGAAAAACTATTATGAAAATTATCTTGGATCTAGTAAATCAATTAAATAAATATTAGTGGTACATTAGTAACTGAAAATCGGAATGACAAAAATATAATGGATATATTGACATCATAATTATATTTCATTAATATTCTCCCCATTACCCTTAAGTAATGACACCTAGGAAAATGATTCGTGTGGGGAAACAAAAAGTATCCATTCTTATATTGAAAAAGATATATAACTATGGTTAAATATAAATGTTTCCGTATTTTTTCATCTTTTATCGGTTGATTTTTTATTCATTACTACAGATGAGCACCAACATTCTTAAATTCTAGGATAAGTGATACCAAAAGAGAAAAAATTTGTTAAATGAATATTGTTAGTTCATGTTCATATATTTACACCTTTAATTCCATTAAGTCTATTAGTTTTATTATATATTATGATAATGATATACGAGTCACTCTAAAATTTTTTTTACGTCACTTTATTACATTAGTGTTGGGTAATCCATGAAAAAACATTTATTCTCATAAAAAACACTACTAGTGAAGATCATTTTACACTATCCATTAATCAAGGGACTAATCCAACAATCTAATAAGATTTTCATAAAAAATTCACTACCATTGGGGCCACCAAACTATCCTGAATATTTCAATCTCCCATAGATGCTTGAATATTACTATATAGTAAAAAAAAGAATCATCTACTATAGAAGTCGATTTTTCGTTGAATATATTAATATTGTCAATTCTAATAATCATTTAATACATTTCTATATGATGAACTAAAAATTCAATTAATAATCATAATCTTTCTATTAATGTCATGTTAGATAAAAACATTAATAATCATTCAATCCTTTCACCCTGATTAGAATGTATCACCATAAACTATATAATAAACTCCACCTATTTTTAAAATTAATCAACCAAACATGGATGGGTAATTAAATGAAATTATCTTATATCATAATATATGAAAATAAGAGTAATGGAAATAAATAAGGTACCTTTACCTGTAGATGGTTTCATGTATTTCTTTCCAAACTATAATGTTTTCTCGAATAGAGAGTGATTTTCCATAGTATCATAAAGAGTAAATAAATATCCAGGATGATTTTTTCCTACTCGACTATTAAATCCTTATGTTTCTCATTCCCCCGAAGATCTTCTATACACTTCAAAAAATCAATAAATTATGATTTTATAACATAATAGACAGATTTCTTTACTATGTATCTAAAAACTCTCAGGATATATGAAATATAATTTCATCCACATTATATATACTATTAAGTATCTTCTAGAAATATTTACTTCAAATATTCTTATCTTCCCCAACTTCATTGATTTCCTCCCACCACTTCCTAGATGGTACTACTAGTAAGGAAGATCCAAATTTGATCATTGTCCTTTCAACTAATTTCACGAACTTAAGGATATGATTTATCACTTACAACATTAATTATATTATTATAACACCAAATTTCCTATAAATTAACGTTGATGTAGATTTAGAATCATTGAGGCTATTTCAGCCACTATTAGACACTTCTGATTATTATCTATAAGAACCCTATAAATTCATTGAACAATCCAGTTTACTACATTGTAATTCATATGACCATTTTCTAGTACTATATACACATTTAAAACCACAATACTATTTTGTGTAATTAATCTAAAATATAGGGAATGACCAATCAAAGTCACACATCTACTAAAGTTATCATCATCATAGACAGTTCATATTATCCTAAATTATTGTGGATTTTTATCCCTTTCTTTTCTCAATACCCTTTCCAGCAAAATTATTATCATAATACATTAATAATCACTATGAAATTTTATTTTTAATCAACTTTTGGGGATAAAAAATCTACAATTTCATAAAAAATATTCATTTTATGCCTGTAAGAACTATATTTTAAAACCATTGTTATTTGATGAACATTCTTACCATGTATTCTTCAATTCGAAGACTCTTCAAAGTTTTAACTCATTGTGATTTATTATTTTTAAAATAATAACATAACAGAATGTTTTCATGAAGAATCATTTCACCTAGACAAACCAATAACTAAGGATTCATAATTAAACTGATAGGTAAGTATTCTTGGGTAAATTTTGTATTTAAATAATAAAATTCTATTTTGGTACCAAAATTCCATTGGCTTAGTTTGAAACCATACATTGATTAAATTTTATAATAATCCTTCCCCATGATCCAAATGCCAAGACATAATCTAGATCACCATAAGGTCCCAAGATTTTTCCCCTGATTGTTAAAGGATGGAATCCAGTACCGAGGGAGAAAATAATACTTTAAGGAATTATTTTTCATTATAAAAAATAAATTGATATGATAAATAATTTATGTTGAATATAAAACCGTTTTAATAATAAAATTTCAATTAATAGTAGAGGAAATAGATTATAATAACTATATCAATGTACACAGTTAGATATATACACCAAATAAATAATGGTTCCTCCTAGAGTATGTCATTGAATTCTCATTCCATTTATCCATAGTGGATCTTCGACTATCTGGTGACATTGTATGTGGCATTTTTATTTCCAACATCAATACTAATCATGCCCACATAACCAATTAAGTATACATATAGTGGATGTGAATGAAATATATAGTTTTCCCCAAAAGATTTTACAAACATGTATACATGATGAAATTAGAAAAATCCAATTATAGCCAACAAATATAGGCAAAAAATATTACATTTCTGGGTATTATTTTTCATGAAAACAAATGAAAACCTAAGATAAAAATATCAATGGTAATTTAATAATTTTATGAAACCACATTTTTAGTGAAATATAAAATAGATAAATATTTACTAAAATAGTTTATGAACAACATTATCATTATGAAAATTAATTTAGAGAACTAAATATTTTACACATAATGAAAAATCTGTATTCTTCTAAACCCAAAATTAAATCCTCATTTCCTAAAAAATCTTTACCCAAGCTAATGTACCATCAAGAATAATATAATTAATTATTTTTAATCTAGATTTACAAAGAATTTAGTCTATGTTCATAAATCCAAAACTCATACTCTATTCATCATTTCCTTTCAATCCATGATTCGCCAAATAAAAATTGAATTAATGAAAAATAACTAATTAACAACTTCCACATGGGAGAAAAAATGTTTCTTAAAAAAAGGATTTTAAAAACATTTCCAAACATGCATTGACATCATAAAAATATTTATAAAAATATTTCTAAATTAATTATAAAAATTGTACCATTGGATTTTAATTTTGAGTAATAAAACCTACTATAAATTAATATTTAAAATAACACAGTTTATCCTGAAACCAAATTTATAAAATAATTTCAGGATAATAATAAAAAAAATAATAATAAATGAAATATCTTATCTCATAAAAAGTATCAAGGAAAGCTAAATATAAGATCTTTTTTAAATTCATTATGAATTTTAAATTAATGATTAATTCAATGAAACATACTATGTGCTATCATAAAATATATTCTTGATCTAAATTATTATTTAAATGTACAAATTAGGATTTATGGTTGCTTTTCATCTTTTCAAAATTTTTCCTTACATTAATGTCTTATTCTCATAAACTAGTGCATATATATGGTAATTATTGTATAGATATTGTGTGTTTCTTAACCATATGTAACATAAAAATTCCAGACATCACCCTAAAATTATTAATTATATAACCTCTAACTCTTATATTCTATTTTTTTATTTTGAGGAAAATATTTTTTTAGGGTTGACTGGGAATCTAAAAAAACGAGCATTTGTGTGTTCACCAACCCAAGATAACAATCAAAAACCACTTTAAACAGACAAATAATACAGTTTAAAATAAACACTATGCAGTGTATCAATGAAATACATTATTTAAAGGAAGGCCCCAAGCTTTCACTTAATTCATATTCTTTTATATAACTTCTAACCGTTAATCGGATGGTCCTAAATTAATTTTTTATTGAATAATTTCATTCATTTTTGTAAAATATTGTTCCTTAATTTTATGGGATTAATATGGGAAAAGTTTAACTATGTGGAACTACCCTCATGTGGATTTTTCTTGGAGAATTTCAAATACCACAACATTACATTTTTATTTTTTATTCTTGGAATAAATAAAAATAAGATCATTAAAGTATATACACATATCTGAATACATTATTATGTTTAAATAAGTTATATATAATTTTATTCTTTATTAAATAATTTTATATGAATAATAATGGCATCTGATCAAATTTTTTAAATCAGTCCATTGAAATTATACCTCCTCCATAAGCATAAAAATGTTCTCAAAAAATAGATAATTGATTTTTAATCACACAAATTTATATAAACTATAATATAATTCCTTAAAATCCCATAATGGGGTTTTTTTAATATTTTAAAATCAACCCATTAGATTTTTTAATTTCTTATTACAGTACATTTATAAATTCCCACAATTTATTTATTTTAATTAATCTACTTTCTATATATATCTCCCTTGAACCTTTGAAAAACCACATTATAAATTCCTGTGTATTTCTAAAATTTTACTAAACAAACCATTTTCCAGGTTAATATTATTAAATTATCAATTTCATTTAGCTATGCCTCACTAATCCGAATAAATCAATAAAATGTAATTAAATTAAGAAAATTACTTGATATCCTGGCATTTTATAAGGATCTGACAATAAATAAGTTGTAAATTTTATCTTATGAAAATAATTCTTGTTATTCATTATTGAAGGTCATATATGATTTATGTTTTATAGAATTAATTCATCAACCTTATGTAATTAAATATTACATAACATAGTGAAAACATCAACTCACTATCTATTTTTCTCAAAATATAAAACACTTAATATACGAAAAAGTTTTATTTTCATTATATATCATCAAAATATTCATATTAACCTCATATATTTCCATACACATCTTTAATCCCATATGAAAAAAATTAGAAACATGGGATGAGAAAAAAATAGTAATAGAAATAAATAATGAAACCCATTAATCCATGAATACTCAATATAAAAATTTTCGTTTTACATCATAAACATTGAGACCAAAATAAACATTTTAATACCCAAGAAAACATCATGAATATCCAATTATTCTACTAAAAAAATTTATAAGATATATTAACGATAATGTAAATCATTTAACGTTTTATTTACATTCTTAAAAAATCATAAAAACTTATTCATAAATTTATACATTTATGCCTTAAGAAGTATCATAATCACCCATTTAAACATATGCTCCTTAGAAATAATAATATTTCCATGAAAAACAATATAAAAAATAGATAAATAATAAAGGTAACATGTGAAATAATTTTCATACCAATCTTACAATCACTCTTACAAATGGAATATCCAAGATGGTTATCTAATAATCACTTTGGTGAAACTGCTAACTAGTTATCTTTGTATATCTACCGAATGAATTAGAGAGATATGTTGGGATCACCCATCATTTTGATCTATATCAGGTTCACCCATCATTATGAGATATATCACGCTCACCCAAAGGAATAGATAATTTCCAATAAACATAACCTAATTATAAAACATGAATTCTTACATTTATATCATCATAGTCATAATAATAGGAAATGATCCCATAAGTAAAATATATCTAGATATTGAATGATGCATTCAATTTCTTTTAAAAGAATTAGAACAAAGGTAATGATGGGTTTTCCTTGAAAAAAATATCTAATGTTTTACTGCAAGACAAACATAAAATAACGTTTATCGTGTTTATAAAAACTATTGATATAATATTCATTACAAGAGAATATTACTTTTTCTTTTTTATCAAAACATTTTGTATAAAATACATAGAAAGATTTCCTGTAAAAAATTGATTTAAAGTAAAAAAGTGGATAAAAAATAGTTTATATTTATTTTATTTCCATATAAATAAATTGAAAAAATAATTTAATGAATATGATCATGAAATAAAAAAATTTGGAAAATGAATCACAAAACATTTAATATGACTTTTTATGGTAATTTCTCTTTTACCTCATGTATGAATAATCATTGATGTTTTCAAATCACCTATAATAAAATTTTATGAATTATTTAAATTATTAAGGAACTATTAATTGTTTATCAACTTATCATTATAATATTAATTTTACTTATTTCAATGAAATATTTGATTAATTAATTAGTTAAGACTCCATCGAGTGTTTTGATTTTATTATACTCATATATACAATGTGGCTATGGTATATTGAATATGGTAAAAGATTTCATTATTCCATAATCTATAAAATAATAATAATGGAATAATTATAATTATTATAAATTAATTATATAATTAAATCCAACCCTAAAACATGGTTATAAAAAATGAATTACATTACAATAATGGAGATAGTGGGATTCAAATACGCATGAGTAACATTTTCATTTTTGAAAGAGAATTAGGATATAAAGAAAGTATACATATAAATTTATAGAAATATTAATATCATAAATATAATATTATAACTTTAAATACAATTATACACACAAACCACGTGGTTATGTGATGAATAACCAATCACATCATTTGTGGATACGGTTGTCCACATGTAAAGAAGAACAATGTTATGATTTTAAAATGCATGGAAAGATAAAAAAATATGAGATATATTAGATTTTTAGAATGGGAAATATTTCATTAATATCATATATACATTAAATCCTGAATTTTATCTAAGAAGGAGAGTTGGTGACTAAAAAATAATTATATCAGTTTGTGAGGTGGCAGTTTATTTTCAAATGAAAAATTGTTTAATTTTCAACTTTATCAATGATGATTTTTATATATGTAATGAAATTAAAATGATAACATATTTTTATATGATATATAGAGATTTTATGATTATATCAAGGATGAAGATGATTTTTTAGATTTATAAGAAGATATAAAATGTAATTTTTTCATTAAGAAGTATATATCTTCTTCAGAAAACATTTTTAGGTTTATAAATAAGGCCTCTCTAGGATAGTTTTTGGAATAATATAAGGCTTATAACATTTAATATGGGATTTTATAATGTTATTTTTGTAGGTATTGGCTAAACCAGAAGGCTCTTAATGTATATAGAGTCAAGGAAAGTGTGTTTTCTTCAATAATTTTGGGAGAGGAAAAAAATGAATTTTAAAATGGATTAAAATATATAATTCTTTCTAAATCAAAATAATTCTAAAATTGATTATTTAAAAATATGAGATGATATAGGGTTTAATTATGGAAATAAATTTGAATTTATAAATAATTTACCCCAGTTTAATCCTAATCATTTTAGATTATCCCCTAGAATAACTATTTTAAACATAACTGTGGTATTGTTTTTTTACTATTTTTAACTATTAATTAGGAATAAAATTGAAATTGGACTTATTTCCAAATATTATTTTTTTATTGGAAATATGGAATAATTTTTTTCAAATTAAATTCATAGATGTGATGGAATATCATTTATAATTAAAAACATAAAATATGACTTATAATAGTTTCTTAGAGAAATGGATTTATGAATAAAAATATTTCAATACCAAACTAATGTATAATGATGATTCCAATAGAATTTATTATATTAATTTTATTAAAAATTAAGTAATATAAAATATAAAATAATACAAAATAGAATTTTAATTTTTAAATACTAACAGAGGGACTATTTTTAATAGAAATCATAATTTGCCACAATTCATTGAAAAATCAACCTTTTCTAAAAATTATAAAATATTAATTCTAAGATAATATTAACATTATGAATATAGAAATGAAGTTTATTTTTTAAAATCATAATTATATAATTTAAAAATGTATTTCTTAAATTAAACATCATAATACAAGAATACCTAGTTTCATTAGAAATAAAGAATTTTTCTTTTTGAATGAAAAATTACGTAGTATTTTTAAAATGAATAAAAATCCATAAAATCAAATCAATGAATATTAAATGGTATTGAATTGATTTATTATTCACATTACCTAGGTTTTTACAATCTTACTTCATTTTGGAAATTGTGTTGTTGAAATATAATTCATTATATAAATAAATGGGGATATATTTTCTTCCTTTAATATTATAATTATCATGATACATCATTAATAATATTTTTTCCTAATGAAATTAACCTGATCAAACACTTTTTTCTAAAACACATTCTTTCTATGGTAAATAAACTATACTGGTTGTTCCACAAATGGATGGTTTTCATACAACAGAAATACTTTTGGGATAAAAACATGAGATGAAAATAACACATATTTCTTAAACAAGGCAATGTGAAATACATCTTATACCTGAGATAAAATGTATGGTATAGGAACAATGTAAGAAAATAAACCAATCATCCCTAAGATTTCTTGTGGAGTAATAATGCGTGAACTTATCATTCTTTTTATATAAAAAACAACACTTTTCCATGATGATGCTTTAAGAAAAACATGATCACCTTCCGTGAATTGAAGATCATTCCTCCAGTTATCATTATTACTTTTATAACTTCTCTAGGCCATCATCATGAGATGCTGAATCATCATTACCTTATAAAAAATTTATTCTAACAAATCTAGTACCAAAAAAATTAATTCCCTGACTTCATCACCAAAACATAAAGTCCCACTCCAATTATCATATATTTATTCAGATGGAACCATATATATTCTTGATAAATAAATATTATTATAAGAAAAATAATCCAAATATATGTTCTCAAACAAATGTTCTTGATAATCCATTGAAAAGAATCAAATCATATCCTATAGAGTCTGAATTTTTTTATTAGTCTTTCCAGGAGATTTGGGATGAACGATTATAATAAAATTTAATTAATTACCCAATGACATATGATTTCCTTTCAAACAATTATAGGTAAATTTGGGATCATGATCAGATAAAAAGGAATTATGTACTCTATTTAATGTAATTATATATTTAACATAATGATGATATGGATTTTTTAAATACATATTATCTCGAATGGAACAAAAATGAGATTATTTAGTTAATTGATCAATAAATTACTCGAATCACATTATTACTTCATGATATCTCTAGTAATTCAGCCATTAAATCCATAGATATGATCTCCCATTTCTCTTTTGGATAACAATATTTATAAATAGTAATATTTTGTAATTATTTTTAAATATAAATGAATTGAACTGTCAAAAATTTCAATGTAAAACACAAAATATATTTATTTATTATTAACCATTAGAAATGTTCTTGAAATAATCTATAAATTTTTTCACTGATATGATGAGTCAAAAATGGAATGTTGTATGCATTACTCAATAGTTGTTTCTTCAATATTGGATGAAAAGAAACACATAACCTTATTTCGAATATAGAAGACCTTATTTTTCAATATAAAATTCATGAAATTTACATTTATAAACCAATTGTACCATTTCATATGAAACAATTTCTTCTTCATAAGAATTCTTAATCATGTCTGAGAAAGATGATTATACTAACACCTATAACAAAATGTGGTAGTTCCTTCACAAACACAATTTAATCTAAAATATATCAAATCATTGACCAAATGTTCATGTTCCATACATTGTATAGTTAATGATTCATTATCTTTCAGACTCAATGCATAAGCTGTACTATTTTCATTTCATATATGGTAAATAATTCTGCATTCAAACAATTGTACTTTTTCCATCCACATCTTATATCTCATGATCAACTCATTCTGATTAATTATATAATTCAATATTTTATAATTATTATATATTTCAGAATTTACTCTATATAAATGATTTATCTCTATTTTTAAATCAAACACGACAACTTCAAGATTAAGTCCATTTATAGGATAATTTTTTCATGATGTTTTAATTCATGTGAACTATAAGAATTAATCTGATTATTCTGTAGTAAAACATAACCCAGTCCCTTCAATGAAGTATAAAAGATGATAATAATGTAACGTTTCTTGACTATAGAAACAATGAGGCTGTATTGACACATATTCTTTTCAATTTTTTGAAATATTTCTTACATTTAATTATCCAAATGAATCAAACTAGTTTTAATATCAACATGGTTAGTGGGATAGATATCCATCCACATTTTTTCATCAAACCACATGTAAGAAATTACTAATCATGGAAAACTATAAATCTCAGTAACATTGATAAGTCATTTCAATTCATCAACCACTTCAATTCTTGTAAGATCAATAGTTATTCCATATTAATTTATGACACGTCAAAGAAAAGTAATTAGATATAACAAGAAGTCATATTTTTTAATTTTATATATAACTCCATTTTTTTAAAGGGTTGAATAATTATCCTTATATTTTTTTCATGATCCACAAAACGTTTATTTTAAACTAAAATTTCATCAATAAGCATATATAAAATATTATCCAAATATTAATGGAAAAATATTCCCATAATTTCCATGAATTTAGTTGGGGAATTTATCAACATAAAGGGATCAACCATGAACTAATAATTCCCATACATACTAAGAGTCAATATATTATTGATTTCATCCATTTTTACCTTCATCTAGAGGTAATATAACCATAGATCAACCATTGAAAAATATTAATCTCCTTGGAGGTGATCAAACATGTCATTGATATGAGGCAACTAATACTATTTCTTAATAATGATGTTATTAAATGACTATATCCAGTTCAGAGGCTCATAGAGATATATTTCTTTTTTAAAAATAATGTAGGATCACCCCATGGTGATATCTCTTTTAATTGAATTATTTAGAAAGATTTTTATTCTGTGGTTTATCCTGTTTAAAATGATAAATTCGGTTAAAGAACATAATTATTTAATTTCTTACTGAAAGATGAATAAAGAAACAAGTAATACTTGATTATTAAAAATTATAATGAATATTTTTTAATGAAACAATTTATTATAATTTTATGAAAATGAAATGGATGCTTGAATTATGTTTAAATGTTACCATTCTTCCACATGGTTTCCTAAAACTAGATTGTATATTCTAAATGATGTTTAAATAATACAATGTTTATGAAAGTGTATGATTTATTTTTCATGTAGTTAAAATATATGATAAAATAATCAATTAATTTAATATGGAATTGAACCTGTTTCTTAATAAGTACAAATGTTTTGGGGTGAGCAATCTAATTTTCTTTTAATTGATGGATGACTTAGTAATTGGTTTAGGATTACCTATTTATTTTTTTACATGATACCTAGTTGGTTACTCTGGATGAGTAGCCTTGGTGTGTGAAATAATGTAATATTGGGATAGATGATGGTTTTATCATACATGGGTGGTGAGACACTAGTTTTCAGATGTGTTTGGAAGCAACGATGGTTGGATGGATGTATTGTTGTTTCAGAAAAGATACTAAGACTGATGGAATGAATTAAAACTGGGATTTTTTATTATTGTACTGATTCTTGGATAATTGTTTTGTTTTTTTCTTATTAATATCATAGATATATGAGTTTCAAATTTCAACATTTTTCCATACTTCATGAAGTACTTGGTTGTTCATGGTTTATGTATGTATTTATTGTAGAATAGGACAAGTCCTAGATTATGTAGGATAATGGAATGTTATTGAATGATAAATATTTTAACCTATGTTTTTAGTGACTTATTGGAATACTAATGATGATAATATTATTAAAGAATTTGATTAAATATTGTATGCATTTACTTATTGGGAATCAATTTATCAACAACTTAAAGTAATGTTTATGGATTAAAAAGAATAATTAGCATATTGTGAATATTTAATAAAAGATATCTTTTGTATTAAACACCTTATTAATGTTTTCATGAATATGGGATATATAGTCCATAGTAGTTGTAATCAAGTGTCCAAGTGATGGATATACAGTTGAACCTAATAATGGGCTAATTACCAGAGAGTGGTTGTGATATCTCTCTCTCTATATATACATATATATCCTATATGTTATGTGATTTTTTATGCTAACCCGCCAATGTTGAAAAGCCGACTAACACCCAGTGGACTCTATGAGTTTGTTTTCCCTAGCATATAGGGTGTCGGGGAAGAGATGGATGATGTTGGTTGGAGTGAAATCTCAAGATCTTGGTGAATTGAGTTCCTAATTAAAATTTCTGTTAAAAAAATTTATTTTAAAAGGATCCCCAAATTTTAAAATGGGATAGTTAATTAATACAGTAGATATGTAAATGTTTAGTTGGTCAACAGGTTTCTCAAAGGGTGATTAGTACTCTATTGAATTGATTTAAAAAAACTTCTTCAACTTTTTAAACAACTTTACTGAATTCAATATATACACACAATGACCAAAATTAACTATCAAAGAAAATGAAAAATAGTTTTATGTTTTAGAAAATATAAGAAGCTGAAAATAGATAAAACAGAGTATAATAAAATATAGTGAACAATGAAGTAAAATTTCATGTTTAGTCTCAAGATGAGACTTAATCCTCTCCACTTGGTGATCACCTACCACCAAGCATTTTATATAAGAAATAAACATGATACATGGCATGTATCGGGCTTTACAACAGTTTTCAAGAACTGTCTAGTGTTCACACCCTCTACCACTATTCTTCGTGGGGAACAGAAAAAATAAAGACCACACAAGGTGTCTTCCACTATTTTATGTGGGAATAAAAATTAATATAGGTTCAATGTAAGGACATTCAATATCCTACAGTTCATCATAGCAGACAGTGTGTGAAGAAGACATACACACTTCTCAGATATGTAAAAAAAAGAAACACAATAGGGAAATTATGATGAGATAGAGTTTAGAAGGATCTATGTGTATGCAGTTTAGCTCTTGACTCCTTGATGTGAAGAATTTGAAGTTTGAGTCTATCTCTGGAAGTTGTTTCCAAAAAAGAGTGTCGTAACTCCAAGTACAGGATTTCAAGAATTGAGTGTTCTGAATCTTGAGTTGATTGAAATATTATGATACATAGAATGCGACCTCAAGTTGTTTTCCTGAAATGATATTCTTGAACATCTTGGGGTTCGCAGTGAAGGTTCTTTTATGTTTCTTCCTTGTTCATCAATAATTTCTTTCTCATGCATTTAACTTTTAGACACACATTACTCGTATTTATTTTTATTCCCTCAATATATCTCTCTTCCTTGGTCTTCTCTTTTATATTTAATGTCTGAAAATACGAGTAAGTACATCACATGAAATCTTTCTCATACCTTATAATATCATGATATGGTCTCCTGATATGTCTAAAGTAAGCATTAATTAAGTCATAATCATTTATGTTTGCAAATATGACCGTTAGAAAAATATCAAGAATATGACAATGTAAGGGTATGAATATACTGGTAACAGTAGACTTCACATCGTTTGGCTACAAAATTAGGTGCACATCCACAACCCTTAATTGTAACATTCTATCAGTATCCTTCTGCAGTAACCTTCAAGTGTAGGCTTACATCAGTGACCATGTATCAATGAACTTGTATTTGTGACCTTGTATTGGTGACCTTATATCAGTGACCTTGTATCGGTGACCTTTTACATAATTGAATTCTCAAATGTAAGCTTAAAATTAGAGTAGTGGGATTAATAGTACAAAGGTATTATTTTGAGATAATCACAATTAAAAAAAAACAATTATCCTGTAGAAGAAACAAGATTCTTTATATAAATGAAACATGATTTGGTATTATCAAAACATGTGAGTCCAATAATCTCCCACTTTTTGATAATCACAAATTATGTTAGTATTTATTGAATTAGGGTTAATCCCAGCTGCTAATTTCATCAGTGATGTTAGAATACACATAATATTATATCATTAAAACGAAATTAAAGACAGAACTTATATAAATCGATGATAGACAACTGAAACACTAAACACTTCTCCCCCTTTGGTTAACTAGGAGAATTCAAGGTTAAATATTTTATCCCCCTTTATGATTAACAAAAAGAGTACATAAATAATAGAGAAAACAGAGGTTTATATTAAAAAAACTGGAGTACAATATACAAAAATAGATACATTAATCCCTAACAGCTAAGATAGGATACACTCAATCCACATCTGATATGTCCATTGGAGAATTATCTTTAGTAGCTGAGGGTGTAAGTTCTAAAGGTAGAGGAATAGGTTGAGGGATGGTAGTTAGCAGTATAGGAGGAGGTGTAATAGAAGAATCAGTAGACCTGTAGTGAGTAGATATCTGAGGAATGGTTGGGGTAAAGCTTTTGATGGATTGTGCAGGAGTCATCATAAGTGCAACACTGAAAGATCCTGTGAAACCGGAGGAAGAGGTCAAGGCTGGAGGAACAATGATGGGAGTGCATTCCACATGGAGGAAAGGAATGTTAATATTCCTGAACTCCATAATAACTTTGCCTCCTATTTCCATATCATAAATAAAATCATCCTTATTGTCTATAAATTTCTCCAAATCAAGAGTCATCTCTCGAAGCCCGCTAACCTAATCTTTAATGGCATTAGTAACTGGTGTAATCCTTAATTTCTCCAATAGAAACTTGAAGTGACCATCCATTTGATGCTTAGTGTATGCCCGTTTGTAATAGAATTCAACTTTATCCTTGATAGCCTCCAGTTCTTGAGCAGCTTTCCTTAAAAAATCCCCCATAAGCTTATGAATTTCCCTGGTAATGGAAATGGCTTGAGTCATAGATTGAGGGTCCTGGGTACTAGTCCGAGAGAATCTATCTACCTATTCTCTAAAAACAGATCTGCGAGACTCTATACCTATTAGAGGATATAATGCAGTGGAAGAAGATGCACCTAGAGGTGCTAGAGAGAAAGCCATTTTCTCCATGAATGATTTGGCCATACCACTAATGATCCTTCTCACATCATCTTCTTGGCCTTTGACATGTGTTTCCATGGACATATTGACATCCTCAAACACAGTTACCAACGGCTGAACCATACTCTTGATATATATGAGATCGATATCTACCTAAGCTCTTGAAGACAAATAACCATCTAAGCTGGAAATAGATTGCTTCACTAGTTCAATAGAATCTGCCAATACATGTACCTGATTTTGACATAATATAACCTCATGTAACAAAGCTGAGTGAGAGGTTGATACTATCCTTTCCACTATAGATGTCATGAGTCCATGAATGTGATCGATTATTCTCACTATCTCAGTGGTTTTCTCATCAATATGCCTCTTCGGGTCTGATTTCAAAGAATACAATTCATCCTTCTTTACATAGTCTCTAGGTAATAGAACCACTGGCTGCACAGTGATAGTTTCTGAGACAGTATGAATTGGAGGACTTCAGATAGGCCGGTCATCTTCAGAATCTCCATAATTTAGGCCTAAACCCACAAAGGTAGAAGATTATGTCCAGTACTCGATCATATGAGAAACAACAATTGATCTTGTAGCAACAGGTTCATCCCCCTCAGTTGGAACAATCTCATGATCAGCCACATCTATCTCCATCAGACCTCCTTGATCAACTCCATTAATAAGAAGTTCCACAACCACTTCCTCTACAAAATTTCAATGAATTCCAAAACAAGTACAGTTTCAACTAAATCAGAAACTTCTTCATCTCTACTTTATACCCATTCTGTATGTCCAATTAAAGGACCGAGTCTTAAGAATTCCTCTTCAAATTCAGCAGCAACTGTCTCAATGTCATCTTTACTTGAATCAGTGTCCTCAATTCATCATAAGTATCTCTAAAGTCTCTTAATACATTTTCATCTCCTTTTTCTTCACTGGTTTCCTCATCATTTTCCCTTAAGAAAGTCTCCCTTCTAGTTATCCTATTTGGTGGCCTAGGTTCACCAAAGGATACAATATTAACCAGAGGATTTGATGGAAGTTCAAGATCACTCTTGTCATCTACAGGAGATTCCTCTCTTTGTTGCACAACAAAAACATCTTCTTCATCATCTAAATAAGCAGGCTCTACTTTACCCGGCTTAAGACCAGGGTCTATCTTATTTTTAGGCCTAGTAAGATAATCAATAAGGTTAAACTCTTCATACACCTTAGCCTCCTCATTCACTCATCTCATTATCTAGGGATTCCAGTTGGTCTAAATCATCTTGCAAATCACATTGGTGATGCAGTGGTTATATTTCACAACAATAGTTTCCTACTTATCTCCAACATCTCCTTCCACTTTAAACATAAGAGATATCAAATTAGCGTGAAATATTGCATGGGATTTGGAACTAGGTTTGGTTATATCTTCTAGTTTAATACTCAACAGCCTATATTAGTTGGTCTTCTATTCATGATTTAACATATGAAAGAGAAAAACATTATGAAACATTGAAGATGCAAAGTCCCCTCTCCGGGAACTTAAAACATGCTGGATAAACTTGAAAAGAATGTTATCTTCTACAACCATTTCAGTAGCAATGACTTTCTAAGGAACTTTATTCCCTGTCAATTTATTTAATGCTTATTCATAGTAGAAGAACTCACTAGTGGGAGGTACCAATTTCGTTTAGTAATCACAAATCCCGTCATGTGGAACCCTCAAGTAGTTATCCCACTCAGTAGGGGAGAAACTCACACATACTCCATTTACTCTGAAAGTCATCCGGTGCTCATCCACAGACTTCTCAAACGTGAGATACTCATAAAATTCCATTACTAAATTTTGGTAATAGGGTCCATTATTGTTTGCAAGACACTCAACCTAGCCCTGGGCTTCAAGTACCCTCAGATCTAAAGACTGGATTGACAATATCCACTCCGAACATAACTCCTTCTCAACCACTATTTCCATCTTTGATAAATGCGGGTTATGCACTTTTTCCACTATCTGGCTTCCACTACTCGACTTGGATCTAGGTCTCTTAGGACCAGGCACATCTCCTTTATCAAAAACCAATGACATTTTGTCTCATGCCATCGATCTGGAGTGGTTCAAGTTTATAGTAGAGGTTTAGGTTCTGAGATTGGGGAGCAAAAGGTTCGGGAGAGGTTTTGATGTGGTTCGAAATGTGATCTGGGTTTTATTTTAATCATTTAGGGATCAAAAAATGAAACAGATTAAAGAAATAAGTAATATGTAGAAAACATTTTAGATTTCCTCTGAAAACACAAAAACACAAAGTCCCAGACTCAAGTCGTCTATCGGTAAGGAGGTATTGGTAAGGTCAAACGGTGAGGTCCTATCAGTAAGGTCTAACAATGAGGTTCTATCGATAAGTTTTAATGGTGCGGTCCTAGAGGTAAGGTCTAATGGTGATTTCCTATCGGTAAGGTCTAATGGTGAGGTCTTATCGGTAAGGTCTAATAGTGTGGTATGATACTCAATAGTTTATCATACCTAACTCATGTTTGTTGTAATTTAACCTCACAGGATTCAAAGGATTTGTGAATATATCATCCAATTGGTGTTCACTACTAATGAATTCAAGAGTGATATCACCTCTTTGATAATGATATCGCAAGAAGTGATGTCTGGAATCAATATGTTTTTTCCTAGCATGAGATACTGGATATTTAGAGATAGTAATAGAACTTCTGTTGTCACAGTTTATAGATCCATGTTTTAATTAATATCCATAGTATAGTAAAGTGTGCTTCACCCATAGAATTTGAGCACTACCACTACCAAAAACTATATATTCATCCTCTACAGTAGAAAATGCAACATGATTTTGTTTCTCACTACACCATGATACTAGTGACTTGCCGAAAATGTGACATGTTCCATAGGTTCATTTTCTGTCTAAATTTCAACCAGCAAAGTCAGCATCAGAATAACTTATTAAATCAAATGGATTTCCACTTTGATAAAATAGTCCTAAATTTACAGAATAGTTGAGATATTTAAAAACCTTTTTAACATCATTTAAGTGAGACTCTTTCGGATTGGATTAAAAACATAAACACATGCATACACTGAACATAATGTAAGGTCTGTTAGCAGTAAGATAAAGTAGACTCCCAATCATACCTGAGTAATTGGATTGATCCACTGATTCACCATTTTCATCAGAATCAAAACTTGCAATAGGTACTCATAGGTGTATCACTACCTTTATTACTATAAAAACCAAAACGTTTCAAAAGAACCTTATTATATTTAATTAGATTTAAAATAATACCATTTTTATGTTGAAAATTGTGAAATCCATGAAAAAATTTTAGTTCCCCCATTTGAGTCATTTCAAGTTCATCTTGCATCATTTTTGAAAAGTCAGTATAGAGAGAGTTTTTAGAAGATCCAAAAATTATATCATCTATAAAAATATATATTGTTAAAACATCATTGGAAATAATTTTAATAAAAAGAGTAGGATCTTATTTTCCTTTAGTAAAACATTTTGAAATAATAAAGGAACTAAGTCTAGCATACCAAGCTCTTGGGGCTTGTTTTAGACCATATAAGGCTTTAGAAATTTTAAAAACACGATTTGGAAAATGGGGATTTGTAAAGAAATGGGTTGTTTGACAAACACATCCTCAACTATATACCCATTTAGAAAATCACTTTTAACATACATTTGATGAAGTTTAAAATTCAGATGAGTTGCATAAGAAAGTAGTATCTTAATGGCCATTAAACTAGATACACGTGGAAATGTCTCCTCATAGTCTATTCCTTCCTCTTGACTATACCCTTGTGCAACTAACCTTGATTTGTTTCTAACTATATTTCCACATTTTTCATCTTTATAGATAAACATCCATTTAGTACCAATGGTCATGATGTCTTTAGATCTGTACACTAATTACAAAACCCTATTTCATTCAAAATGATTCAATTCTTCTTGCACATCTATCACTCAAAATTCATCACTGACTGCATCATTGATATTTTACTGATCAATCTATGAAAGAAAAGGTTGATGTTCCACCTTGTTTCTTAGAGAAGCTTTAGTTTTTCCCCCTATTTAGATCACATACTGCAACATCTATAGGATGATTTTTGAGAGTTCTTATACCTCAAGAAAGAGTTGAACTATACTCTACATGATTATCTATAGGTTCAGATTCACTATGCATAGATTCTAGAAAGATTCATGAACCTGTTGTTTTCACTAAGTGTTCATTGTCTTTGTGATTAAGATCCAGAATTTGAAATATCTTCCTCAATATGTTCAAGAGTGGTTTTGGGTTCATATGAATCAGTCTCATCAAATTTTACATGAACATATTATTCCACACATTTGGTTCTATTATTAAATACTCTATAAGATTTACTAGAGACTGAATAACCTAGGATAATTCCTACATCACATTTGGAGGAAAACTTTTCAAGATTATAGTTAGTGTTAAGGATAAACACTTTTCATCCAAAAACATTAAATTAATTTACCTTAGGATTCCTATTATTACAAATCTCAAAAGTTGTCTTCTTAAGAAAAGGTCTAATCAAGACACTATTTATAATGTAACAAGATGTATTAACACCTTCATCCCAAAAATAGATAGGTAGATTATACTCATTAATCATAGTCTGAGAAATATCTTGAAGTGTCCTATTTATTATTTCTACATCTCCATTTTGTTTAGGTGTTCTAGGAGTAGATAAATTGTGATTATAGCCATTATGTGAGCAAAATGATTCAAACTCTTGATTTTCAAACTCAGGTCCATGATCACATCTGAAGGTCTTAATTCTAAGTGCACTAAGATTTTCTACAGACCTAGAATATTTGATAAAATAAGAATAAGATTCACTTTTGTGAGCCACAAAGTATACCCAAGTGTACCTAGAAAAATCAAATACATGAATATAAACATAGTGCTTACCATTTAAACTTGAAACTATTGATGGTCAAAACAAATCCATGTGATCCAACCCAAGTGGTTGAGAAGTAGAAACTTCTTTCTTTGGTTTGAAACAAACTTTGTGTTGTTTTCCATTTTGATAGGGATTACAAACATTGTTTAAGGGGAATTCCTATTTAGGTAAGTCCTTAACTAAACCTTTCCATGTCAGTTTCCTAAGGGAGTACACATTGCAGTGTCCTAATCTAATGTGCCACAACCATGATTCCTTATGAAAATCATTTAAAAAAGAAACATTTTCCTTACCTAAGGAATCTAAATCCAAAACATATACATTCTCATTTCTAAGAGTAGTAAATATTAAATAAATATTAGAATATAAAACATTTCATGAATAATTTTCAAATATAACATTGAATCCATCATCACACAACTAAAAGAAACATAGCTGATTCTATTTTGACCCATCAAAAAAAGTAATTTTTAAATTAATACAGCATTAGTGTTACCAATTTTACATATGCCAACGATCTTCCCTTTTTCATTATCACCGAATGTGACATTTCCACCATCAAAATTGATTACGCTCTTAAAAAAAGACTATTCTCCCATCATATGTCTTGAACATCCACTTTCCAAGTACCATAGAGTTTTACAGGAGCTCTTTAGACAATTTTCCTGCAAAATAGATTAAGTATAGGGTTACTTTGGTACCCAAATTTTCTTGGGTCTAGAGAGGTTAGAAAGTAGAACATTAGGAATCGATATATGTTTTAAAGATTTCCAATAATCATCAGATATATTTTGAGACATAAGTGCTTTGTTATGTCCTTTGGAAAATTGTCTCTCAAACGATGGTCCATTACTAGAACTAGCAGTGAACTATCCAGATTTTGAAATAAATTTAGTTTTAATAATCCTTCTCTGTCCTAGTTGATACCCTAGACCAGTTGTATATTTTGGAGAAATCTATTTTCCTAGCAACTGAGTCAAGGTATCTCTACCCGCAGTAAACTTCTCAACATCTCTCTTTAATTGCTCATTTGATAATTTAATTTCAGTATTTTCTTTTAACAGTTGAGCACATTTTTCTTTCTCAATATTCATATCAGACTTATAATTGGCATTTAGATCATGTTTCCTTTTCAATAATTTATATTTATCCTTGAGTTCATTAAAGTTATCCTCATGCATTCGACAATATTCAAATTGTTCATCCTTAGTCATATTTTCATCATTGTTTGATACACTTTCATTCTTAGAATAATATGCACTATGTACAGAAGAATTGGGTGCTACCTCAGATGTTTATATCATGAAACATGGGTTTTCATTTTAATTCTTTTCAATATCAGAAGTGTCAGACCCCCTTGAGCTATCTTTTGAGGCACTCCAGGTGGATTTCATGGCCTTTTTATATCTTTTTCCCTTTTCTTCATACTTCTTAAATTTCAGCTTGGGGTAATCAGCATTCACATGACATTTTTATTTTCACTCATAACAGACTATATCATTTTTTTTATCATTCTAATACCTATCCTTTTTCAATTGTCCTTTATTATCATACCTTATTATATAGTTTTATTTTCTAATTAACTTTTTCTTTCATTTGAACTTCTTGAATCTCCTTGCAAGATGATCCATCTCATCATCATTGTCAGAGTTTCAGCCTTCACTGGTAGAAATGTCTAAAATAGTTTTAACTTTATTTTCTATATTCTTTGAGGTTTTTGTCTTGAATGCTACAAATTTATTCTTTAGTTATTCATCAACTTATTGATTCATCTTAAGCTCCTCATCATACATCATAAGATTTCCAATTAGTTCCTTTACTGGTATCTTGATTATGTGACAAGATTCTCGAACAGAAATAGAAGTTATTCTCCATTTTTTAGGTAGTCATCTATGTAATCTCATAATTTGGTCATTGTTTTCCACTAGTTTACCAAGAAGACTCATGGAATTCACTATTTCATTGAACTTGACAATCATTTCAGAAATAATTTCATCAGGATTCATTTTAAAATTATCAAATTTAATAGTATAGGTATTTATTCTCATTTCTTTAACACTGGTTTTTCCCTCATGGGAAATGGATACAATATCCCAAATTTCATTATCAGTTTTACATGTATATATTCTGTTGAATTCATTGTCACCTAGAGAACAGTACAAAGCATTCATTGATTAACAGTTATTATTATATGTATCATTAGTTAACTTAGACCATGTGTCCCTAGTAATAGCAGGAAATACATTTTTTTTCAATTATGTCCCATATTTCAGGTCCCGTTCTCCCTAGATAAATTTTCATTTTTAATTTCCACTAAGCATAGTTATTACCACTAATGAATGGTGGCCAGTTAATAGCAGCACCCTCAACTCTGTTATCCATTTTTAGTTAGAATGTAAAGAACTAAGAATTTAAATATTACAAAAATATTATTATCTTTCAGATACAACTAAAATCACAGTTAATGAATTTGATAGTTTTCACAACAGTACAAGTAGTAAAAAAACTAAACTAATCTTCTGATACCAAATGGTGGTCAGAGTGGAATCTCAAGAGGGGGGTGAATTGAGTTCATTCTTAACAGTTCTGTTAAAAACCCTATTTTAAAAGGATCCCCCAATATTGAAACAACCCAGTTAATTAAGGCAGTAGAGAGATAAATGTTTAGTTGGTCAACAAGTTTCTCAAAGGGTGATTTATCCTCAGTTAAATTGGTGTAAAAACAATTCTTCATCTTTTGAAACAAGTTTACTAAATTCAAAATATACATACACTGACCAAAATTAATTATCAAATAAAATGCAAAGGAGTTTTATGTTTTAGCAAATATTAGAATTAGAAAGTATATAAAATAGAGTATAACAAAATATAGTTCACAATAATGTAAATCAAGAGGTTTGGTCTCAAGATAAGACTTAATCCTCTCCACTGGGTGGTCACCTACAACCAAGTAGATTATTTATTAAATAACTTGGATACATAGCCGGTATCAGGCTTTACAATAGTTTTTCTGAAATGATCTTCTTGAAATTTTTAGGGTTCGTAGTGATGGTTCTCGAATGGTTCTTCCTTGTTCTTCAGTAATTTCTTCCTCATGAATTTAACATCTAGACCCGAATTACTATTATTTTCATTTTTCCTCAATATCTCTTTCTTCCTCGGTCTTCTCTTTTATATTTGAGGTCTGACAATAGGAGTAAGTACATCACGTGAAATCTTCATCATACCTTGTACTATCATGATATGGTCTCATAATATGTCTACAATAAGCATTAAATATGTTGGAATCATTAATGTTAGAAAATATGACCATTATAAAAATATCAATAATTTGAAAAAGGGTATTAATAGACTGGTAACGATAGCCATCACATCAGTATGCTTTAATAGCAGGTGCACATTGGCAACCTCCAACTGTAACCTTCCATCGGTAACCTTCAGCGGTAACCTTTATTGGTAGGCTTTCATTGGTGACCATGTATCGGTAACCTTGTATCGGTGAACATGTATTGATGACCTTATATCGGTGATCCTGTATTAGTGATCTTGTAATGGTGTCATTTTATCGGTGACCTTGTAGTGGGGACCTTGTACTTAGATGAATTCCGAACTATAAGCTTAAAATGAGAGCAGTGAGATTAATAGTACATAGCTATTATTTTGAGATAAGCATGATTTTCACATAAACAATTATCCTGTAGGAGAAACAAGATTATTTATATAAATGAAACATGATTTGAGATTATCAAAATAGGTGAGTCCAACATATGACTACACCATCTTTCCCCACTCTATTCTCCTTACTGTTTTATGTGATGGCATGCACAATGGTTACCTTACACATATATTTGAATAGTTTTTTAATGGATTGTGTTTATTTAAAAACCAGGTTTATCTAGATATAGTATCCTACGAATTATTATCTGTATGTTATGTGTGTGATAAGATGAATTGAGGTATCCAACTTGACATAAAGGCTGTGATGGATCCATGAAACCAATTGATTTCTATCTATATATGTGTCAGGTGATTATTAGAAAATATAATTCCTATGGTTTATGGTATGTAATGATGTGATTAATGAGATGGATGATATGACACTATTTTTTAGTTGTGTTTAAGAATCCATACTTCTGAAGGGAAATGGGTTAGGTTTTTTGATGTTTAGGAAGAGTGAAAAATTTGTGTGGAAGTGGTAGTGGGTTACCAAATTTTATATTATGCAGTATATTATATGAATAATTTTATATGATAATTGGTGAGAGATCCATGGTGTGTTTGGGAACATGACATACCTGATTAGGGGATGAGTTGGTTTCACTTGTTGTTCATTGGGATTTAGTATTCTATATTTATGTTTTTCAAGAGAGGTTCAGAGGAGGATCTGATTAAGTATACATGTTATGATAATAAAATATATGTTATATATTTTTAGGTCTATAAGAGAGATTTAGTGATTGATATGATCATTTTAAGCTCATGGATTTGTTTCTGAGTTGATATGGATTTGTGGTCACTATTAAGTGTTTTCATATGGCACATAATGTTTCTCTTTTTATTGTTCAATCTATACGAAATTTCACTAATGTTTTGGAATATATTTTATCAATAGTTATGTGAGATATTTAATTGATAGATTAACTTATCTCTTGTTTCTTATGTTCTTATTATTGGTAAAATCTATATACTTGTGAATATGATATTACATTAGTGCTGGTTTCCAAACCGTTGCCTATTTGAGGCAAGATTTAGGCATCATTATCTCCATTATCTCATTTTTAATGAGGTAGGGGAACCATTAGGGGAAGTTTGTCATGAATAATATTAATCAAAGGATAATAATTAGGTATAGTATGGATTTCCAAGGTAGGTACTTGTGATGAATTCATGGGTATGTTGGGAAATGGTGTTAGTAGAATTTATTATTTGAGGTTAACATTGGATAATTTCTAGGGAATCAATATTTAGAGTCCCCTATCATCTTATTCATGTGTCTTTATGTTTACTAAGAATACAAATCTATATAATACATGTTTCATGGTATATAAATAAAAATAATGAAACATCACTCATCTTTATGAATACATTTTAAATCGATAAACCTGGTGAATATATTGAACCATAATTAATTAATTAATATTAAAATTTAAATAATCTATAATTAGGAGTACCAAATGATTTTTTCTTTTAAATGGATAGATCTAGGTTAGAATCTTTTCTAGGATCAAATCAAATATGTTTAGTAGGATGCACCAGTTGATCATTGTATGGTTGCAATCAATGAAAATGATTCTTGGAGGTGGAAAATATGATAGTTCTGATTTCAATGTTTGAAGAATTTTTATGGATCCATTTCAATCATTGTGATATTGGATTTGTAATAGGAGGTTTATTTATCAAACAGATTGATCTATTATCTGAAGTAGAACTGTGTTTGCTTGATGTGAAAATACTATGTGGGGAAGTAAGGAATTGGTGGTTCTTATTCAATGTCTATTATGAGAAGTCAATTTTTTTATTGGGGAAGTTATAAAAAAAATTCACCCAAGATACATTCTTCAAATGTGAAGGATTCCAATTATAATGATCTTGTTACACTTCTATAGGGGGCTCAAGCTTTTGGTAGTTTGGGATCCATTTCATGAGGCTTATCTGACTTGCATAGGACCTTTTTCCAGATATAGAGTCCATAGAGAGGCACTTAATAGGGAATTTTAATATAGATATCCAGCACCATTTTTCCCTATTTATTCTATAGACATTCAATGAGGTACTGAAAACGATAGTAGGTTGTTGAGAGGATGTGGTATAGGACTTCATCATCATGTTAGTGGAGTCATTATGATTCTATCTATTGTTGAGTGGTGGTTTGGGGATCCAAATTTCCTAAATATGTTATTTTTTCGATACCATGGGGTAATTTCCTTCCCTATTCATCTCATTTCTTCGAGGGTGGTTGATCTAAGGACCCATCCAATAGATCAAATGATTTTTTTTTTCATATTGATGTTGTGGTCATTAGTGGTGATAGTGCCTAAACAATATGAGAAAAAAATATTCAAAAGGGTGTTTTCTTTAGGTTCCTCTATTGAATAAATATCAGCTGAGGCCACAGTATAGGGTTAATCATTATTTAGATAAAAATTGTAGGTATACGATTATTAATGGAAAACCACATGGAACTCTTCATCTATATAGAGAGGATTGAGGCCATAAAGTTCTTTTCACCATGGACAAAGTGGTATTAGAGAATTTGTGGTTAGCTAGACACTCTAGAGTTTCTAAATATAGGTTATCCAAACATCATTTGACGTACCCATTTATTGTTTTCTACGTTGGAGAATTCTTTTTTTTCTGATTTAGGAGCTACACAATTATTCATATCAACTAAACTAGTTTGTGATTTGGGACATTAGGAGGATAGGCTTCCTTTTCACTTGGGACTACATTCTCTAGTGATAGGTTAATCTTATTTGTGTGAAGTATGAAATTTTTTTGAGATGGTGTTGGGGAAGCACCAATCATGGAGAGACATCCTATGATTGTGGATTAGATTATAAATAAAATCATTGACAATTAATTCCAATATTAGATGTATGATATCATGGATAAATTTAGGGTATTTGTTTTGTTTTATGATGATGATAGAGATCCTTGCATGTTCATAAGTTATGGAGAATATTATATTACTTTGAAGTGTGTTCTATCCTATTATTCCGTCATGGACTAGAAAATTCTATGATCAAAAAAGGTTTACATAATGATGATTCCATGTTTGTTAAAGGATTCCATATATATATTTCCTAGTGTGGTTGTAAAATTACACACTTGGTGAGAGATTAAGTTTAGTAAAGAGTTTTATCTGGTATCTTCTCCATATTAATGAATCCATAGTGGATATAATCTTTTGAGATGTGAGATTTTTGGATATTGATCGCTAATATTTTCTAGTGAGGTTGTGTTTAGATGAGTTTGCTACCTTGGGGGATCATGTTTCATCAATAAGAAGGAATATTGGGATTTTAATCTCTACATCAATTTTAGTTTTTGAATCTGGTGGCAGGGAAGAATCTCTATCTTTGTTCATTGATTGTTGAAATATTCAATCAGATTAAATGTTTTAGTTTCATCATGATGATTGATCTAAATTGGGATGTCATCAGATGTGGAAGAATTATTAGAATACAAAAATATAATTATTTATGATGTTCTTAAGGTAATTAACAGTTCATTGTCTTATTATTCAGTGCACTGAATACTACTATTGGGTTAATTCCTTTTATGAATGTAGTGTTTTGAGAGTTCCATGATTGGTTCATGATGGTTTTCATTGAAGACATCCTTGTATACAACAAATAATTCAGAAGAGAACATATAGGATCCAGGGGTAGTTTTGGATGTTCTCATCATCTACCAATATAGGGTAGTTGGTGAAAATTTAAACACCTTTGTAGATGTTTCTTTTGAATCCATTGAGAATATTGAAGTGGTGTGGTGTTTACATAGTTTTTCAGTCTACAATAGGTGGTTAATACCTATATTATATATGTTTAAAACCCATCTTATTTCCATGAGGAGAGGTAATGAGGATTTCATGTGGACTTACTAGTTCCTGTTAATTTTTTAGTACCTAATGTATATGTGGGTCAATACTGGATTCCTTCATATTATAAGATGAAATTGGGTTTGAGGTTTTTTATGATACTTAATATCTTGTATTTAGAATCATCTTGATATAAAATATTTAAATTTATTCTTGTGGGTCTCATCAGTTACATATCATGAATGTAACTATGTCACCCATGATCTCAAATTATCAATCTTTGTGTTTTCCCATATATTATTGTGAAAATACATCATGAGTGAGAATTTTGGGGTTTTCAAAAAACAAAAAAGCATGATTTATATACTATTAATATGTAACCAAAATAGTCAAAAACTAAATTGGATGGTATTCTTATAGGACTATCATATTTATATTTTCCATACCATGATAAGGGGTAATATTGTAGCTTATTCACTGAGTATGAAGTCACATAGTGATTACGTGTGTGATGTTTTGGATTCTAAGTGAGTGATGGATGAAATATACATGATTTATATTAATTAAGGATATGTTTGAGGAAAAGGATTGTTTTTAGATGATATTGTAGTCTTCTTGGCTCAAATTAGCAAAACATTCTCAATTGGTGGATTCGGATGTGGGGGTCTACAGTGATCATGTTTTTCATGTTTTAACCATGATGGATGGTTTGTGATAAAAAATAATGAGTATCTCACCATCGGAGTATTTTCATTCATTTTTGATACTTGAGGTGGTTCTTTTTGGGTTTTGCAATTAACCCTTGGTGGTTTATCATAGTATGAGAAAGTATTACTTTTCATGGATATGATAATTTTTATAGTTTAAGTTCATGAAAATATTTTATTTTGTTTCTAGATGTTCTTTCTTAGAGATGGTGAAGGGTGAACACCATATACTTAATGGTTATCATTATCCTTTAAATTTTCATCACTAGAAGTGGGAGATAATTTTATGGAATTTTTCAGAGGTTTAGCTTGAGAACAGGGAGGCAAGGATTCTATATGAGTGATAATAGACCACTTGAAAAATCCATTCCACTTATTGCTGATCAAGAGTAAATACTAGTTTAGGTTTTATCGAGGGATTATCTGAAGGAGGTTATGAGACTCCATGGATTGTTGAGGATGATTATCTTTGATAACAATACATGTTCTACCTACCATGCGTGGAGATATTTTCCATATGATTTTGGATCTCAGTTGAGACTTAACACTACATTCCATCCACATATTGTTGGTCAAACTATTTGGATCATCCAAAATCATGAAGAAATGTTGTGAACTTGTTTCTTGGATTTTGGAGGTATGTGGATGAGGAATATAACATTGGTTTAGTTTTAATAAAATAACATTTTTTACAGCACCATTGGTATGGATCCATTTAAAATTGTTTATGCATGAAATTTACAATATCCATTGAGATAGACTAGAATCTAATAGTCATCCATTATCTGGAGAAAACTAGTTCAACGAATAAAAAACATGGTTCCGGTGATTCATGAGACGATGAAGGCATTGAAGGATCACTAGAAGAACTATGCCATATTTAGGAGGCTACTTAGGGAGTTCAAAATTATAGATCATGATTTCTTTAAGATTAATCCTCATCATAGATAGTGATGGTCTTTTCATGGTCCTATGATTTCTCATTAGTATTTTCATCACTTAGAGGTAGTAGATCTTTCTAGAGTCATTGCGTATTGAATATCCCTCTTCCACATATATGATGGATTCATGATGTATATGATGTTTCACATCTTCACTATTACATTATAAAGAATGTCCCATTATCAATTGGGATAATATTGATGTTGATGATATAAAAACTTCAAGGACATGCCTACTTAGATATATAACCAAGAGGAGAGGGTATTTCACATGAATGATATCCTCTTGAGTCAAGTCCTATATTGAAATAGTGGCATGGAGGAGAGTACATAGGAATGTGAGATATAGATATTGTGCAAAATATCCCATGTTTTTTTTGTTTTAATCTATTCTATTGTATTAAATTTATGGGGTTGTTGACTCTTATTTGGTATATGATATCATTTTCTCTTCTTTGACACCTTTTCTATGGCAATGATCTGATTTCAAAGGTATCTTTTTAGGTAAGTGTTTGGGATCCGGTTGGTGGTGTTGTATGTTTTGGAACATTTTCCCCTATGTGTGGTGGTAATGGTCTTTGGATGGTGTGATTCTTAGGAGGATCCTCATTTGGTGTCTATTAAAATGACCCATTTTTTCTTCTCTTCTATATCTTTTGGGGTTTAAATTATCGAAGAGGATAATTATTTGAGAGGTATATGATATATGGTCCTAGATCATTCAAACAAAATCTTTTTCAGTATTACATGGTTCTAAGTGAGATTGTGGAGATTAATGTATGTCAAATGGAGTTTGTGGATAATTTATGGATGAAGGATGAATTCAAAATTTTGAGTTGGTAGTTCATGAACTATGAGGGTTATTCATGGCTTGAGTAAGATTAGTTCACAAGGTCGGATTCAGGACATGTACAGTTGATTCATTATGTGAAAGGGTGAGGGTTAAATAAAAATAATATGTCCCCAAAAAACAAATGTTTTGAGAAATATTTTCTTGATGTGAATTAATATAGTTTTATTGGATATAGGTGATTAATTTAATGGTGTTCCTTAAAATACATCCCATTATCAACATGAATAATACATTCACACTATGAAATTATTTCATGATGTGTGACTATAATAAAAAACTACACCATTAGCTTTTTTTTCGAAAACCCTCTAGTTAAATATTTACTCCTAGTATACATAGGTTCTTATTTAGGGTGTTTTTACCACTTTCACAAGGGATTGATCCTTATCTTACCATGATCAATCTATTTTGATCAAAGTGATATCTTAACTCTTTCTATTGTGGTCTCTATCCATTCTATATTCTTTCTCTATTCATAACTCTCTATTACAAGGATTTTGATATCCTGCATAAACATGGTGTCATTTTGTTGTTTGTTATCATTTTCATGTCGAAATGTCATTGGAGGGTTTTATTTTTCTTTTGGTTGAGGTGTATGGATATCTATTTTCCAAAGCTATTATTGATCAATTGATAAACATGAGGTATAATAACCATATATTATCATATTTTATGTGAAATTGTAATGTTATTATTTATATTCTCTTTGTCTGATGGTGCATTTAACCAAAATAAAACATTAACATGAAATTATCATTGGATAAAGTTTTTGGTTATAGAGATAACATGTGTTTATAATGTGATATAAATTTTCCTATTGTTTGGATAGAGAGTGTGTTATATATTTATATTCAAGGATTAACATTTTTTTATTCTATGATTTATCATGTTTGATATGATGAAATTGGTTTAAGAATTTAAATACATAATTTATTTTCATCTAATGAAAAAATAAGATAGTAATGATTAATTTTTATAAATATAAAAGATGCATGTTTAATTAAACTATTTTATACAATTTAATGAAATTAAAATAGTTGTTTGAATCATGAATATTTTTTATCAATATACATTAGGATTTGATGAAACTACAAGTTATTATTTACATAATGATAAAATAATTCAAATTTTTTTATAGTTTATGCCTATGTTTCAAGTGGAGATATTATTTGATAAATTAAATAGTAAATAAAAGATAATAATGAACTAATTTATATATATTTATAAATTATTGAGACCAAGTGATATTTTTTTCCAATGAATAATGGATGTTTCGGTTTTTGGTCTAAGATTCCCTAGTTACTTTTCTTGATTCCTTTAATGCTTGTTTGACTACACCAGAAGAGGAGGAATACAATGCGGTGTTATTTGATTTTGGGATTGATTATGGTTTGATGAGACATGGGCAAGGATTCATGGGTTCAAATAAGATGTAGGTTCCAATGATGGAGTGATTGATACATGGTGATATAAATGGTGTTATGAGGGATGTCACTGGGAATAATGTAATGGGTTGAATATGGGCTTGTCCATTTTAATTTTGAATCTAGTATACCTTTTCTATAATATTTTTAGTTTAATGAATTGATGGATGATTTTCCTATAAATTCATTCCTTTCCATATTACTTGAAGCAGCTAGTTCTGTATGGTTGGTGCATCTCATTATGATATCTTTGTATGATTTTTAGTTTACCTAAAATAATGGACTTCTAATGAATGTAATGTTTTTTGACCCACGGGGATGTTGAATTATTATAATTCTAATGATGATTATCATTAGAAACCCAGGGATCAATTACTTTATACCTATAAGAATTGAGAATTAGTGACTGATCTTGTAAATTTAATGTTTAATGGTTATGAGGAATAATTAATTTATTGTAAATGTCTAAGATAATGTGTTTTTAATGTTTGTATTGATATAAGATGTATATTCCTTAACATTTATAGTCGGGTGTCTTATTTAGGATAGCAATTGTCGAGCGTATGACATGGTTGATTCCTATAATTTAGTAATGACACACACACACACACACACACACACACTCTCTCTCTATATATATATATATATATATTATTTAATATGCTACCCCACACATATTAGTAAGGTGACTGACACATAATGAACATTAAAAGGGTGTTTTCCCCAACCCCCAGGATTGAGAGGAACATAAAATTGTCCCCTTTAACCTGTCTATTCTCCTTGTAGTTTTACATGATGGTATGCATGGTGGTTACCCTTCCAATATATGTGAGTATAGGGATTTAATGGATAGTTTTAATTTCAAACACATATATCACTAAATATAGTATTGTATAGATTATTATATGTATGTTATATATAAGCTATCATGGATTAAGTTATAATACATGACTTACAGGCTTTTGTGGCTCCCAAAACTACTATATTTCTATTTGGATATGTGTTATGTGATGATGTGATTATTTGATGCATGAGGTGAATGGTGAAAGATAATGATTTTTTTGATGAACATTATGCATGATATGATATAGTTTTCTAGCTGTCTCAGGAATTCTTAATTATTGAGAGAGATGGTTCATGGAGTGTGACAATGGGGAGGATCCCCAAAATAATTCGGAATCTATTGTGGGGTGAATTATTTTTTATTACATTTGGTAATATATAATTACATATATGTGCTATATTGTTAGAGATCCATAGTGAGTATTTGAACATATCATAATAGAGTAACTGACATATTTTTTTCACTTATTTTTCAATAGGATTTCTATTCTTTGTTTACTATTTGTACAAGAGGGTCTGAGGTGGATGCTGGTGTCTATATATTTTACGATCACCCAACATACATATAAACTAAATTTTATGTTACATGAGATAGTTTTTTATCAAACTAGACATTATTAGCTCAAGGTGTTATGTAGATGATTCTTGGGCATCATGGTGATTATCAAGTATTTTTTTTGGGTGCTTTTAGTTTATATTATATATTCCAAGTCGGTATGAAATTGAATGTATTATTTGGGATATATATCTATTTTTATGAGTAGGAGTTTATTTGAAGTTTATATTATCTATCATTTATCTTATTATTATTAGATTTTAATTCTTCCAATTTACCTTTATGGTATTTTATTGTTCCTTTTCGCCAACCCATATCCTATTGGATGTGGGATTTGGGATTCATTAACTCCCTTTTCTCTTTTTTATTCTAGTTGGGTTATCTTTATTTTGAGTGTGTGGTAACAATAAAAAATATACTTTTTTATATTTTTTCATAAAATCATTCAATTTTAATTTCATGGTTAATAAAGAATCTAGATGCATACCTGTCTTATAAGGTAAATGCATCATAATTTTCGTGAATTTTTTTAATTATTCCTCTAGATAAACCAAGGAAAAAGGGGGTTTTCCGCAATAAAATGGGTATCCACCCTAAACCCAATAGAATTTATCCTTATTAACTTTCCATCATAATAGATATATTCTCTAAAAATGTATCTATTTTTAATACATATATGGAATAAATGGTATACAAAATGATAGTGGACACTCCATGAATTTCTTAAATTATATAGGTCTGCGAAAAGGAATTTTTATTCCATACATCTATTTAATGTTACTAGCCACAACTTCTATTATAAAAGTTGATATTTAAATGATATTTTCTCCACAAATAACCATTATTTTATCATATCAATTCAAAGATTCATCACATATATTATTTACACTCTACTAGTTTTTTCTTATTTTCATATCTTTTTAATTGTATTTATTACCAATAGATTTCCATTATGAATAATAAGTTATTTTAAACATCCAATAATATTACCTTATAAATAATAGATTATATTATTGAATATCATCCATAGAGAATAATAAAATTTAGGTGAAAATTAAAATTTATAAATATGGATATTAATAATCACTATTCATAATTAATTAATCATATCTTTATATGATAAACATGTTTATAGATCTAAACAATAATAAAACAGATGAGAAGGATAATCACTAAGAATTTATAGGATAAAATGTATGATACCTCATATATAACACTTATACGGTATCTTCTGATATGTCAGTTACCCATTACATTTAATGAATGGTTTTATTCCGCCCACTACATAATAGGTCCATAATTAAATAAAATAAAATAAAATAAAAATATACATTAGAATATCTATTATATTTCTGTTTTATGTTCAACATTATATGTTATCCAATAAATTATTGAATTTGGTGGGGTATTAATGAATACATTATAAATAAATGAAATTAAACGGAATAAATAAATTTTTTAATCAATACACAACTCATAATGGAGGGGAATTATATAAAAATAATCAGAAAATTTAGTATTATTCCATTTCTTATATAAAAAAATTTCAATAAATTATGGATAATCCATTGATTTTAAACGTTATAGATCTAATATAATAGTAATAATAATTTTTATTGGAATTGGGGATATATGATATCTAATAATTGTTATTCAGGACACCATTGGATCCTTTCAACAATTTTTTTTGTTAATGCAAGACGATGTAGGTGCCTCACCAATCTATCCCTCTTATATGTCAAATAGTTGGATATTATTTTCATTTGGTATAAATGAAAACATGGATACAATTGGAATCTATGTTAGAAATAAATCATAATAAAAAATAAAAAATATTCTCATGGATAAAACCATGTTCATGTAATGATAATATAAAATGTAATAAGCGTGTTTAAGAGAAATCACAACATTATGAGAAAAGAAAGGGTATGAATTCAACCACTACCAATATAAAAGAAATATAAATTTAAAATTATATATATATATATATTTTGGGTATTCTCAAATAAAATAATATATATAAGGTAAGATTTTTCTATTGTAGATACATGGTATTCAATTTTAATACTAAATGTTTAACTCTACCACTATCATAATATGGTAAATCATCAAATAAATATGAGTAATTGTTTATGGTATTTTAAATCCCACTTTTATATATATACATCATATAAATATATTAACTAAGAAATCAATATATTTAATAGATGATATTAATAAAATCATGTGTAGTTTGAAAGTATTTAAATCCAAATTTCTAATATTCACCCAATATATAGTGTGTTGTAAACATGATAAAAAGTACATGATGTATATAATTTATATAACAAACACATTAAAAATTTATAATAAAAAAATAGTTAATTATGAACAAATTCCCATGAGCTGGAAACTCATAACCTAATAAAAAATATATAATTCCACTGAATATATACTTAATGAATAAAAAATACATGATAATATATAAATTCCTTAGTCCACTAACTCTATTTTTTGTTGAATTGTACCAAGGCTTCAATCATGGTTGGTGGTCATGAAATAATAGATAAAGTTAACTATCAGTTGAGAAACAAAGATGAAAATTGATGTATAAAAATCCACCATTTATCCAATCCATATTTCAATATATCATAATTTACTAATTACCTTAGTGATTCTATCTTTGTGGAAAATGTTACAAGTGGAAAGATTAATTGTCGACCCATTAGAATGAAATTGAAGAAACTTTCAATCCAGTTGTATTATAACATCAATGAATGCAAAATCAGTAGAATATGGATAATAATAGAGTAATGGTTTATTACCTCGGTCCTCTCAAGGAATGAATAATTGAACCTCTAAGCATTAGTGGGAGGATATTAGTAAATTTGGTCTAATGTTAATAAGTTTATTAAGGGACTACTTTTATACTATTATGTTAAGAACAAAATTATAAACCTATGAATTAAAAATATTAATGGATCTATTGGTGGAAATTGATATAAATTCTTTATATACATCACAAATATAAAAATAAATCTATTAACACATTTAAATGAAACTTTTAAATTTATCTAATAAATTAAATAACATATCATGACACTAGTTCCCATCCAAAATATAATATATGTTTTATTAAAATACTAGTCTTTCATCTAATATGAAAGGATTGAAATGTTGTAAATATTATCTAGAAAAAAAATCAAAAATTAAATTTGTTGACTTCCAGAATTAGCATATATTCCTCTAAAAATACTCAATCTTTATCGGTAAAAATTTATAAGAAGATAATAAAATAAAACATTATAAAATATCTTAATACATAGAACTAATTATACCCCTCATTGTTCAGCTAGATCCTAATGGAAACAAACCAAGAATAAACTATAATATTTATCTTCCCTTAGTATTATACAAGAAGACAAATGATCACTAAGTGACCTGTGGTGACCTACATGAATCCTATTATTCCATCCGGATCCCAAAGGTTGTCCACTAAGATCAATATGGACATCAATTTAGAAAACTTAAAATCCTTAAATAACTTTTTATAGTTGAAACAAATACCGATTTTAATCAAATAGTATTTTATAAAAATCTAGAAACCCCAAAAATATTTAAACAATAAATTTTATCATTAAAAATTTAATGAAATGCGATTTTATTTTTTATTTAATATGTTTAAACACACTTTATAATAATGAAGAATGAGGAATAAGAAATAGAATTTTGAATTAGTCATTTATTTGATTGTTCTCAAAATTTGGTAATGTAATATTATATTTATTTTAGTTATAAAATATATATTTTTTCTTAAATTAATTGGATTTAAATCATTGAAAGGGTAATTTTCTCTGATGATTTTACTTTATTAAAGAACACATAATAAAATATTATTTTAATAAATATATTAAAAGTTTATTCTTCTAAAAAATAAATGAAACAAAATAAAAATATCTATTAAAATATAACAGAATACATTCATGAATTTTATGATTCACACATTATGGAATGTTCTAAAATGTGATATTAAATATAGAGAATAATTTAATTAATAAACCCATTTTCAATTATTCATTATCTTAGATGACATTAATTTATGATTATAGTCCCAAAAAAATTTGGTGAACCCAAAATCATGATTTAAAGTAACAGTGGGAAGCGTTATTGTATATATTTTTAATTTTTATTTTATATTCTATAATTTTATATCCCACTTAAGTGGTCTATTTAAACAAGCTAGTCCACTAGTGCTATGTCCATGCCATAATATAGGTCTACTATGCCACTACATGCCCACCTATAATAGGCTTTGTGTTAGTTACTAAAACTAAAAATTAATATTGAATACATGAATCGTCAATGTAAATAGAAATCAATAAAACAAAATATCATTTAATAATAATAAATCCATTAATTATCAATACAATTAATACATGTCATAAATAAATTGTTGACAAATATTTAGGAAAAGGAACCAACCATCCATAAAAATATAATATGGGAAACGTCATATATATTGTTGAATAAAAGATAATAGTTCTATAAAAGTTGGATTGAATTCTAAATGTTTAAAAAAAACTCATTACAGAAAGTTGACTTAATTCCAATATCAATGGTATTATTAACTGATGAATTTTTATAAGAACCAGACCTACCCATTCCATGATCTCTAAGAATGACACTAATATTTAAATCATCTGCACAATAAAAAAAACTGGAAGATGTTTGTATCTAGTGGCGAGTATATAAATACAGAGTAGGAACCCCAAAAAAAATGAAAAAAATGACTCCATTCAAAATTTAAAAAACATATATTTGGATATTTGTTTGACATGATGAACATAATTTAAAATACTCTAATTTATGATCCAATTAACATAAGCCCATATTTCAATAGTAAGAAAGGTTGACTGGCGATTCATAATCCCCGATATACTAGATCAATCCCTCTTCATGAATTCTATTCCACCCATTCTAATGTCATAGTTTGGAGTGTAACCTTACCGAAGTTAGAATATTGGTTTTCGGAGTATTAAACCCCCAATGAAAGGGATCACTCCGTGATGGGAATTATTTGGTTGGTTGGGGGGAAGTGAAATTATGGATGGAAGAAACATACACTATTTTCTACACATTAACCATTAAGAAGTTCGATGCCTTGATATGGGAGAAGTAATAAAGTTATTCCCATAACACATGACCAAAATGAATACTTATTCTCTTATATTTAAAAGAGTACCAAACTCAATAATTTATTCATTAAATCTAATAAATATTATTATTATGTTGACATGGGAGTACAAGAGTCTATTATTTCACTATGTTTCTCACCTAACATAGTAACCATCAACAATGGAATTGATATACTAAAACAACAAAATTCCTTGAAGATGACCATTTATATAGAATAATATCCAATTGTATGAATCGATATATAAAATGATAAAAATGTTGTATTTATATGTCCAATTATGACTTAGGAGTAAAAATTTAGGAAAACAACTTGAGAGGGGTATAAATAGTTCATAGGGTATCCCCATGTCATTCCCCAAGGAATGGTTAAGGTAAGTCCAAAGAGAATGCATGCCTAAAAATACATGTTGAAAACATCATCACATGGGGTCATAGATGTGTAAATACATTGGTGGTGTTTGATTGAACAAAAAATATCCCCTTTATTTTCATGATATATTATGTTGGTTTCTTGAAAGAGGCTAGCTCATAGGAAGATATTCAGTGCCCAACTGACACCAGGTTTCATCCATGGTTAAATCACATTGGGAAACATAACATATTCATTTAAAACTGAAAATTCCTTTAGGTATGAACTTCTAATATATTGGTGGAGTAACTGGATAACACATGTTAAATATCATTGTTTTATTTTCTAGGCCCACCTACTTGGGCCACATGTTTTCCCGATCACCCCCTTATTATAAATGGATAATCCATGAATAACCTATTTTGATCGAAACGATAGGGTTGATTCCTCCATACCCTCCCCCAAAACCATATCATTCACATCATTATCCTACTAGCCACATGTTTTTATATCCAAATCCACATTCCTCTACCCATGCTACGTACCAGTACTCATTCCACCACCCTCAACATCATTTGATGCCTGCCACCGACCATTGTGAAGGAAATTTTTTATGTCCTTATAACATGATCCACTCCACAATAATGAAAATGGATAGGGGATATGGGTTTGGGGAGAGGGAGATAATTTTTCACTTATTGGGTATATTGTATTCACCTATATACTCCACCAATATTCCATAGTCCAACAATTTTTTAATACGTATTCTATTTGAGATGAGGCTGCAGAGGGGAATTGATTTTGGTAGAGGCTTAACCACCTGATTCATTTCTTCATATTCTTGTTATGATAAATATTACACATGAATCAAAATTTATAAAATGAAATATATTTTTCAAAAATGTTTTACAAACTAAATAAATGATCAATAAAGAAATATACCTATAAAATATTGTGAAAATTATAAATTGATGTACATACATGAGGGGGATCTCCATTTTGATCAAGATCACTCAATTTCTATCCTTAAATAATGTGTAAAACAATTATATTTTTTATGTAACTGAAAAATTTATAACTTACAAATTAAATATAGTTACAATATATTGAATGTATAAAAATTAAATCAAACAGGGTTCCAAAACCTAATCTCCTATTATGTTATTGTTATCCAAAATCCATTATCACTAAAAAATCTATATTTATTGATTTCCTATTTATATTCACATTTAAAAGATATTATTGAATTTTGTAAAGTTAATTTGTGTAGGATTTAACTTAAATATTAAAATTTTAATTATGTTTACTAATGTATAGATTAATCCAAATAACTACTCATAATGAAAAAACTTAATAAATTTACTGATAAATAATTTCAAAGATATACACCAACATTAATGAAGTATAAAAAGGGTAGAGATAATTCTTATGGTCACTACATCAACCCCAAATTTATGGATTTTTATCACAAAATTGAAAATGTACTGAAAAAGAGTAGGGTAATGAGATCACATAAGAGCCAATAACTACCCTGATCTCACTTAAAAATTCTTATTCTTCCACAATTTGTGTACTAATGGTATCACATTCCATCAATGGATTTATTCATGAACTAATTTATTTTTCATTAGGGATTACTTGAATTTGGTTTTTTCATTGATGTTTACCTCTCATAAGTATATAATAAATAATGTATAATGCATATATAACCTCATATGTGACACATGGAACAAAATATGCACAATACCCAACTCCAAATGTACTGATATGGGATATGTACACCCACCCACTAAATACATGACTCATAATGACATGATGAACCCCCTGGAGATCAATCCCCCAATAGAACCACCTCAATCCACATCATGGAAATAGCTTAAAAAATATGTGATATATATCATTGAACTATAATGGCCTCTAAAAAATTATCTACATTGGTGTTCTGATGGATTTGAGTGATTCTCATTTTTTATATTGACCACCTTGACTTTCTCCATTAAAAATTACACCATTACTAGCCCCATAAAAAATTAATATCTAAATCTATATGCTATAGGGGTTACTATAAGGGTTTTATTAATCGAGCCTTAATATCTGTAAAAAAATAGGTGGAATAGTATCTTTTTTTTGAGAATTCCACAAATATGAAGTGATTTACACAAAATATATGAATTTCAAGCAAATAAGATCAAAAAATTTCTCCAACACACTCCTCAGTGGGAGATGGGGTAAAATAAATGAGCAAATAACACATTGAAAATTAGAATGTTAATAGAGAATCTATTTTGGAAAATATCATTAATGATACTCTATGAAACTGTATGATCTAATCCATGTATATATTTTTTAAATTTCTATATCATACTGTTCTACAGAGTAGGAGGATGTGATCCAACATGGTAAATAGATTAGTGATAGACTAGAAATAATTGTGACTCTACACTGATTCTGTGATAGCTTTCACAAAATTCATCAATGAACAAGTCAACTTCAATGGTTCAATGTTCAATATCCTGGTCAGATTGGATATAACAGAGTACTCGCCTTAACCTATTGATATGTGAGAAAAAACAACATAAATTTTATGGAAATAAACTTTATGTATGTAAATTGGAACTACAAATAATTATACTAGTATATCATTTCACCACCTAGGTTTACTACTATAAGGGAGTAACGACATTTTATCAACTCATCAACACACATCCCTAGTAGACTCATTTTCCACAATTGGAAGTGGATGACATGTTCCCCAACTTTAGAGACCCCCATAGGTGTATCACATCAGAATATCATGTAATTAAAGTCTTTACATTCATAATATCCTTATTGATCTTCACATAGTGATTATTTTTTAGGCCACTACCATTAAAAAATTCGAGTGCACATCTTCATCTTTCTCTTTGACTGAAAAAAATAATATTAGTTTCATCATCATATTCATCTCAATAGGTTACACTGCCACCGGATGAGCCTATAAATGTTTACTTGGGTAATCTTCTAGAAACTTTTTCTTTTTACGAGTATAGAATATCTCAACGCTATTCTCCTTTAGTAAGTCTATCTATCACCTCTGTATCGGATTGATATTTGACTAGGGAAAATGTACCTATGGATTTTATAATATATGTATATTGAAAACTAATCCTTAATAATTTAACATCTCTAGTCATTCATTCAATCCACTTCTATGGATATATATAATTTTTTTTCTATGTTTGTATACTTATATGGTCTTAAAATCATGAACCTATAATCCATTACCACTAGTCACTAAATATTTAAAGTCCATGTTCATCTATAAAGGAATATTTGAACACCATGTACTTAAATGCATTCCAAAAAAATAATACTATTAGAATACCAGCTATACACCTCTTTATCTCTAAAAGTTTTATTTCACATATTTCGGTCCATTAGATTGTTCATCCCTTCTTGGTAAGAGTTGTGATCTTAGAGAAAAGCACTAGGAACCTCCAATAATACCCTACCAAACAAAAAAACATGTTAACCTAAAACTCATTATAGAGTGGGCCCAAAAGTCTTTATAACCTCAATCATTGTGGCATAAGATACTACAACAGACTTTGTGATGATATGAAAAATAATTTGGAAATATCAAACCCATAATTTTCACATTAAGTGTTTTCACACAGTTAGTTATCCTAATGTAATTCCATGATGATATTAATAATTTTACCACAACCCACTGATGTTATATAATATATTGGGATTTAATCAATTAATACCACTATGAAAATTTCTAAAATAGGATAGAATAAATTATTCATGAGTACCTTGAGTATGACATGGGGGTTTTCACCCCATGTTAGATCACATCGAACAAGTAATTCTCTTTATGGCTCATAAATTATATCATTGAAATATACACCCTATAGAACTAAAGATTACAGAATTAAGACCAATGTTAGATCTTTTAAGAAACGTTTTTTCCTTTTAAATAGTTGAAAATATCATCAATCCTTTGTGGAGGGTACTTTTTCATGAGTGTCACGTTGTTTTGGTGGTGATAATCTATTAAAATCCTCAAGATCTCAATCAATTTTTGTGAATATAATGACATATGTATAAAGATATACATTGAGTCTCATTATGATTTCTTATAGTTTCATCTTAAAATCACTAATATTAATTGGTTATAAATAATATGAGATAATATAGATTTATATTGTCCCATGTTGAAGTCTGAAGTAATAGTTGATCTCTTAGTGAGGGAGAAACCCCATAACATCTTTAATGAATTTGACCAAACACACCTATAAGACCATAGGGTGTGGTTCATCTATAAAATACATAAAAAATCCAATATCAAATTATGATGGGTGATTGACAAAAACATCCAATGAATAAGCCCCTCTCATCCCACTAGTGGATCACATTTAACTGTGAAAACATTCCAAAACATAGCAGATAAAAAACACACCATCCACTAATGATATAAAACACATAATATATAAATATGGATAACTAGTCTATAGAAATTATTTCATCATATTTACTTATTAATTCTATAATATGGTCCCATGAGAACCTCTATCTATCAACAGAAGACATAAACTACTAATACATTTGAGTGAGAATGTAGTCGACCCCTATGAATGTATTCAATCGAATAGGTTAGAAAAGAGGCTTCACCAAGATTTCTAACTCTCATTTTAGTGATTCAGATATAAAATAGACTCATGTTTATGGTATACAATGTTTGAGGGTTAGTGTGAAAATTAAACCATTCACACTTCAAAGAATTTCCTATTATGGATAGTTCATGAAAAGAATAATTTTCATCAATATATATCCTCAAACATAGAAACTATATGTCTAGATTGGAGAAATATTTGGTGGTTATAGTTATGTGGTTCGAAGAATAATACACCACTTTGGGTGTGATTTCAACTTCTCTATTGAAATGGACTCTAGGAGGGATTCTTGGACATTGTCAGGGAGTCCTCAAGTCTCAACAAGACCTCTGATATTGAGGTTTATCCGTTATAATAGATTTCCTTAAATTATCTTAAAATATGGTTTGACTTTCCTGAGATATATTATCAATAACCCCATATAGTTTTAAATATTATTTATTTACTAATTTAACCATCAATAATATTATCATCTCTCTAATCCCTAACATTGGAATCAGAATTTTGTGTGAATACATTGTTAAAATATTTATTTATATCTTTGGGTACATAATTTTGCAGACACATACATAGAGAAACATATAAGATCAATATATTCAATGATTTTTTTGATCATAAATTCCCTTTACAAGACCATGACAATATTGGGGTTTCATAATGTATCAATAACTAAAATGTCCCTCCAAATGCCCCGCTCAAACATTTGTAACTATAAAAATCCATTTCTCACCATATCACAAGACTATATAATAATATTTATGAACCTTGAAACATAATAAGATATTTTCAAATACCCATTCTAATGGTAGAATAGCTCCCTAACTTGAAAAATTCCTAGACTCACTAAATAATACTCTTCTAAAAGGAGGTGTGTAAACATTGAACATGTAAATGTATCCTCATCATGTATCACTATATTTAAAACCCTAAAAGAACCCACCATATCCTATAGAGGGATATATAATATAATTAGAATTTAATAATTATGGTTTGGATTAATTTAAAAAACCTAGGTTATTGTATATAGGAAATACTTTCTATCATGTGGGTAAGGATTACCTCAGCAAATGGGTAAAATATTATAGTAGAAATAATTTACTACATTCAACCTATTTGTAGTATCATCTTATAAAATATAAACAATAATCATCTGAGAAGGTGGGTGGTCCACCCTCAACATAATAATTGGATAATATAATCACAATTTACCAGACATAGATGCCTCCCAACTGAGTATCTGAACAGATGAAACTATGAAAATCTGGTTAGTGTCAGGATGAAACAATGACGACAAAGTATTTTCATGATATTACCAATCAATCATGGTTAGATTATGTTGATTATTAATATCAATAAAATAATATTTTCATGTAGTTATTTATCATATATAGTTGAACGTACATATGATAGTTTTTTGAATCCATTTGCTACTATACAAGCCACATACCACGATTAATAGACTTAATATATACAATATCCATGTTCTAGCAGAATATTCATTCAAGTGACACCAATAATAAATTATAGATTTAAGTATAAATATAATAATATAATATAGAGATGTAGTGGTAGAACTATAATAAATGTTAAGTAAAACCCCACAAAGAAATGATTCACTACATGAGCTTCAATATATTTTATCACAAATGAAGATTCCCATCCCCATATTTACCAATTAATTCATTTTGATGTCTCTTTCAAGCTATATGTAAGTTGAATAGAAACAAATTTATGTTATTGTGTGCCTATACATGGGTGACAATATAAATTACCGGTCGGGTTGCATAAAAAATACTAGAAAATGATGGATCTCATATATTAATCCAAGATATGAATTTCAATAATTTTGACAAACAACAATATAATGAAATCTGGAAATCATGGCCTAGTTCCACAATGATCATGTTTCATATCTTAACCAGGATTTCCATTACGTCATTAGCCTTGATAAACTCAAAAAATTTTCATTTATAAACTCAACACCACCCTATATTAATTAATATAGAGGGACAACACCTTTCTGAGGTATGCATGTTATTTGAGGGAGTATAATTATTTTGAAATTAGGTCCCATGAATAAATTTAAATGATATTATTGGTTGATGGAGTACAAAATTCAACGATTTAAGATAAATTTCTCATCTCTTGTGCTAGTTACATACAATGCAAGTTTTTTGGGGACTCATTCCTTATTATGAGAGACGTGACAAAGGGTGTACCAGATCTCATTCCAAATTTATGACCTATTCCATGATCCATGGAGGATATTTAAATTTAATAATATAGGTAGGGGTCTTAAAGAGTATCATTTGTAAGATGGATGGGTGTACAAAACAATCTTTTAAATCTCATTGCCTCAAAATAACCAAGACACTTTTAGTAGCGGTGATAAAAGTAATTAAAATATGAAAACTTATTTGAAATCCCATTCATAGTAGATAAGAATGACACCATAAAAATAAAAATATAATTATAATAAAGATGCACTTCATATTTGTCCAATCCATACTCAAGGGTGATACATTTTTAAATTCACTAGAGTGGGGGTGTAATGGGTTATATGGTGGTATGTTGGCGCTATATATTTCACTATTGGGGGGGGGGGGGTGAACCCCTGTATTTTTATAGAAACTCACATGTGGTTCTAGGATTGGTTTATTATGCCACACCCAGGCTTTCAATAATGGTTTTTTAAGAGATTACACAAACTATCCTCGATACCTACCCAATAAATTCCATAGGATTTTTAAAGGATGATGTCCCGTATATTCCCTTTGCCCAAAACATGGTGATGTGTGATCTCCACATGAAATAATATTAGGGAACATGACCTATCTAGATTAAATGGGTTGGGACTACTGGGGGCATTGATTATTATGCAAAGCTAACATGTCTAGTAAACCCATGCCTCATGTCCTAGAATAAAATTTTTCACGATCCGTATGTACATAGGGTTAATCAAGTAGTTAGGTGGACCTATCATGAATTTCTCCATGAAAAACTAACCACCATTCCCAAAACTATCTCTTTAATCCTCACTACCACATCATCTATATGATATTACCCAATCCATATAGTACCACCCAAGTCAAACATTATACTGTTAATCCCCCAATCTTTTTCCCTCTCCATAATTACATATATTTCACTAGATATTATGAAGTATAGTGGTGAACCGGTCTAAACCCAATGTAAACATTAATAGGGAAAATGTGGGGAGAAATATTGGGACTCATGGATAGAATGATGGATCCTGTAATAGTTATCATTTTCTGGAAGCCCATCCTCAATCCCAGATTTAACTAAGGACTGAAAACACTACTCCATGAGCATTAGTAGGGGAGTGGTGTAGGTGGTGGTTTGGTTACCTGATACCATTCCAATTTCTTCTGCCCTCTAATTATCATACATGATAATAAAAAATACATTTTTACGACTGGAAAATAAATTTATCATAATTATTATAACACCAAATTTGAGATTAAAACTGAAAAAATTAATATATAGAAAATACATTCAATAAAATCCATTGTTTTAGGGGGTTTGTTTTCATAACAATATTACTTTAATTATGCTACTAAAATGATGTATCATAGATTTATCTATTAGATCATTGTATAATATATATATTCCCCCAATTAATTTGATTGAATAAAAATGTAATGACATGCAAGTTTTATAAACTAATGCCCAAAACCATGGGAAAAAATCTATTCTCCAATATAGAAACCCCTACCTCGAGAAAAGATGTAGACATGAATTTTCTATCTAGGGTACCATCTATGTTGTATTGAAAATTTTCAAATGTTAATGAACTATATATATAATCAAAAAATATATATTATAAACACAATAACTTAGTTATCAATGAACCATAATGACTATCGATCATATAGCTATATTATTTATATATATATATATATATATATAATATTCAGAGATATAAAGAAACATTAACAAAATAAATCCTAAAGATAGATAAGATTTAAATTTATTCATAAAAGAACTAAAATTATTGAAATGAGAATAATTTCATAACTCACTAAGAATACATAATTTATAAATTAATAGATCTATTCTAGAATAAATTTTAATTTATTTACTATTTTAAATGTAATAAATATTTTCACTTTGGATAAAAATAAAAAATTCTCACGAAATTTATTGACATTGGATACAATTATAATTTTTTATAAACTATTAACCATTATAAAATTTCATCATTGAAAATATTAATCCAAAATATTTGGGAATTGATAAAAATTAAAAATAAATGAAATAGGCTTCCTTATAACTAAGATCTATGATAGAATTTTACAAGAGCTTATTTTATGAATACAAGTATTTAAAAACCTATTAAAATTAAGGGTATTAATTTATCATTAAAATATATTTTCCATAGATTCTATTATTAACAAAACCATTCCATTACTATAATAACAATAATAGAAAAAAAATACCCTATAAAATCATGTATATGTTATCCAAAATCTCTACCAAATACTATAATTTGTTTTATATTCCTCTAAATAGAAATAAATAATTTTAAAGCACGATAAGAACATGGATGTTCATTGATATCAATGACACTTGTAAAAAATTAATTAATTTTTAAAATTAACATGGAATAATAAACCAATACATTTACCCACCAAAGTTCTTAAGAAACATGAAATTTTCATAAAATAAATTAGGAAAAATATTTCATCTGTTAACATTAATAACCTATGATATAAGGAAACGTTAAGGAATTTATGGTAACTCACAATGAAAAATTTTAAGCCATTCATTTCAATAGAATTATAGTTATACTAGTTTTTCATCATATATATCCTCTCTGGAATCATTTGAAAAAACTCAACATTTGTCTATAATAGGTTAGACTAAAGGATGGAAACTACTCTAACATAGACCTAGAATAATAAATAATAACATGGATTCTCATGAAACACCTGATATTGTAACATAAAATTAGTTTAATGATATTATTTGTTATATTATATCACTAGGATAAGTCTATTTGACAACCATAAGATACGGTGTTTCTTGATATACTAACAAACATATTCTCACTAATTTGAATCATCATACTGGTCATATAATACTTCTACTCATAAGATATAGTTCTCTATATAGTTAGATGAAAAACACCTAGTTCTAAATCCAATATAAATTAGTCATTACATTAATTTCATGGTTTCATAAAACAATATATGGTTCATTAGTTACCTACAAAGGATTCATAATTCCAAATGGGGGATGAAATTTTATAATTTTATAACAATAAATTCATGTTTCACAAAATAAAAAATATTGAAAAGTGGTTAGTTTGGTGTCAACCCCATATGGACTAGTGATCCCTATATTAATAATTTGATCAAATAAACTATAGTAATGGTTAATTTTTTACTAATACTAATTTGAAAAGCTTTTATAAAAATGTGTACTAAAAAATAAAAGGATAATTTAGTACCTAGCATCCCATATCTTAATGAATTGTTTATTACTATTGGAATACAATATAAAAAAATCAATTGATAAAACTAGATTTTACTTTTAAAATTAAGTTTATTAGTGAAAGAAGGTACTCAAATTAACAAAAAAATATAACCTAACATAAAATATTATTTAATTATATATTACAAAAAATCCTTTTTTGAAAAACAAAATACTCAAAAAATATATTTTTTATATTGAAAATGTATATCCCTATTAATAAATTTTGGCAATAAATATTGAGAAAATAATATTATAATGAACATAAGAATGTGTACACCCAAAAAATATAATGACCCAAACCCAATAATCACCATTTATAATTAACTATATGTATAAAATTGTTTAATATGTTATATTTCAAACAAAATACACGAAAGGATTTCTTATCAATACTGATATTAGAGATAAAGGATTAATCCAAATCATATCTATTTTTAGATATATTATCTAATTATTATTCTTTATCAAATTTTTTTATAAAAAACTTACACTTATGGTATTCAAATCCAAATTTTCTGTTTAGAAACAAAAAACACCCCTCATCTAATGAAGTGGATCATCTCTCTATGACTATATATATATATATAAATGTAATTATCAAGTTATTCAATTTATGATAATCAAAATGTAAAAAAATGCATTATTATAAATTAAAATAGCTTCCCACTTAGTGAAACACTTTTCACAGAAAGGATCATTATAGATTACAAAAAACAATATAAATAAAATAATGTATTTTAGTGGTTTCCATTAGATAATGTATAATAAATTATTAATAAACTCCTAATAAATAATGATGTTAAAGTACACCAATCACTATGTTGGAAATAAATAATGCATTATTAATCTTATAAGAATACTGTAATACATACATTGTAATCTCTATTATCATTATATTTGTAATGAATAGCACAAAGATACCCAACTACAACACAATCCTTAATGATTCAAGGAAATAAATAGTTTCATGGTGTTACATCATATAAAAAAATTAAAATTGGTATTCATTGATACTCTTATGGACTCATTTTTAGAAAAATAAATTTAAAAATCTAAAAATAATAACTTCTTACCTTTAAAATAATCATATTGATAAATAAAATCTTCATGAAAATAAAATACTACACAAAATGATTCCACCCAATATTCTAAATGATTTAGGCATTTTAGGAGTATCGTAGAGAGGAATAATTATTTTTATAAAACTCTATTTCATTAAATGGATCTATAGAATTTTCTAAACAATTCCAAAATTACATAACCAGATTAATGTGTACAATTTACAATTAAATGTTATTTTTAAAATATATATTTATCAATTAATTTTTGCTTTTATTTTCTCTCAATTTTTTCGATTTTAATCTCATTTCTAATTTACATGACATTATATTTTCTTTAATAACATAAAATCAAATTTATCTTATGATATCAAATAATTATCTATGAACCTGTAGGTAGTGTTTTGTTTTTTTGGGTTCCAACATAAAGAAACTAGATCATTTTGAAATCTGGTGTCACTCACACTTTAATATCTTGTCTATTTCTCACTAGATCCCATGAGGTTCATGAAAGAGATCTAATTATATATCAATAACGAATGATAATGGTAGGGGATTAACCAAATTTACATGGGTAAATTATATAATATCTTAGGTATTTAGTTTTAGGAAATTTCACAAAGGCAACTAATTTTGAATCTTAAAGGAATTACACTATGTCATTAAGATTTTATTCAATATATCGAAAAATAATGACTTTTGTTGAAACAATAATAAAATATATACTATTATAATTATTTTTATTTAATAAGAGAATTATTAAATTAAAAAAATATAACTAATTAATTTAATTCATCACAATTAAACACTAAAATTTTTAAATAATTATAATAATATCTACTATTATCTTGATAAAAATACTCAAAAATAAATATTCTATTATGAACATAGGTGAAACGTGTGAATATATGAGGTTAAAAAAAATTAAACTCTCTTATTTTTATCAATGATAAATTTGATTAATCTTCTGTTGATATAAATTTAGTTGACATTTACCCTCTTATATTGATTGATTCTATTACAATGCTCAATTTCAACTGAATCTGGTGAGCATATAGTTTTAAATTTCTAGTGGAAACTAGTTCACATTGATAATTGGAATTGTTTACAAGCACTTGAAAGGAGATGTGTCTATAGAAAAATTATAGAACCCACTAATAAAGAGAAAATTAATAATAAAATTTACATTCCTATGAGTGATTACTGTTAATATTATCCATTTGTATATTGATATCTGATCATAAAATATTTATACACATGTCACCATCCATTAATTATTTCTCTATATTTATTTAAATTACTAAGATATGTATTATTTTAAACCCAGTGGACATAAATTTTTAACAGGCATTTCCATGTTAATCCATGATATATAGATATCTTATTTCACAAAATGAATTTTAAAAATATTTTCTTTATAATTAAATTTGAGTTATATCGCTCACAACACGCATAGTAAAAGTTTGTTCACCATGAGTTTAAATTTATCCCTTTTTATCGTTCATTAATTGTTGAATTCATGATATTTGTTAATAATGATCTAAATGAAAAGGAACAAAACAAAAACTCATATACGGTAATTTATAATGATAGAAACATTAAAATAAATATATATTTGTAGTTATTTTATTATGACTTAATCTTCTTGGTGATAAAGAAGCGAACATATTATTGTATGAATTCAGAATTATTGTGATTCCTCTTCACCAGACAGTTGTATATCGACTGTATAAAATCACAATTATGTATTTAAAAGATAAATTTTAGTTTTTTATAATATAATACTTGATTTATTAGCATCTCAATATTTTGGGGGACTATTATATCCTATAATGGAAAATAATTATTATAATGATATTATCTTATAATCAAATTTATAAAAATTATAAATATGTGATACATCTAGAAACATAATTTTATCTACTAAAAATACATGGGTTACAATAAAAATCTCATTAAATATTGTCAGTATATAGGAAGAAACAATAACACATCCAACTCATAACATATACATACCTCAAATAAACTCATGTTTTCTTTAAATTACATCATTAAATTTTATATATATATTTAATACACTCAATATAATTATTCATAGTGATAAAAAATTTCTATAAATAATGTAATGTGGTTATATTATGTCTAGTAACTCCAACACTAGGGTGGAGTACACACAAATAATACCTCAAACAAACTCTGGGTAAAAAATATCAATTTCGATTACAAATTTTATTTGATTGGGGAATGATAATTATATATAGAATACCAAATATTCTTTCATTACCTTTTAGTGTTTTTATTCTTATAATATTTGAGGATGAAATTCATAAATATTATTCTCATTACCAACATCACTAGGAATCAGTTATCCATAGGGATGTTAATATAGTTGTTGCTACTATGAATGACTCTGAATTTGATAGGTATAACCATTACTCATATTAATATATCCATAAATCCACCATATTTCTATATTTTGATGTTTTTGGACTAATTTCAATAGATAAAAACTCCAAATAAGTAACAAAATAATATTTTATTATGCTCAAAGGGTCGAAAACTCCCAACTGTTAATAACAATGATTATGTATCCATATGATGTCTATTTCAATTATAATATATATATGAATCATGAATATAATTTTTTTAACAATAAATATATTTATAGTATCCCAAATTGTCATCTACCTCATATTTAGATAATAAATATTTGACAGAATTATAATCCACAAATCCATATCTCCCAATCCATATTAAGTAGGTAGATATTCAAAATTAAATTGTGTCATATTAGATATATTATACCAATGTCTCCTAATAAATATAAGAACATAACTCCAAACCATCAGTGATATATATGGAATACCATACTAAATTTTAAAAATATGGAATAAAATATCATACACTAGAATCACACTATAAAATATTGAGGAGCACTTATCTATTCTCCACATGAAGGGTAACCAAAATAAACTACCTCACAAAATTTATCATCAAATTCATTAAATGATATATTTAAATTTAAAATTTATTACAATATATCCTAAATAAAAAAATATCTATATACAACAACCTAATTGTTTATGCATCAAAAAGTATCACAATAGTATGAACCAATTAATGAGTAATTTAAACCACCTAAAGACACAAACTTATAAAATAACAAAAAACCATAATTTTTTTTTATAATTCAACACTAATGGAATTAAATGTCTACATGCAAGTCTTATATCCTATTAGAATCACATCCTTAACTCAGTGTCATGTAATACTCATTCCTAGTGTATATATATTGCCTCCTCAAGTAAAACACCATTTTAACATTATTGTGTAATTATTATTCTTAATGATGTATTTTATCACTCATTAATCATATAAATATATATATTAAAATATATATCTAATGTATTACCCCTTTTGAATAATTTATCTAAAATAAAAATATATATTTATAATGACCTGATTGAAATTATAATTCTTATAGGATATAACAAGTACTAATAAAATAGAAAATTAGACCTATTATGTTTTATGTCCCAAAATTATTCTATAATAAATAAACACTTTATCAGAATATCACTTTCACATTGAAAAAAAACATTTTATTATCCTTTCATAACAGAAAAGATAGAAAAAATATTATTTATAATGGTTAAAACTAGTACTTATAAATGCATAACAGTATAGGAAGACACCTTCATATTGAAATATGTATGATTATACAATAAAAATATGATAAATATATAATAAATATTACTATTATTAAGAAAATGATAGGTAAAAGAATATAAAGTTGTGAAAGATAGAATATGAGTAGAATAATTTTAAATTTAAGAATGAAGTCAATTCATTGGAATAAAAATATTATCATTTAGAATTAGAGCGTGCTATTTTTAAATATGGTCATTATAATTATATTTTAATGTTTATAAACACACATCTAATAAAATATGTAACACCATAATTAAAAATTTTAATAAATAATTTTTATTAATTAATTAATAATAATGAAACATAAAAATATTCCATAAAATAAAATAAAATATAAAAAAAAATTCGTACAATTTTTAAAATAGTTACATAATTTTAAAAAACACTACCATTTTATATAATTAATTAAATTTCATATATACGAAAATTTAATTTCAAGAAAATGGACTTTTATTTGGAATCAGTTTTTCAGAAAATAGATGATAGCGAATCTTTGAAATTTTTAAAATTGTGTCAAATTGTTTGATGAATAGTAAAAAAAATTGTATGTGTATATATTAAAAAATTTCTTTTAATTATTATGTAAGTTTTTTATAGAAAATAATATTAAATCATTCCTAACAAAAAATATGTCTATTCATTAAAATAATGTGTTTTAAAACATTTAAACTAATTTTACAAACATATAATGATGTTTACAAATCCGAGAGTATAATTCATGATTTTTGAAATAATTTATTATCAATAAATATATTTTTAAGTATAAATTATTATAATTTATTGTTATTTTCTTCAAAAAAATTAATAATTGATAAATTTTGTAGTACATATGATAAATATTTCATCGATTAGGTAATACGGCTGACACATCAATTCATAACCCACAACTGCTAACTCAAGGTCATGAGGAGGGTAGTTTCTCTCATGAGGCTGCAATTGTAGAGAACTAGGATTTTCTTCTATATCATTCTACAAACATATAGTGACTAATATAATACTATAATCATCTTAATACCCATCCAACCAAACACAGGGTTCCAAATAAATAAGAAACTGAGCATATATAAATCTTCACCTTTTCTGAAGAAAATAATTTCATAATTACAGTTTTTTATAAATTTTTTTTCATTCTTGTTTGGCATGGTTAGGGTGCAACAAAATTGAAAAAGTTATGAATGAACCTCATAAATTACCAAACATGTCGAAGAAATCTCTAAATCTTAAACACATTCTTAGGTAATTCCCAAGAAAATAGTTTCCATACATTTTCAATGTTAACTAAAATATACTCTTTATAAATCTAATGATTGAGTAAACATTTCCCGTAAATCCTAAAGTGACGCGTACAAAACTAGGAAAATTTTTATGTTAATCTATGTGTACCCAATAAAATCTCATGGTGTCTAACACATGATTCTAGGGTCTTTGAATATATTAGTTTTTTATCAATGTAAAAAATTATTAAGGTGTTCGTGTATAGGTGTAAGATCCTAATCATGAAATCCATGTACGCCATTGGAGACATTATAAACATAAAATTCTTAATAAGATACCCATAATGCATATTTATTCTCTTTAATATTATCTTTATTTATCATCCTACTAGAACCGATGATGATGGTATCAAAAATTTTTGTTCAGTCCTAGAGACAAATATAGATCCCCATAATTATTAGAGAATTAATAAATACTTCTTACTGAGTACCACTTCTTTGGAATAATTTTATTTATCTTATTATAATCCAAACATAGTCGATGACTTCTAGCTGGCATCTTATGAAAATACACTGAAGTTCCATAAGGATAGGAGCTCATTCTAATAAATCACTTCACTTATGGATCCTTAAGTTCTAAATCATGCTCCTTCAACAATCTATATTAGAAAAAAAGCTATACCAATGGTTTCAACTAGATTGTATAAACCTTCAAACCACTGGTAAAGCCTATGCTAATATTTTGAGGAGATGTTGATTGTTAATCATCAGGATAGACCTATACCAATGGTTTTCAGAAAACAATTGGTATATATGATCAATAAAAACATTTCTCAAACCATTTTTATACATAATAAATATTAAATCCATATATGAATATTTTTGGAAAACCATCGGTTTAGGTAAGATAATTTTTTTCATGTTTTGTTCCCAAAACCTCCCACTTATATTTCGAAGACATAACCACTCATCTAAAATGAATTTTAGGTGCGTAATTATAATATTTATATTTAAATTTATATTTAGTATTATTTAATGGTGTTAGAATTTTAATTTTTTTGAAAACATGATGTTATCAAACACCATTGGTTTAATCATATATCAATGGTTTTGGATAACTATTGGAATATTTTCTTAATGTTTTTGGAAATATAACAATTATTTTATAGAATCATTAGTATAGTGTACCTATTAAATAAATATATGAATGGTTTTATATAACCATTGGTATTGAAGAATCATTAACAAATGGTTTTATGAACATATGTTATAGGTTTATTGGTTTGGTTCAAATTTCTAGTTGTGTGAGTAAGTTTCATTCATTATGGTGTACTAGATATACATTATGATCCATGGACGAGTTATATTTCAAATCTATTGGGAACCGAGTGATGTGTTCTCAGTAGAAATCTTGATACTGGTATACCAATGATGAAAAATTAAATGAGTCAACCTCTAATCAAAATCAAGGATCATGGAATCCACTTTTCTATAATTTCTCAAAATTATTTAGGGCAATGTCTTACTTTGGTTTCTTCGACATCCAACTCACAATTCAATACAATATTATCTCACATATGGATAATAATCTCTGATAATAATCTATGTGTTCATGATATATAGTCAACTAGTTCATTACATGGAATACATCAATGCCATAGATCCCTATATTTGTAAAATCCCATAGATAATAATAATCAGTTACAAATATGAGATATTATGGTAAATTATATAGATAATAAAAAATTTTCATAAATTGTATCAAAAAAATAAATTTTAATAGAATTTTACTATAATATATTACATATAATTCACATGAAAAGACATAAACAAATAGGAAATGAATGCCTCATACAACGAAATTGAAAAAAATGAATGTAATCAAGACCATATATAAAACCATTAAATTCCCATCTCTACCATTGAATATAAAATTATTATCCATATAAACATTTGTTGTGTAAAATCCCTGACCATACCCTTGAGACTCATGAGTCACCAGATTCACAAACCCCTATGGAGGATACACATATTGTTGAAAATTGTAGCAAAAATCATATCCCGACCTCACCAAGTTAATCCAGGATGCCTTTTTAGAAAACCATTTAAATTTTCTTATTATTCCATAGTGGTGAAAATTATTGGGATATGTCAGATTATATTTGGGATAGCTTCCCTTCACTCCAAATTTTTAGCACCTTTAAGAACCATATTTGATAGAGGTACAAGAATAATCTTTACTTTTCTACGACTATCATCATCTTTCTTGGAAAATTTTCTCTAATATCCTATTCCTATTACCCAAATCAGATGTTGGGGATACACTGGTTGGTCCATGGAGTGATAAAAAAATACATGAAAATTTATCTCACTAAAATCCATTTTCAATAGTCAAATAATTATGAAGATTCCTAGTATAAGTCATAAAACAAAAATTCCTGAAATGATAAATCATCTTTAGTTAAAGACCAATCTCAAAAATCGCAATTTTTTGTTCCTCATTCAACACTACAAGTGGATAAAAATAGAGAAACATGGGGAATGTGGAATAGTAAGAGGATACCAAACTCATCCCTAGATATAGCTCTATAAAATATTGACATTGATCCATCTTTATTTTATTAAGGAAGAATTCCTTAAAGAATTTGTCCTTTATGATTGACCACATCTCTCCCTTATATCTTCCCTCCTGATTCATAACACCCCAACACCACGTAATCTATTTCTAGAGTATAAAATAATGATGTTTCACCATCAGACCAACCAAAGTGTCCACTATGTTGAATATCCTCTCATATATATCTATCCAAAATTCAATGTCCAAGGGGCCACTACTATTTTGGAATATTGTGGGATACTGGAGTATAAAGTCATGATCATAGTTGACAATTGAATGTTGATCTCCCTCACCTCATGTAGGACATATCCAGAAGTGTTTGGGTTGGATCAATTATTTTCCTTGAACTTCATAGTAAACAATGAGACAATTCTCAATTATACCCTCATATAATGTTGGTGGTGAAATATGGGAATTACCCCTTTACCGGAAAAATCTAATTATCTTTACATACCTTTACTATAAGATATTTTTGAGGATATTTTTTATTATATCAAAAAATAATATTCGAAAACCTCTAACATAAAATTTAAGTATTCCATTTAAACATCCATTAGAACACTCAAGGAATATAAGACAATAGAGTCATTATAAGAGTCTACAACTAAAATAGTGTACAAAAAACTTAATACTTACTAAGGGTAAAGTTAAGTCTCTTATACATGCATGTTAGTAAGAACCACACAAAAATATTCATATAGTACTTGGTTCATATAACTAATCTAAAAAATTAGGTTTTCATTAAGACAGAAATCATATATTATGAGATAAATTTAACTAAAAATAAACTGATCTAATTCATATTAATTGGATGTTATTTTTAAACTGATGTGACTAATCATGAGTCGTTATCTCACATAAAATCTCAGAAATCCAATCAACATCTGGTGTATCACCCAGTGTGATGTAAATAGATACCAACATTGAACAGAAAAAAATCAATCCCACATTCCTAGAAACTCGTAAGTCCATTATATATTGTTCACCAATAAATAGAATAGTTTTCATGGATGAATCTAAACAATCCTATCTCCAATCTACCACATCTAAAATAGAGAAAAAATAAAGGAAATAGACACCTTTGATACTATTTGAGACACCTCAACCCATGTCATTGGGAAAATACCACAGAGCTACATAACCATATTTGTGCCTCCCCATACTAAAGAGTCAAATGACTAGTGGTGGGGGATTGAGGGGAATCCCGGGAATACTATTCCCTTGGTAAATGAATAACATCAATGGATAAAATAGAAGAAAAATAAAAATAACAATAATTAAGGGAATCTAAATTCGATAAGATAATGGTATAAAGGATAAGAGTATTAATCCCATGTTATAATAATTTGGAAGATAAATCATGTAATAAAATGATTAAAAAAAGTATTCCGACAAATAGTATATGAAATTTAAAAAATGATGGAATAAAATTAAGTAACATTTGGAAAAACATCTAAGAACAAGTTTCTATCCTAACATCTCCTTGCACAATATTGATGCTCCAACTCAACTTCCCATCATAGGTCCCTTACCCTTAACTGGATCCTTGATCAAAAAATCTATATGAGCATCAAGTTACCAATTTAGTGTTCTAGTGTAAACCCATTAGGACACAACCAATGGTTCTTAACATATTTTCACAATATTCACATGTGTATTCCATAAAAACAATTAATACAATGTAAAAATAAAGTAATCACACATGTGCATACATATATTGTGTCATGGAATATTGGATTTACCACATTTATCTATATGATAGAGGGACATTCATATATTATCCATATGTACTAATCCTACCAATCATATATCCAATTCCCCCTTGAGGGGATAATTAAACTCACCCTAAATGGAAGTATTATTGTCGAACCATTTTTAGAATTGGGGGAAGATAAACACCACATATTGAACCAAAAACGTGATACATTGGAAATCCCAATACCTCTCATTGACTTAGTCTAAAATACATGGGGAAAGACTTCATGTCACATGTCAAACCAACCTCAATTTTTTTCGCAAAATCTGTCACATATTCTGCACTTAAATTCTATGGGAGAAACTAAAATGTATGGATCCACATGGTCACTCAATTATCGGCATGTAGAAACTACAGTTGTTTCCCATAATACTACAATAAGAAATTTTATAGCCATGTCATTTCAAGAAATATCCATATTGTTAGTGTTCATCCAAATTTTAGTCATATGAATCAAAGATATAATGGTTCTACACATGTGCATCACATGTGAATCATATCATTCAATGTATTTAATGGGTTACAAAAAAACACACCATATGAGAATCCTATCAATAATGGGTGTATTTTGGGTAAATATGCACATAACACAACCTTACAAAACACCATTATAAATAATCACTCTATGGTAAGGGATCACTACCCAATGATGAAAAATGATCTGATGTCATGATTCACTGCTCGAGTTAAGTTGCACACAAATGATCCCTAATAATTTTTGTGGTAAAAAATTATCTACGTCTAAATGATAAATACATGAAAATTCAAAAAATCCAGTTTCTGTATTTTTCAATGATAAAAAATTCTCTTTATATATCATACTACAACTATTTAACCAAATCAGGGAATTAGGTATCTAATTTATTTCTCAAGATAATGAATATAATTAGGCTAGAAATGATAGAATATACAAATTTGAGAACCTATGATTTAAATGATATTTTTGGATTGAAAATGGGATATTGAGACACCATAACTTAACTATGAATCACATAGTGTTCGTATAAAAAGGTATATAGGGATCAGAAAAGTTGTATGGGATCTATAATTTAAAAAAATTATTGAATATAAAAAATTATGGATGTAAAAGTGAATGTTACACTATGAGATCATCGAGAACAAGAACATTTAAACCATAATATATTAGAACACACCATGAACCCCTTAAGTTAAAAATCAAATTTTTTTAAGTCATCTCAATTTTATAAGTCCAGAAACCCATTCAAACTGTGAATGGAATTTCTTTCCATAGAACACCCCATCAAAAATTTCCTTCGAATTGTCCTAGAAAATATTAAATCAAAAAAAATCCATTCATTCCATGAAATATTCCAATAGATATAAAATCATTGAAATATTCAATAAATTTATAAACATATGTTCTTAACAAACTCTAATAAACCACATTCATTTAGTTAAAATTTTATAATACTAATCAATAATTTAAAAATTTCTACTATTCGATTGGGCATGTCACATTTCAAATGAATAAAAATGATAGTTATAAAATTATTAATTTTATATAAAAAATATTTTTAAAATTATACTGGTGATATTAACAATAAGAATTCATAATAATCTTAACCATCATAAATGATCACTTCGAGGAACCTCTCATAATTTGTGTATATTTTGGGAAAAGATATGGAACCATATAATGTATGTGTTAATATGATAATTAAATATATATAAATATGTAATTATAGGGATTATAATTCTATATTACAACACATATGACTATAATCAAAATACCAATAATGTTTCCGATAAATTTATTAAACATCCTCAAGTTACTGACATAAAAGAAAACAATTTGGTAAATAACTAACAAATGATTACAATAAAAATTATAAAATCATATATATTTAGATATAAGTGAAAATATTTATGATTATGTTTTTAATAAACTTAATTTTACTATAAAAAACATTAGTCACACACACATAATTAATTATGACCTATGTTATGAGTTTTTATCTCAATTTTTTATTGAGATCTGGCTCATGTTTAACAATTATTTCTTTTATGGTGTTTATGTAGTGGATATGGATTCCATGTTTTTATATATTTTAGCGAATAAAATTTTTTATAAAATCCATATGTTGTTCTAACTTAATCTAGTTTCATTTGGAATGATTTTGATGTTGTGAGAATTTTTATTAACTCAAGCACCCATTCTCTGTGTTATAGGATTTAATCATGAAACTCACAAAAATAACCTTAGGACCCTTAAAACTAGAATTAAATATTTTATATTCAATTTATCTCTTAGTAAATTGAAACTTCAAATTAAAATCATCATCCCGAATGAATTTCTTCCCCATAAAAGTGGGACATTATGAATAATATTTATCATTTTATTAAACACCAATTTTCCTTCCATGTCTATATTTTTTATTCCTTAAAATGATCTCAATTATAATTAGAAACATGATTATGTGTTACATCAAAAATCATTCATTTTCACCCTCCCTACATATCTAAAATTTCTTTTTATAGTCTTATATGATTTTATATTTCATCCAAAATGTCATGACCTACCCCAATGAGTCCCATGTCGCTACTTACAAACCTTGCCTTTAATATGCCATGGGTTGTCGACTAGCTCCATGTAGGCATATCACTAACATGGGAGGCCTTAGCCTATAATACAAGTACACACACACAAAAAGAATCCCATATAATGGAAAAATGTAAAACAACTAATAATATATGAATCAATACATCTAAAATCCCTCAAACATATTACAAATAAAGTAATGGAAATTAAAAAAAATTAAATACAAGACCACTAAAATGATTCTGAAAAACAATCCCAACTAAAAAGTAAATATTGGGTCTTCTCTTAAGAAAATTACATTAACACACCACTGTCTTTTGATTTCAATAAGTACCTTAAGGTTTTTGTCCATCGAGGACTCCATCGAAGGGTTAATCGACTACACAAGAAACAAAACATGAAGGAAACGACTGTGTAGGGGTGAGTATATCAAAACACACTAGGACATCCTGAATCCATAAAGCATATAACAACAAGAAAGGCAGTCAACTCTGTACATGTATAGGTGTACAACACATATTGGAATAATATCTAGAGATTCTCAACAATGACACACAGTCTCAATGTAATGTCATAATCCTAATACTAGCCTCAGATTCCTACTCTATGGTTACATATAGAACTCATTTGGGATATCACAGTCGACATGTATGATATCAATGAGATGCAAATTTACGAGGTTGTACTCGTTAGGTCTCATCATAAGAAATATAGTGTAGGATTCTGATGATATATGATCCACAAATTAGGGTCACACCTAAGTCCATGGGGTATACATACAACTCAATATAATATTACACAATAAGTAGGGGATTATTTCTTGCATAATTTTGTTCATGATGATACCAATAACTCCACCTAGGGAAAGAAGAATATCTAAAATCTCACTTCGGGCCTCATGTAAGGATTCCAATAACTCTATCCAAGAAGTCCTTCTAAAGGGATCAAGATCCTATGTGTAGAAATAAATTCCATAATAACCCTTAAGTAATGGATACAGGGAATGCACCAAAATGTACCTTGTCTAGTATACATAGGAAATTGGATCTAATACAACACTAATAGAGTGAAAGGTGTGTACTTGTAGTACATAGTTTTTCCCTTCAGCACTAGTTACTACCATTGTAATACCATCTGTATGTAATAGTAAACTTATATCCCATTTCTATGTACTTCTACCCATGTCCACACGGATAGCTCGACCATGTACTCCTAGCTAGGCAATTTCCATGTGGGAGTACATGACATGTCCAAGCCCATGTACTCCTGGCCATGTATGTGCACTCTATGTTGCACACATCAAGCCACAAGGGTAATAATCACACTCCATGTGATAGTGGTCATAGGTCATGTGATCTCTAAATTCACACGAAAACCCTAACGTTGCACAAGGGGTCCCTCAAGTCATGTAATCTAGGATTCCATGCCATGTGTTGTGGGTTTTTGAAAAAACCTAGATCTGGTTTTATGCATATTATTCCACTGATCCTCTCATCACTCCGTCCACATATCTCACCAAGAAACATTGATCTATTAAATATGATCTTTTTATCATCGAACACCAGGATTTGTCCCTTGAATTAATTAAAAAACTCCCTCACACGTCCGACCTTCTTCATGCATCTATGAAAATGAATCGGGTGTTGCAAATCTATCTGATACACTCCATCTTCAATCATTATACAAAAACTATGTCACAACGAGTCTGAATCAAAGATATCAAATAGTTGTGCCCAGAAAAGAGTGAATATAACTTCATTTCATATTATTTTTGGAAATTTGTGCTAAGATATTTTCCCAAGATGAATGATGAATCGAGGAAGAAAATAAAAAAACCAAACAGAAGGAAATAACCTTATAAAATGTTTATTTTTTCTAATCCATTTTAATTATAATGAATAATGAGAAGATAAATAATTAATCATAAAGAAATATCGTTAAATTTTTGATAAATCTATCCCACACTAACAAAATAATGATATACGAATCAATTCATTAGATTATTGAATCATGTTCTTCATTAGAATATTGAAATAGGGATAAATACATGAATACAACATCATAATTTTATTTGGATAGATCAATGATGAATAATGAAGGTGTTTTCTTGGTCATTTGTGAGACTATATAATTGGATTGCACAATGATTATGGATCGTCGATCTTGTTTTCATCTTCTAATGGAGTTCCTCAAATGATCTACAATGGATATCGATGATTCAAAAGGTTATGTTTGTAAAACAAAAAATTTTCCTTCATAATTTATTTAATGAATGGGATTAAGATGATACTTCATTATAGAATAAATAAATTTATTTTATCAATTTATTTTTTGTCCATTCCCTTGATGAATTTTCCACAATCAATGAACACTGATAAAAGTTTTTTTTCACTGTGGATAAAACCAAGACTCTAAACTCAATGGTTACCCTATTCTTATAATTCAAGACTCCATTTATAATTTATTTCACTTTTTATGAAATGAGAACACATGTTCTATTTAATATATTTAATATAATTCCACCATTTTTTCTGACACATCAATCCATTGAATCAAACATTGTCTTAACTCTTGATCTAAAAAATAATCAATAAAATATCCTAAAATAATACAAGGATAATATGTGTGACTATATTCTCCCCAACATGGGACTTTATGTCTATAAAAAAATTGGATTAACAAAATATGTGAGTACTCAGCACGCATCTGAGTCTCCTACTCCCTAGAGATCTCCTAAATATTTCCATTCTACCACCAAGAACTTACCAAAAAATATATATTTATCATGATGGATCCTATCATATTGATCCTCGATCTCCACAGAATAATCATCACATGTAGCCCCATCCTCAATGTCAAGCACTTCCCTACTGATAACGTGAAACATATCATTCATGTAATACCTCAGACACAGCAGATGGAATACATCATGCACACTATCTAACTATGGTGGTTGGTCAATGATTTATTCAACCTCTCCAACTATAATCAGTATCATGAAATGGACAATGATTCTCTGGGATAACTTACTAACCTATCCAAACAACTATAATCCAAATCAAAGAGATACCCATAGGAACACGATGTATCCACCATCAAACTACAATGACCTCCATCATCTAACTACATAATAACGATACTGTATTTTTATAGTCCCCATTCACTGTTGGATGATCAATACCTTTTCAATATTGTATCACACTAACTCCGGGTCCATGAATGCTTATAAACCTGGGTTGTTCCAATAATGTGGTGACCAACAGGGTCGTCTATACAAGGCCTCGAATGGTTCAATAACGTTGGTCAAATGATAAGTTTTTTTGTATGAGAAATCCAAAAATGGTAGGTGATTCGAAGAACTATGCCCAAAGTCCAATATGAAATCCCACAACATTTCCTCCAGAACATGAATTTTCCTTTAAGTATGATCATCAATATCCTGGTGAAAACCAGTTCACAGATTTATCTATGTCCCAAAATCCACATATATTCCCTTTCATAACAATGATTTGATGTCATAATCATGGTAAAAAATTATCAATGAGTAAAATCCATAGTGTCAGACAATCTTTTACATGAAGAGGTGTCACAAACTCTATGATGAACCCTTCTATCATACTGCTAAGAAGTTGGCCAACAAGGTTAGACGACCTATGATAAAGCAGATAAAATAATTTCCCATGGAAATATTTTCCAACACCATCATGATGACCATGGATACTGCATTCCACTCCCACCAGGGAACCTCAATTGTTTGAGCTAATCCTTCTGGAACATAGTTCTCATCCTTCACTTACTTATATGCACGGCATAGAGAGATGAACTCAAAAATTTTGTTCTTCATCATTGGACACAAAAATTGATTTTTGAGGTCAGGTATCATAATTAACCAACTTGTATATACAGCCAATAGAGATTTATGAAACTCTCTCCAAAATTCCCCTTACATCATTACTGGTACCGTAGAGTGCCAATTGAAATAAATTAAATGATCTCCACCCTTATAAAATTAAATAGGAGAATTTATAGTGGATAATTGAATATTCATGGTCTCAGACTCAGCATTTCCAAGTTGTAGATTCTTATCACACTCTAAATTCAGTGGGGAAACAACCATCGACTAGAGGAATGCTTCTCCATCTCTATCTACACAAGAGAACCGCAATGACACACAATGCTCTGATGCATCATTCAGCTACTATGATCAAGATATCTTGTTGAGATCATCTTCTACATAATTCCCATTCCCAAGATAGTAGATAATCTATAAATAATAATCATGGAGGAAATATATCCATCACATAAGACTCAAGTTGATATCCTTCTATGATAAGATATAATTTTAACTCTTCTATTCAGAATAAATTATAATGCAGTTGGCCATCAGGTAGGGTCACAAAATCTTTAGTGCAAAGAATACATCTGATAAATCTATATCACATGTCATGTGGTTCCGATCAAATGGTATAAAATAATGTAAACCATAAGAAAAAACTGCTACCCTCTTTATCAAAACAAACCCATTCATTATTTCTGATTCATCGTATAACACTATGTAATCGACACCCTCTTATAGAAATCATAATATGGGATCAATCCTCAATGTCTACCTAAATGCCTGAAAATCTCAATATAACATCTACTTACAAAGTAAGGGATTACCCTTTTGGGTAAACGATACTATGGGACATGATATCCTACAAAAATCATGATTGAATGATAGAAAATATCCAATCAATATACGAAGATCCTCCCATATGTCATACACTTGGGTGGATTCGATGATAACACTACCTCGACCTTCACTGTGTCCACATTAACATAATCTATGTAGATAACATGTCCTTGAATGTGGCCGTACAGAATCCAGAACTGGATCATTGAGAGATTCAAAAAACTTTGGTGCTTTTAGAGTACATCCAGAACTATCTTCAAATGCCTCGTGTGCTCCTCCTTAGACACCAAGTACAAACATATACCATTAATAAAGAACACTATGAAAAAGTCTATGAAATGTAGAAATATCTGGTTTAGGATCCTTATGAAAAATTATGGGTTGTTTATCGCGACAGAGAAAAACACAAATTACACATAGTTCCACTAAAACATTTGTATACCGTCCTCGGTATATCATCCCCCTGTATTATCAAATTGTGATAGCCTAATCTGATTCTAAACATTGAGGAACCTCATTACCCTATAAAATGATCAAATATTCCTTGATCCACATTAGTGGAAAAATTTTTTTACGATCACATTATTTAGATGATGTCAGTCCACATAAAACCTCAATCTAGCACCCACATTCTTGGTGAACAACATTGGGCATGCCATTGGTGAATTGTTGGTTAAAAAATACATTCCAATGTAAGTCCTATAATCTCAGCCTCATCTTGAGAAGATTTGTGGGAACCATATTATATTAAGTTATAGATATCGGGGTCATATTGGGGTGTACATCAATGTAGAAGTTTGTCTCCTATTAGGGAGCTAAGCCTAGAACAACCATGGGAAAGACATCATCATATTCCTCCACCACTATAAGGAATTGAAAAAACTCATAACATCCCATGAACCAATGGTCATTCTAGAAAAATTGTGAGTAATAAGCTACACCATCCAATGAATGAGTCCATCCTATTATGCCTCAGTCTATTTTTCACAAATAAAGATAAACCTAGTCCCATTTCTATAGATACGTCACATCTTTTAGATAAAATAATAAATCTGGCCATGAACTACAGATAACCAATCCAAACCTAATAAGAATTCATAAGGCCTAATATATTCTATAATTTAATCCCATTATAAATCGTCTACTTTGATAGTTATTCCACAAAGTCAAAAAAATTGTTTGTTGAGTCATCTCTAGTTGGAGTCTCCAAGCATAAGGGTTGACCTAAGAGATCAACCCAAGTCTATATTTCTATAAAAAAAATATGTGGTAATAAAGGATTTACTATAAACTATATCTATCAAAACTATAGGTAAGATATAAAACACATATATTGTACCTTTTATCATACATGGATCATTTGGGTCATAATCCTTGACCACCTATAACTTCCCATACACTTGTCCTCTAGCCCCATGAGCCTTGTGTGGACCACCTATCAGAGGTGTTTGTATGATGTAGAAGTGTCCAACAACACATGACACTCTATTATACCCTCTTATAGGTAAGATTACATATGTACCTATATGTTCCTTTCATTGTAGTTATCTTGAGTTCCCATCCATGGTCTCCATGTAATCTGTTTGGCAGGTTGGAAAACCCTTGCGAGATTACCCTTCCATCACATGAGTAGCACCACCTCTCCTTGGGTTGAATAGACCAATCCCATGAGACCTAAATTATAGACCCTCTATCCTAGGAACTCATTCGGAAATGAATTTCACACTCGTGTCCCTAATATTGACATCAACTCCCTATTAATAAATTTTCTACACCAGTGTACCCACTGCCATCAACCACTTTCTATATCTACTCAACCATGAAACCATCAACACAAAAATATATCTCTATAACCACAACATATGTGGGATTTCACCGAAGCATAATGATGGCTCAGATATTATTTTGCAGTCCCCACAAACCATATCAATCATCTTCATGGAGAGGTTGATGACCTTTTATGAATATTTATCTAATTTCATAATTCCCTTCTAATTATTTAGTTGATAATACAATATTATATTACTAATCATTGATAGAAAGTATCCCACTCTAAAAAGGAACTCAATCTTTGACAATGATATATTTTTCTCATCATATTATTGGTTCACCAACCCCACTATCATCTTATTAATCCATATATATGGCTCACATCCAGAACCACCATATGTTTTTCCAGTATCCTGATGAGATGGAAACCCCATTTCACCACCTCAAACCAGTCTTCAGAGACCTATGGGTTGGGATTACTTCAAAACATTATGGGTCATTATTAATAAAAATCATGAATTGTGCTTAGTCTGTGCACCTCATTCGTTGGTACTGTGAGTACCATCTACTTCTCAACATGTGGGGGTATAAATGCCCCACCACCATGAGGTAACATCTATGGAATTTGTCCCTCTATTAATGACCCACCATTTTAGTGATCTTCCTCTTGATCCGGATGCTAAATCCAAAATACCAAATATAATAGAAGAATCATGAATTATTCAGTATGTACAACAATCAATGAGTATATCTGGAGAGATGGGTCAAGAATGAAATGGAAAAAGAAAACCATTCTTATATGATTTTTGTACCATTTATTCCCAACAATCAGTGTTCTCTTTCACCCATATGAATGGAAAGTGATAAAATGTTGTTTGTATTGATATGTTGGCTGACACACCCACACCGGAGTGCTTGCCTTGAAATTTGACCTCGAGACACTTAACACTACTACCCGAAACCAAACTTCCAGACTCTGGTCCAAAGGTACATGTTAATGCTCTGATACTACTCTACCATGACCCAACCCAATGGGGCTATTGTTGGGAATCCCCATGCCTGCCACTATTGGTCTAGTGGCTAGAAACACGCATCTTGTAGGTACATCACTAACATGGTATGACATATCCTATATTACATATACACACACAAGCATATCTGAGACCATAGAATGATGAAATTTATAAAACTATAAAATTATGCATGCATACATCTAAATTCATTTACTAGAGTACCAAAACATGTAATGTATATTAAATAGGTCACAATACAAGGTTACAACAATGTGTCTAAAAAAGTCCAACATGATTGTAATGATATGGAGTTCCATCATGATAACCACATGAACAAACCTAGGTTTTTCTGGCTCACTACGTGCCACCTGATCTTGATTCCTATAGGACTATATTAAATGGTTGATCATTATCAAAAGAAATGAGGCATGTGGGAAAGGCCTTCACATGGGTGAGTATAAAATTACCATATAGGAAACCAATAATCCATAAATAATTTAACAACAAGAATAAATATCCACTTTACACAAGTATATGAATGATGAAAATATAAGAAGAATATCCATATATAATCAACAAAGAAACTGTTTCAATGTAAATTCATAACATTATTGATAGACTAGGATTCCTTCTCAAAGATTCCAAATATCACTCATCACAGAGAACACACTCCAAAAGTCATATATCATAGCCAACGTCCATCTAATAGGTCGTACTCATTGGGAATAAATATAGGAAGTATACACATTTTGTTTCAATAGATACAATACATAGATTAGGCTCACACCAATGGCCATGGTTTAATGATCCAAACTATTATAAATAAATTTCCCCATTTTGATTATTTGGATATATAAAACACTTGCACTTCTTAAGTTTTATATTATCTGATTGGATTTAGATGATTGTTAAGTATAGTTATTGTGGATAATATAGTTGTTGAATAGTGATGAGATGGATATTATAAATAAATGATTTTAAAAAATTATTTTGGCATAGGCAAAGGATGTAATGGCCTCATCCAGTATGATTGTACCTTATGAAGCCCATTTATTAGAGCTTATGAGGGAGATATAATTTTAGGGATTTTACCTAGACCATTCTTAAGAATAGAGCCCATAAAATGAGTATGTGCAAAACAATTTATGGGAGAAGTTCAAGAACATTGAGATCACGACCCAGACCATGTTTACTGAACAACCCCATGAAAGCCCCACCATCGCACACCTTACTCTTATGGATTATGCTAGTGTAACAAGGGGATGTTTTTATGACCTTAGTAATAAGATGACGTACATTATTTTTTAATATAATAATGAATATATTTTCATCAAATTATTGTAGATTTTTAAAGCATAAATAGTGGTTTTGGTTAATATTCAAATTCAATTAAAAAATCTATGTTGATGAATTAACGGATTTTTTTGAAATAAATAATATATTAAGAAAATATTATAATTAAATTTCTTTTATTAAGTAAAAATAATCATATGATTTTCATGAAGTCAAATTTATTTTTTATTGGGGTTCAGAAACTGTTATTGTCAAAAAAAAAACAATCCATTTTCAATAAATATCATTTTTTATTTTAAAAGTAAAAATACACATATTTATAAAAATATTTAGAAAAAATGAATATTATTTTATGAATAATAATGTAAAAATAATCCAAATGTTAATTTTTCATAATTTTTTAATATAGTCGAATTTTTATGTAAAAGTTTAATTCCGTATAAATATACTGTGTGTTTTATGACATCATAATGTGTGAATAATGATATGATATATAAAATAAAAGGTATATTAATCCAAATATATTTCTTTCTCTTTAATATAATTTTGTTTTAATTTTTATTTTGTATATTTTATAAAGCCATTATGAATCCTTCAAGACATATAATATATTTTGTTATTTTAAATTCATTTCATTAAGAGTGTGAATCAACTCCACATAAAAAAATATATTTTAAAAAACATAGCACATGGACCTATAGAATAATTTAAAACACTCCCCATTGGAAAACAACAATGGGAAAACCATGGTTCAGTTTGTGGTTTTCAATATCTTATAATGATGTGTCCAAAAACAAAATAATAAAGAAATAACCCTCCTTTCATATAAAAATCCACTCAATCACACATTTCTCTTCACTAAAACTCTTTGATTCTCATAAAAACTCTTCTGTATACTCTATATAGTCCTCCAAAGGAACAACCAAGCTCATAAGAATCCTCACCCAAGCCTTTAGAGTCCCACATTCAAGTAAGGTATTTCTCTCATCTCTTTTGAATTCAAGCACCATCATTGAGATTAGTTCTATTAATTTAAATTTCTAACATTTACATTAATTTATTATCATTAACTTAATTTCCAATTAATGTTAGCTATATGAGGGATCATTTATTTCCCCTCCGTTTGACCCTTACCTAATCTGTTTCTATATTGAAATTCCGTATGGGATTTCTCTCTTCTCATTTCCTTTCAAACACATCTTTTATTTATAATTCTTAAATTCCATTTTCATATTTTTGTATTAAATTATTCATGATTACATTAATGAAGATTTGATTTATTAACGATGATATATTCCTTTAATTCATTATAATCACCCTATAATCCTTTATTTTCACTCGTTACCATCCCAAAATTTTTTACAGGTTCTTTGGCTTTCTTATCTTTCTTCTTGATTCTATAATATGTTATGCCTTATATTTCCAATTAAATATGTTGGGTAATGTACTTCCATTTTCTTATTACTATAAATTTAATGCCTAAAATATTATAGACCCATTTTCAATCATCAAACCACTTTATTAATTTCTATATGATGCTATTATGCTGTCAAAACTGCACCACGATTTACCATGCCAAAATAATTTTGTAGTGAATACCATTACCATTTCTCTATCAGGGGTAATCACCATTCCTTACATATTCCTATTTATTTTGGAATTATATGCATGTATTCTACATTTCGAGATTGTGGAATAAAATTTTGATGTTGAATGAATCCATGGTATGTGATCTTTGTGGCACACTTAAGCATGATATTGAAATGTTTATGATGAGTGCACCATAATAGCACCCCCAATGCATTGGGTATTGTATAGTATCATGAAACATAATTTTCAATGCAATTTGACTCATGACCCCCCATGTGCAATGATCTTGAACCATTCTCCTTCCAATGAAATGAGCTCTAAATCACATTTCTCCCTGGGCGATGATCCTTGACACAAGCTCATATCATGTTGTATATTGTTTACACATATCCCATGTTATGATTATCATTCTATATCATGCATTATTATTCATGTTAGTTTTATGTTCCATTTATATGCATAGTATAACATGTATTTGTATCCTCCTATTATTGAATGATTTTTACCTAACTGGGATTTATATCTCAACCCTTTCATATATATATCTTTAGGTTATCCCATTCAATATTATGTATGATGGAATTTTGTGGTCATGTAAAATATGTTTTATATTAATATAATATTGTATTTCATGTTTTAATTTTTTATTTAATTTTCTTAAACCCAAAATTCTCTAGAACATTTGATCATATAAGTTTTATTATGTGAAATTTTATGTTATAAATCATGTTTAAATGTTAAATAAAGATAAGTATTATTATAGTTGGTATCATAGGATATGTGTAGTTATTTTTGGGACTATGATTAGAAAACCGTTGTGAAAACCCATAGGGATAAGACTATGTGTTAGAAAAAATTCCCACATTTTTACATGTATATATTAAGTGGTTTATCAAGAAAATACATCCCTGTATGGATATTACATTTCGATGTGGTTTTAGAAAATATATACCTAGGAGTAACAACTCTAATAATGATATACGATCTTGACTCGAGGTAACCTGGTACACGACAATGGGACATTCTACGCACTTTGTTTTAAAATCATAGGGGAAATCCTTTGGTAAATTCAAAGGATCATTACAAACCATTATTATGGGAATATAACAATTCCCATAAGAAAATAAATTATGAAGTACAGTGTGGATAACATAGACTACAACTTTAAAATTCATATGTTAATCAGATAAATGAACATTATATGTTATCCATTTTTTATTCCCCTTTATATGATTAATTTTCTAAGATAATGATCACTAATTTTCCTTTTATTCTATATAATGGACGAAAATAGATGGAATCATGCTCATAACTGATGGAAAGGGAAGTGTAAGGATTTCCCCAATGAGATTCCCAACTTAATGGGAGTGGGAATTACAAACTGTGTCATGATACTCTCTTAGTTACCCCATTTTATGAATATAAACTTAGACCAAGAAGAGTTCCCAACCTCCCCTAATAGATATCAATCCACAGTAAATAGCCTTATGAAATAAGGGCTTCAAACTTTTAGTGGATGATCTGATTCATTAATCGTGGATCAATGGATCAATTCTATTGAAAATATCTTCTCTATCCTTAAATTTTCCAAACAAGAAAAGGTTCTTGCAGCTATTTATCATATGGAGGGTGAATTTTATAAGTGGTGGACATTGATTAATAATATGAATCATGAGGAAACGATCGACGTAATGGACTGGAAGGAATTTGAGAAAAGGTTTTTCAATATCTATTTTCCCCGCACCCTCTATTTTACAATGGATAGATATTTCTCTATGCTCAAGAAAAATGATGAATAATCTGTTGGGGAATATGAATAAAACCTCACAATACTTTCATGATATTCCTCCGGTTTTGTTGCTACACCCCAAATGCAAGGTTGACCACATCTTTGGTAGGATACATCCTACCATACAAAAATCCTTGTAAATTAGTGACTTTGATAGCTATCATTAAATTTTTTGATGTTCCCTCAAAGTCTATATAGTGATTAGTGATTCTTAGGGGTATCATGGGGATACAAATTGGAATGTGGGTGTTAATTTTGGTGGTCCAATGGATAAATCCAATAGTTCTACAAAATTATTGCATTCCACATGTCAATAGTGTGGAATGAAGCACGATGGAAATTGCCTATGGGGATCAGGAAAATGATTTATGTGCTTAAGATAAGGGGACCTGGAATATAATTGCTGATAGGAGAAAACCAACAATGTGATAGAGGAACAGAATGCTCCAGTCGACCCCCAACAAATTTTTGTTGCTACAATTGCAAATAACCAGGGAAATTTTGCGAACTAGTGCCCCAATCTTGTGGTTTTCAGAGGCAACCAACAACCACCAAGGCAACAAGGTTGAAATTTTTACATCACTTCCACCAAAGTGATTCATTAAAATTAAGTGGTGATAGTTATGATAGTTATTCTTTAAATAATAGAGAATGTACATTTTTATTTCAGTTATATGCATTCCTTTATGTCACGAATGTTTAGTTGATCTATTCAAACACCACAAAAAATAATGGATTTAGAGAAGTTCGTGAAGATTAAAGATGGTGCCACTATCGCAACATATGTATATAACTCATCCGCTATAACAATTTTTGGATTGAGCTTCCTGTAGAACCATTTCATACATCCCTTGGTGGAATTTGATGCAATTTTTGGCATGGACTAGATTTCTCTATATATAGCCCACATAAATTTCCACGGGTGGTAAATGACTATCCAAATGTTGAATCAACCCCATATTCTATACAAGTGAAAGGTGGAGGGTGAATCATAATTATCACTATTATCTCAAGCATGGGTATTACTTCACTATGAGAAAATGTATCTAGCTCAAATGATTCAGTCTAAGGAATTAACCATTCACGATGAAATTCTTATTGTGGGGGAATACATTGAATATTTTAGTCTTCCTTCTATCCTAGAGGTTTGATTTTCAATATATCTTATACCGAGGGCATTGCCTATATCCAAGAATCTGTAGAGGGTGGCTATTTTTGAATTTGAGGAACTGAAGAAACAACATTAAGAGATTATCGATAATGGTTCCTAAAACCATGTTCATCATAATGGGGTGAACCAGTCCCCTTTATAAATAATAAGGAATGGTCAATGGATCTTTTCGTTGATTCTTCTGAGCTCAACATAATCACCATAAATAACAATTTTCATTTTCCATGAATTTATGGCTTATTCGATCTTCTACGTGGAGTACAATACTTCTCCAAGGTGGATCTATTGTTTGGATGTTACCAAGTATGGGAGAAGAAGGAGGATATCTTGAAGATATCAATTCATATAAGGTAAGGGAATTATGAGTTCATTGTGATTCCATTCCGACTCACTAATTCTCCAACAATCTTCATGGATTTGATGAATAGATTCTATTGAGACTACATTGACCATTTTGTGGAAGTATTTATGGAATATATTATAATATTCTCCAAAACCAAGGAGTAGTATGGGGAGAATCTAATCATTGTGCTTGAGATATTGAGAAAGGATAAAATATATGAAAAGTATAGAATGTGTGAGTTCTAGTTAAAGCAAGTCTCATTCTTAAGAGACATCATCAAAAGAAATGTGATATCTTTGTATCCATCCAAGAAAAAAGAAATTGAGGTTTGTTCTAAGAAAACATATGTGAAAAATATCTATCACTTCCCTGGGTTAGCTGGATATTATCATCGATTTTTGATAAATTTCCCATGATTTTCAAACCCTCTTACACAGGTAACTCAGAACAGAGTCAAATACGCTTAGAATGATGAATGTGAAGAAAACATCATAGAGATGAAAAAAGGCATGTCATTGACCCAGTTCTCACACTACAAAATAGTGGGGAACTTTTCATGATTTTCAATGATGATTCAAATAAGGTATTGGGATGTCGGTCGATGAAAAATGACTAATTCATTGCCAAATCCTCAAGGTAGTAGAAAATTATTGATAAAAACTGTCCCACACATGATCGAGAGTTATCATTTATGATCTTTGCATTAAAAATTTGGTCTCATTATCTCTTTAGGGAGATGTGTGGAATACATATGGATCAAAAAAGTCTCAGATATATATTAAAAAAACTATTCTGAATATCCATCAATGAAGATGGTTAGATCTCATCATGGATTAGAACCGATCAATCCATTACTATCTTGGGAAAGAAAAAGTGTTGGTGGATGATCTAAGTAGAAAGGAACCATCAATTCTATCATTGATTATTATAAATAAGGATATAATCATATTATACTTGAAGAATATGAACATAGGAATCATAAAGATAGGAATTTCATCAATCCTTTCTTAAATTACTTCTCAACTATCTCTTTTTGGAAGCATAAAGGATGCTCAAAAGGATGGTGTGGAAATTTAGAAGAAATTGGAAACTATAAAAAAAGGGAAATACACATAGTTCAGTGTTAATGAAGAATGAATTGTGAGATTGGGTTCAAGAATATGTTCCATAAAATCCTAATCTTAAGAAATAACTTTTCAATGATGTATATTATTTGGATTTATTCATTCATCTAGGAAACACAAATATATACCAAGATATTTGAGAGAAAAATTGGTGGGATAACATGAAGGGGTATACAATTGAATATACATCAAAATTACCAGTATATCAGCAAGTTAAGGGTGTATGGTAGATTTCTAATGGGATGTTATAACCATTACCCATGCAAATATGGAAATGGGAAAACATCACGATGGACCTTTTTAAAGTACATCTAAAGACATCGAAAGAAAAAAAAATACTATGTAGGTTGTTATGGATCATATTAAAAATAATTCAAACTTCATTATGATTCATGATGATTTCTAAATTGATCAATTGGCACAGATATACATAATATAAGGGGTAAGGTTGAATGGTGTACCAATATCAATAGTGTCTGATTGATATCTAATATTTACCTCTATGTTTTGGAAAAGTGTCCATCAAGCTCTAAAAACCGAGCTGAATTTTAGGATGGCTTATCACCCTCAAACTAATGACCAATATGTGTGTATTATTAAAACTCTTGGGTAAATGTTGATAGATTTCTCAATACACATTAATGGTGGATGGGACTAACATATTCCTTTGTTATAGTTGTCTTACAACAATAGTTTCTGCCCAGTCATCCAAATAACAGCATATAAATCCATTTATGGGAAGTGGTGTAAAACAAAATAATGATGAAATGATGTTTGGGTACAAATACTTATAGGTCATTATATGGTTGAAGAGATTGTGGAGAAGTTTATGGCCAGCCTGTTGTACATGAAATCTTAATGGAGTGAACAAAATTGCTACACTGGCAATCATTGATGTGATATAGAGTTAAATGTTGGAGACATAGTATTCCATCACATATCTCCATGTAATAGAGTGATGATATTTCGGATGAAATTAAATTTTAGTCCAAGTATTATCATCCCTTTGAGATCATTTATTCCATAGGAGCATAAGCCTATTGAATGGAACTCCCACTTAACATATCTCAAGTACATGATGCATTCCATCAATACCTCTAAATTCTGTGCATCCCAGACCCATAAAATGTACTCAATCTAGAGGTGGTACCATTAGATAATGACCTTTCCTATGAGGATCATTAGTTGAAGATCATATATCATAGAGAAAAAGTTCGATGAAATAAGATAATTCCCCTCATCCGGTTTTTATGGTGAAAACACAAGTTTGAAGACGGAATGTGGGAACTAGAGAAGGTGATGATATAGAGTTACCCTAATCTTTTTTAGTGTGGTTAAAAGGAATTTCTAAAGTGAAATTTATTAAGGGGGAAGGTTGTAATGACCCAAACTACTACGAATAAAATTCCCCATTAAGATTTAATGGATATAAAATATCATTCACTTCTTATGTTTTATTTTATGAAATTTGATTCAAATGTCCATAATCTATCATTTCTATTTATTATATAGATTTTGAATATTGATCACATGAATAGTATAAATATATTGTTTAAACATTTCCTTTCGACACATAAAAAGGATGTGATGGCCTCATCTAGTGGGATTTTACCCTACGAAGTCCATTTATCGTAGGTCATGGGGGAGATATAATTTTTAGGCATTTCTCTAGATGAATCCCAAGTCATGATCAAATAACTTAAGCATGAGTGAAACTGTTTTATGGGAGATGTTCAAACTCATCGAGATTATGGACCAAACCATGTTCACTGAAAAACCCCATGAAATCCCCAGCATCGCACACCTTACTCTTTGGGATTTTTCTAGTATAATAAAGAGATACATATGAAGAACTTTGTATTAAAATTATGAACATTATTTTTCATAGAATATGAAATGTATTTTCACCTTATTACAATTACCTTTTAAAGAACAAATATTATTTTTGGTTAATATTCATATTCAATTAATAAATCTATTTTGATAAGTTATTTTATTTTTTAAATAAATATTATTTCAATAAAAAATTATTATTAAATTTCTTTTCTTAAATATAAATAATCATAAATTTTTCATGAAGTCAAATTTATTTTTTATTAGAGTCCAAAAATTGCTATTATAAAAAAACCTATCATTTTAAATAAATGTATGTATTTATTTTAAAAGTGAAAATTCACATATTTAGAAAATTATCTAGATAAAATAAATATTATGATTTTAATCTAGATGTTGAATTTATCCAAGGGTGATGTTTTCATAATTTTTAGAGTCAATGTTTTTGGTAAAAATTAATTAACATATAAATATTTCGTGTGTTTTGTGACATCATAATGGATCAATAATCACATAAGAAATACAATAAAAGATATATTCTTCTAAATATATGATAATTTTAAAATAATATTGTTTTAATTTAATTTATTAATTTTTTTAAACCATTATGAATCCTATAAGAAATATAATAAATTTTATGATTTTAAATTCAATTCAATAAGAGTGTGACTGACCTATACATAATAAAATAGAAGATTTTAATCACTTCGGATAACAGAATTACAAAATAATATAAAAAATCATATTTTTCTAAAACAATGGGAAACAACCATGGGATGGTTTGTGGGTTTTAATATCTTATTATTAAGTGTCCAAAACAAATAAAATAAAGAAACACCCTCATTTCCAATATAAACCCACCCAAGATGCCATTTCGGTTCACTAATACTCTTTGAAGCTCATCCAAAATCTTCTCTATAAACCATAGATTCTTCCCACGGTGCCCTAAGCTCCCAATAAGCCTCTCCCACTCCTTTTGAGTCACAAATCCATGAAATGGATTTCTCTCCTCTCTTAAGAATTGAATCACCTACTTTGAGATTAGTTATTTTAATCTCAATTGTATATATTTCCATTCAATTATAATCAGTATCTTACTACCCAAGTGATGTTATTTGTTTGAGGGATCTTTTATTCCCCCTTATTTGGACCCTTATCTCTGTCGTTACTATACTAAAATTCCCTAAGGTATTTCTCTCTTCTCATTTCCATTCAAGCACTACTTATATATTGTGATTATTAAATTCCATTTTCTTATTTTGGGTGAAGATATTTCATGATTCCAATACTATAAATTTGATGGATAAATTATGAGAAATTTCTTTAACCATCATTAACCCCTATCATCCTTTATGTACACCTCGATACCATGAAGATATTTTGTAAGAGATATTTTTCTTTATCCTCCTTCAAGATTATTTATTATGTTATACCTTCTATTTACAATTAAATATGTTGGGGAAATATCATTACATGTACCTCTTACTGTCTGTTTCATTTCTAAATGATTAGATACCCATTTCCCTATCATTAGTAAATTTTATTATTTTCTATATAATGATGTTATGTTACTGAAATTGCACCATGATTTACCATAACAAAATAATTGTGTAGTGAAAACCTACCCATTTATCTATCAAGGGTATTCACCAATATGCACATACTCAAATTGAATGGAGACTTACATGTATGTATTCCCCATTTTTATATCTTATAATAAAATTATTTTGTTAGATGAATCCATGTTATATGATATGTGTAGAAAACTAATGTATGAGGTTAAAATGTTTATAAAGGGTGTTCTCGGATAGCGCTCCAATGAATTGGGTAATGTTTAGTACAATGATAGGTCATGTAAAATGAGATTTGAGTCAGGATCACCCATGTGCAATGATATTGTTTCATTATCCGTCATCTGCATTGAACTCTAACTCATGCACCTCCATGATCAATGAGCCTTGACACATTATAATATCATGTTGTATGTTACTTAAAAAATTTCCATGTTATGATTATCATGTTATATTATTCCTTTTTATTCGTATTCATTTTCTGTTCCATTGATATCCCTTGTCTAATATGTATTTTTATACTCATTTTATCCTGTGATTATTTATTTACTTTTCATTATATCTCACCCATCTCTTATGTATGTCCTTAGGTTATACCATGCAGTGTGAAGTACTAAGGAATGTTTTTGTCATGTCAAAGAAGTTTTTAGTAAATATGTATTTTTATTTCATGTTTTATGTTTTTATGTAATGTTACTAAACCCAAATAAAATAGACCTCTCAATCTTATGAGTTGTATTAAGTGAAATTTTATGTAAAAAACCATGTTTAAATGTGAAATAAAGAGTACGGTTGTTATTCATGGGGTATACCAAAAAATCAATTTGGAGTTACCCAATGAGTGGAGGATCGATTCCCGTGTATTTTTTGTCACAACGATACCAATAACTCTACGTATGAAATGAAGAGGTTTTGGGATATCACTCCGAGACTCATGGATGAATTCTAATAAATATATCAATAATTCCTTTTAAATGGATCAAAATTACTTGTCTATGATGAAATTATATACCAACCCTCAGGGAATGTATATAGGGAATGTACCATAATGAAACTTTTCCTACATATGGAGGATAGGGGATCTAAGCCAACATTAATGGAGTACATCACGTGTATTGGTAGTACAAGGCATGTCCCTTTAGCACTGGTTCATACATGCATAAATGGAACATGGATATGTTCATGTAATTGTACAATCCAATACCCTGCTTATGTATTTCTATCCATGTCGAAGTGCACAGGTCTATCCATGTACACCTAGTTGGGCTGTTTCCAAGGGGCAGTACATGGCATGTCCAAGATAGTGTAATCCTGATCGTGTATGTTTACACTCTAATGTACAAAATGAAACACTAGGGGAGGCATAAAATACCTTTTGGTAGGGTTCATATATCATGTGATCTTTAAATTCACATGGAAAACCTAGTTCTAAACAATGGGTAACACATTCCACGTAATCTCAGATTTCCTGTCGTGTGTTATGAATTATTTTTCAGAAATCCATAACAGGTTTGATGCATCTTATTCCACTCCCCCTCCCATTGACCTAACCATATATATCACCATAAATTGCATATTTATTATATCAGACCTTTTTATAAACATAACGCTGGGATGTACCCCATGAATCTGTTCCACAAAATTCCCTCACACATCAAACCTTCTTCAGACATCAAAGAAAACAAATCAGTTACCCCAAATCCTTCTAATCCAGTGGTAAATTTTCATGTTGGGATTAATCCATTTCCATATGATTGATGAATGAGAAGGTAAATATAATATCACAAAGTATATTCCCCTAATTCAAAATAAATCTTAATTACACCCTCAATTCACATGATATTTCAATAAATTCATTAGTTTATTATTTTTATCTCTCATAAGAATCTAGAAACTATGATAAATCTAAGAAAAATAATATCCTACATTGATTGAGATTGATCAATGATGGTTAATGAAGTTGTGTCATTTTTTCATTTGAGAGATCCTCTAATTCTATTGCACACCAATTGTGGAACCTCAATATGATTATCATCCATCAATGGTGATCCTACAATGCTCTATAATGTCCCTCAACGATTCATAATGTTATGCCTATAACCCTTCATATTATCCACTAGTGTTTATTTAATGAACGTGATTAAGATTAAGAATCATTAGAGATTAAATAAATTACTTTTTTTCAAAAAAAAAATTCATCCATGCCCTTGATGAATTTATGACAAACAATGCACACTAACAATGGTTTTATCACAACAAGGGTAAAACCTATAATCTAAACTCAATCGATCCCTCATATTTATGATCTTCGCCAAAATTTATTTGTTATTCAACATTTTTTAGGAAAACATCACATTTGTTTTATCTAATAAATTTAATATATTTCAATCATTTATTTTGGGTACATAAATCCACCGAATCACATACAGTGATAGTTCCTAGTCTCAAAAATAATCAATATAAAAAAAATGAATACCTAGATAATTTGAGTATCTAAATTCTCTATAACTTGGGACTTTATATCCAAAAAATCAAAAACAAGTTGCTAAAAAAGATGTTAATAATGTGCCCATATCAAAGCCTCGTTATCCCGGTTTCTCTCTGCGAGTTTCCCATTCTACGAGTACACAAACACTAATGGAATCACTCTACCATTGAAGGATCCTCTCTTATCAATCCATGTGCTCCACCAGGTACTTAGCAATGGTAGCACCATCATCGATTTCATGCTCACCCCAGTTGATAACATAAATTAGATCATTCCCAAACGTCCTCAGACCAGACACATAAAATACAAAAAATAATCAGACTACCTATAGTTGTTGAGCTATGTGGTATGGAACCTCTCCAACTCTACACAGTATCTAGAAAGTGATAATAGATCTCAGAGAAATCTTCTTGCCTTGTCAAAACCTATATAATACACATAGTGGGGAAACACATTAGTAAAAATTATCTCTCTCATTGAACTTTACTGGCCTCCATCAAATGTCTGCATATGACTTATAATGTATTTTTATAGTCCGTATCCACTCAGGTATGATCAGAAACCTTTCATTATTGGATCACACTAACTATGGTCTCATGAGTGCTAACAAACCAAGGTCGACCCAACAATGTGGTGACATACATGGTCTCCCATATAATGCATTAAATGGTTCAATAATGATGGTATAAAGAAGGTTTTTGTTTTACAAAAAATAAAAATAGGGTAGGTGATCCCCTAATTATATCCAAATTACGACAAGAAAGCCCGAAACATGTCACCTATTACATAAATCTTCCTCTTAGTATGAACGTCGACCTGGGGGTGAAAACACGTGATTAGATTCCATTGAGTCCCAAAATCCTCCTACAATCCCATATATAACTGATATATGAAGTGAGGATATTTATTTTTTAGTGAACTTTATGGATTAAGACTGCCTTCTACATATAGAAGCATCCCAATCTATTTACTGAACTCTACTCTCAGATAGTTAGGAAGTGGGTCAACTTTGTTATTTGGTCTATGATGAACCAGATTTCATCATATCCCATGTAAATATTTGTTTACCCCATATTGAAGTCCATGAATATTGAATCCTACTCCCTCTATGGAACCACAATGGGTCGAGCTAAACATATTGGAACATAGTGTTAAACCTTCATTTTCTAACATGTAAGGAATCATGATTCAAACTCTTCCACTACCTTCTTTATCATTGGACACCAAAATTGATGTCAATGGTCATAGTACATCTTTTGAAGACATAGATACACCAAAAAAGTGGATGTATTAAAATCTATCAAAACATACTCTTTCATTATCACTTGTACCATCATGAATCCTCTAAAAATAATGACATGCTCACCCCTTCAGAAAATCAATCAGATGCATGTCCATTGAACACCAAAAATGTGGGGTATCATAATCAACACCAACATGATGTGCCTCCATAATGAAAAATAAAAATGGATGGGAAATCTATCAAATAGAGGTAAGATTATCCATCTCCATATCTATATGATAACTACAATGATGCCATCTGCTCTGATACATTGTTCAACAACCACCAATAAGATCTATTATTGAGAGAATATTCTACCAGCTTCTCCTTACTTGTAGTGTAGACAATATCTAATTCATAAAAATGGTGAAAATATATCCACCGCCACTACCTCATATTGATATCCTTTATATATAATATATACATGAGACTTTGGTGGTTAGAATATATGATAAACTGCTCGGCCATTAGGTCGTTTCATCATATCTTTAGTGCAATGAATTCCACTGCTTACTCAGGATCATGTGTCATGTGGTTCTGAACATGTAGTATCAAATAAAATGATATATAGAAAATAGATTTTTACCTCTACATCCAAAAACAACCATTCATGGTTCCCAAGTCATCATAGACCACTATGTAATCGACACCCTCCTATGGGAATCTTAATATTGCATCATTTTCCAGTCAATGTCTAAACCCCAGAGATGCGTACTAGAACATCTTCATCTACAGGAAGATATTACCATTTTGGGTCAAAGCTATTGTGGCTGCTGATATCCAAGAAAAATCATTTATGAATCTTTAATAATATCTTATCAACCAAAAGAATCTCCTTACTCTTATCACACACATAGGTGAATCGAAATATGACACTGCCTCTACCTTCACTGAGTCCACATTCACACCATCTACTGAGATAAAATTTCTTATAAATTATACCTATTTAATATTGAACTGACACTTTTATTGCTTCCCATAATGATGGTGCTCTTAGAGTATGTAAAGAACTATCCTCAAGTTCTGCAAGTTCTCCTCCTTAGACACAGAGTACAAAAGGATATCTTCGATGAAGATCACCATGAACTGATCTATGAAAGGATGAAATATATAGTTTATGAATCTAATGAATACATGTTGGGGGGGGGGGGGGGGTCATTCATTCCAATGTTCTTCACCCAGTACTCATATCATCCATTTACACATTTGAATGATGGCGTCTGTATATCATCCTTTCTTACTCTCAATTGGGGATTTCATAATTTAAGATCGTCCTTTGAGAACTATCATTCCCCTATCGGCTGATAAAATAGTTTATACATCCACATTAGTGGATAATTATTATTTATGTTCACATAGTTTAGAAAATTGTAGTCCCAACACAACCTCATTCTCTCCACCACCTTCTTGGAGAAGTACATTGGGGTTCTCTAGCTTAAACATTGGGGAAAACAAATCCCTTCTTATAAAAGTCATCTAATTTTACACTCGAATAAAGAATCATTGTGGGGTCCATGTCATATATTTTTGTAGATATCTAGATCATCTCGAGGTGTAAAACATTGTATAATTCTATCTCATGTCAAAGAGGTATTCTTGGAACAGCAATGGGAATGGCGTCATCACACCCCGCCACAACTATAGGGAACTAGAAATTCATAACATCCCTTAAAAAAAGGGACAAGCTTCCCAATTGGTGAGTAGTTGGATACATAATCCAATGCATGATTTTATCCTACACTTCTTGGGTCTCATTTTTACCCACAACGTAAAACCTAGCCACATCGTTGTTTCCCCCTACTAGAAATAACTATTCGCATCCACTCAGCATGAAAACTATCAACCACCAATGATCTTTCTAGAACCCCAAAAATGTAGGAATTCATATTGGTACAATGTTGGATCAGATATATCTATTCAGTTCCTAATAAAAGAATCAATCCCATAATAACAATTCATAATCTATAGCAAATCGAGTATTGAGAAAGGTTTCCAAACATTGGTGAATACACATCTAATGTCGTTTTACCCCACTAATGATATAAAATATCTTGTATGCATACATACCTCAGAATATAAAAAGATAAATCTATATTGAAAAGGCACTAATAAATTTACCATGCTAGTGTCACTGCATCATATGATTCATTCACCAAACCCCACCATGATCATGGTAATCTATAAAGAATGATAGCTACCAGAACCACCATCTGATCCGTCCGCATCCTGAAAATATGTAACAACAATGTCACCACCTAAATCCAATCCTCATCCACAAGTGGTTTCTTCCACCATAGAACATTGTGGGTCTTTGTTGATAAAAATCATTAAGTAATTTTAGCCTGTGCACATCGTTCACTGGTACAACAAGTTCCATATACTACACAAAATGTTGTGATATAGGGGTTTCACCACCTGCTAGAAACAACTATAGAATTGGACCTTTTATTGATGCCACATCAATATGGGGATCATACTCTTGATCATGTTTCTAAATCCCAACTGGGATATTTCATAGAGACATCATGAAATAAACAATATATAGCACAATCAATGAGTACATCTGGAAGGATGCCTCTAGAAAAAAATTGAATCCACAACCCATTCCTATATAATTCATCTACCATTTAATACCTACAATACTTCTTTTTAGTACTAAGTTTAAAGGAAAGTGATCTGTGTCCGGGAAAATGGATATGTTTTCCAACATACCAACACTGGAGTCCCTAGCTTGAAAGCTGATCTTGAAATATTAAACATTATTTCCCTATAAAAATCACACAAAATGTGTGCCAAAGGTAGAACACACTACTCTAATACCAATATTTTATGATAAGTACCAATGGCCCCATTATAAGACTCCGTAATCCTTCCTTCAATAGGCTAGGGGCTGGTGACTAGAGCTCAGTAGGTATATCACTAACTTTGGAGGCCATATCATATAGTTATTTTACACAAATAGACATATCCAAGCCCATTGCATGATGAAACTACAAAACGGATATATTATGCACGCATACATCTAAATTTGTCAATCATATTTTGAAAACAAGTAATGAAGATTAAACATTTCCAAATACAAGTCCACCAAAAAGTGTTTGAAAAATATTCCAACATGATGGTAAAATAAGGACTACCATCAAGATAACCACAGGAACACACCTCAGGCTTTTTGACACACTAAGTACTAGCTGATCTTGATCCCTATAGGACTCCATAAAAGCGTTGATCATTAGAAAAATACATGATATGTGAATGAAAGACATCGGCAAGGGTGAGTACAATAATTCCCTCTGAGACCCCACAAAACCAGAGATCATATAATAACCCTAATAATAGTCATATTTAAAAATGTATATTACTAAAAAACATATAAAAAGAATATCCAAATATAGTCAATAGTGACACATAGTTTCAAAGTAAAGTTAAAACCTTAAATCCATCCTATGATCCCTTATCAATGGTCTTACATATCACTCATTCATGGGAACACATTCAATGTGTCTTCTATCACTACTAAAGTTCATCTGATAGGTCGTACTAATCAGGTTTCAACATAGGAACTATACACAAGATGTTTGAAGAGATACTATACATAGATGAGGATCACACCCAAGGCTATGGGTTATACACTCAAATCAACCTAGAATAACATATAAAGTCGAGTATCAACACCCATTTAGTGTTTTTTCACGAAAATACCAATAAACCCGAATAAGAAATAATATAATAGAGGATATTTCTTTGAGACTCATTGAAGGATTACAACAACTATATCAAATAAGTAGTGATAATGGGATCACTATCCTATGTTTATGATGTGATTCAATACTAACTCATTGGGAATTGATATACAAAACACACTCTAGTTAAATGATACCAATATACAGAGGAAAACGGATCTAAGACATCATTGAAAGAGTAAATGGTATGTATTGGAAGTACACAATGCGTCCTAATGGAACATAGTCGAACTTCTGTAAATAAAATATTCTTATGTCTATGTAAAATTACACATCATGACCATTCATGTGAAATACTTTTTATTTACATGTACACAAATATTCCCATGTACACATGGTCTGGCCAATTCTGTGTGGGAGTACATGGCATGTATGAGACCATATAATCCTTCATGTGACCATGTACCCCCTTAGGTATACCAAGACACTAGGATAAGAATGATACACCATGATATTGGGGTCACATTCTGTGTGATATTTAACTAGGCATTGAAACCCTTGTGCCACACCAGGGGACCCACAAGTCATGTAATCTCAGATTACGTTCAAGGTGTTATGGGTTTTTATAGAAATCAATATATGGTTTTACATGTATTCGTTTACTCCTCCTCTCATTGATCTTATCACACAACTCATAGAAAATGTGGTTATACATTTTCCAAACATGAGTTCATCAAGCACTGGGATTCGACTCTTTAATACTATCAAAAAATTTCACTTACATGTGCAACCATCATTACAATTCGAATAACATGAACGGGGTATCCCAAATCAATCCAACCCAATTCAACTTATATCATTTCCCAATAACCAAATTGTATCGATCCAAGATAGATAATATCGAATCATTGTTCCATGAAACTCGTGTGTAACATTAAATTACATGGTATTTTTAAAAAAATGAGAAACGAGATTTCACTTGATGAAAGAGGAGTTGGGTGACAAAAGAAGACCCCAAACTCGAGAAATGAACCTTATCCAATTATTGTTTTTTCATTGATATGATTCTATTACAATGATGAATGAATTGATAAATAAATAATCACAATTAAATTTCTCCCGATCATAGATAAATCTAACCCACACCTAAAATACACACGACTCATTAATCAATTTATTATATTATTGATTCATGTTCATTGTAGGAATCATAAAATGGGGATAAATACATGAAATATAACATACTACCTCAATTTGGATTGATCACTGAAGAAGATCAACATTGCATCATTTTTCATTGGTAAGATCATCAAATTCAATTACACACTGATAAAAAAACCTCGATCTGGTCATTTTCCACCAAAGGAGTTCCTCCAACACTCTCCAATGGATTTTTACAATTCATAGTGTCATTACTCTAACCCTATAATTTTCATTAATTATGTATTGAGTGATGGGTTTTAGGCTTATGCATCATTAAATATCAAATAAATTAATTTAATTTTTATCCACGCACATAAGGACCTTTCCATAAATAACCAAAACTAACAAAGTTTATGTCACACCAATGGTAAAACCCACACTCTTAACACAACGATGCCCTATGATTTCCGATCCATGCCTCTGTTTATATGTTATTAAAAAGTTTTGGGAACAATGTTCCTGCATAAAGTTTAATATAATTATTATATTTAAAATATTTAATCTAGACACACAAGGCCCTGGAATCACACACTCTCTCCATGAGTGGTCTCTAAAATAATCCATACATCATCCAAAAATAATTCATGGAAAATATGAGTATCTAAAATGGTATTTTTGAAACATAAACAACAAACATATAAACCTGAATTGTTACTTTTAGGATACATTTTCTCCCCCATTTTATCAATTTTACTCTATTTAAAAATTAAATATTTCATTTATATTTTTATACTTTTTTCAATATATACAACTTCTTTCATTTTTTTTCTTCTGTTTGGGATAATACATGTTTTCATTTCACTTGGAAATTCACTCATTTATGTAAAACTGATTTGAGGGAACTTTTCTATTTCATATTTCATGTCATGTAACATCCCCATAATTTATTTTAATATTAAATATATTTTTAATAACTAATGAAAAAACATTCTAGATAAATTCTAGTATAAAGGGAAATAACAAACTATTAACATTCAGAAAAGATACTTCTCTCATTTTAAAAAGCATTACACATGAGATTAATTTTAATTGTTACTTCTCAAATCTTTCTCATTAATCTTTCTACATTAGAAATAAATATCCATGGACTATTAATTGTTATTAAAACATGAATATACCAAATGATTTCATTTCTCTTCTCTTGGTTACCCTTATGATATAGGCATTGATTATGCATTGAGACAATATTTTGAAACCCACTTCTTTCCCATGGATTTTACATAGCCTATACTTTTGGTATGGTATATTTTAATTTTGAGGGGTGCATATTAATGAAAATATTATAATTTTCATTATGTGCCGAGTGGTCCTAGAGTTGTATATCCCTCAAATTCATTGTGTAATATTTTCATCTCCTAATATTCCTTTTACAGTTCAGGAACAATTATCCTAAGAATGCCTTGTTATTTGACGCGTGGGACTTGAAATATATATCCCACCAATGAATCAGGTATATATTTTGATCTCATGTGATATTATGGAATACATAGTGGGATTTATTTCAATAAATTTTGGTACTCATTCCAATATGATTATCGAAATGTAGAGCTAACCAATCAAGAACTAGATTCTATCTACTATGATATGATGGTATTTTTAGAGAGCCTTAACTACGATGTGTAGGTTGTCACCCTTTTAAAATTATGAGATATTATCCTAACAGTGATTCTATAATTATTATTATGATGTAATGATTATTTTTTCCCATATATTAATTATTTCATGATTTTTTAATATCCTTTCCTTATTTTTTATGCCATGATACATGTTTATTTTTTTGAACATTATTATTTTTCAATCACATCTTGTAAACATATCTTATTATTCCATGTTCATTTATTAATTAATATTAACCTTGATCATATTTTCACCTTTTTTTATGTTCGAACCACAGAAGGCACATTGATGAGTTTTTACCTTAATGTTCATTTTATCCCCCCATTTATTATGATTAAATTACCCATGTTGAGAAAATGAGTTTAACTTTTGATAAGACTAGATGAAATATACTCTGGATAAATTATCGAGAAATGTTTACTTCTCTTCTAAAAATGTTTTATTATATTTTTAGTCTTTCAAGACACTAATCCTTTCACTAAAAGGATTTTTGATATTGTTTTGTGAGATAGAATTTTTAAATCATAGAAATGACTTAAAATTAATATTTTTTTATCTTGGGTAATTGCTAACTTGGTGTTCGAAATAATGAGACATCATGGTAAAATAGTTTGAGATTTGATTTTTCTCAATGAAGTCAACCATGTGGTAGTCCCTAAAATATTTTTGAGGCCACACATCCAACCATAGTGAAATTACATTCAAAATCTATGATATAGGATGTATATTTTTCTTTATAAATTAATCCTCATCAACATGACAATTTAATTTTAATGGTACTCCTATAATATTATCTCGAAAAAGAATGGAAAAAATAAAACTCAGCATAGTTGGTAAGGAATTACATTCATACCCCATTTTAAGTAACTTATAACATATTTATTCATCTTTTTAGGGGGCCACACCACCAATGGAGTAGAAAACTGGGCCTAACTTTGTGTTCAAGAATTATTATTATAAATATCGATCACCCATATCAACATCACCATGATGTGTAGTTATACATTAAAAAGTCGATGGGTAGTGATACATTAAGAAGGCGAATTTCACACCCTTCAAAAATCATACGTGATACATAATGGTGAAATTTTCAAAATATGTAGATATTTAATAGGTCCCATAACTAAGAAATGCCTAGTTTGTTGAATTATCTTTCATTTCAGTTCTCCTCAATTAAATATATCAAAATTATATGGTCATCATTTTGACACATAAAATCATGGTGTTATATTTTCCCATTAAATCAATTGAGGAACTAGAAAAAATCAATATTGAAGAACATCATGTAGAAATTATATATAAAAAACTACTGAATGAACTCTATAAATTCTCCGAATAACATACAAAATTAAAAAATATACTATTGTAGGATCATACTATATTTCATTAGATTAATAAAATAGAATCAAATCCTATCATTTGAGATGGTATAAAATTAAACATAATTCTTTATAGGTGTAGATTTGATAAGAACCTCCACAAATGAATTTAATTTGGAGAGACCATTATTGTAATAGAATATGTGCATGCATGTTCATGCTTCACTAATAAAAATGGTGTTAAACATACTCAAATGGATAACAAACTCAGGTAATTATGGAAATCAATAATGAAGGATGATTAAATCCTCATTAATAAATTTTAAAAATAATAAATTGATTTAAATTCTGAACATAAAACCTTTGTGTTATTCCACATCACAACATACTCCCAAAAATTATGAACATGGGGTTAGATACCATGGGCCTATAACACTTGATGATATATAAATATTGAATATTTATCTCGAATGTGAAAAATTTCATCTCATTCTGGGTTGCGGATATACCCATAATTTAATTAAAAATAAGGGTTGTGATATATTTCCAAAACGAAATATTTTGTCAAAATTTGGAACCCCTCAAGCAATCATGGAAGATAAAAACAAATTTTTATATGATCATGAGTAAAAAAAGGATATATTAAATGTGAAAAATTCAATCTACCCAGTATTTCAATACATTAAACTTCCAAATGATATATAAAATATTTCAAAAAATAATATAAAATACCCTGTAGGATATTGGGGAATCGAAGAGAATGTTATTTCTAGATAAAATATTGAATGTGGTGTGGGGATATAATGTCACTATTGATACATGACAATAAGAAATAAAATATTATCTATTATATGATGTTTTTTTCAAACTAAGTGTGGTTTTTCTAACTATGTATTGAATAATATTTAATAATAAATTAACTAAGGAGGAATAGTAAAAAACACAGTTCAATGGGTTATATTTTATTGGTAAAAGGATATTACATTATCTTCAAAACAATTAGGTTTATTATAATAGAGTTGGCTGACCATTCAATAAAGGAGTTAGAATATAGTGACTTATTCTAGGAGATTTGGTGTTATCCCTAAAAATAGAAATAATACCTAATAATGATATTATAAAATTAAACCATAAATTAGAAAAACCCAAAATCTTAAGTATGTTATTCAATAATAGTTATTTCTCCTTCATTATAATTGATACCTATATTATTATTCCTCCCACAATTGCACAGTTTCTCATGAAGTAAATCAGAAAACGTATTACTATGGAAATATGCCTTATTTTTTTACCCTAAACTATATAATGTAATTTCCTTCATTTTTATAATAAATATATCACCATTAGGTTCTTATAAGACAACTCTAAAGGAAACATTTTATGAATCATCCTCATTTCAATAAAATTAGGAACATAAAAAATATTATAACTTAAATTACCCTAAATGATTAAATAACTTTTATGTTGGGGATTGAAAAATATAAGAGTATGTTTTTGTGGAAAATATATTAGAGATGGTAATATTTTTAACATAAAATATCATTTTAATCTTACCTATAAATAAAATGTATCTTCATTGAACAATTTTTGAAATAATTTTTAAAACCATTGGATATTTATGGATATATAGAATATATTTCCCTTAGGATAGTCATAAATGAAACAATCATAAAAAATTTCCCCGTAGTGAATGGATTAAAAATCAATGTTGATTTTTATAAAATGACTCTACACTAGGTTAAAACTTTTATATGTATTATAACTATATTACCATGATTCCTCTTTCTATATGAAACATTGTGGTACCTAATTCTCCTATAATGTATCAGATATATTTTTTCATTTTTATTTATAAAAAATATTATTACCAATATGTAATACTCCCTATACAAATGGGGATATGGGAGAATCTATGTGGGATAACATATTATAGTTTAAAATTGTATCCCTTCATTTACCTCTACACTTATTCAGTGAATGGATCTCTATTACTCAACCATGTCCCATAATTTTCATGCATGTATGTAAAGAAATAATGTTAATAAAAAGGTGAAAATGATTTGTTAATAAGGTCCGCCTGTAATATGGATGACTTAGTCTCCAATGTTTCAATTTTATGGTTTTACGAACAAGATTACATTATTATAATCAAATGAATCTCAAGAAATGGTGTGACCTCATATTCACATTTTAGAACTTTTCTATTATACAATAAGTGTATATTTATAATTAAGAAGTACCAGATATCATACAACACCTGATGAATAGTGATAAAATTTAATAAGACATTCCTATTAATGATTTGAATAATATCAAATCTTTGTCCTAAAAAATCAATTATCATAAGGGATACCACTTCATCCCAAAAAAATATATCTAAAATTAATAGTAATCATGACAAACATTGATCATTTTCATTATTATATATCATATAACAGTTGTAGTCTATAACTCTCAATCCCTCATCCATGATGTGAATAGAAACAAACAAGGTCAATTTCTAATATCTAATTTTTGTTCTTACTTTTCACCTAACAAATAACTTCAGAATAAAACTCTAAAATTGGAAAAATCATCAACTCATTGAACAAGCAATTAAATATATATTTATAACCCTCATTTTATTATTCATTAATTTTGAACAGTCCTTGGGACATTCTATATTTCTTAGATCCATAGGTTATTTTGTCGAAATTTTATTTCCTTACACTAACTATTTTCCATCAACCTATAGTATATATATTAATATATATAAAATAGAGTCATGTTATATTAAACTTTTCTTCCTATATATGTTTTTCCTATCTCAATGGATCTAAATCATTTTTTTATATATTAACATAGAAATCCAATAAAATAATATTATGTGATGTTCACTTATTTTTACTCAATTTCATCAATAGAAACTATCCCTATAATTTCATAATAATGCATTTTGAATGAACTGTTACATCCATTGATTTTTATAAGGAACCCATTATCATTTTAAACTCACAGTCTCATCCAAATTAGACTCTGAATAATTTTACAATTGTTTTAAGAGTATTTTCCTCATTTATTTTCTATAATATCTTTAATTTAAATTACCTATAAAAACTCTACATTTGTGGATGAAACTACAAGGTTTTTTTATATCTTTTGGTGTGAAACTCACCCTAACTCATCTTGAAATATTATCCACTTTAGTAAAATTGATATTTGATTTCATGAATATAATATAATCATCATAAACTATGTAACCCACTCGTTCTTTAGAATTTGTTTCGTTGACATTCATCAATATTTATTCTAAATCTCATTATTCATTTCCAATGATGTTTTTCTGTATGAAGTATTTTTTTCATAACTACAATTGAATCTTATAGTTTCTCATATGATAAAATGTTACTCTCATTTAAAATTATCATCATTTATGGAACATTTATCAAACATAATCCTTGTATCTTTTCTGATGTTTATTTTATCCATCATGCATAATACGAGAAAACATATCACACGACATTATCTAATGGAAGTGTGATTCTTATATGAAATCTTTTATTACCTAAAAAAATTGTATGAGAGAAATCATTCATTTGTTACTTTCATATCATTACTGCTCTAGATATCTTATGAGAATCATATCTTATGAATTAGCATTTGACATGAGCCTATTATCATATGAAATATCTATACTATATGTTGTTTTTTCATCATAGGAGAAATAATATCCCCCATAGAACCTCATATAATATTAGCTCTATTAATTTCATAAAAAGATGTGTAATATCTCCAGATGAAATTGTGTAACATTATAAAAGAATTCCAATATTAGAACATATTTAACCAACTGAACTTGTAGAACTTATTCGATAAATTAAGAGAACTTCTCAACCAACTCAAAAAACATGAAACAATATCAAAATGATTTCACTTCAATATATATATATATATATCTTATTCATATTATATTTCATATTCATTCATTAAAAAATATCTTCATTCTATTCAGTAACTATATTTTCATCCCCTTATTTCAAACTAGTATGTATAGTACTCTTAAAAATCAGCACTTATCGCTTGTTTAAAAATTGTCTTGTTAATTATCACATGTATTTTGGATTATTTTCAAGTAAATTATCATATACTTCTAAACATAGTATATCTATAATAATGTATCTTATAATATATACTTTATCCAAGAATATATATAGTTAAACAAAAATAATAAATGATAAAAAAACTTTAACAAGTGAATGGATTTTCAATCATATCTAATAGAAGAACTCAATTAAACTCATTAAATATTTCATAATATATTTGTCTGAATAATATACAATACACTTAAACTCCAAGAATATTGACAGTAATTTTTTCATATGAGTAATGGTTTTAACTGAAAAATTCAATATTCGTATGTGACATCGACCCTTCATGTAATATTCTCATTTTTAGGGGAACTCAAGCCATATTATTCATCAATATTATTATGCAGAAGAAAGAACAATCAATGATAACATAATATATATATTGAAGTAGTTAAAATCCCATTAATATCTTTGATTGTTGTTTAAATAAAATACAACAAAAACCCATTTTTGGTTGCAAAATACCCCATTGTAATTTTTCAATACCTATGTTAGAAAATGGTACGTAAGTATGTTTATAGTTTTTTCATCTTCATCAATTATATTTTATTTTATAAATATTTTATATTATCCTCCATAATATTCTTTTCTTCCCCTTATTGATAATATATACAATGTGCATGGGAATGGATAACATAAAACAATTTTTAGAAACATTTTACTTAATTATTAAACTCTACATCATTGTGGTCTATCCTCAATGTAAAAAAGAAGAGTGTTTTATAAAGAAATAATGGTTGTAAATAACTCTATGAATATGATACCATCTATTGTGAAACAATTTTCTACTGTATTAAATAGCTTATTAACCTCTCTAAAGTTGATCGAAATGATTATTTCTATTTTTTACATCTATTGACATCAAATACTCCAACCTCAATACATTCAATCACTTAGACACATAAATTAATATATTTAAATTATAAATGATATATTTTGTAACTTTGGAAATTAGTCATGATTATTTATTAGGAATAATTATTTTTTTATTTAGATATTTAAATATCCTTTTAAACCATAAATTAATATATTATTCCTTTATAATATTTGATGATATATGATTCATAAATACCTCATTCAGTTTTTCTTATAAACATTCTAATAATTATATATTTATAAGGAATAAGTGAACTTGAATCTTCTTAAATCCATATTCGCTTATCTCATCCTCAAGTGATGATATACATATTCACATAATCAAGTTTCATCCTTTCTAAAGATGTTTATTAGAATTATAATTATTTTCATCTCACCCAATATGGTACATCTTAAATTTTTTTATTTAACTTTTGTTTTGAAAGATTATGAATCTTATCTAGTTCACTATCCTAGAAAATGATTAACAAATAATTCCATGTTATGAATACCTTGAAATTAAACCGATACAATTGTTGAATATTGTGGAAAATAATTTTCTATTAGACAGTGAAACAAGGATGATAGGTTTTTTTTAAATAATGACAGTCATAAATTTTTTGTATGGGATTGGATAGATATTTTCATGACAATTATTCAAAATTTATAGTTAATACTTAGTTTTCAAGAATGGTTATTTTTATCTATCCATGGGTTGAATATTATTTTTAACATGACCCATCATAGAACATGTGTCACTTGGTGAAAATTTTATATTTTTCATAATATAAAATCTAGCATTTTTAATTGTAGGACAATTATTTGAGTTGTGTCAAACATATTTTCACCAACCATAATACACTTTTTGATACCTATTGACTTAATAATTTCAAAAACTCTAATCAAATTGAATATATTCATGTGGAATATTTTTATAACATTTTTATTTTTATTTTCGGTGTCCTTCTCCCATATTTTTTTATTTTTAATTCAACTAGAAAATGGACCACCATTACATGAAATTATCCATTACCTTATTTTCTCTTTCACATGGTTTTAAACATTTTATCATAATGAAATTAGATCTTTTATGCTTCAATTTGTAAATACTTTACCTTTTCTTATCATCATTCCTCTATAATTATTAATCTCCAAGGAGTGTTCATAGTGATCAATGGCATGAACTCTTCTATAGAAAATGAGGAATTTTAGATTTTTTTGTCTGTCATTCTACTTCTTCTTTCATCATTTTATGTAGAAATATATTTTATTCTGAATATTCTCCAAGGGTGAATAAACTACTTTTTTATCTGATATCCTAGGATTTTTTAGTAGATTGATATATATTTTCCATCGATAATGGAATATCTAATTTTTTGGATTTATAGTTGTGTATTCTCATTTTATTTCACCGAATATTTAGTTATGTTAGATAATAATGTAGCTTATCTAATCCCACTGTGTATCCATTCATTACAAATATCATTTTTATGTTAATATTGGTTAATGGAAAATGTTTTTTCCATTATATTTTGACCCTTCATTGATATTGGATCAACTACCATACTATAGGATTTCATTTTCTACCATTGTTTAACACATTTTCACAATATATATATATATATATATATATATATATTCATCGAATCCTATGGAAAAACCAAAAAAGTCCTATAAATAAATAATATTTTATTTTATATGAAAGTATATCTCAGTTTATAGAAATTCTATTTTTTATTTTATTCACTAAAATTGTCCTATTTATTAGAATAAAATTAAATAAATTTTATTCCATGCCCCATTGGTATATTATCATGTTCCTAATTATTTTTATTCATCCAATTTTTTTATTATATAATTGAAATCATACATTGGGTATACAAAAGAATTATGAGTAATTGTGTTCTCTAATATCGATGGTTCCTTTAAAAATGATGATTTTCCTGATTAATTAATATATGATATTAAGATATTTTTGGAACATGAAAAATATCATTTTATTTAATAAAAATCATCTGATTTGATATGGTAAACAAATATCATTTCAACTTATTGTGAATACATGTCTTGAGATTCATTAATAAACATCAATTTGACATTATGTTATAATTATTTCAAATAAATAATGAATTTATCATTCTTCTATACCTTCATTTTTACTTCACATTATTTTGTAGACCTCTTAAGATAATTGAAATTCATTTTTATCATTTCTGTAGAAGGTTGTAAAGATATGTATTTTTGTTATCTTTAACTTCTAGTTTATCAATATAAATAAAGATATAATATTGATAATTTTCATTCCATTCCAGGAACAATTTTTTAAAATATAAATGGAATCATATAATTTAGGATATTCTAAAACCAATACATCCAAACATTGGGGCTTCTTTCACTAAGATTCATGATTCGATAACTTTTATAATTACTTTGCTCATTGACATCTATAATCATCGTCAAATTCTACGGTAGATCATTATATTTATTTATATTATATTCTTAATGATGAGTGATATCACCCTAAAATATTCTAACATAATTATATATATATGTAACTATATCTTTGGTACATTTATATTTGACTTCATCTAAAAATTAAATCAGGATTTCTTATAAATATTTTGGGGAATGATCCTCTCCAAGAATACATAGTTCCTCTAGGTGAATTTGTTGGTGGGAAATTTCTATCACCCTATTATCACATATACTCATTTAATTCTATGTGTTTAAAATATTTTCAAATATTTAATTTATGGATTCTTCCATCATATTTTTTTATTCTTTGTTTATATTTCTCTTGGTTTGAGAGTTGGGAGACTGATCTATTACCCTCGTTGGGGAAGAGGGATATAATATTTTTATTTCTTTCAATTTCATCATTATTTATATTAATTCGATTCATAGAAGGGACTATGTTATGATCTATAATAAATTACTCATATTTGAAACTCCACATCATTATGAATATATAAATGGAAACCCATATCTTAAATAAATCATCAAGTGTAATTTTTTTTGAGAATCCAAACAAATGTGAAACTATATATCTTATGAATTTTTATAAACACTATGGGGTATTTCATATAATGGGAGGGGCTTTATCTGTGTGAGATATATCATTCATGGTTAAAATATCATCCCTTTTTTATCTTCAGTTCTCTAGTGAATTGTTCACTATCACTCAATATTCTCCATCAATTTACATAAATTTATGTAAAGACTCGAAGTGAAGTAATAAGGGTGCCATGATTTATAATCATTGTTATCCTCTAGTATGTATTACTTAATCCCAGATGTGATATGTTTATTATCCTATCTTTATATCTCCCTTATAATTATCAAAAGAAATTCGGGAATGTGTATTACTTTATATTTGTTATCCTAGATCCATCTCCACACTCTATAAGAATCTATCCTCATTTATATGGTATATGATATTAGTATGGGCCATATAAATAAAATTTGGTTGTGATAATATAAGCCTATTATTGATATATATAGAATAAATCCATTTTTCTTAAATAAAATAAATCACAGTGTTTCCACTTCTATATAGATATCACAATGCTATCTCAAATTCACAATAATCAATAGATTTATAACTTATTTTAAGTATTCCACTGCATATGAAAGTTGGATAATGCCTTTCTCAATTCTTAATCATTGATTTGATTATCACCAGAGAATGTCAATTTTTCCTATGTTCTTTGTATTTTTTTAGTTCATAGGAAGGCTCTTCTGCATGCACTATTATAGCTCATAATTCATTGACACTCAGAATAATTGGATAAATATAGATATTGGACTATATTATTATTATTATTTAGTTCACAAGAAGCATTGAGTATCTATATATTTTATTGATTACAAGGGTACATTATTGAAATAACATCAATACACTTCCCCTATTTTCATTTCAACTACAAAATATATAGAAAATAGTGTTGAGTTGTATTATGTATTTCTTCCCACTTTTTTTCTAGCCAAAGGATTTCACAATTTTTTTTTATTATTCAATATAAAATGCCCATGAAAATTATTACCAAGATACTATATAAATTTTTTTCAACATTACCACGTGGTTCGGTCCTGATGATCTTAGAATATCAACTTTCAAGTGAGGCACAGTCTCCGTTGATTTTCTCTAATTACCCTTTCTCATTTTAGACTCATTTAATATCAACCAAATAATTATCCACCTAATTATCTATATTTTTCAAGATTATTTTTTCAAAATTACTTCTATATCATCCACAATTAAAATTCTATGGAAAAAATGTATTTGTGTTCATTCATTATGATATGGTACTTTCATTTTGCATAATGAAACTCATACGAACTCACTTTGAATCATAATATAAATGCATGATCCGAAATCTAAATACTTAATGAAAAGATGAAAAATACATACTAATTTAATATCCCATTATTCATAAATTATTAATCTAAAATTTCTTTATTTTCATTCTGTTGAATTTAATCCTTTTTAGGACATTTCCAAACATGCATACATGTATTCATAAGATTGATTTAATTTTATTATTTTTTGTATCTTAAAAAACATCAACTATATAAAAACATTTTCTTACATGGATCAGGTAACAATTTTAATTAATAAATCATCTGTTTTATCCATCTTATATTCCTCTCATCTTACGTGACAACATATCATATGAAATAACCTCATGATGAGAAACTTCTTATGTAACACCATTCTAATAAGATAGTAACTCCATATGTCAAGACGATTTTTTATGTAGAATTCATTTCCTTCACATACCATGTAGATTATAAGAAACCAATATTACACTATGTAAAATCTTACATGAGCATGATATCATATAAAATAACATTTTATTATATAGATGTTTCACCATATTAGAAAGAATATATTACAAATTACCACCTAACAAACACACTCTAATAATCATATAAAAATAGTTGGAAAATATTTGTAACAACATAATAAACTAAATCACAAAGATAATCTATTTATTTCACATGTGATCCTTATTAAAAATTACTATATAATAAGTATAGGTTCATGAAAAATGTAGGTTCAAAGTTATTTTATTCACATCGGGCTTTATCGCTTCACCCACTATAAGGGAAAATTTTCTTTTTCACTCTATCTCTTCTAAACATAAACCTGATTCATTGAGGGAAACCTAAATTTTTTTAATAGTGATATATTATCTTCTAATTCATGATGGGGCACTCTTTTGATCCCAACATAATGATATAATTTCCCATACACAGAACTAATTTTTTCATTATTATTGTTATAATATGATATGTAGGGAATTCCTGATATCATTTCCAAGGCTCGGCCATAAATAAATAATAAATTTAACTGTTTTCCAAATATTTATTCTGGTCCACTATATTTTTCTTAAATATGGCTATTTTTAAATATATTTTAATATGACCATCTCATGTACTATTCATCATATCAAAAAGGATTAAATTTCCACATTCATCAAATAGATATTTACAATGAAAATTCCCTATTTAATGGACTCCCATTAGAATGACTATTGAATTTGGATATGAAAAAGGAAAACCTAGAAACATATAAGGACATATATGATTCTTAATCAATGGACTCTCTAGCTCCATAAAACTTTAAAAATATTACTTTGGGAACCCATCATTCATATATTTTCATTATTCATTCTCATTATATCCATCTAGGGATACGCTAATGGAATCATTATTAAAATATGGTCAACAATCATTCTTTGTTATCAATTATTCCCTTACTATTCCCAAATCAAACATTTCTTTCTAGGATTTAGATCATTTCAAATATTTATTTTCATGGAATTAAAATATTAACTATTTTAATAATTTAATTTGTAAGGAACACCATGAAAATAAATACATAATAAATTTAAGATTCCTGTTTATTGTATTTTATAGTATATTACTAATCAGTTTTAGTCAAATAATATTTATTAACGATTTATTTATTCTATAAATTTCACTCACATTAGAACATTATTCTTCATTCATGTCCGTTGATAATTCTTTATGTTGTGTGGGTATAAATTCTATCAAATTGTCTAAACTCTATAATCATAAACTAAGATATATCAATGGGTTTGAGAATTTTGACATTAACCTATTTATCTATACCCATTATAGGTAATCACTATAGCTAGTTCTAGATTCATTAATTCCGGTCACGTAAATACACATTACAACAAATGAGTATAAATTTTTTTTCCAAAAGGATTTAGCTCTACACCCTTAAACTAGGATCCATATGATGATCCTAGATTTTTTATATGAAAAATATGAATCCCCTAATTACTAATCTATATTAATTTAATCATTTATTTGTACATTGGATTATATTTTAAAATATTATAAATTATGTTCCCATATGGTTTGATATATAAAACCTCACACAAGGATCTATAGATTGGTCAATTATTTACAACCTTAATCTTCATGTTCAATTACTATTTGAGTTTTATATCTCTAAAATAAATGTTATACCTTGGAAATATTTGTATTAATATTAATGTTAGATCTATAATTTTTTTTACCAAAAAACATTACCATAAACTACAAAAGTAAATATAAAACATTTCTGCTCAAGAACCCAAAAACAGGGGTGTAAGAAATTTCATATCTCTTCTCTTAGATACTAAAAAACTCATTACATAAGAAAAAAGAAAATTCATATATAAATGAGGAAAAAACAAATGATACTTACATATTACCCCAAAATATTCATTAAAAGTTTTAGGAATAATCTTGGGAAAAGTATATGGAAATTGTTTAAGCACAATAATTGTTCTCAAAAGATTTTGACTAGTGATCTCTAGGACTATCGATCTATCAAAATTTTAGAGAATCAATATATTCACTCATATGAATCAATCATGATTTTGGGAAAAGTGAGTATAATGTCAAAATGAGTTGTATCTCTCTTACCTGATTAATTATTACCTTTATTACAAGAAATTGTGATATGAATCATTTTTAACCACCAAAACATTCATAAAAATAACGAATAATCATGGATTATAATGGTAGAAGACAGACCTCACATATAGAACAAATCTGATTTTCAAATTTCGCACATCTTTGAAGGAACCATTTATATTTTTTCATTATATAGATCATCATTGGATTATAATGAAAATATAATCTGACATGGATTTACAACTCCCATATAAAATCACACATTTTAGATAATTATGAATATTTTAGCACAACATTCTAACATCAAAATTTTGTTATGGTCTATGTGAACATCATAGTCCAATATATAACAAAATGGACATATATGAAGGATAACCATAGGAAGTGTTTTCACTTAGAGATTTTGGGAAATAAAATTTATCTATTGAAGAAGAAATGGAGTCATTATATTCCAATCTTACCTAAGAGCTAAAATATTTACCAAAAGGAAAGGAAGAACATGATAAAAATCGTGTTCTGATTAAATAATGATTTTTAAAAAAGAGTGAGGTTTAATGATAGGTCAGTCTTGGAAGAATTTAAATAAAAAGGATTTAATTTTTCTAAAATAATATCACTAATTATAATAATTATTACTATTCAAATGGTCTTGAGCATGATTTCTACCAATGATTTATTTTTTGGAATAAATGGATTTAATGAGTGTGTTACTTTATTGTGGTTTTAAATAAGTCATTAATATTGTACAACTAGCTAGTTTTGTGGTGAAACATACAAATGACTTTTTGTGTATGATTAAATAGGGAATTTATGGATTGCCACAAAAACCATGTATATAGAACTTCATATTTAATGAATTCTTGGTTTAAAATTGTCTCATGTGAGGAAAGAAAAATCACTATTTTTTTGAAATGTGTGAATGAATTGAAGATCTATCATCTGGTTCTTATCTATTGATAAAACAATTTGGTGGGGCCATGAATTTAATAGATCTTTTTTTTGGAAGTGTGAGTTTTTATTGAAATCTTTTGAAATAAAAATCATGGTTTTGCAAAGAGAATTCTTAGAATTTGGATCAAAATATGAAATATTAATGGATTTTTTGCATTTTCGTGAAATGATTATATTAAGAAGGTCATAGAATAGTTTCATCTCCTCAAAAAACTAAATTAACATTTTTAATGGGGATATCAACATTAATGGAAGATGATATTATATTGTCCCATTTAATTTTATAGTCAAATGTTTAATTTATTTTAGAGAATGTTCTCACCCGAACAATACATTTTTTGTGTGGTTGATGTAATGCCCCAACCCTAATTACCAATAGTCGGTGCATTATTACATAACATTGGCATGATACAAGAAATAATGTCCCAAAATACCAATCTATTTTGTATTCGAGGAAGTACTAGATACATACATAAGTTTTACATTACTTTATGAATTGAAAAAACAAGAAAATTATGCCCCCTTGGAACACACTCATATCCCTTAGCCTATTCCAGCAGGTTAATCATAATAATCTTCTTCACATACTGAAAAAAAACATAAAATGTGGTGAGATCAGATGCTCAGTAAGGATAATAATATACCAGAAACTATCATAAATAATCATAAACATTGAAGGCGATGTATCAGACTAAAAAGCCTTTTAAACATAAACTTCGGAATAATATGGCGAAGATAAATCAAATAATATCATTTACATTTTCACATGGATATCATACTAGTTGAATAATCACATGTAATATCAATAGCTAATTTCTAAATGATGGAATGCATAGTGCCAAACATCATAACCACATTGTAAAAGACTCATGCCAAGACTACAAATAATATTTTTTTCAAGGCCTTGTGCCAAGATAGTAGTTTTTCTCATGAGACCTACCAATGTATCGAGGAGATAGAGAGGGCTCCACCCATCACTTAATAAGTCCAATTAATTACTCATATGAAAAGGATGAAATATAACATAAACATTCTTAATAATACTACCATACGAAATGTTAATATTTTAACCATAAACCATGAATGGTATAAAAATAAAACATCCACATTCAAACATATCATAAAACCTTCAATAAAATATGTAATATTTTATCATAATAAATCAACTTCAAGAAATTGTAAAATCCATCAAAGGATGTTGACATAGATGAAATCAAAACTACTTAAGAGAAATATCACTTTATATTTTGAAATAATTTAAAATTAAAATAGTAATAAAAGAAAACATTTATTTTTAAAATATTATTATAATCCTTTGAGTAATGCTTAAAAAGTGATATAACGGTGGAAAATTGTCATGGTCATCATATAAGTTAAAAAAACTTTCTTTCCTTAATTTTTTCGAAATGGTTGTAAAAGACATTGTATGGAAAACAACAGAAATATTCCATTATAAAATTTTTATAAAAATTAAAACAAGTGTATAAATGACTTTAACCCATTTCAAGGAAATGGTAAAAACGTTTTGAAATACATTTTTATGAAACACAAATGTGGATGATAAAGGGGCCCTAATAGATACTCACATAAAAAAACCTCATATAATGAAGATATTGTATAAATAACCCTTAACATGTAATTTTTCTTTGGTTGAGGGTAAATTCACCAAAATTATAAGAGTAAAATAATTGTTATTAAATTATACAATAACTGCATACATAAATATGATATCATATATGATCTTCTAATATTGCTTTGTTAATAATATTTCAGTAATATCATTGTTTTGGGTGTTAACTGATTCATTTTACTTTTTATATTTTTATATAAGTCTTGTTTTTTATGTATAGGATATATTTGATTCATATCCCTAATGATATTTATTTTTTAAACATTATTTTTAATCATAAAATGAAAATTAGTCTTGAATGATTATGATGATGAATGAATCTCATCACCTTTGTGGAGACAGTAATTTGTATGTACGCACGAGTGATAATATCATTATATTGATGGAGTAATTAAATGGTATATCATATATATATAATTATTCACATGTTATATTTATTATTTACATCAATTAGACTCATTATTATACCCATACAGAAAATGAAGTGTTGAATAACAAACTACACCATGATGTGGAGACGGTAAGCATGTACGTACACACATACGGTGAATTTTTCATTCATAGGATTGATAAAATAATAAATATGGTTGTTCCATATTTATAATAACATCATAGTATGTATAAGGTATTGGATTTATTAATCTGGTATGCAAATTACAAATAAAGAGGAAGTGGAAGAAGAAGAAAACTTTGAAATAGGTGATGAAATTATTACCTCTTATTCAGGTGCTTCCTTTTGGATTTAATAAAAAGGGATCCAAAGGTTGGTTCTCTGATCAATTTAAGGCCTCTAGGATGAATTTAGGGTAGTTGGGAGGATATTTTCTTATTTTTTGGCCGAGCCAAATGGCTTTGGGGGTGTGAAATTATGAGAAGGGGAATTACCCTTTTATAAGAGAGGTGAGGGTCACTTTAAGGAAAGCTTGAAATATTATTTTATTATAAAATCTTATTCGGTTTATAGTGTCTCATAATGATTTATTTATAGGATAACATGGGGGTATGTCGAAAACCTGTCAACCAATAGGTTTTTGTTAGGTTTAGTTCACCATATCAACCTTATCTTTTAGATTTAACTCTTAGATAAATAGTTTAACTTTCACCACGTAATCTTTTATAGATATAATAAATGGTAATAAACAAAATATAAAAAGCTATGAGAAACCCAAGGGGATCATTATTGATATATCTAACCTTATCTAAGTAATTTCCCAATCCTTAGGTTATTAAGAATATTTTATAAATTAATAATATAGTATTTTTTTAAAAAGTTCATTTATGTCAATTTTGACACTATTTAGTATTTTGTTTTTGTGAAAGTCAGAAAAACTTTTTCACTTTGGAAAAAACATATTTAATCAACCCTAAAATGTCATATTAACCTATAAAATTTGTGGAATATTTCTAAAGTCTCAATTTACAATTATTTTAAAATTTCAATAATAAGGCAATTACTCCATAATCATTGTGTCATAAATGAATTTAATTATTTAATGTCTAAAAATCCTAAAAAAATTCAATTCTGTATGAAATATTTTTAGCTTTATAATGAATATTTATAGTCATATTTATCTTAAATATAACCCGTTATTAAAATGGTTTATGTTTTAAACACTAAATTTAACACTTTTAACTATTCTTTAAATAAAATAATAATGAATGTTTTAATCTAATCCATGTGGATGAAAGAAAACCATATTTTATTCATAAGGTTAATTTGGGTTGAAAAAAAAACATATTCAAATGAATTAGGACATGGGTTTGGGTAATTATAATATCATATTACCTTTAATTACCTATTCACTTTTAACCGTTGTAAAAAAATTCATAAGTTACTTTTTACCAAAAATTATTTTCAGCCTATTCTACCACATTTTACTTACTGATATCAACTATGTCTCTTGGATATTTAAAATTCAATATATATAAGTTGTAAAATTACGTTTTATGCAAATTTTTAAATGTTTCTATAAGGTGGGTACAAGACATTAAATTTTCAATAATATTTTATATATCTAATCATATTTTAAATTGACTCCAATTAATTAAATTGAACATATATAGGTATTATGTATTTTTTTACCTAAAAAATTAAATAAAATAACTAATTATTTAAATAAAAAGTCAGTTTTAAATAATAACTTGGTGTTTTTCACTATTCATCAAAAAATGAATGTTTTCAGAAAAATACCAAAAAATCACCATAAGCTAATTCTAATATTCCAAATTCAAAAGTGAAGTTCATTTTGAAAAAAAAAATTATAAAATTTTAAAGAGTGGGTATTACTATTCATAACAGCTAGTTTGATTTGTCGTGGTGTGCTAGAACTCGAAGTTGCATACAACCCAAGCTATTTCATTATTCCAAGAGAAGCGTGTCATGGTAGATTGGGGTGTCACATTTTCCCCTCCATCAAATAATTTATTCCATGAAATTTATATAATATTAATGCATAAAATTTTTTTGGGTGGTTCTTCATCATAAGTTCCTTGGGTTCCCACGTTGCCTGGTCCATCTTATGGTCTCTCCATAGCACTTTTACCAGATGAGTCATCCAATTTCTCATCACTTATTCTATAGTATCAAGAATATTGATAGGTTTTTGAGAATAAGATAGATCGGGTTCCAGATCTATTTCTTCATAGGTGAGTACATGCATTGGGCTAGACATGTATTTTCTCAACCGTGATAGGTGGAACACATCGTGAACTTTTGAGAGACTTGGAGGCATTGCAAAACGTTGAGCTACAACTCCAATTTATTTTAGAATTTCGAAAGGTCTAATGTACTCAGAACATAATTTACCCTTCTTATCGAATAGTACAACACTGTTCCATGATGGTACCTTCAAGAAAACCTGATCTCCTACTTGAAATTCCAAATTATTCCTTCAATTATTGTCATAGATCTTTTTCCATCATCGTGTTTTTTTAATGTGGGTTTGGATAATATTTACCTTTTCCATTGTTTCCTCAAGAAGTTCTGAGCCTATGAGTTTTCATTTACCAACATCATCCCAACAAGTTGGTGTTCAAAATCATTATCCATATAATACTTCATATGGTTCCATCTGAATAATTGAATGGAAGATATTGTTATAGGAAATTTATACTAGAGGTAAATACTGGTCCCATATACTTTGAAATTCAAGTGAGCAAGATCTCAACATGTCTTATAAGGTTTGAATATTCTGTTCTGATTGCCTATCAGTTTGAGTGTGGTAGTCAGTGGTCAAACGAAGATCAATATCCCAGGCCGTCTGAAGACCTTTCTAGAATCATGATTTAAAATGGGTATCACGATCAGAAACAATCGATAGGGGTACTCCATGAAGTCTTATAACTTCATTAATATATAGTCTTGATAAATTTTCAAGTGGTAAATATTCAATTATAGAAAAAAAATTCAAACTTGGTAAGACGATCAACAATGACACATATTGAATCATTGCTTCTAGTATTATTTTGTAGCCCCATAACAAAGTCCATCATAATATAATGCCATTTCCACTCAACTATGGGATGAGGTTTCATGACTCCTCCATGATGTTTTCTTCCAACCTTAACATGCCGACAAACCATATATCTTGACACATAATCAGCAATATCCCTCTTCATGTTGTACCACTAAAAATGTTCCTTCAAATATCTATACATCCTAGTGCTATCAGAGTGTATAGAGAAATTTGAGCTATGAGCATCATCCAAAAATTCCCTTTTTAGATCAGGTATGTCAGGAATACAAAACCTCTTCCCAAATTTCAAAATCCCATCTTTATATACGAATTCGATCAATCTCTCATCGTTCACAGATTTAATTTTATTTTGAAACTCATCATCATCAGTCTAGTAAATTTTTATTCTCTCTAATAAAGATTGTTTGGAAACCATTTGAGAAAGTATTGATGTTTCACCTTACATGATTATTCTCATATCCATCTTTACGAGATCCATAAACATATGATCCATTTCAACTCTAATATTGTTCAAAACTCCTAGATCCTTTCTGCTCAAAGCATCTTCCACCTTATTTTCCTTCCTTGGGAGGTAGTGTATAGTGAAACCATAATCCATGAGTAATTAAATCCATCACCTTTGTCCCATGTTGAGTTATTTATTTGAGAAAATATACATCAAACTCTTGTGATCAGTATATATCTCACATTTTTCAACATAGAGACAGTGTCTTCAAACCTTCAAATCAAGGATTATAGCTGCTAACTCAATATCATGTGTGGGATATTTTTGTTCATAGATTTTTATCCATCATGATGCATAAGAAATAAACCTATCATTCTTCATGAGGACACAACCCATTCCTTTATTTTATGCATCACTATAGATAAGAAACTCATCATTCTATGATGGTAGAGTCAAGATAGGATCATTGAATAATCTTCTCTTCAGTTATTTAAATTATTCTCCACACTCTTTTGTCCAAACATATCTAACCCCATTACGTGTGATCATGGTTAATGGGTTTTCCAATCTGGAAAAATCTTGGATGAAACGCTAATAATAACATGCAAAACCAAAGAAATTGTGTACCTTAGTCATACTCATCAGTGCTATCCATTCCAGTATTTCTCTTATCATAGAAAGATCAATAGATAATCCATACTTAGTGAAAATATGTAAATGGAATGAAATATATTGAATCTAGAATTCACACCTACAAAACTTCCCATATAATTAATTTCTTCTAAGAGTCTTTAGAATAGTGCACAAGTGATTTTCGTGATCTTCGTAGATTTTGGTGTAAATCAAGATATCATTAATAAACACCACTACAAATTCAAAAAAATATTCCTTGAAAACTCTATTCATTATATCCATGATTAAATAGGGTTCATTAGTATGTCTAAAAGTCATTAATGTAAACTCGTAATGACCATACCGGGTAAAAAATGCGATCTTCGGAATGTCTTCCTTATTCACACAGAACTGATGATATCCAGATCGAAGGTCAATATTTGAAAAATATTGAACTCCAGAAATATGATCTAATAAATTGTCCTTGAGATTAAGGGGATACTTGTTCTTTATTGTTATAACAATTATCTCCTTGTAGTCAATTCACAACCTCATAGATCCATCTTTCTTCTTCACAAAAAGAACAGGGGCTCCCCATAGAGAAACATTAGGGAGAATAATTCCCTTATTACCCAATTCCTCTAGTAGTTTCTTTAGTTACACTAATTCCATAGTGTCCATTCTATAAGGGGTCTTTGATATAGTCCTTGAACCATAAATTAATTCAATGGAAAACTCAATTTCTTATTCTGGAGGATGTCTAGGTAAATCCTCTGGAAACACATCAATATATTTTTTTTCAAAATAGGTACATCCTCTATTTGAACATTCCTCTCATCACCCATTTTATTTCACACTCTTTTTCCCAACTAATTAAATTTAGTAGACCTACTGAGGGTGGATCTAGATAGAAATAAGATAGTGACATTTCAACTCTAAAAATATGGTATTCCTTATCATTATCGAAAACTATAACCTCATTCTTCTTACAATAAATTTTTGCATCATGGTCTGAAAGCCAATACATACCAAGGACTATATCAAATTCAATCATGGGTATGATGATGATATCATTAGATAAAGCATGTTTATATGACCTAATGGGAACTGATTCACAAAACTCTGTTGTAATGATACTTCACATAATAGTATTTACTAACAAATTCCTTGTTAAATAAAATTAAAAATATATAATTTTCTTCGAAAACTAGGAGTATATGAAACAATGCAATGATCTAGAATCAAATAAAGAATTTTCTAAATTTGAGGAAACCATTAAATTACCTACCACCATGTCATTCGAAACTACAATCATTGAAGTTGTGATCACATAAGCTTGGACTTGACCCCTTATCCTTTTCTGAGGTATGTTTCTGTGGCTCTTAGGAAATTCATTTGCGTAATTCCCCATTTCTATAAAATTTTAGCATTCAACATTTATATAATCTTTCTTCCCCTTACAATAACGAGCTTGGTGGCCTTTTTCTCTACACTTGTAACAGACTCCCATGCCCTTTTAGGTATGTAGCGTGGTATTTATTCCCGCATTTATCGTAGGATGGAAATTTAAATTTTCCCTTTCTCCCCTTATTTCCATTTTTTTGGAGTGTTCAACAGATCTCTTCTTCTCTTCCATTTCAATAAATTTATTAGACTTATAGAATTCCTTTTATGTCTTTAAAACACATGAGATAGTATCTTTTTATGATGGGAAGGATTGTGAGACTAATTCTTGATGAAGAAATAGATTTGAACCAAAAAATAATCGATCAGTCTTACTCCTTGGGTTGCATATATAGTCTGTAGAATTTCATGCTAACCTTGAAAAGTAAGCCTCATACTTAGCGACATTCACATCCTCCTTTTTTCTTAGACTCAAAAATTTCCTTTCAATATCATCTTGGTGGTCACGAGGAAAGAATTTTTCTACAAAAAGTTATTTAATCTCCCTCCATTCCATATTTGATACTTATTTATCCTCCATTTCATTTTGAATTAATGACCACCAATGATTTGTATCTCCTGTGAGGTGATAAAATTCCATGAAAACGTTTTCCATTTCATTACTCCCTAATCATGAAATAATTTCTCTAAGGAACTTATCCATTGATCGGCTAAAAATGGATTTGTAGTCCCATTTAATGTGGGTGGTTGTTGCCTCATGAATTGGTCTAACATTGATCCTCCGTGTTGTGGGCCAGGGTTCTCTATACGGGTAAAGTTATTATTGTTAACCTGAGTGAGTTTTCCCATTATTGTTATAAGTTGTTCAACACCAGTTGCATCACCAACATCAATATAATTATATTCCAAATCCAAAAATGAAGGCCATTTTGATAAATAAAATTTATAAAATTTCAAAAAGAGGGTATTACTATTCATAATGGCTAGTTTGATTAGTTGTGGTGTGATAGAACTCGATGTTGCGTACAATGAAAGCTATTACATTATTCAAAGATAAGCGTACCGTTGAAATTGTGGTGTAACATTCTTCCCTCCAAATAATTTTGTTATCGAAATTTCTAGAATATTACCGCATGAATAGATTATGGTGGTTCTTAATCATATGTTTCTTAAGTTCACACATTGCCTCTTCCATCTTTTGGTTCCTCCATAGAACTTTTACAAGATGAGTCATTTGGTTTCTCCACACTTTTTCTCTGGTATCATGAATCTGGACAGGCTCTTCACAATAATACTGATCGAGTTCCAGTTCTATTACATCATAGATGAGTACATGTGTTAGGTTAAGTATGTATTTTCTCAATAGTGATATGTGGAAAACATCATGAACATTGGGGAGAATTGGAGGAATTTCCAAATGATAAGACAAAACTCCAATTCGTTCAAGAATTTTGAAAGGTGAGATGTACCTGGGACTAAATTTTCCCTTCTTACCAGATCGTACAACACCCTTCCATGGAGATAACATCATGAAAACATGATATCCTAATTGAAATTATAAATAATTTATTCTGTTATCGTCATAGTTATTTTTCCTTTTTGAGTTGTTTTGATGTGGGTTTGGATAATCATAAATTTTCCATTTTTTCTTCAACACGATCTAGGCCTACGAGTTTTAATTTACCAACATCATCCGAAGAAGTTGGTGTGAAACATCTCTTTCTATATAAAGCTTCATATTGTTCCATCTGAATACTTGAATGGAAGTTATTTTTTTAGGAAAATTAGACAAGAGGTAATTACTGATCCCACATAACATTGAAATTTCCATTGAGAAAGATCTCAACATGACTTCTATGGTTTGAATAGTCCGTTCTGATTGTCCGTCAGTTTGAGGGTGGTAGGCACTGCTCAAATTAAGTTCACTATCTTGGGCCTTCTGAAAAACCTTTTCACAATATTGATGTAAAATGTGGATCATGATCAGAAAAAATAGACAGGGGTACTCTATAAAGCCTTACAACCCCATTAATATATTTTCTTGCTAACTGTTCAAGTGGTAAATCTTCTCTTATAGAAATAAAATATGCTTACATGGTAAGATGATCAACAACGACCCATATTGTATCATTCCTTCTTGGAGTCTATGGCATCCCCAGGAAAACCTCCATCATAATATCATCCCATTTCCAATTAAGTATGGGATGAGGTTGCATTACTCCTCCAGGATGTTTTCTTCCAGCCTTAACCTATTGAAAAACCATACATATTGACACATAATCAGCAATCTCCCACTTCATGTCATCCCACCAAAAATTTTCCTTCAAATCTCTATACATCTTAGTGCTATAAGGGTGTATAAGGAAATTGTACATATGATCATCATCCTACTATTACCTTTTTAGATCAGGTATGTAAGGATCATATTGTCTCTTCCCAAATTTAAAAATCACATATTCATATTTGAATTCAATCAATCTCTCATCATTCACATAAATAATTTTCTTTTAAAACTCCTCATCATCAGTTTGAGAACATTTCAACCTTCCTAGTAAATATGGTTTGGAAACCATTTGAAAGATTATCTATGTTTCACCTTCCATGATTATTCCCATATCCATATTTACTAGATCCATGATCATAGGATCCATTTCAACTCTCATATTGTTCAAAAATCCATGATCCATTCTGCTCAATGAATCTGCGACCTCATTTTCCTTCCATGAGTTGTAGTGTATAGTGAAATCATAATCCTTGATTAGTTCACACTATCATATTTGTCTCATGTTGAGTTCTTTCTGTGAAAAAATATACTTCAAACTCTTGTGATCAGTATATATATCACATTTTTCACAATAGAGATGTTGTCTCTATATATTCAATGTACGGATTACTGCTACTAACTCAATGTCATCTGTGGTATAGTTCGTTTCATGAATTTTTAGCTGTCGTGATGCATAGCCAATAACCCTATCATTCTGCATAAGGAAACAACTGAGTCCTTTCATTGATGCATCACTATAAATAACAAACCCATCATTCCCCGATGGTTGATTCATGATAATAGAATTGACTAATATTCTCTTTAGTTCTTCAAAAAAATATTCACACTCTTTTTTCCAACCAAATTTAACCGCTTTACATGTGTGTCTGGTTAATGGGTTAGCAAATCTAGAAAAATCATGGATGAAATACTGATAATAATATGTTAAACCAATAAAAATATGTACCTCAGTTATACTCGTCGGTGTTGGAAAATATTGGATTTCTCTTATCTTAGAAGGATCAATAGAGATACCATCCATAGAGACTATATAGTCTAGAAAAAAGATCTCCTGAAGCTAGAATTCACACTTACTAAACTCCCCATAAAATTCATTTCTTCTAAGAGTCTTTAGAATAGTGCATAAGTGATTTTCATGATCTTTGATAATTTGGGAGTAAACCAAGTTATCATCAATAAATACCACTAAAAATCCATCAAGATATTCTTTGAAAACTCTATTCATTAGATCAATGAAGACATAAGGTGCATTGGTAAGTCCAAAAGGAATTACTATAAACTCGTAATTCCCATACCTGGTATGAAATGCTGTCTTCGGAATGTCTTCATTCATCAAACACAACTGATGATATCCATACCAAATGTCAGTCTTTGAAAAAAATTGACCACCATGAAGTTGATCGAATAAATCATCAATGCGAGGTATATGATACTTGTTCTTTATTGTTATAGCATTGATCTCCCGGTAGTCAATACACAACCTCATATATCCATCATTCTTCTTAACAAAAAGAACAGGGACACCCCATGGAGAAACACTAGGGAGAATAATTACCTTATTACTCAATTCCTCTAGTAGTTGCTTTAGTTCCACTAATTCTACAGAGGCCATTCTATAAGGGGTCTTCAATGTGGGCCATGATCCCATATTTAAGACAATGGAAAACTTAATTTCTCATTCTAGATGATGTATAGGTAAAACCTATAGAAACACATCAATATATTCTTGCAACATAGGTACATCCTATATTTTAACATTCCTTTCCTCACCCATAGTTATTTCAGTCTCTTACTCCCTAATAATTGTATTTAGTAGAGCTACTAGGGGTGGATCTAGATAGGAATCATATGGTGATGTTTCTTCTCTAAAGATAATGTATTCCATATCATAATCAAAATCTTTAACCTCCTTCTTCTTACAATAAATATTCACTTCATGGTCAAAAATCCAATCCATACCGAGGATTATATAAAATTCAATCTTGGGTATGATGGTGAGATCAGCAGATAAAGCACATTTATTTTCCCTAATGGTAACTGATTCACAAAACCTTGTTGTAATGATACTTCCCTTATGAGTTTGGACTGACAACTTCCTTGTCAAATCAAATAGGAAATATCTAATATTCTTGGCAAACTCGGAGGATACGAAATAATGCGATGATCCAGAGTCAAATAAATCATTTTATAAATTTAAAGAAACTTTAAATTTCCTTCCACCACGTCATTCGTAACTTCAGCCTCTACATTTGTGATCGCATAAGCTTGACCTTTCTCCCATGGACTTTTCTGAGATAAGTTTCCATGGTGCTTATGACATTAATTTTCATAATGCCCCATTTATCTACAATTGTAGCATTCAACATTGACATAATCTTTCTTCCACTTGTAATCATGAGCTCAGGGGCCTTTTTCTCTGCCCTTGTAACAAACTCTTATTCACTTCAGGCATGTACTGGGGTGTTTCTTCACATATTAACCGAAGGATGGAAATTCCACTTTTCCCTTATTCCCCTTATTTCTATTTAAAGAGTGTTCAATATATCTATTCTTCTATTTCTTTTCATTAAAGTCATAATATATAGAGAATTATTCTTATATCTTCAAAGCACATGAGACAATATCTCCGTACGACGAGAAGGATTGTGAGACTAATGCTCAACAGAGAGATGGTTTTAACCCATCAAATAATCGAACAATATTACTCCTTGGGTTACGTATATAATCTACAACATGTCGTGCTAACCTCATAAAGTTAGCCTCATAATTTGAGACATTACCACCCTCCTTTTTCCTCAGACTTTGAAATTACCTTTCTATATCAGCTCGGTAGTCAGGAGGAAAGAATTTTTCTAAGAAAAGTACTTTAAACTCCCTCAATTCCATATTTGAAACTTATTCATCCTCCTTTGTGATTTTAAATAATGACCAACTTTGATCTGCTTCTCCCATGACGTGATAAACTTCCATGAAAACGTTTTCCCTTTCACTACTCCCCAATGCACGAAATAGTTTCGCTAAAGAACTTATTCATTTCATTGCTACAAATGGATTTGTAGTCCCATTGAATGTTTTTGGTTGTTTCCATATGAAGCGGTCTATCATTTATCCTCTGTGTTGTGGTTCGGGTGCTCCATATGGGTAAGGTTATTATTCATAACCTGAGTGAGTTGTCGTAGTATGATTTTGAGTTGTTCATCACTAGTTGCATCACCAGCATCACTATAATTATATTGAGTAGGGGGGGGGATACTTAGATGGATTACGTGCATTGATACGATGTCCATTCCTTCCACTAGGTGCCATTTCTAAACAATGGCATACGCTAGATTAGTTTATGAATATCAATACATAATTCCAAACTAGTAAATCCCTTACATAATTTGAACAATTTATGCATATAATATATAATCAAAAAAATTGAGGATGTATTTACTCATAAATCCTTCATAATGGTTTGTTATGAAAATATGAATTATCCTTAAAATATCTCCCCAGAATTTCATAACCAAGAGTGCACCAAATCCTATTTTCATTGACCAGGATACCCCGGGTCATGCCCGAAACTCTTTGTTGGAGTTTTCACTCCTAGGTACATCTGTGCTAGAGTCCCCTCTTCCTGCTCATATCCAAACATGGATGTATTTCTTTGAAAATTCACAAAATTGTTACATTTCCAAAATTATTGAATGTTCTTCTATACTAATCCACAAAGTCTATCTTTATACAATGTTTTCTAATTATAGTTTTTCAAAATCTAGTTTCCATGGATTGTACTAAACTTACAATAATACCAATTATAGTGGCCCGAACCTGGTTACCAAGATTCAGTACATTATTACATAACATTAGCATGATTCAAAGAATCTTGTCCCAGAATACCGATCAGTTTAGTATACTTGGAATTACTAGATACATACATATGTTTTACATTACATTATGAAATAGAAAAACAACAACATTATGTCCCTTTTGAACACACACATATCCCATAGCCTATTCTAATAGGTTAAATGTAATATACTTCTTCACATACTAGAAAAAGCAAAACATATGAAGGGGTGATCTCATATGATTAGTATGGATAACAATATAGTGGAAACTATGATAAATAATCATAAATATTTATGGTAATGTATAAGACTAAACCACAATCCTTTTAGAATTAAAATTCAGCATAATATGGAAATGATAAATCAAATAATACCATTTACTTATTCACATGGATATTCTACATGTCAAATAATAACATGTAATATCAATATCCTATTTCATAATGATAAAATTCATAATGCTGGACATCATAACCATATAGTCAAGGTCTCGTGCCAAGACTAAAAATACAATTTTTTCAAGGACATATGCTAAGTCACTAGTTTTATTTTGAGACTTACCGATGCTTTGCTGATCTGTAGCCGGTTCCAGCCATCACTTACTAAGTCCAATTCATTCCTCATATTAAAAGTATGAAACATTACATATACATTTGTATTAAAATTAGAAAATAAAATGTTAATACTTTAACCATAATCCATGAATGATATAAAAATAACAAATCCATAGTAAAACATATAAAAAACATTCATTGAAATATAGAACATTGTATCATAATAAATCATCTTCAAACAAGTTTAAAATCCATCGATTTATGTTGACATTGTTTAAATAAAAACTATTTCAGAGAAATATCTCTTTATATTTTGAAATCATTTAAAAGTAACATATTTATAATATAAAACATTTATTTTGAAAATATTCTTATAATCTTGTAAGGGAATCTTAGATGGTGTTATAATCAAGAAAAATAGCCACACTCTCCATATAAGATAAAAAAATATTCATTCCTTAATTTTGTCTAAATGGTCGTAGAGGACCTTGTTTGGAAAATGACAGAAAGATTCCTTTATAAAAAATTTATAAAAATTAAAACAAGGGTATAAATTAACTTCATCCATAGTATAGGAAGTAGTAGAAATGTTTTGAAATACATTTTTAAAAAACACGGATGTGCATGATACATATGTCCTAGTAGATACTCAGGTATAAACAACCTCAAATAATTAAGAGATTGAAAAATTAACCCTCACCTTTTACTTTTCCTTGGTAGAGGGTATGTTAAACTCATGTATAATATTTAAATAATTGTTATTAAATATTAAAATAACCACATACATAAATATAATATCATATATGATATTCTAATATTTCTTTGTTAATAATATTTCGATAGTATCATTTTTTCAGGTGTTAACTGATTTGTTTTCCTTTATTTGATTTGTTATGTATGTCATGTTTTTCAGGGATAGTATGTATTTTATTCATATCAATAATGATATTAAATTATTATACATTATTTCTAATCCTAAAATGTATATTATTCTTTAAGGGTTACGATGGGGAATGAATCTCATTGCGTTTGTGGAGACGGTAAGTCGTACGTATGCACAAGCGACAATATCATTCCATTGATGGTGTAATTGGATGATATATCATATATACAGAATCATTATCATGTTATATTTATTATTTAAATCAGTTATATTCATTGTTATACCCATTCAAATAATGAAGTGTTGAAGAACAAACTACACCCTGACGTGGAGACGGTAAGCCGTACATACACACGTGGGGTGACTTTGTCATTTATAGGATTGATATAATAATAAATATGGTTGTACCATATTTATAATAACATCAAATAATGTATATGGTACTAGATATATTATTCTTTTATGGAAATAACAACGAAAGTGGAAGTGGAAGAAGAAAAGAACTATGAAAGAGGAGAAGAAATTATTACCTCTTCTTCAGGCTGCTTCAATTTTATTTGATCAAAAAGGATCCATAGGTTGGATTTATGATCAATTTAAGGACTCTAGTTTGAAATTTTTGTAGTTGGGAGGATATTTGAGAAGGGTTTTTCTGAGCCAAATGGCTTTGGAGGTGTGAAATTAAGAGAAGGGGAAGTACCCTTTTATAAGAGAGGTGAGGGTCACTTTAAGAAAAGCATGAAATGTTATTTTATTATAAAATCATATTTGGTTTATAATGGATCCAAAAGGATTAATTTCTTGGCTAAGGTAGGAATGCATTGAGAACCTCTCAAAAAATTGGTTTTATACTAGTTTAGGTCCTCTTATTAACCTTATAGACTTGATTTAACTCTTAGTTAAATAGTTAAATTTTACCATGTATTCTTGTATTGTTATAATAAATGTATAATATAAATACTATAAAAAGGAAAAAGAACCTAAAGTTAATCATTATTGATATATCTAACCATATCTATGTCCTTTGGATGATCCTTATATTTTTAAAAATATTATATCAATTAATAATAGAGTATTTTTTTTAAAAACTCATTTAGGTCAATTTTGACACTATTTAGTATTTTTTTTGTGAAATTCATAACAACATTATCTCATCAGAAAAATTATTTAATCAATCCTAACATTTCATATTAACCTCGAAAAGTTTTGGAATACATAAAAAGTCTCAATTTATAATTTTTTTAACATCTTTAATTTAATTTATTTTAATCATTCAATAATAAGGTAATTACTGTATCATCATTGTGTCATAAATGAATTTAATTATTTAATCTATAAAAATTATAAATAAAATAAAATTATGTAAGAAATATTTTTATCATTATAATGAATATTTATAGACGAATTTTTCTTATGTATAACCCTATATTAAAAATGGTTTATTATTAAACATTGAATTTAACACTTTTAACACTTCTTTAAATAAAATAATAATAAATATACTAATCTAAACCAAGTAGATGAAAGAGGAATATATTTTATTCCTAATGTTTATTTTGGTTTAAAAACACTAATCCTATAGAATTAGGACATGTTTTAGGGTAATTATAATATAATTTTTACCTTTAATTAGACTATTTACTTTTGATCGTGGTAATTATGACATGTTTTATGACATGTCACGAAGTATTCTGGAGGGTAAAATGGACGTTTCCCACACTTTCCAGAATTTTGTAAGTACACGCTGTGTAGTGTGAGTACACGATGTGTACCACCTTGTCGGGTATACCCCGTGTTGAAGGTCGTGTCCTTGTTGTGTGAAATAAATGAGTACACGCCGTGTATCCAATACTACACGCCGTGTAATCCCTCCCCGCGTACACGTTACCTTCAAACCGTGTGTTGACCAGTCAATGGCCGTGTGCTATGTTGAAGCTGTGTCCATGCCGTGTGAAATAAACGAGTACACGCCATGTATCGAATACTACATGTCGTGTATTCCCTCCTCGCGTACACGTTACCTTCAAGTCGTGTGTTGACCAGTCAATGGCTGTGTTCATCATTGAAGGCTGTGTTAGAAGCCGCATGGGGATCATGTGGAATGGACAAGTACACGCGATGTACCATAAAGTACACGCTGTGTAATTTTGTTTTTCTCGCATATAAAAGGAGGGTTCCCCTCCTCCTTTTCAACTCACCCCTCTCCTCCCCATTCCTCTAAGAATAGCTCTCCCAAGAGACTCGAAGGCTCATTTTCTTCCATAACTTCTTCGTCCAAGCTCCGATTTACGATCCATCAGCAGCCAAGGGATCGTAAAGAGGAGGTAGAACATCTGAGCTTGGATCCGTTGTCTTTCCTTTGGCCTTTTCTTTCCAACTTACACCGGAAGAGGTTTTTCTAGGACTCGACAGAAGTGACGGACGCTGACGGATGTCTTCTAAAGTTGATCTGGTGGAGCGTTGTGATCAGAACCTCTTGAGGTAGGGATCTTACCTTCATCTCTCAAAATTTTGCATCATATGGGGTGGGTATCCTCTTGATTTCATGAGAAATGGTTGAACCAATAAACGAGGATAATAACTTGTTAATGAACGGGGATGGTGAAGTTGTTTTGTTTATTTTTACATCCTATGATATTATGTTGTTAATTGAATAGGCTTATTCCTACTGAAAATCATGGTCGTTGGGGGCCTTTGCTTTCACAATTAAATATTTACCTATCTTTCTAGACCGTTTTGTGGATGGAAACTTCTTTGAATGTGGAAATTGGTTAATCACGTAAAGTTGGATGATTTAAAATCTTGAACCCTTGTGTGATCACCTCGGTTGAACAAAATGGAATAATGAACATGTGGGTGTTGGCTTGGATATGTGGCATGTGATGGGGTTTATTTATGTGAAAGGGGGGGGGCTATTTTGTAGTTTGTTTTGGTTATGGTGGTTTGAAGCGGGGCTGCAGGGATGCGCCTGAATGTGAACGAACTATGAGTTGGGAATTATAAATAAAAAGTGGAAGAGTTAATGAATGGTGTATCATGGTAATGGAATGTGAATAATAATCAATGGGGTTGGTTGGCTAATAAGAAGGACTTGGTTGGGTTTCTTGTTTTTTCCTAACTTTATTTCTGGATGGTATGGATATGTTTTACGAATGATCTATGTGGTTGTTTGTGGATAGTTTCCCAGCAGTTAAGGAACTAATAAACTAATTCTGTTGAAACATGAAAACATAAATGGGGTTGGGGTTGTTTGTTGTATGCATGCTTCGTAGTAGTAGTGCTGAGGCACGTGCTCAGTTCCCTGTTTAGAATCCATAGGTTGGGCTGAGTGTTTGGTATATATATATATCTGTATCTTTGTGTTTTGACGCACCCCACCCATGTTGAGCACTTAGTGCCAAACACTCTGATTTCATGGGAGAGGGTGTTTTCACATAGTTACTAGCTCATTCCTTCTCCTTCTTCCCTAGGATGTGATGGCTTGAGGCGACCTTACACCCAAGACTCTTCGGGTAGGTTTCGATTGGGGTGGTTTTAGCCCAAGACCCTTCGGGCAGGTTTTACTATTTTCCCAAGAACCATCGGGATGAGGCCCAGGTGTGTGTGGGCAAGATACGTGGTTGTGAGGCCCAGGTGTGTGTGAGCGGGATACGTGGTTATGAGGCCCATGTGTGTGCGGGCAGGTTTTGTGGGTTTTGAGGCCTAGGTGTGTGCGGGCGGGATACGTGGTTGTGAGGCCTAGGTGTGTGCGGGCGAGGAGAGTGTGGCTGCGTCATGAAGTTCTCCGTTAGGAAGAGCAGCTAACTAGTGGGAAATGGTGCAGGGTACACAATACTCTTACTTCATATATACTACTACCTGTTGTGATTGTGTTTTTGGTGAGTGTGGCTGGTGATGTTGGGTGGATAGAATACCTTGTTAGGTTTCTTCTGTTGTTCTCACGGGACATTAGGATGTCTCCCCACTTTTGCACACAAGCTTTAGGTTTTCCTACTGAGTATACTTTTATTCTCACCCTACATTTACTTTCAGGTTTCCAGGAGGACTACCAGGGCCGTGTGGGACCCTACTAGTCAGACAGTTGGAGTTGTTGCAGTTTTTGTACTCTTGTTTTCTTTTGGTATTGTACTTTGAGATTTCTTGTACTTACACATTGTTATAAAATTGTTTAGACATTCACCTGGGCTTGGTTTGGCTTTGTTTTTCCTTTAATTGTTTTTTTCTTTTAATGTTTGACTCATCCTATTTCCCGATCATAAAATAATAAAAGGGTAATGCCTCCCATATTTGTGAAAACTCATACCCTTGGTACTAGTGGCCACTCCGGGGCCTACTGTAGGCGGGACTTGGGGGTCATTATCTCCCTTTCACCATTTCCAGCTCTGGAGGGGCATCTTTGGTGGGAGGGGGTCGTGACAGAATGGTATCAGAGCTGATGGTTGAGAGATAGGATGGAGTCTGGAGTTAGGCATGGTGGGGATTGCATGGGATTGTAGGGAAATCGTGTTGGTTAATCTAGGTGTGTGACAAAGGCCAGGGAGGACCGGCCAAGACACGGGATTTTTTGTCCCCCCGTGATCCGATGAAAGGACTCTGAGCCTACCGAATGACCAAGTGAGACTACATTGATTGTAGGGTAGAGACCCTAGGGAAGGTACATGCATCATCATGATCCTGTTTTACTTGATTTAGGTGTTCTGGGAAAGAAATTGAAATAAATATGATAAAATAAAACCTTGAGAAATTTTCTTACTTTTTGGCTTAGGCAATCACTATTTACCGTACAGCTATGGCACCTGGACGTCATCCTCGGGTGGCTTAGAAGGCCAAGGCCAAGCAGATTCAGGTGGTCGATCTATTGAGGATTGACTGAGAGGAGGAAGATAGCAAGTGGCATAAGACTCTCCATTCTTTTCAATGGAAAACCCTCAAGAAGTAAGAGGGTAGTACTTCGGATACGGAGACAGAGGGGTGGATTGAGGAGCTAGGGATCACCTTTACTTTGATTCGTGCTCCAAGGGAGTATTGGGTTCCCCTAGCAGTCAGTCAGCTGAGAGGTGTGGCGCGACAGTGGTGGAATCTCTACCTCAGAGAGAGGACAGAGACAGAGGTTCTGTGGGCTGACTTTGAGAAGAAATTCTGAGAGGAATTCCTTTCTTCCATGATCAAGGTGGAGAAGCGGTAGAAATTACTCTCCCTTCAACAGGGTAGTATGTTTGTACAAGAGTTGGGGATAAAGTTCAAGGATCTCCTACGTATTTCTCCAGATCTCTTTCCGGATGAGGAGTCTCGGGCGAGATGATTGGAGGAGGTGCTTCTTCCTTCGCTCCAGTATGTTGTTACCCCATTCATCCTTCCGACGTACTTGGAAGTACATAAGAAGGCAGAGGTTGTAGAGAGGATTCACTCGCATGGAGGTGCACCATGTGAGGGGATCCAGCCAGGTTCGTCGAAGGGGAAGGCAGTCAGCAGTAGGTCTCTTGCGATGGGACTTTCTAGGTTCAGGCCAGTGGGGAGCAGGCCCCAGCAGTTCCAGTTCAGATCTTTAGGTCCTTGTCTCTTTTTCACGAGCCCAATACCGAATTGTTTTTCTTGTGGAGGTTTCAGGCACATTCTGAGTCGGTGCCTGACCCGAGCATAGTACGGTCGAGGTCTGCAGGTTCAACGCCCGCCTCAGCAGCACCAGTTGTCGGTGAGGCCCTTCCAACAGCAGGAGGACCATGCTCCTCTGAGGGCAGACTATGCGGGAGGAGGCCGACCTCAGGGTGCTCCTCAGGGACCTAGACCAGGGCATGGTCGGGGAGGTGGAAGACATCATAGAGGCAGAGGATCTGAGCATGGACACTTGCACGCAACAGAGTTGATAGCTCTGGCAGGACCAGAGGTGGTGCGAGGTATGATTTTTTTGTTCAACACTCTCATTTTTGCCTTGTTCGATTCGGGATCTTCACACTCCTTTGTTGCACCTGGTTTAGCCCATGATTTGGGACTAGATGTAGAGAGACCTTCCGTAACATTGGTGCTGAGTACACCAGTTGGGGTCTAGACCAGCGTATCTTGTGTTTTCCGGGGATGTGGGCTGACGTTGGGACCACATCGATCTAGTGGGGACCTTCTTCTGTTACAGATGCAGTCATACAATGTCATCCTAAGAATCGATTGGTTATTTTCCATTAGTTCCATTATCGACTTCTTTTGAATAAGGGTCATGTTCTCCGATGTGGATGGGCGACATGTAGCTTTTGATGGCGAGAGGAGATATCAGGTGGGAAGCCGACATGTGGAGCCCCTCCATTCCTTGTTAGTCGGGCTATCAGAGGTTCCAGCTAATACAGAGATGATTGATGTCCTAGAGGTTGTTGGGGAATTCCTCGATGTTTTTTCAATGGAAGTTATGACTCTACACCCCCCCGATGTGATGTTGAGTTATGGATAAACTTACAGCCTGATGCTCGTCCGATTTCGATGGCCCCTTATCGGATGGCACCTTCGGAGTTGTGGGAGGTGTGGATTCAGATTGACGATCTGACGGAGAAGGGTTTTTTTTGACCCAGCGTATCCCCAAGGGGTACTCCAGTTTTGTTCGTGAAGAAGGCATATGGTGGTATCAGTCTATGCATAGACTACCGAAGGTGGAACCACGTAATGGTCAAGAACTCTTACCCCCTTCCAAGGATAGATGATCTCTTCGACCAACTGTGGGGAGCATGTTGGTTTTCTAAGATTGATCTATGATCTGGATATCATCAGATGAGGGTAAAGGACAGTGACATCTCAATGACAGCTTTCATGTGCAGGTATGGGCTCTTCGAGTTTGTAGTGATGTTGTTTGGAGTTATGAATGCACCGGCTGTGGTCATGGTACTTATGAACTTTTTCTTCTGAGAGTTTCTGGACTGCTTCATCGTTGTAATTATCGATGACATCCTGATCTACTCAAGATCAAAGGAGGATCACGTTGAGAATCTCAGGGAAGTCTTGGAAGTCCTTCGACACCACCAAATTTATGGGAAATTGTCGAAGTGTAAGTTCTTGTCACAAGAAGTACACTTCCTTGGGCATGTAGTGTCTCAGCATGGAGTGTCAGTGGACCCATCAAAGGGGGAGGAATATGTTTCTTGGGAATCACCAAAGAGCGTGGCAGAAGATTGTAGTTTCCTAGGGTTAACAGGTTACTATCAGAAGTACGTTTCAGACATCTCTCGAGTTGCTGCTCCATTGACAGCTTTGACAAGGAAGAACCAGGTCTTCCTATGGAGCGAGAAGTGATAGAAGGATTTCGACTACATGAAAGAGAAGTTGGTCAGTGCTCTCATACTCAGGTTTCCAGAGGAAGGGTTTTTGAATGAAGTGTTTTGTGATGCTTTTGGCCTTGGTCTAGGGTGTGTGCTGATGTAGAAGAAGGGAGTGATCTGTTATGGGTCTAGGCAGTTACGCCCTCACGAGCGTAACTATACCACCCATGACCTAGAGCTTGCAGCATTCGTGTTTGCACTAATGTTGTGGAAACATTACCTCTTTGGGGAGAGCCTTGTGGTCTTCTCAGATCACAAGCGCCTGCGATATATCTTCTCTAAGCGTGACCTGAACTTATGGCAGCGTAGATGGGTCGAGTTCCTCCAAGACAATGACTTCGAGATCTCTTACACTGATGTTAAGGGAAATGTTTTAGCTGATTCCCAGAGTGGGAAGTCACATAAGGAAGTGGTTCGAAAATACGCAGATGCTTGGAAAGCGATGGTAGAGTTGGCTTCCTTGCACTTGGATACCAGGGTAGAAGGTGTTAGAGGTTGTTTGTTTCATATGACGGTGCAGTCCTCCTTGTTGCAGAAAGTGGAAGAGTCTCAGTGGGGGGTCTCCGAGGCGGAAGTGATATGGGTTCATATCGATCAGGGGAACGCTCCAGAAGGATGGTCAGAGGACAGCCGACATCAGATGCATTTTCATGGAAGGATGTTTTTTCCGGAGGCAATGCGTGATGGAGTTCTCCGTGAGTTCCATAAATCAGCCTTGGTGGTACATCCATGAGTTTCAAAAATGTTCTGAGGCCTGAGGGAACCGTTTTTGTGGCCCGGTGTGAAACGTGTAGTGGCAGAGTTTGTGTCTAAATTCCTAGTTTGTCAGCAAGTGAAGTATGAACACCGTGTTCCCAGTGGTTTGTTGCATCCTTTAGATGTCATCGAGTGGAAGTCGGATGAAATTTCAATGGACTTCATCACAGGACTACCCAGAACTCTGGGCGGTTATGATGCTATCTGGGTACTGGTGTATCGACTGACGAAATCAGCTCACTTCTAAGCAATTAAGCAGTCAGGCCGGGTGAGTACCTTAGCATAGAGGTACGTAGACGAGGTTGTGCGGTTGCATGGAGTTCCAAAGACTATCATCTCAGATCGGGATACTCGGTTTACCTCACGAGTCTGGAGGGGGTTATAACATTATTTTGGCACCTAGCTACGCCTTAGCACTACATTCCACCCCCAGACCGAAGGGAAGACATAGCGGACTATCCAGACGTTGGACAACATGCTGCGAGAATGCATTCTGGATTTAAGAGGATCATGGGTACAACACTTTCCATTAGTGGAGTTTTCCTACAACAATAGCTTCCACTCTACTATTGGCATGGCATCGTTTGAGGCTCTGTATGGATGACCATGTCATTCACCCATTTTCTGGGAAGAGTTTGGTGAGACAGGTGCTCTTGGGCCGGAGCTAGTACAAAGTACCACATAGAAAGTTCAGCTTGTGCGTAATAGGATGAAAGTGGCTCAGGACCGACAGAAGTCTTATGCTGATCGTCGGATGAGGCCCTTGGAGTTTGAGGTGGGAGATCATGTGTTCTTGAAGGTTTACCCTCGACGGGGGCATCAGAGGATTGGGAAAGGGAGAATGCTCTCACCTAGGTTCATCAGACCTTTGGAGGTGCTGAGGCGAGTCGACGAGGTGGCATATCAGCTGGCCTTGCCACCTAAGTTGGAGAAGGTTCAGGACGTCTTCCACGTCTCCCAGCTTCTTCGGTACTTACACGACGACTCTCACATTATCAACTGGGGAGAGCTAGAAATGGGAGATGATGCGAACTTTGAGGAACAACCAGTCATAATCGAGGATCGTAAGGAGAAGGTTCTCCGTGGACGAACCATTCTATTGGTTCATGTGTTGTGGAGGCATAGCGGCCTTGAGGAGAGAACTTGGGAGTGGGAGGCCCAGATTCACGCTCAGTACCCGGAGTTGTTTTTACTTGTGTTTTCCCTTGTTCTTCTGAGCTATGTTTTGATGTTATACTCTGTACCTTCGATATGTGGAATACATGGCTTGTCGATTGTGAGAAGTTTTGTTTTCCTTGTTCTCTAGAAGTGTGTAACATGTCCGGATATGTGGAGAAAATGGGAAACCCAATCCTTACTCGAGAGGCATTAATGAGGATTCGATTAAACCCGTGCGGGTGAGTCGGTGCCGACTATAGCAGATAATATCTCGACATGGGAGAAGGAATTCCCCAAGCCATGTGTTCGGGGAGTGTGTGTGGGTTGTACGGTGTTGGGGGTAGTGTAAGTTGGAAAATCCTGATGTATGGAAGTGGGAAGGCCCAATCCTTAATCAAGACGCATTAATGCGGATGCGATTAAACCCGTGCAGGCGAGTCATTACCGCCTAAAGCGTATAATATCTCAACATAGGAGAGGGAATTCCTAACACCTATGATTAAGGTTGTTGGTTGGGTTCTTGTTATAAATAGAACACTAAGAGGTATCTTGATGGGTTCCCCTAGGTTGGTTTTGAATTATCGGGGACACAAATGTTTCAAGAGGTATCTAATGTAATCGCCCGGACCTCTCCAACCCATTCCTTTGTCAAAAAAAGGTCACGAAGTGTTCTGAATGGGAAAATGGACCTTTCCAACACTTTCTAGAATTTTGTAAATAAATTCCGTGTACTGTGAGTGCATTCTATGTACCACCTTGATGGGTATACCATGTGTTTAAGGTCGTGTCCTTTCCATGTAAAATAAATGAGTACACGCCGTGTATCCAATACTACACACCGTGTATTCCCTCCCCGCGTACGCGTTACCTTCAAACCGTGTGTTGACCAGTCAATGGCCATGTGCCATGTTGAAGCCGTGTACTTGCCATGTGAAATAAATGAGTACACGCCATGTATCCAATACTACACGCCGTGTAGTCCCTCCCTGCGTACGTGTTAGCTCCAAGTCGTGGGTTGACTAGTCAACGGCCGCGTTCCGTGTTGAAGGCCGTGTTGGAAGCCGCATGGTGACCGTGTGAAATGTCCGAGTACATGCCATGTTCCAAAAAAGTACACTCCGTGTACTTTTGTTTTTCTCCCCTATAAAAGATGGGCCCCCCTTATCCTTTTCAACTCACACCTCTCCTCCCTATTCCTCTGAGCAGAGCTCTCCCAAAAGACTCGAAGGATCCTTTTCTTCCATATCTTTTTCATCCGAGCTTCGATTTACGACCCGTCAGTGGCCACGGGATCGTAACGATGAGTCGGAAATTTTGACCTTGGATTCGTTGCCTTTCCATCGGCCTTTACTTTCAAACTTCCACCCGAGGCGGTTTTTCTGGGACTCTAAGGAAGTGAAAGATGTCGACGGACGTCTTCTAAAGTTGATCTGGGAGAGCATTGTGATTAGAACCTGTTGAGGTAGGGATCTTACCTTCGTCTCTCTAAATTGTGCATCATATGGGGTGGGTATCCTCTTGTTTTCATGAGAAATGGTTGAACCAATAAACGAAGATAATAACTGGTTAAATAATGGGATGAGGAAGTTTTTATGTTTGTCATTATAACTTGTGATATTATGTTGTGAATTGAATAGGCTTATGCCTACAGAAAATCACGGTCGCTGGGGGCCTTTTCTTGCACAATTAAATGTTTCCCAATCTTTATAGACCATTTTTTGGATGGAATCTTCCTTGAATTTGGAAATTGGTTAATCACATAAAGTTGGCTGATTTAAAATCTAGAACCCTTGTGTGATCACCTCGGTTGAACAAAATGGATTAATGAACATGTGGGTGTTGGCTTGGATACGTGGCATGTGATGGGGATTGGTTATGTGAAAGGGGGGGGGGGGTTGTTTTGTAGGTTGTTGTGGTTATGGTGGTTGGCAACGGGGCTGCAGGGATGGGCTTGAATGTGAACAAACTATGGGTTGGGAATAATAAATAAAAAGTGGAAGAGTTAATGAATGGTGGATCATGGTAATGTAACAGGAATAATAATCAATGGGGTTGGTTGGCTAATAAGAAGGACTTGGTTGTGTTGCTTGTGTTTTCCTAACTTGATTTGGGGATGGTTGGGATATTTTTTACAAACGATCGATGTGGTTGGTTGTGGATAGTTTCCCATTAGTTAAGGGACTAATAAACTAATTCTGTTGAAACATGAAAACCTTAATGGGGTTGGGGTTGTTTGTTGTATGCATGCTTCATAGTAGCAGTGCCGAGGAACGTGCTCAGTTCTCTGTTTAGAAGCCACAGGTTGGGTTGAGTGTTATATATATATATATATATATATATATATATATATATCTGTATCTTTGTGTTTTGACGCACCCCACCCATGTTGAGCACTTAGTGCCAAACACTCCGATTTCATGGGAGAGGGTGTTTTCCCATAGTTACTATCTCTTTCCTGCTCCTTCTTCCCTAGGCTGTGATGGCTTGAGGCGACCATACACCCAAGTCCTTTCAGGTAGGTTTCAATTAGGGTGGTTTTAGCCCAAGACCCTTTGGGAAGGTTTTACTATTTTCCCCAGAAAATTCGGGATGAGGCCCAGTTGTGTGTGGGTGGGATACATGGTTGTGAGGCCTAGGTGTGTGCGGGTGGGATACATGGTTGTGATGCCTAGGTTTGTGTAGGAAGCATGTGTGGTATGTGAGGCCCAATTGTGTGTGGGCGGGACACTTGGTTGTGAGGCCCGGGTGTGTGCGGGCAGGGTGAGTGTGGCAGCGTCCGGACGTTTGCCGTTAGGAAGAGCAGCTAACTAGTGGGAAATGGTGCGGGGTACCCAATACTCTTGCTTCTTATATACTATTACATATTGTAATTGTGTTTTTGGTGAGTGTGGCTCGTGAGGTTGGGTGGATAGAATTCCTTTCTAGGATTCTTCTGTTGTTCTCATAGGACATTATGATGTCTCCAAACTTGTGCACGAGAGCTTTAGGTTTCCCTACTGAGTATACTTTTATAATCACCCTACGTTTACTTTCAGGTTTGCAGGAGGACTACAAGGGCTGTGCACAACCCTACTAGTCAGACAGTTGGAGTTGTTGTAGTTTTTGTACTCTTTTTTTCTTTTGGTATTGTACTTTGAGCTTTCTTGTACTTTCACCTTGGTATAAAATTGTTTAAACATGCATGTGGGCTTGGCTTGGGTTTGTTTTTCCTTTACTTATTTTTTTCTTTTGGTGTTTGACTCATCCTATTTCCCAATCGTAAAATAATAAATGGGTAATGCCTCCTATATTTTTGAAAACTCATACCCTTGGTGCTAGTCTCCACTCCGGGGCCTACAGGAGGCGAGACCTGGGGGTCATTATCTCCCTTTCACTATTTCCAGCTCAGGAGGGGCTTCTTTTGTGGGAGGGGGTCATGACACTAGTGAATTAAATTGAACATATATTCATGTTATGTATTTATTTTGACCTAAAATAAATTTAAATAAAATAACTAATTGTTTAAATAAAATTTTGGGTTTAAACAATATCATAGTGTTTTTGACTATTCATCAAAAATTGATTGTTTTTAGAAAAATATAAAAATTTCACCATAAAATAATTTTGATATTACCAATCCAAAAATAAAGTGTAATTTAAAAATAATTTTTTTAAAAATTTAAAAAGTGGGTATTACTATTCCAACCGGTGAGTTTGATTGGTCGTGGCGTGCTAGAACTCGATGTTTCATACAACGCAAGCTATTTCATTATTCAAAGAGAAGCGTACTGTGGAATATTGGGGTGTTACAGGTGATTATTCTATATATGGAAAATTTTGGGAAATAAAACTGGTAAAATGTTTAATGGATTATCAGATATATAAAGGATATATAATATATTTTCTTTTGTTTTGAGAAATTTTCACCATTACTAGTGTATATAGACATTGATTATGGGAGTGATTTTGATACTCAAAAAAGTAAAATGGGTTTTTTGTTTAGATTTATCATAGTGTAAATCATCTTGATTTCAATTTTTTTAATAGTTTTATTCTATATATCAGGTAGAATATGTATCCCTAATAGAAGTAGAAAAATAGATTGTTTTTTTAATGATTAATGGTGGAAATAAGTTTTAATTAGTAAATTAGTTTTCATTATTTTGATAGGAAAAGTGTAATTACCATGGATATAAATATGACTCTTTATTGAAGGACTAATCATATTGATTAGAAAACCCATTACATATATATGTTTTAAAAGGATGTATAGTTAATCTATGTAATATTTCTTGGAGACAAAATTGGATGACATAGGTATGAATGTTATGATCTAATAAATTTTGAGGAATAATTATGTGTTAGTGGTATTGGGGTAAATTGATGAATAAATAATAGCATTGTATGTATATGGATAGACCGTAAGAAAATTGAATCTATATTATTTTTGGATGTTTCCCAATTATTCTTGATATAGTCTTGAAATGAGATTTTTTTGGATTGTGAATTATTTTAAATGATATTTGTTTGGTTACCACAAAAATAAGGTGTATGTAGTGAGACATCAATATATAACATATTTATTAGATGAAATTTTTGAGGGAATCGTTAGTTTTTGGGAAGGAGGATCATGTTTTGAGGTTGGCATTCTGAGATAATGGTGATCTTATTGACTAACCAAATGTATCCAATGATTTAAATATTTTTAAAATATATTGAGCATTAATATTAAAAAAATTTAGATGATATTAAATGTATGAGGTATGTGAAACTGAATAACTAACTAGACCTCAGTTTATATATGAGGTTAAAACACATGATAACATGAAATTCAATTATATTCTATATGTGGTGTATAGGTCTAATAGGTCGAATGTTTTAATCATTATATATATTGGTAAATATATATTCAAGTGTTCCCCCATATATTAATGATGAGAACCCAAACCACTTAAACCAAATGTTCCACATTACATTTTCACATTTTTCACATTGATTATTTTTATTTCTTTTTATCAGAAGAAACTATAGGGGTGATTAATGGTGCATCCAAGATTTATATATTCTCTTCCACTTAGATAGAGAAGTGTATTAATTAATTTTATTGATGTTTTGAAAAATATTAACTTCTGGAGGAAACATAATCTTATTTTGGGTGGCTTATCTTTTAATGGTTTCACCATTTCTCATTTATTCTCTAAATACATAGAAAACATTAAACCTCATATAGGCCAATGTAACTTCAACTACATAAATAATTTACCACACACTAGTATTCCTATATGTGTACCATATTTTTTATCCTCTCTAATGCAAGATTTCAAGAGTAATTAAAAATAATTTTAAAAAATCTGTTTCATTTGGTGGAAAATTTATACCATATATCCAAGTATGAAATTATTCACACTATAAAATATAAAAAAATTTAAATTCACCATCCATGAGGGTGATCACCTTAGATTCAAAATCAATAATTTATCACTATTGTTAAAAATATATTTAACTTACAAAAAACTGAATTATATTTGGTATCTAATAGCCTCATATTAGTTCTAACACTAATTTTCTATGCCAATAAGATTTGGGAATAAATTTAATCAACTATACTTGTGGTGTGAAATATTTTATGGATTGATGGACTTCTATAACATATATACTTGTGTAAGCTCTATATCTATTTAATTCCTTAGAATAATATCCAATTATTGCAACAAAGAGAGAAAAATTTAGAAAAAAAGTACATTATAAATTATCTATGATTTATAATGACCATTTATGTAAATGTGGTACATTAAGGGCTTCTATTGAGTGTATGTTAGAAATTCATCACAACAGTGTGAAAAGTTTGCACATTAACATATAACTCCTTCTCAAAGGAATGGAAACTATTTAATGTGATCAACAAGATCATTTTTTGTCATAATTTTGAAAAATAATATTTCCACTAACCTTGAGGTAGGTTACATAACATTCTCCAAGTCCATATACTAGCTAAAAATTATGGTTTTTATGAAATCCCAAGTCCTGTTATTGGATCCCCTAATGTAGATGGAATCCAAAAACATCCTACTAATTTAACTCCAACACATACTTGGTTATAATTATATAAATCTCATTCAAATTATATGCTTTTTATTATTATTATACTCTATGATAAACTATCACACTCCTGATCTTACTATGGGATATGCTATTGATCTAATTTAAGTTTCATATGTGTCATAAGATTATATATTGTTGAAATCTACAATCATTTCTCAGGGAAACATACTATTAAATCAACCAAAGAGGTTATCAAACTCCCTAAAACCTGAATGTTTATTTGGAATGAACCTAACTTATCTCACACTAGTTTTCATCTTCCACTATTCCATTTATTATACCCTAATCATTTTCATCGATGGAAAAGATGTGATGTAAAATGGGATACCTTTTCTATATAATAAGTCTATAGAATCATTGAGACTATCAAATAAATTTAGTCTTATGGGCCTCCAACATTTTCTATGACCCATTCCATCACATAGAATATTTGTCTATTAGAAAGAGATTTGGATTTCTCCCACATAAACATGATACTAAAACAATAATAGGAATATATAACATAATTACCCATGTTATATGACAATAAATCTAAAAAATATCATTTTCCCCATTTTTATAATAATAAATTACAAGAAACAATAGATCTTGGATGCGCCACCATAATAGAAACACTATGTATCCTTATCACACATCCTCAAATGGAATGATGTGACCTACCACCTGACTAAACAAAATTGATGTTGGACTACATGGGTTTAATTTAGTTTATATAGATACATAGGAAGTCCCTTATAGGGGTTATATCCCTATCAAAAACTTTTCTCCAACTAGTAGGGAGCTAACAAACCCCTTGTAAAGATTTTATTCCTTCATAGATAGAATAAAACTAATGTTTACCCTTTTGATTCAGTACACTCTCCACATGAAATTCTATTGTTGCTTATATAATGAAGCCATAATTCTATATGAAATGTTATCATAAACCATTCATCATACTTGGGATGCTCTAGCTGTAATGTCCTGGATTTTCAAGGAGGTTTGGAATCCTTATTTTTCAATTTTAATGCTTAGATTTATAATAATGCGAATTACTAAATAGGTCACTAAAATTAGGGGGTTGTATGTGGATTTCTTATAGATCTGAACACTGGTTTTTGGGAACCACAACTTGGGCACATGGATAGATTATAATTATTACAAATAATTAACCTAAATCGGTTTAACCTTATATCGGTGATGCATTGTTTTCTAAACTATGCGTAGGAGGCTCATGCCATGTGGCATCGTGGAAGAGGGTGCCATATGTGACACATGATATGCCTAATCTTATGTTGTAGGCCATGTGGGATTTTTTCCCTAGACAGTGGGGTGCAAGTGATTATCGCACAGTTTATCCACATATGTGGATAATAATGAAGCCTATAAATTGAGTGGGGGATCCATTTTCAAAACCATCTATTTTAACTCACCCATCCATTCTTCTTTTACCATGTAAATCGGCCTCTTCCTCATGAAGTACCTCCCCTTTTTGTGTCCTAATGATTTAATGATACTCACTCATTTGGACTCTATATCATTTGATATAAGTTGTGTTGCATTAGAAGTTTTTGGATCTCCACAATTATCTATTAATTATATTGTTAATTGCACATACTTATATTCTATTTTCGTGTAAGATAAGATGCCATATTTTCAAGGAATTTTTCCATTTTTACAATTTCATCCATTCTAGCTCAAATAAAAGGCTTGAAATGTATGAGGGGTTTTCTACCAAAGTAATATAGGTTTTATATTTATTTTTCAACAAAGATCTATGGTTTATAATGTGTGTCATTGTAATGTGTATTATTGTCATCTAAAGATTCCTCTTAAATGATTAACAACTTAAATACATTGATCAACCATGCCTAGTATACTTCTAGGTACCCATGAGTAATTATGGAGGTTTACAAAATGATATGATCCACCACTAAGGTGTGCCTTCCTTATAGTCTTAACTTCCACATGCCTTGAATTGTTTCAATCTATCTTTTGAGTGTTGTGAAAATCCAGTGGAATTTTTATTCTTATTTTCATAAATGGTATGAGTTTCATGCTCACTAAAACCCATACCCTTACTTCAATCCAATGGTGATGTAATGTTCTAGATGTACGGATTCCTTAGAAATTCTCTTCATGCATTATAATTTGGATAATATAAATTAATCATCATATTATGAGAGCCATAAATGGTTTCCATTAGTATAATACCATGGACATGCTCACCAAGAATATAGATTACCTACCCATGAGAGATATTGGTTCCCTAGTAGAAATATCTAAGATGTGATTATTCTGAAATATTGTTATATCATGACATGGGTGATAATTGTTCAGAATGTTTTGAAAGCATGTTCCCCTTACCCATTGTACATCCCTTTTTTAATAAAACAAAAAAATGACCAAAATTTGTGTATAAGACATTGATTCAGCCTCCAACAATTTATTCATCTAGATAATTTATTATTATTCTATTATTTTTATGTATTACTATTTCCACTTCATATAATTGTTTTCCACACCTTGTACTAAACTCTAACCCTGAGGGAATAGTATTCATATGGAGACAACCAAGTCCCTCACTAATAGTTCGCAGTCTCTAACAGATGGGGAGATGTGGTCGAGCACATTTGTCCAACTGGGTCGGGGAACTGCTTAGTGCCATCATGGGTGGGATGCTGCAATGTCGTATTGGAGGTTCTTTTCTGTTTTTCGTAATGTTTTGGTATTAGATTGGTGACAAGATTGTATCAGAATTTGTTCATGATCCTGTTTATGGGAGTATATTACCCACATATATGGGGAACCGAAATTACATGAGATGGGATATTTCTATTTTGGATTGTGTCTATTACACTTTTACAGAATTCACTATTGGGTGTACACATGGGTCATTATGTTTTTATTTTATTATTATTATTATTATATTTATTATTATTATGTATTTACTTTTTTCCTTGTATGACTATGATGTATCATTACATTTATGATACATGGAACCTATTTATTCACCTTTCATGCCTTCTTCCATGCCATATTTATTTTACAGCACGCATTGCCTATATTTCCTATTATTTTAATGAGATACCTAATTAAGAAATCTGAAACTATATTAATAGTTATTATAGAGAAAAAATAATTAAGATAATTTAAGTGAATAAATATATCTAATTATTTTTATCCCAAACATGTTAATGATGGAACCTTATTTCACTATTTATACCATGTTGAGTCGTAGTCCACTAGTTCTAAGTAATATTACAATAGATGATTTTGATTATCTGAATGCTAATTATATTTTATGAATATTGTACTTAAATTTACATTGAATGGTAAATAATTTAATAAAATCAATTTATATGACATGTTACATACTAATACTAGTTTTAATGGAAAGGACGCATTTCCTTAATAAACCCATTGTGATTTTTAAAGTGTATGCACCTTTATAAATTATGAATCATGATTCATTTGAATGGACTGTAATGTCTATATAAATATTAATCACTATTAACATAACTAAATTATAAAATTTAAAGTGAAACAATCTCAAATAAATGGAGATGTTGATTATAATATAAATGGTGTTTTCTTATATACCTTCTAATGGACAATCCATATACCAATCGTCTACTACGGGGTTGGAGACCACAACCCTGACTTGAACATAATAGTGGTATGTAGGTGGTATCTCTTGACATCCTCTGTGAAATTACATGTCACATGGACCTAACTATTGATGCACCCCAAGAGGTGTGACTGAGGTATAGTAATGATTTGTACATGTACTTTCATTTATCACACATCCTATATATTGTTAAATCATATATGAGGCTTGAATTTTGAAATTATAGAGATACACCACCAAGACATCTATGATTTTCATGCCTGAAATATGGAAATGACAATGCTTCAATTGTTGTCTAAACTTAGACACTATTATTACCCCATATAGTTCCACTATATGACCATCCTATTTATCCTCCACTTAGAACATATGCTAAATTTAAAGATAGCTTCCTGAACTTTATGCGTTCTTTATAGTGCACTCCATGACCTGCCCCATCAATGGAAGACTTGACATGGGAATTCCAGCACCGATATCCTCCCACATTCTCAGGGGATGTTCTTCCATAGGATGATAAGTCTTGGATATATGTCATGTTATCAATATTTGAGCATAAGGAAACCTCCTGAGTGGAGGGTTAGCCTTGCCAACTATATTCTCATTGACTCTACCATGCTTTGGAAGGATGTAAACTATCATTCTAATCATTATTAGGGAATTGCCTAGGTTTTCTTACAAATTAACTTCCATGAGAAATCAATTCCAAATAAATGTAGAAAGGGAATTGAATGTTATTTTATGATATTACATATGGATGATATGTCTATGATGGTGTATTCAAATTGTTTTTACCGATCTTTAGTGTTTTCCACTAACACTGACTGGTGAAAATTTGACTAATGTGAGACGGTTTGATGATGGTGATGAGTAAACCATATAATCATAGGTGAATGTTCATCAGCTTCCTCCCAGTTTAGAGACAATTAATCAGAATCTCATCAGTGATGAAAATATGAGAGAAGCTCTCAGTGTGCGTTAGGGAGGTTCATCTTTGAGTAAGTTATATATTTCATATCTTAGTAGAAAATATCATTTTGAGGTTTCTCTAAGGGGTAGTTAGATCCATATTATATACACCGAAAGTTATGTGGTGTATACCAAATGTGGTATGGTAGCTTATAAGAAGCCCCAATGTATAGGGGAACAAATTGAGTATTGTGATTGCAACAAGATGAGTCACCATCAAGGGTTTTTCTTAGTTTTACATCAATTTCCTATTGATAAGGGATAAGTATCGAAACCACATTCATGAACAATATCCATAGATCAATGTCAGGTGAGGATCTATTCTACTACCAGCTGATCAAGCTAAGAAGGTGGATATGTTCAATGTTTTAAAACATTAAAGATACAAAAATAGTAGAGTATACCTTCCTAGTTTAGTTAGGCTGCATCTTAGCATTATAGATCTGTCCCTATGTATATAGTGAAGAGTACTTTTGATGTGGAAAATATGGTGCCTTATATAGTTTTAGAAAATATTGTAGGATCCTATAGTTTTGTTTCACCCTTATTTTAAAGATTCTTCATACTCTTGTATATATGTAGAATATAAATAGAAGGATAGTTAGTGTACCTGTACATAAATTACACTATATTGGAGAATAGTACATAATTGATAGCAATGCATCAAACAAGGGACTAAGAAATTTCCTCATGAAAAATGATTTAATTATAGATTATGACTCATAAAAAGGTAATTTTTATGATAATAATTATCCAATTCATGTTTTGGAGTTCATATTTATTAAGAAATATGTGATATATATATATTGTTTTCACAAAATTTTATATTATATACTCACTCTAAAGGAGAAGTAAATTTTCCTAAGAAGATTGTTGGATCTAATTAAATATTGTGACTTCGCAATACTTAATGACTCTTAGAAGGAGAACAAGGTAGTCGATTGTATAATTTGTTAGGATCATGATATTATATCTATGATCACATTCATAAACTATCCTATATTTATATATTATCAAATTATATATCTGGAAATCATAAAGGAAATAGAGAAATATTATCTTTATCGAAGTGGTTTTTAACTATATATTAATGTGAGGATTCAAGAGGTAGAGAGGATTGATTTTTTGTCATAGAAAATGTTTAAAAATGGTATGTAGTTAAACCTTTCTTTTTATTGAAGAATAAAATTTTATTTTGAATTATTTTTTATGTCCATACGTAATTTGATGAATGATCTATTAGTTGAGGGTCATTGTTCATCACTCTTTATTCATCATGGAAGTACAACGATGTATAAATATCTAAAAGGGTACTTATACTAAGAAATGATGAAGATAGATATTACTGAGTATATCTCTAATTTAGTGCTATGAATATATATTAGAAGTGAGTTAAATAATTCTAAGGGGATTTCAAAACCATTATGCATACCAGAATTAAAATGAGAAAATGTCAGCATCGATTTTTTACATCGATGTCCGCAAAATGATTAAGGGGAATAATTCTATTTTGGTTGTTATAGATAACCTTTAAATGTCAAAAAATAATAATTTAAATTAGATTAGACTACGTTAATTAACATTTTTATAGAATATATATTAATTAATTGGTTTGGTTGAATATTGTACCACATTAAATTGTATATGATTGGAAACTGAGATTTACATCCATGTTTTACTGAAGTCTTTAGTTAGATCTGGAAATGAAGTTATGTTTTGATAATAATTATCATCCTCAAAAATATTTTTAGTCTGAGAATACCATTCAAAACCATGAAGAAATGTATTTATCATGTTCTATGCATTTCAAATGAGTTCAAAATTAAACCATTCCTCTAATCAAGTGTTCTTACAATAATTTATCTCATTTGAGAATTCATATTTCTCCTTATGATGACTTATATAGAAATAATTATGTAACATAAATTTCTGGGATGAGTTTTTTGATAAAATGATATTGAAATAAAATATAGATATTCAAATGATAGATAATGTTAAAATTTTTCAACATCGCATCTTGAATGCTTAGAGTCATCAGATTTGTTATGTAGATTATCGTCAATGAAATATTGAGTTCAATGTTGTTTAGAAGGATTTTCTATGAATTTATACATGGAATAAGTTTATGAAATTCATAAATAAGGGAATTTAAGCAATATTTATATCATTCCCTTCTATATTCATGATTGATTAGGGATAATTTTTTATCACATAATATATCTATCAAACATATCTCAAGTTCATGACGTGTTTCATGTATCTTTCATGAGGATGTACATACTTGATCCTTCACATGAGCTAAATACTAAGGTCAAACAACCAAATTATAAAAATTCCTAAAATGAATATATTCTAAAAATATTTGATATTCGAGAAAAAGTGGAATGTAATGAGACTAACCATCTTGTGAAAATTCTATGGAGGCTTCAAAAATTTGATAAAGCTACTTGAGAACCCATGATGCTATAAAATAGATATATGCTAATTTCATTTATTATAGTAATGTAATTTTTTTGGAAACATTATTTTAACTATCGTATAATGTAACCCCTATAAACAAAAAAAATGTATTTATTTTTTCAAATAAATTTTACTTCTTAGATAACTTTTGTTACTCCTAACATTAATTTTAAATGAATCGTGTTATAATATTAATATATTATTATCTCCATGTCCTGGGAATAGAGGGTATTAATATTAATAAGGAAATTATAATAAAATTATGGTTTAAACATATATAAAATGAATTAATGAGGTATCAATTAATTATAAATGATGATGAAAAATCATTTAAAAATAAAGGTGGTATTTTTATGAATAACTATTTTTATGTGAAAAATGTGTTTTTTCTGAATAAATTTAACTATCAACCTCAAGGAATAATTTTAATGAAAAATATATATTATATAATAAAATTAATTTTTTAACATTGATATAATTAATTATATCAAATCCATGAGCTACCTTGAATATAAGGCTTCAATCCATGTTGTCAAAAGATTTTTTGATGTCAATTTAATAAAAATATTACCTCCCTTGTTTGCATTATTCATTTTATTAACACACTCAGAGGCAATACAAATTTAGTCCTGAATTTTTATACCCTTAATATAACCAAATTAGTTCCAGGAGGAAAATTTGTTTTATAATAAATTTATGAAACTTATAGAAAATTAATTATAAAAAAATTTATTCCATATTTATAATATGGAGTTTCAAATTTCGAAAATACATCCTTTTATTTTTAGTCAATATGAATTGTAACCATAATAAATTTTTTCCACCTCAGTATGTGTAAAATATGTCAAATTTGGTTAAGACATATTGATAAGGTATTATAATTTATCAAACACCTAAATTAATCTTGTTAGATAATTTTTGGTTTTAAATTTCAATATAATTCTCTATTTTACAGCTACTTTGTTATAAGTTTCTTTGAATATGATAATTTTATAAATTTAAGAAAATAAAAATAAAAATCCTACTCCCTAAATTTTAAGTATCTCTTATGTTTTAACATAAAGAAAGAAGAAATGATTGAATGTATCATCATAATAATTTTGAGAATATAGATTTTTTTAATTATGGTAATTTAATTTTAATTGTTATAAATTATATAATTACTTTAAACTCTAACGCATTCTCAACATGATATTTCATCCATTAAAAAATACAAGAAATTATTTTTATAAAATTAAATGTAATAGAATTTGGGTGATTAATAGTGTTATAAGATTATATTAGACATTTATGACATATTATTGCTATATTAAAACATCATATTCAATTTTTTTCTTTTTATCCACGTAATTAAATTCTAATTAAATGAATAAAATCAATATTGATGTTGATGGTATTTTTTTAGAAAATTATTAGTTATTAAATAATTTAATATTTATATATATATTTTATTCGTAAAATTGAAAACAATAATGGTCAAAATATCAACCATTGTCCATTTTTGTCATTTTTAAATTTATTGTAACACTATTGAACATCTATAATTGAAATAGTTGTTACATGGTTATGGGAAAAAAATTTAACAAAGGGGTTAATTAAAAAGATAAGTTTTAAGTTGACATAAAAACCTATAAAAGTATAATTTTATGATTGAATTTGAACCCTAGATTATTTTTATTCATGTTTTTGTCCATTTTGAGGAATTTTGTTAGATCATGACTTTATTATATTTTAATATTTTATTAAATTCTTTGTGTGTCCTCTATATAACTTATAAAAGAGAACCCCACCTATATATTCTTTACACCATACTTATCCTTATAGATCAACCATAAAATATCAAATTACATTCTTAAAAATATTATCCAAATTTTAGTGGTTATATTATTCCAAAAAAACTAACCCTAGGATTCTTAAGAGTATATCCAAAGATTTTATTCAAAGAAGACGTAATCCCCTTAACAGGTCCCTTTTTTAACTTCTTATTATTTATCCTATAAATATATATTATTTATCATAAAACCATAAATCTATAATTCAAAATATAATTAAATTATATCGTTATTTATAATCCATTTTTCCACCCTCTTACCCCAACATATTGGAAGTGGCAGTATCTCTCAGGTGTATGTAGGTCTTACCATATCAATACAGTGATACTATTAATTTATGAAAAAATTATGGATTAGTATTATGATGGGTTTATTTTTTATATATTTTATTTATGTAATAATTATTATTATTTAACAAAAATATAATATCTACATTATTACCTTACAACCGATTGGAAAATGATAATGTTTTTGTGTGTACGTGTGAACTGCCACCACCACGAAGTGATGTGATTCATTTTCAATTATTTGTTACATGGATGGTAACAAGGATTGATTTTATGAATCTATATGCTGTATATTATATAATAATTATTATACAAGGTTGATGTTTTTAATTTCCATTTATTTCAGTCCATCCTTCAAAAAGAGAAAACAATGTTTATCCACAATTACGACAAACCGTCTATATAAAAGATTTAATTAATTTTTATATATCAATATTTTATGGATTAATATAAATGAATATATAATGAATATAAACGATATTTATAACATAATTTTAACTCATTATATGACTCAATAATTATAAAATGACATGAACCAAAATCGCCAAAGCAATATATATAAAAGGAAACCATTATCACTAGGAACATTGATTTTAATAACGGATCATTTATACATTTGTGAGAAAATATTATAAGTAAATAATTTAAGGTATTATATATTTATATGATAATTTTCTATTCATATTTATATAATTAATATATATTTATTATATGTTATTTTTAAACCTCCACGAATGAATTCAGACCTAAGATAGTTGTTTTTTTAAGAATATCATTGTTTATCAACATTGTTTTTTATAATGATTCCAATACTGGAATTTCCTAATCTAAAATTCTATATTTTTCATGGTTTATCATATAATATAGTTATTTCTTTAGTATATATGTTTTGTCATTTGTATTCATATCTTGAAGACCAAATTAGAAAAAATGATTTTTTAAATGGAAAATCAATCATATTTCTCTCAAGGGTAAAAACATCTTATTCTCATCCATTTCCATTTTTTATTATATATTTTTATAAAAACCTTTTTATTTTTATTCTATTACTTCTTAAATTCAATTTTACGCATTATGTAATTTTTTATTTTTTTTAATAGGAATATTCTTTTCATCTTATGAATGAAGTAGTCTTAAATTGTTTTTGAAAATGTGAAAGGGATATTGGTTTTAGGTACAATAAGTGAGTTAAATTTTCCACTAAAATGAAAAATATATTTTATGATGTTTAATTTATATTATTTAATGGTTATTTTCAGGTAAAATGTTTTCTTTAATATTTTAGGAATTTTTTAATTTGAAAAATCAATTAAAAAATAAAATGTGTTTTTTACCAAATAAATATTAAAATTCTTCTACTGATGGAATGTTTTCTCTTAGATGGCATCGTTTTTTGTAAAATAATTTTTAATATGTATATGATAAAATTTTACCATCCTTATTATTTCTCATTATGGTTTATGGTGATGAGAAAAGAGGTTTTTATAGCGTGTTTCTTTTCAAATTTCACTGACATAATGAAATGTTTTTTATTCCCATATCATATTCATTGATATGATATTATGACTGATTTATGATATTTTAGAAAAAAATCAATTATTTTTAATATGTTATGGGTGGGGAAAAATAATATTTCACTTCAATGAATTGGATAAATATGAATATCTCATGAGAGAAAAAGTAATAAAATGGACAGTGAAACCAATTATGTAAGGGACTCTTTCCACTATGATTATCTTGGGGGTAAACCTTTGTTATTGTGATGATTTTTGGATTAAACACTATCCACTATAATAGTCTTCAAAATGATCCTCAACTACTATGTAAATTATTTTCTTCGATTAAGTGCATGATGAGTTGCAATATCATATCTTAATTTCAGGATCCAATGGATTGTTTTATTTAATTCATTTATGATTCATGTATTATAAACTATGATTAATTAAGCCACGACTCAATATTATAATCTATGACATTTAGAGTATGGTTTTAAAAATTTATTTTCCTTCTCTAATTCCCATATATTTTTTATGTTTAAGTGAGCATTGATATCTCCCTTCTTTTCCGTTACCAAGAATCTAATATAACAATTTCTTATATTTCCCTTCACAAGGATATCATGAATGTAATTTAGATTCATATGTATATGAAGGGTTTTGTTTATGAAGAAATATGTGGAGACAATGTAGATTTGTTATGAACAAGTTGCTTATGTGTTCAATTTTCCAATTATACTAGACCAATATGATTCTGGTGTGGATAGTAATGTTTTGTAGTGAATATTGAAATACTGAGACATTATGTCTATGTATGAAAAGTATCTATTGTAGTAGTTGTTTTAATGGAGTGGTTTATTTAACCATTGGAAACTAAAATGAGAAAAAAATTATAAGAACCCTTAGGCTTATCCTAATTAAAGGAGAACATACTAAGATATGGTAAGAAAAGAGTGTATTCTTTCTAGAAACCCATACATTTGCTGTTACTAAATATTTATGTGGTTTTGGAAAATTGGCATCTAGGGTTAAAGACTCCAAAAAAATTTGGCCCAATATATCTCATTGATCACTCTAGTACATGGTGATTGTTCCCTTACTATGCATTGGGTATGAGACTCTATATATATATTCTTGGTTTAATTCAATCATCCTTTATGAACCATTACGAAGGATTTTAATATATGATGACCATGAATAAAAAAAGCTAAAACTATTGGATTGTAGACATAAAATAAGTTTTCATGATTTAGACATGTCAGAAATTATTTTTCTTAATTATATGGTTTTAAACTATGACTACTATTTTTCAAACTATGATTTTTGGTTTCTGATAATGGTTAAAACCTGAGGAAATCATGATAATGTGAATTTGATGTATAATTCAATGATTTTGATCTAAAAATATATATATTTAATGTGATTTGGAATGAGAAATATTGTTGTTATGCTTATATAACTTTATCAAGAAATAAATCATACTAAACACAAAAACCAAAAGATGGAGGTAACTATGATTTGTTGATTCCTTTTTGAAGAAAAATGAACCTTATTTTAATGTGTCTATTGATCCATTATATTTTGAGAAAGATATTTGTACCATTGAGAATAAAATATTAATTTTACTATATTCAGATCATTGAAATTTTATTTTTTATGTCTATCATTTTCATGGTGAAGTAGATCAATAATGGAATCTTAAAAAAATCAATGAAATATAAATAAACTGAATCTATGGATTGGGGTGAGTTAAATATATTTTAAATATTTAAATTATTAATATTATTTGAATATAAATGTATATGTAATTCTTTGATATAATTTATAAGGATGATGAAATTTTTGGTAACTGTAAGGAAATATTTCTCATAAATTGCGATTTACAATCCTGATATAAATATCCAACCTAAAATTATGTTTTTTCAATTCCTAATTCATTAATTCTCTTTCTATTATGTTTATTTTCCATAATGGAATTTAGTTTCATCGATAAAATAAATTAGTGAGATATCATAGTGGAAATGGAGATTGTAGTTACTCAACAATCTCATGGTTTTTATAAGACAACAATGATGGAAAATAAGGAAACTTTAAAAATAATTGATATTAAAAGATAATACTTCCTTTAATATCAATGTGTTAATGGAAACATAGAAAAATATATCTTAAGGGGATTGGTAAAAGTTTTAATTGGGTAATGAAAGGTTATATAGAAATCCATTGTCGTAGTGATGGGAAGAAATTGGCTAATGATGTAAATAAATAGAAATATCAATGGAACATACAACACACAATCCAATATATCAAGGGAAATGATTATAGGAATTATGCTAACAAGTTCTTAGTTAAATAGTAAATGATGATGATTTATCTCAATAACCTCTTAAGACAATAGAAAATTGAAATCTCGTGAGATCACAATTTCTAATGAGGTTTTAGAAAAATACATAGTGAAATGTTTACATTACATTTACTCTTGAACTTATAATGTCTTATTTGATTCAACATATACCCACTATTTTATATATGAAGAATATTCTATGGTTATCAGAGTACATTCTCAATGAATATTGTTTGAATTAGTAGTGAAACCCCTTAATGCTATGAGGATCACATCATAAGTTCAGGAATCTTTTCTAGTTATTTTTTTTGAATGCGATTCATACGAATCTTGTTATTCACACATCTATATTAATTTCATATTATATTATACTTGTATTCGTTTTCTCTACAAAAGGCCCAAATTAATTACCAAGGAAGAAAATTCCCTTTTGATATTATAAAAAAACTATGATATTCTATCATCTTGATGATAAATTTTAACTTCTTAAGGAAATCACATCAATTTTATGGGTCCATAGTACTATTCTATAGTGGTCATTATCTAAAATGGTTGGGAATAAACTAAACCATGATGGCACGCCTATTGTGCTGGATTTTTTGGTGATTTTCCAGATGATTTTCCTTTTCATCTACCTTAGTTTGTTGTTAAGTTATCAATAGAACACACAAATGGTGATACACTTATTTAGAAGACTCTATATTGAATTACTATGATTGGGTTATAGGAATTGAGAAGAAAATCATGGAGAATATTGCAATGGATCCATTTGGTCAATTATGTCACCATGGGGAACACCATCAATTTTTATGAAGAAGAATGATCGATCAATGTGGATCTGCTTTGAATATTTGGATCTTAACAATATGAAAATATTGAATAAGTATCATCTACCTCATGTTGATGAATTTAATGATCACCTATTCAGATAAAATTAAATTACCAAGACATTTAATTATCCTTGATATCATAGATTGAGGGTTGACATGGAGGATATACCCAATACAACATTCTATAAAGGGTATACACACTATAAATATATATTAATTTGATTTGATTTTACTAATTACCCCATTATCATTTTGGATTTAATGTATACAGTCTTTAGAACCAAAATAAATTATTTTATGGTCATCTTTATATATTATATTATTATATATTCAATTATAAAGGAAGAGAATGAAGATATCATCAAGATTATACTGAAGACACTTTAGAAAGACAATATGTATGAAAAATTTAACAAGTATGAATTTTGGGTGCAAATTTTTTCATTTTTTGGTAATATAAACTCTTGCGGGGAAACATCTGTAAACCCATGAAAGTTGATTGTTATAAAACATTGGCCTAGACCGACCATGGTGAATATGATCCTTAACAAAAATTTTCTTACAATACTACATTCTCAATCAGATGATAATATCCATAACATTAAAATAATGGTGTAATGTTTTTAGAATTCAAAAATATTCTTCAATATAAATTCATTAATTTTAATTATGAAATAACTAAAAATAATCAATCAATTCATTATATTGAAAATTATATCATCCTACTACATATAATTTCCATTTGATTGTTATAATGGATAATCTACTAGACAATTTCCTCTTGTATTTATCATCTGGAAATAATCACAATTCATTAATGATAATAAAATTAATTTTTATCATCTTCTTCTTTAGAAATTTCTTTATTATCCTCTAATATTTATTCATTCAATTATATTACATATTACTATCATATTATTCTTAATTGAATCAATCTATGTAGAGGAATATGAATCATGTTAAAATCAATAATTCATAATATAATATAGAAAACTGGGATCCCCTATCTCAGGAAGATTTCTTAATACAATACAACATCAATATAGAGGATACAGATAGAAGGAAATATAGACAGTAAGGAATTTGAAGAAGAATCCTCAAATGATCACAAATGGATTAAAAATATTAAAAGTGAATGCCATATGATCATCAGGATATATGAAAATGTAATATTTTTTGAATGGGATGAAATTTATATATATTAAGAAAAAGAAAATGGGATTTATATATACTCCATAAAACTCCTCCAGAATTCCATTTTTATCTCATTTTATCATACGTTAACTCAAATATTTGTTTGGATAAAATAAATTTCTTTGAAAATGTTACATTCAATTTTAAATGGTCTGGGGAATGTTTTGTAACACACTGTGTTTTAATTAAATTACCTATATAATTTATACATTAAAATTATATATATTTTGTGTTATGTTTTTTGTTTTTTTGGATAGTTTTATAATATTTTTAAAGTGTATTTAATGGTTCATCATTTGATAATGTTTAGTGACACAATGAAATATCTCTAAGGAACCATGTAGTATGTTTTGTGGGTCATCAGGTAAACACATATTTTTCACAATATTTTAACAAAAAATTATTCAAAGTAATTTTCATTTATTAGATGGTTTGGTGTCTGGGTTATGTCACATAAGGTTAGAGTAACATCCTCTTCTTCTCATTCCAATGGGTGGGGGTAGGATATTATAAATGGTATATATCATGGTTGGTATGTCTCTCTATTGGGATTGTAGCATGAGATAGAATTGGAAGATCATGAAATGTATTCAATTAAATGAATTACTTAAATTTTTTTAAACCTCATGTTACTGGGTTTTTTCTGTACAAATGTGTTTTAGGATACTTTTAGTCGTGTTTTCATCTCATCAATATAGGTTTTGAAATTGACTATTTCATATCGTGAATTGATAGTGGTAATTCCCTCCATGAAAATGCTTTTCATTTTGTGTAAGATGATGTATGGAAAATATTTTTGATAGTTGGAATTTGAGTGGAATGGTTATATTTCATATTTCTTATAATGATTTAAAATTCTCGAATCCCTCTGTTTTTGAGTGAGTAATGAAAAAATGGTATTTTGATGTAGTAGAATATCAAACTAGGTATTTTTTTTCAAATTAGAATGAGGGAACTAAAAATATTATCTCCCATAAGACATAGGTTAACCAAAAACTTGTCCAAAGTACCATTCATCATTTTCTATATTTTTATAGAGTAAACAAGAATTATGTAAAATATCAAGTGTATCACTTTTTATATTTTCAACAATAGAATCCACCCTTAATTTGAGGGAATTCCAATACAAAAATTGTAAAAGTGTGGTATAATAAAATGAATCGAATATTTTATTTCCTTAGTAAACCATCCAATATTAATGCTATGTTAATGGTGTATATGATGGGGGATATTTTATGGCAATGGTAGGATTTTTATTTCCAATTGAAACATAACCAAGGTCTTACTTGAGAGGAAGTTGTATAATTATTCAACAAATAATTATATCCCCACATATTCAATACAACCCAAAAAATATATTTTATCATCCTAAAAAGTGAACAAAATATCAACAAAATATAACAATAAATTCATTAACATAATTCAATTCACTTTGGAGGGTGATGCTAGTGTTTCCTTGAAGGAACACATATTTGAATCAGGTTTGATGGCATAAATTTTCTCTAAAATCTAAATCCTATTTATTATAGATTATACATAGATGGATAATAGGGAGACTATGGTGGAAAGGGGTCTTTTTCGTATTCCTTTTGTGGGAAGTATGTTAGTCCCGATGGAAGTAGGAGATAAATATAATGTTAGGAATAATTGGAATAGTGTAACATATTCTTAAGGAGCTATTTGACCTCATGCTTAGAAACTGATTCAGAAAACATTCATCCATGTCCCTAAAGTAACCTTTTCTATTTTCAGTTTGGTGCTTTCATTAATATGATGTGAGACTGTAAGAAACAACCGCCTGTTTATAAAAACATCAATAGACAAGGTAACATCAAGAAATATTTTCATATTGCTTCAAATTCACCTATTTTAAATTTACATCATCTATCTTAGAATTCATACACATTGACAGTTTGACCTCAATAGAGTATCTCCTATCTATATAACAAGGAATGAAAATCAAATTCAACGAATAACATTACTAAGGAAGAAATTCATTCTAAATATGGAAGAAAAGATCAAAGAAGTGAAATTATATAATTGTATGGCGATTAGAAGTTCATCACAGAGGAATAATATGTACCTTAGTAAGAGGAAATATTATCTTTAACTGTACACTTGGGAGATCATTTTTTATATGTGTTCATCCCACAATTTATGATAATATCATGCTCTAATTCATAGTGTTTTACATACTGAGATTACTCCATATGGCAGGAGTCATCAAACAACTGTCATCCAATCTGAGTTTTTAGCTATAAATGTGTGATGTGTTCTATAAATTTTAATGGGGAAGACTTATTTTTGAATTTATGTATTAATGTGATATATATATTACCTCATTTATGGAATGGATTGGATGATGACATTCAAGGATCACATCAAATTTTATACCTGGATGGTTGGTTTCACATATTCTAATTGTGTTAACAATATCTCAATAAGTGATTTTATTTTTAATGAAATAATTTTAGGGCCCTTGGTATAAATGGATGGGGCTATCTATTATCAATTTGAAGTAGTTACATTGGCGTCTGTTGATGAAATTAGGCATAGTGTTTTTCTAATCATCATTTCACAAATTTATCAGTATAATTCCAACCAATTTCTCTATGTTACCACCTATAAGTGAATTTGAATTTATGATTTTCTTACTAATAGGGACTATTAATATTATAATATTATCTTATTTTATTGAATCGATAAAATAATGTTATTTGAATTTCAACATAAATGATTTGGAAGGAAAATTTTTTATTTTACTTTGTACCTCTCCTAGTGAAGCATCAATTATTTTTACAATAAATGCAGAATTAACTCTATATGTTTATGTCGAATATTAGAACTTTAATCAGGTAATGATAAGGAACATATATTTGAATCCATTAATAGCTGATTTTTTGATCAATTGAGGGATTCCTAGTGTTTCTCTAATATTCAATTATGATTATGGTTTCATTAAAATCAATTTTAGAGGGACTACATTCTAATGTTTTCCTTTAGGAGCTATATTAGTAACTATAAATATGTGATAATTCCATTTTGTCTTATGGATCAAAAAAATTAATTATATAAATGATGAAACACACTTTACAGTGGTTTATTAATTCCTTCTTAATGATGTTAATTGATGATATTCTGGTGTATTATATGTGTATGGAAAATAATGGAGAATAGATGGACCTAAAGTTGTTATATTGTGAGACTATAACATTTCCCATAAGAATTCAATGTTTGAATTCTAGATAAAATAGTTAAATTTCCTTAGACTCATCATTTCTAAAAGAGGAATATTGATATATTCAAAAAAACATATAAACTATTATCTCTTAGTTACCATAAAATAAAGTTCTTAAGATAGTAGATTCCTTTTTAGTAGGATATATCAAAACCAATTATCATGATTAATCATAACTTTTGTCTCTGATGAAAACACATAAATATAATTTTTTCCCTTTACAATTGATCTATGGATGTCCAAAATTTATTAAATTTTTAATGGAAACCATAGTTCATCACTGATCATTATGTTTTTAGAGTCTAGAGAAGTCAATGTTATCTATTATGATGCGATTTTTTTCTGGTTTGGGATGTGTTATCATGAATGAAGATCAGTATGTAGAATATGGCTCATAATAGTTATGTGTGAATGAGAATTGTATCCTGACACATGCTTTGAAATCTATTATTTAAGTACATGCATTGAAAAATTGTAATCATTACCTTTTATTAAGAAATTCATATTGATCCCGGATTTTATAAACATTAATTACATTTTCTCATAATGGAAATTGAGTCAATGGTAATGATTTTGGTTGACGTGTTATCATAAGTCTGACTTTTAATTTCATTATACATCGGTTAAAGGGAATTTTATATAGGAAACAATGAATATGAGGTTTTATAATATGTTTTATAATATGGCTTTAGATCAACAGTTACTATTTCATATCATAGATGATACACATCTAGATTTTGATTATAAATGTAATGTTCTTCCTTTCATCCCCATTTCTGTTATTTATGAATTCATTGAATAGATTAAATATTCTCAGACATCTCAGGATGATTTTATTACCATGAGGTAAAAAACCCATTAGTTCGGAGCCCAATGATGAAATGATGCTCAATGGAATAACTATGATGTGTTATAGTGATAATATTGTTATTCATCTTAATTATCAAGAACAAAGTCTTTATACCAATAACTATTATATAAGGGTAATTCATCCAAGGATCCATTATGTGTGTCATGACCCACCTTCACCGAGATGAGTAAAGGGATGATAAACTTCCAGATCCTTCCTTCTTCAAGTTGAAGGTGATATAATGAACCTTGAGTCCTGCATTCAATAGGCCCCAGAGTGAGGACTGGCACCAAGGTTATAAAATATCACATAAAATGGAAGCAATTAAAATTTTTATATAATAATACATTGAAATAAAATGGTAAATCCCAAAAAACCCCCAAAAAACAAGTAAAAGTAAATACAAAAATCTATTCCTATATACGTGGTCAAGATAAACCGGTATAAGGTACAAGAAAACTCAAATGAGAAATACCAAAAGAAATAAAATCAACAATGAAACTTGTGAATCCTAAGTAAGTAAGGTCTGGCACGGTCCTCAATGACGCCCTGGAAACCTGAAAGAATTTTTATATATGTATGGTAAATATACAATTATACTCAGTTGGGGAAACCAAATTCATGTGTGCATAAGTGGGGTGGCATTCTAATGCCCCGTGATAAAAAATATTGATTACCAATGCACCTAGCGAGGAAAATATCCATCCATACTCACTAAAGAACACTCCCCAAATAATGAAAGTTGGGTAATGTAATAGTAATAGAACATCGATATTTTGGTACCCCACATCACTTTCCCATATGTTATTTATGACATCCTATGCATCACCCCCCCCACAAGTTCCACTATAGTCCTAGTGCCACCCCAATAACAACCTTATTGGATATCACCACAAATACCACCCCCACACACCTAGGTCACCACAACCACACATAACCACACCTGGAAAAACCTTGTCCATAAAAACCATTTCCATGCCTGAAAACACCAAGGCCAGAACAACCACTGTCATGCCTGAAGACACCTCGGCCTCATCTGAAAGACACATGGGAAAAAACAGTCTCACACACACCTGGGATAACCTTTAAAAAACTCCCTTACCAAAGAGTATTGAGACATAATTAACATTATCCCATCACAACCTTACTGAAGAGTCTTGGGATACTTGGTAGAGGGAGAAGAAATGAACCAATAACTAGCCACTCATAGGAATGTTGAAAAAAACACCCTTCCCCGTGAAATGGGGGTGTTATGAATGAAGTTCAAAACACGGATGGGGTGCGTATAAAAAACACATGAACTAAATTTTATACATATAATTAATCAATCACTCATCCCATCCTAAGGGTCCCATAGTAGAAAAGCAGCCCATTTACAACCACTATTTCTAATAACCTTACATGCACACATGCACATCAAGGTCAACAAGAACACAACCCATTCCTGGAAAACAATCTCCCCATAGAACCCATTCTTGTAATCATATTCATGTGATTCCGTTGAAAATAATTCTCCACTACCCGGAAACTAACAAGCACAACCAAAAGACAAAATTAAACTAAGCTAAATAAGAAAACAACAAAGCAACAATTTAATCTTTCACACTTAGTTCTGTTGTAAAGTCACAATAAAAAAATGGATCAGTGAGATCCCTAGACGTACCGGAATAGAACCAATACCCATGATACTGGCTCTACATGGTCTCAGATCCACAAACCAACAACCAAAAAACTTGAGATCCCATCCCCATCCACATCACCCAACAAGCATCAATGAGAGATACCAAGCATACCACCAGAACAAATTAAATATGTTTTTATATTTAATCACACCATTTATTAAGTCTCTTCATCATGTTTTGTTAGTCGAGGTAATCATATTGGGATTATTATTTATTGGGAATTAATTCTATCAACCAATTTTATGGGATTAAATAGTTTCCATGTTATATCCTTTAAATCACAAGATTATCCATAAAATAGAGATTCATTTGTGTGCATGAAAGGACCACCAAAAACCACTATTTTTAGTGGGAATAATCCCATAAAATTGACAAAAACAAAATGATAAAAGAATATAGTAACACCGTAATAATTTACATCAATTAATTTATCAAAATTAAATTTATTATATTCATTAATGTTTGGTTTCATCTAGGTCCCAAGGGAGACATTATCATAACTGTCCCGCAAGATACAATGTAATGAGACGCGAAGGAAAACCCTATATGGATTACTAAAGATCGAGGTTTTATTCTTGTGTCAAGAACTGAGGATGCATGACTTGTAGAAAAGGAAAACTCAAGGACTTCATGGATGAGCAGGAAGACCTCCATCATGGGTGCATGATTCGTCTTTGAGGTATGTATCTATGCTTACTAAGAGAGACCATAAGGAAAAAGGAAAAGAGTATCTTAGATTAATAAAATGACAGATCCAAAAATCAGGGAGATGATTTCTAAGACTGATCATGGCTAGACCACACGATTGAGCGGTTTCACAGGTCTGGATTCATTTATATTTAATAATTATCCTCATAGATGGTGGATATAATACCTTTGAGTTAAGAAATATCATCTAAATAGGGAATAAATATAACAGGGGTGAATTAGAAAGCACAAGGAAGGGTGTGACACGGTGGAAAAATGCCACAAGGTTTGGTAACTGAAGGGTCACCCGACACTTGGTGGTTTATAACATCTTTTACTGGCTTTAAATGACTTTAAAAAGGGTATTAGAACACTTTTATGTCCAAAGATATGTTACCGAGGGCGTAACAAGAAAAAATGGAAAACATAGATTTTTTTTGGAAAAGGGTGGGACACCATTCAGTGAGAAACCATAAGTGGTTCCACCTTATTGGTGTGCGACTGTGGCGGTGCAATTGTGATGGTGCCACCATCATGGTGCCACCATTTTAATGGGACCATTTTGTTGGACTGAGTTTTTCGAAAACTCTTGGGAAACAATCCATGTGACACCTAAGAACACTACAAAACCAATATTTTCACAAAGGACGGGATCAAGAAAACATGGTTATCACATCAGATACCTCTCAAACTATTCATGTCCTTGAAAATTCAAGACTAAAATGGAAGAAAAGAGAGGGTCCAGACAACCACCCTGTAAGATACCACTTGAGGACAAACCACCATAGAGTTGTTCGAAATCAGAAACAAATCATAATATCTAGGAACACCTCTCCATCATCTATCTCATGAAACATTATGGTTACACTACCACTCTTCTGCCCCATGTTACCACACAAACATATAAAGGTCACACTATCCACACTCACAGATTATGGAGTCTCCTTTTCCATGTCAAGATACTATCCGCTTTGGGCGGCACAGACTCTCCCGCACAGGTTTAATAGCATCCACCTTAACTCATCTTGATTAGGAATCACATCCTCCCCTCCCAATAGTTTGAACTTCTCAATCACATTTAGAGAAAGTAAAATATCCCATCTCATAGTTAACAAGGAAAAAAAGTACATCACATTCAAGTACAATAAAAAACACAATACAAAACTCAAAACAACTCTGAGTAATGGGAATTCATTTGTGCCTCCATTTCCCTGGTACACTCCTTGGGGCCAACATGCCTCCACAACACACAAACCAACGGGAATGGTTCATCCATAAATCAACTTCTACTCATGATCCTTGATCCTCACTGGTCGCTACACAAATGTTGCATCATCCTTGATATCCAGCTTTCCTGAGTCGAAGACATGCGAATCATCGTGCAGAAACCAATGGAGGTGGGACACATGGAAGACAATGTGGACCCTTAGTAGTAGTGTTGGTAGTTCCATGTGATATGCCACATTGCTGAGATGCCACAATACCTCAATGGTTCTGACGAACCTGGGAGAAATCTTACTCCCCCTGCCTAACATTGGCTGCCCACGCCGAGGGGAGACCATTAAGAAAACGTGGTCCCCAACATCAAACTCCAAGGGTCTCCTCATATGATGGGAATAATACTTCTAATAGTCCTAATCTATATTCATCCTCTCACACACAAGAGGAACCTTCTAAATCATGCTCTGCACCACATCTGGGCCAAGAACACCTGCTACACCGCCCTTGGTCTAGCACGTAGGTCAACGAAATGATCATCCATAAAAGGCTTCAAATGAATCCATGAAAATGGTAGAGTTATAGGTATTGTTATAGGAAAACTCTAAAAGAGGAAAGTGTCATACCCATGATCACCGTAAGTCCAAAACACAAGCTCATAGCATATCCTCCAACATCTGGATGGACCTCTATGTCTGCCCATTTAATTGGGGGTGGAAAGTAGTGCTAAGGAATAACAGGGTGCCAAAAGAATTCTGGAATCCCTTCCAAAATCATGAAGTAAACCATGCGTCCAGATTAGAGACTATGGACCTCATAACTCCATGAAAATACACCTCCTCATCCACATACCTCTTGTGCTAAGTCATCCACCACAATTGACTCCTTGATTTCTAGGAAGTGAGCTGATTTCGTCTGCTGGTCTACCATTACCCATATTGCATCGCAGCCTCCATGATTCTTGGGTAGTACCCTGAAGAAATACATTGATATGTTGTCCCAATTCCACATTGGGACATCTAAAGGATACAACAATCCACCTAGAATATGGTGCTCGGTCTTAACCTACTGTCACATGAGGCACTTTTCAACAAACGCTTCCACTACCCGATTCATTAAAGACCACCTAAACAATTTTCTTAGGCCCGGGTATGTATTTTAAAATTATGTGTGTACCTCTAGGGAAAGTTATGAAACTCATCAAGAACTACCTCATGCATATTCTCTATGATAAACAACTTCCAACCAAAAGCATCCAATTCTAATCATTTTCTTATCGTCCTGTCAAAGAATTAACCTGTCTAATGCGATCAAAATTCACATCATCATCTATGTCCCCCCACTAAGACTCATCTACCTATTGTACCAAGGATGAATAAATCTTCATCTTGAATAGATAGTCTCTACCATCCTCCACTTTCATGCTTTGATATAAATCGGCCAACTCCTCCATTACTTTACAAGCATCTGCTGACTTCTGAACCACATCCTTCTGCAACTTCCTTGTCAAGGAATCAGCCACCACGTTCCCCCTTCCTGATGTACCTGATATCACGAAGTTGTAATCCTGAGGAAACTCCATCCACCTCAACTTCCATTTTTTCAGGTCTTTCTGGTAGAAGAGATACCTCAATATCATTGATCTTTTATAACCACTAAGCATTACCTGATGAGGTAATGCCACCACAACAACAGAGCAAACACAACTGCTGCAAGCTCCTTGTCATGGGTGGCATAGTTACGTTCTTTGAGACATAACTGTCTAGACCCATAAGAGATCAATCCCCACTACTACATCACGAAACACCCCAATCCTATACCAGATGCATCACATATTACTAAAAATGTTACCCCTTCCTCTGGAAACCTCTGCACTAGGACACTAACTAGCTTCCTCTTCTGATAACTAAAAGTCATCTAGAATTGGTAACTCTAAATGAAAGCATTGTATTTCTTGGTCAAGGATTTCAATGGCTTGAAACTCAAGAGAATTCCAGAAAAAAACCTTCAGTTGTAACCTTCTAGTACTAGGAAACTATGAACCTCTTCCATGTTTTTGGGTGCTGCCAATGAAACAACTGATTCAACCTTTGATGGGTCCACTTCTATTCCCTGCTAGGACACCACGTGTCCAAGTGAACATAAACTACATCCCATAGAGATGGTGGTGTCAGAGGACATTCCAGAATTTCCTAACATGATTGGAGTGATCATCCTCTGATGTTGAGCCAATTAGGATGTATTCAATAAACACGACTATGAACCGGTCTATATATTCGTGGAAGAAGGAGTTCGTGAGTCACATGAACATAGTTGGTGCATTAATAACACCGAATGACATGACCAAATACTCAATGTGACCATATCTTTACCTAAAATAAGCATTCGAGATGTCACCATTCTTCTCCCTCAACTGGTGATATCCTGACCACAGGTCGATCGTGGAGAACCAACATGCTCCCTTTAAATAATCAAAAAAATATTCAATCTTCAAGAGGGGGTAACAGTTCCGGACTGTTACCGGATTTAGCATTTATTAGTCTATGCACAGCCTGAGACCACCTTCTTCCATATTTGAAAACAAGACTAGATCACCCCATGGTGAAAAGCTCAATTAGACAAAACCTTTCTTTATTAGGTTATCAATCCAAATCCTCAACTCTCCCAACTGAAAAGCTACTATCCGATATGGAGAAAATAAAATCAGATGGGCACTGAGTTGTAAGTCTATCCCAAACTCATCACCACCTTGAGGGGGTAGATTCACCACCTATTTGGAGAATACATCCAAGAAATCACTGACGGTCCCAGAACTCCCACCATCTCTGAGTGTGATGATTCCATTTATAGCTCTGCTAGCATAAAATGATGGTGATCCACTCATTGACTTACCTTTTAGAAACCCTACTCACCAATTAAAGTTAAACGCTATACACCCATATCTAAAACAAATTCCATCATCCAAAAGTTGTGGATAATAGTGTTTATAGAAAATAGCCAGACGATTCCCAGGATGACATCGTATGACTGCATTTGAAAAGGAAAAAGATCTCCCCTAAAATTATGTGTCCCTTGCATCAGTCTGCATCCTCGAAAAACATCAAACATGCTGGTTCAATTTATAATTGTCTTACATATAACCAGGGTTAGAGATTGTCTTTATATGTCTAGGCCAAAGGCATGGGCTAGACTGATTTCAACAAAGGAGTGTGATGATCCTGAATTAAACAAGGCACATGCAAGAGTACTAATCAAGAAGATTATACCTTGAATAACTTCCAGTCCCACTAGAACAGCTACTTCTACAGCATGTAACTATCCAAGCCCAGCTGCCCTATCCCTTGGCTATCAGACGCCTCCTCGACCACACCCCGGTCGAGGTCCCTGAGGAGCACCATGAGGAAAGACTCCTATAGCCCCATTCTCCATTGATGGAGTGGAAACTTGTTGCCCTTGCTACCGCTGCTTGAATAGTCTAGCTAGAAACTATAGATGCGGAGGTGGGTCCTAAACCTGATCCCATCCACTGTACTTAACTTGATTATGGAACTAATTTTGAAGATGTCCATGACTTCCAAAAGTAAAAACCTTGGTCCAAGGCTCACATACAAAGGGCGAGGGTCGGGAGATCAAAACTGTAACTGCTGGAGCCTACTCCCCACCTACGGAAACCTGGATGGCCCTGATGCTAGAGGCCTACTTTTAACGGCCTTCCCCTTCAACGAGATCAACTAGATACACTCTCAATATACACCTCCCATCATGAGCATCCTCTCAACCACATCATCCTTCTTCTAAACCTCCAAGTATGTCAGTAGGGTAAAGGGAGTAACAACATACTAGAGAGAAGGTTAGAGTTCATCATGTAAGTGCTATGACCAAGACTCATCATCCATAAATAGGATCAGAGAAAAATGAAAGAGATCGTTGAACATGATCTCAATCTCCCTCGCTAACATAATACCTTTCTAAAGGGTGAGTAGATCCTGCCTCTTCTCAGCCATCACTGTGGAAGTCATGAATTATATCCGAATATCCCTCTCAAAGTCATCTCATGAAACCTCAACCTACTTCTCCCTGAGATAGAGCATCCACCACTGATGTTCTGCCCCCAGAACATGGCTTATATCCAGAGGAACTTAGTACTCAGCTAGGGCCTGGATTAAGCTGAAAGCTATCACCAACTCCTCTACCTCGTTTGATGTATCCATGTCCGAGATGCTTCCTTTGTAATTTATAAGGGTCTTCCGCTGAAAGGGACGATGATTATTCTACCAATGGTCATCCTACTCATCTCAATAGACCCTCTACTGATCAACCAAATTAGCCTCCTGGTTCTCGATCTCCCTCATTACTTGTGGTTGTCGTCCGAGGGCCAAAACTGCATGGTAAATAACGAAATTCGTTACCTCGAGTGTTGTATAAGATCTCTTTTAAAATTTTCTAAAACCTGTTATTCTTTTTAAAATCTCATAAAACCCACAATATGGTGATGATATAGGACCTTACAATGTATGTTATATCCTTCATTATGACTTATTTAAGGATATTTATCTCACCACTATTGAAAAACTTGTTTTTAGAAGTAAGGATGTAATTGAACAACATAGCTATGAGTTGGGGATATGGACCCACAACATCCAATCCCCATATAGAAAATGGCCAGAAATATTTAGTGGTAGGTATAAATTCTAGCGGTTAATGGGTGACATTTTTATAGATCTAGAATACATGAAATTTCTTAGTGAATTCCTCATATTCATGTATCATTGTTTTCTAGTAGTAATCCATCCTTTTTATTTGGTGGGTGAGCCCAGTTACAGAATAATTAGATCCGTATGAGCCAGCATGGAATTCATCAACAATGATGAGAATATTTCTTTCTTCTATGAATCTGAGGACTATTACATCTAATACACTAATTTAGGGGGGGGGGGTAATTATACTCTTTTTGAAAACAAAACAATGTAATTTTCTTTGTATGTCATTGAATATGTTCCATTTAGGCTCAGTCTGTCAAGAGATTCTCATTTTAATGATAATCAAATATAGCCTCCATATATTTAGTGGTGGAGGCTAGTTAATCACACTCTATGAAAATGCTGTCCTAATTGATATCTTCCATATTGTAGATGATGATTGAAAAGACCATTCTTTGTTGCGTGATAAAAATTATTCTTTTCTGATGATTCGGGTCAACTAAAAAAATATTTTTATAATCCAACGCATCAACATGACCATTCCAGGACCGGGGAACACAAAGAAATGTGGGATAAAAAGGGAACTCTTCCACTAGTCCCCTAATTTAGAAATTTTGGTTCTTTATTTCTTCATTTTTATCGAATATTCTCCATTGATCTTCCATATTACTATATCTAAATCCACATGGATATTCTGGTAGGATATTAGTATCAGTTGTGATAGATCAAATGTAGTGTTAAGGGATTGGTATTTGGCCTCATTATTGATTCCGCCTTTAGATAGTCATAATGATAAGGGAAAAAATACATTTTCATGAGAGGAAAAAACAATACCTATACTAACAAGATTCCGTTTTTGGGTTTCTTTCCTTTTTTACTGGTCTTTTGAAGGAATAATTGAAATACATCTCCCATGTCCGAGGAGAGTCAAGGAATTGAAAACCACATCATCTGGGATCTCATTGTTCAACTGTGTATTTTTTAGTATGGGATGTGTTGTGAAGAAATTATCTAGGGTTTTACATTTCACATAATGTTTTAATAAAAATTGATTTTTACTGTTGTAGAGTGACCACCCATCGGTCTAACAACCCTATCAATATAAGAAATCCATGGATATAATTAAACAGATCAATATGAATGAGCTAATGGAATTCGTGGTTCTTCATGTAATGCCTCATATTTTTTACAGTAAATATGATTTCAAGGAAGTTATTCTTGCCACCAGAATATCATGTCTCAGTCCCTAGTATAATTTGGCTGAGGTAATAGTGACTTTTCTCACTCCTTGAAACATTTCTCTATGTGAGGGGGAACCTAGTGATCATTCCATGGAAGCCATATATAAGATGAGTGGCCTCCCATAAACTAGTTCCATCAAGACTAGTGGGTGTATCCAATACTTATGGATACCATAAATAAAAATTTGGATGTAATCATCCCATTGAAGGATAATTCCCCTATTCATTAATCTGTTGAATGATATATCATTTTTGTTTAGGCTCACTATAAAATACAGAATGTAGGGAAGATTACCATAGATCCCACTTAGTTCTTGGAGATTTATAGGGGTGAAACTACTAGTATTGAACTAGTATTTTTTGGGTCAACCACGATGCCATAATGAAGTACCAAAAATAAACGGAACATGCTTGATATTACCCTGAAAGTGAATATTTATGGATTCATCTTCAGAATTTTCATTCACTGCTGGTTGAATAATGTCTGAAGATCGGTGAAGTGAACACATAGCTCTAGGTTTTCGACCATTATGTCATTAACATAACATTATTTCATTCATCACAATAAGGGATTTAATATTTTATTCATGATTCATTGATATTTAAGGCCAGTGTTATTTAACCTGATGGTCATTACTTGATAGAAAAAAGATTCACATTTTTTCTCTTGAGGTAGTGGACTCATCATCTTCAGGTGCATTATTTACCTAATTATACCTTAAATACCCAATAATGAAGTAATGGGCTTGAAAGTATGTAGTTTCATTGATAAAGAGTTCTATTATTGGAAAATGGTAAATCAACCTTTAGGAGGTTCCAATTAATGTCAATGAAATGTATACATAACCTATTCATCCAATTATATTCCTCATTATGCATGATTTTGGAAATCTATATTTGAAACAGTCATATATTTTTTGAATTAGTTTTTTGAATTAATTTAATCCATGGATATTTTTGATTTCATGAAAACATTAAATGTAAGTATTTTACATGAAATCACTATGTGTTGGCATCAGAACATGCAACACCAAGTAAATATTGTGCTACAAACAACACTTATATTTCTTTTAGTAGATGAGAAACTATGTTTTTCATGTATTACACACAATAATGTGTCCATTTTATTGCTTTTTTTACACATAAGGTCGAGTTTTACCGGACTACAATATACTATTATTATTATAATTAAAATATTATAATTGGTACCACATAGCTGTTGGAATGGAAGTTACGAATAAGATTATCTAAATTGTGGTAATTTGATATACTCATGTATATAAAATAAATCCAATTTTTTCATTTATTAGATGTTAATTTTAGAACTATTTGAAGATACAGAAATTACTTTTCAATGAAAACTGTTTTTCTAAGACAAAACACAATTTTAACTCAATAATTTAAAAATATTTTATCAATGTTTTCAATAAAAGTTATATACTATATATTTAATAAATATTTCTCATACTTATACAATAAATTTTATAGTTTTAATATAATAAGAAATCAAATTTTTTGAATAAAAATATTTATTTTTTAAAAAGTTAATTTTACAGCATTTTAAAAGAGAACCCATTTAAAATAATATTTTTGATAATTTTTTAATTTTTATTTTACAAAAATAAATTTAGTTTTTTAAATATGAACATAAAAATTATAACATGATGAATCATCGGCATTTTTATGTGATGTTTCATTTCTTGATGAACACTAAATGATACTAATTTTAATTCAAATCTATTTTTAATTACATTTATTTATAATGATAACTTTTATTTTGTATTTTTTTAATGTTAAATTAGATATTTTATACCTAAATTAATCCAATTTAGGCTATTTGAATCAATTTTATCTTGAACTATGATATCCACACTTACCAAACTTTTGAATATTTATACTTAAAAACCCGATGTGTCTTCCCATCTGTGGGATTACAAGGATTTAATTTCTACCACCAATATAATTGGAATTTAGAAAAATGGATAACATGTTTGGAATCTGGTGAATCTATAATTTAATTTAAACTAAAATATATTTTTGAAAAAAAATGTGAAATTAATTAAAATCAATTATAATGATTAAGAGGGAATTTGGCATAGTAAGGGACAACATCTTACACTTAAAGACCAAAATGATATAAAAACATGTCATAAATCCATTTTTCTACTATATTATCACCATATACTCCATTTTATTTAATATTTTTTATTAGTGTAAAAAAAATTTATTCAAAAAACATCATAGGAATTCCCTTTAATATTTTTTACAAAAATACCAATCCTCCTCTACTATAAAAAGAAACACCCTCCCATTTATTCAAACCTCTCAATACCTTTGGATCATCCAAAATATGATATAATAATCTCCAAAATCTAGTCCCTTAAACCTATAATAATCATCTTGGAAAAAAATACATGAAAAGAAGCCTTTTTGTTTAAACCAAAATCATTTACCCGAAAATGTGGTACGATTCTTCAACAATCATATTTTGTTTTATTTATATATTTATCCCTTAAATTTTATTTATATCATGATTATATAAAAAATTAAAGTTTCATAAATAAAATAATATTTTTTTATTATATGGTTTATACCTACACTGATACACACTTCCAACTAATGGGTAATTAACCTACAATTCATGTGTACACGGATCTATCGCCTCACAAAATGATATTGTTCTCTTTTTCATTACCACCTTTCATGAATGGGAAATATGATGGGAAATATATTTTTATAATATATATTATATTTATAATGTATTTATTATTCAGTAATTATTATATAAAACCTACCATTGTGATTTGAAATTTGTGAAAATACAATAACTTTGTTTGTGGATGTGTGGACTACCGCCTCTTCAAAGGGATGTGATTCATTTATAATCTACATGTAAAGTCTTATGGATGTGTTTAGTAAACTAAAATTATATATATAGAATAATAGTAATAATTTAATGATTTTATATTTTTTATATACTTATCTTTAATTTACATTCTCTCTTTCAATAAGATAATAAAACAGAAATAATGTTCAAGCGTACTTATAACCTACAATCTCCTTGAACAGTGTATTACATTACATATTTCTATATTTTATAGCTTATTATACATATATAATCAATATATATGATATTTTAATCATTATATATATTTTGTAATAGTGTAAATCATGATCTATGAAATAGAATCAAGAATAACAATCCAAAACATATATGCAAAACAAAGCAGATATAACCTGAAACATAACAATAACATGAAGTAGTTAATAAATTGGTCATATAAAGTCATAAAAAATAATCTATGGTATGAAATATAATAATATTATTCTTTTTTAGATTTAGAATAAAATAATATTAATTACACAGTAGGTTTTAACATGTATGATGAAATTCAAGACTTAATGTAAAGAAATTTCATCTCACTTATTATTTCCATGAGATACATTCCATATTGACCACTCTATTCATTTTTTTGTGGTGTATATACATTCAATGGACATATTATATTATTATTATACATAAAATTATGTATATTTACATATCCATTTTATCATCCTTCTTTCATGGGGTTTAGTTTTCGATAGATTCCAAATCACTAATGTAATATTGTCTCGATTTTTCTATTTGAGATGCATGCCATGCTATAAAACATTATTTTTATATTAGGGATATATTTATCCTTTTGAATGTCATATAATTAATTACATTACTTCATTGAAAATTTAAGATTCATTTAATTTTATTCATTCCATTTTTTATGATTTAATCTCACCAAAATCTTAACGGTTCACTACTACAATCTCTTTGTTTATCAGGATTGTTAATTATTATGCTTCCATTATTGAAATATCATGATCCATATCTCATAAAAACTCATGAATATTATTTTATCATTTTTATTTATATTATATCCATGAATTGAACCATTTTTATACTATTTAAAAAATAATATTATCAAGAAAAAGTTTTCTATGAAAACATGACTTTATTTCCCCTTTCAGTAAGAAATATGTGTTCTTTCATAACCATATATTCTAATAAATTTTTTACTATTATAATATATTATATAATGGAAATTTTTCCCTTGTTTTACATTTTTAAAAAATAATTTAAAAAGGAATCTTCTTCTTATTTTTTGATTGTGGAACATTTCTAAACTTTTACGGTGCAAAAGGAATGTTTGGATTTTACAGATTTATCTACCCTCATAACCATCCTTCCTTGGATGCATCTGTTTCATGTCTAATATATTTTCACTGATATTTGAAATTTCAACAATTTTTTAAACTTTTTTTTCCTACATCATATGTTTTCCTATTTATTTTAAAAGAAAATGGTTTAACAAGTATTTATATGTTTAAATTATTATTTCTGAGAATAAAAGATATTTCCCTCATGAAATGTATCTAATGAAAAGCTAAATAATTATTTATAAGATAATTATTTTAGGAAGCGGTTTTATGAAGAGAAAAAATTCCATGAAGGTCCATTTAATATAAGAAATTATCCATGTTATCTTAAAAAATTGTTCTCCATATAATATTAAATACATTGTAATATTTAATGAGTTATTATGGATATTATCCAAGAATTCCATTAAAATTATTCCTTGAATAGTTTATATTCAGATGTAATGATTTTTATGAAACACATTACTCTTCAACGTGTTATATTTTTTTGAAACCTATTTCTTTTCATGGATTATTGTTTTATGAAGTTATTATCAAACCTAACTATTTTCAATAGGTAAATATATGAAAAATGTTATGATATCCATTTCATTTCATGGGTTCTGATATTATGTTTATAAAACTCATCTATTTTTATGGTTCATGATATGACTAATGTTTTATAATATTATGTCGCATATATGTGTGATTTTATTATTTGAGGGTGGTATATAAATCCCCATATAATGTATTGGGTAAATATTTTGATATCATGATATAATGATGGGGTTCAGGCAAATGGTATTGATCCTCTATGGGAAGATGGGGAAGCCTGGTCCACAATAAGAAGATTGGGAAATCTGATACTTTACAAGGAAAGGAATGTGATTGAGGATGGAGGTGTTTCCCACCCAAGAGGTGTAGTCCCCATGAATTTCCCTATTTTTTTGGACAGTATCCTTGAATTATAGGGAATGATCATACATGTTTATCTATTTGCCACAAATTATATGTCTTATGCCACTGATATTCTCATAGGGTTCATATTTTGGATTATCTTAAAACTTCATGCCTGATAAACTTCGAATATTAATTCTATATGTTGGGATTATAATCATTTCATGCAAGGTATAATATTCAAATGTTTTGATCAATTTATCAGACCCTTATTTTCATGTTATGCTTATGTATTTCTTTTATCTTACATTATTAAGCACTCAATTTCACCCATTTCTTATGTTTCCTTTCCTTGTGTTATGATGAAAGGTTTTAAGAATTATTACTAAGGGAAAAGTCATTTAAATAAAATGGTGAAGATCATTAACCAAACAAGAAGAATTTATTCCAAGTTTCCAATGGCACTAAACTATTATAGTCCTTAGGTATGTATTATTTGTAATGTGATAAATATTTATCTAAAATGATGTAATACCCTTGTATGTTAATCCTATTTCACTATAGTTAGTACCAAATGAATTGTATATCCATCCATTGGAAACTTATATGAGAAAATATTAGTTATATACCTATTGAAATTTCAAAAGAAATGTCTAGGGATGTCTCCAAGGATAAGTCTAATGATGAGTTAAATTATAAGTAAATGTGATGGGTTTTTAAGGATTGATAGAGAATATTCCAAGAAATAAATCACATTATGGATCTAAAAAGTGGATGTGGATTTGGCATAGATGTACATAGGGGTTACTATCTAGAAAACATTGTATTTAGCAAGACTCAACCTAGAATTGGTCTATGAAAATTTGATGTACTACACACCAGGTTCAATAATGTTGATGGATACGATTTGGGAATTAAGAAACAATTTATGAAGCATTATTAAATATTCAAATAGAATATGAATATTAATAACCTAGGATAAATTTAATGTTTCATTGATTTAATTAGGCCAGATTTTTTGGACATCCTATAATTATTTTATCATGATTATGTGATTTTCTACTACGATAATTGTTTCTCAACATATGTTGCATGGTTTTAGTCTAAAGTGGAAACTATAGGGAAATTTGTTAATGTCAAATGTTTCTGATGTGGAATGTTTAGTAATGATGAAAATTTATTTCTTAAGTGGAAATAACATGAAGATAATCAAGATGGTCAATCGGTATTTGTTATACTATTGAAGATAATGAGAACACAAATGACATTTGAAACATATGGGACATTATTCTATTATTATTTACATTAAACATAAGAATAATGATTTGATGTATTTGGATGAACCGTAACAAATTATTCCAATTTCATATTCTATGAATGGGGTATTAAGGAATAATATGATGAAACCCATATAATAGTGTATGAAAAAAGAGGATTATAAATGTGTATATGTTTTTTGAATTCAATGATTATGTAATATGAATCATGAAATATAAAATTATTTTTAGTATAATGTTTTAATTAATGAATGAAAAATATATTTTTAATGGTTGTGAATACTTAGAAAATTGATTTAATGGATTGGTTTTATTTTGAAATAACCATACATTACCCTTAATGTTTCCAAGACATTGATAAAATTGTGTTTATCTTGGAAAAATAGATGATTGATTTGGTTAAGGAAAAAAAGATATTATTTATGATAATTTATCTTTTGAAAAAGTTTTGTATGTTAAAATGGATGAATTTTATATGTCATTGTTTTTACAGAATATATATAGTAATATTCAGAATAAGAAGGCATACATGTTTATCAAAAGGACATATTGTAATCATGTTATTCCCATATTTCAAGAGATTAAAAAATTAGGGTATTCACATGTTTGGAATGAGACAATAATGAATTGATTTGTGATATACATATAATCAATGTTATGATGGTTTTATGACCTTTATTATAATGTAATGGATTTTCATCTTTCATAATGGTTATAAAGATAACTAGTAATGAAATTTTTAAGTTCAACATCAGATAAAGTTAGTGAGAATAATTTATTATCTCACCCCATTAGAATTTATACATATTAGATAACATTTTCTAACATCTTTTTTTATGTAACTAACAGTATATGTAATGATTTGTGAATCTACCTCATGAAATTTTTGTATTTCAGGAATGAAAAATACACCTTCATTTAATAAAGTAAGAGATGAAGTAGAAAGTGAGTAAGGCACAACCAAATGTTGAGATTTGTGCATATGAAATGGAATATAATGAATTGTGTATTTATTTGTTCTTAGATATTAAATTAATTCATGAACTCTATGAAAATGATATTGAAAAATATTTATCCAAAAACCATCATTTTTGTAGGACCGATGGTCCAATAAATTTTTATAGATTTATGGTTTTGAGTCCCTTAACATTCAATTTACCATTCACTTGAGTATGATCAATGATATTTCTCAAAATCTATATTTATTTATGCTATTAATCCATATTCATTCTTACCTTCCCACCTATGTTATCCTATGTGGAAATCTAGTTATGTTATACTTTGGGTAACTGTTATGATTACAATTTTTCATTTTTTAAGGATGTTTTATTATTCACTTTTATTTTGTGAGTTTCTAAAAAAGATAAATTCACGTATCAGTATTTTAATAACCCAAATGAATTTTGAGTTAGAAATAAATTTTAAGGATGTAGAATATAACTCCCCATGATTTTGTGAATATTTTTTTCTCAAATTAATATAATCCTTTTATATATTCCTTTTCAAATAATAAAAAATATCCATTTTTTATGAAATTACTTTGTGTGGCTCGTGTTATACAGAACAAAAAGTCAATATTTTGATACATGAAACACCTAGATTTGATTTTTTTACACAAAAAAAAATTTCTTGAATTACACAAAATTCTGAGTCCCTTTGATATCTTCTGTTCCACACAAGGTCGAGTTTTTTCGGACAAAATGATATTGTCAATATTATTATTAAAATATTATTATAGCTACCACATAACCATTAGAATGGATGTTATGAATAGAATTAACTAACTTTTTAAAATATAATTTACACATTTATATAAAATGTTTCCTTTGATTATCAATTAGTAGAACTGAATGTAATAATTAGTTGAAAATAAATTAATTAATTATCTAACAAGGATATTTTTCTTCATATAAACAATTATTTACCTGAATAAATCACAAAATATTGATTAATAGTTTCTGTAAAATTTATATAATTTATTTTAAATTGATATTTTATAGTCATCTAATAGTATTTATAAGTATAAGATAAGAATAAATCAAGTTTTATCAATAAAAGGATGTATTATTATAAATGGTAATTTTTCTAACTATTAATGGTGAACCCATATGAAATATGCATTTTGACACTTTTAAATTTTATGTTTTCCAAAATTGTCATTATTTTGTAAATAGTAACATAAAAATTAGATTTGGGTGATTTTTTGGGTATTTTTTTGTGAATTTTAATGTTTTATTGGATAGTGAACAATAATAAATTTTAATTCAAAACTAATTTTTCTTGTAATTTAAATATAAGGCTAAATTTTTTATCATTTTAATGTAAAATTATATAAATTATAAAACAAGTATACATTTATTTGGTAATTTTATTCTATTTTACTTTTAAATTGGGTATAAAAACATAATAAGGTTTTTAATATTTTTTTATTAGAAATATGTTGTGTTTTCTTATCTACAGGATTCAGTTTCAATCAACTTATACCATATCTATGATTGGAATCTGAAATAATGGATGAGATATTTGGAATAATAATAATATATAATTTCATATCTGGTCAACATAGTATTTGAAAAATATTATTAGTGAATGTAATTAAAATTAATTACAACGATTAAGAAGAAAATTATCATATCAAGGGAGTAAACCTTACACATATAGACAAAAATTACATAAAACATTTTCCAAATTCAATTTATTGAAATATTTATAACATATTATCCCTTTAATCTATTTTTAATCAATATTGAATATAATTTTCATATTAAATTTGTTGGTGGAATTCCCTTTTCAAAAATTAATAATAATACCACTCATCCCCCACTATAAAAAAGACACCCACCCTCCCATTTATTCACACATATAATTAAATATTAAAAAAACTCTAATAAAATAATATCAAAAAATCCACCCAAAATACTATAATCCATTCATTTTTTTGAAATCAATCAAATGAAGCCTTTTAGAATAAACCGAAATAAGTAACCAAAAAACGAGGTAGCATTCTTCAATGATCAACTTTTGTATAATTTACTTCTACACCACTTAAATTATTTTTATATCATGATTATATAATAAAACCCGAATCCAAAATATGCAGATATATTTTTATTCTAATGGTTCTAACATAATTTTCACATAATTCAATCTAATGTGTTTCAAATATACCATTCTTGTGTACGAAAAACTATCGCCTCAAGAAATGATTTTGTTCATTTTTTTATCACCAAAAATGTTTGGTAATTATGAATGAAAATATATCTTTATACAATACATTTGATATTTATGATGTCATAATTATTATATAATTGTTATATAAAACATAAATTTAGGCTTTCAATTTGTGTAAATATGATAGCAAAGTTTGTTGACATGTGGACTACCGCCAACTCAAAGCGATGTGATTCATTCAAACTCTAAAAACACTAAATTAAGGATTGATATAATGAAATTATATGATATATATGACATAAAAATTTAACTATAACTATATTATGTATATATAACTATTTCATATAATTTCTTTCATTCAATACGAAAATAAAATAGGAACTATGTACATGTGTATCTATGGCCTACTGTCTCCACTAACAGTTTATTCTATTTTCTATTTATATAGATGTAGATTGTTATAAAAATATACTAAATATATACTCTATTATTATCATGATTCATTTTTTGGAAATATTTATATCATAATCTATGAATGCGGATCAAGAATAACAAGCCAAAACATTGTCAAAAAACAAAAAAAAATATTACCTGAAACATAACATTATCATGGTGTTATTAATAAGTAGGTTATATAAAATCATAAAAATCATATATGGTGTGTTATATAATAATATGGTTCTATGGTATATTTATAATAATATTTCATTTATTATACAGAAGGTTTGATCATGTACAATGAAAGTCATGACTTTATGTAAGGGAAGTTCATTTAAATTTTTATTTCCATGAGATATAAAACATATTCAATACTCAATTGTATTTTGTGGTTTATATAAATCAAATTTATGTATTATGTTCTTATTATAATTTAATTTATGTTTTTTTACATATCTATTTAATGAAAACTTTTTCATGGGTTTTATGTTTCAATCATTACCAAAAGGGTAAATTAATTTTTTTTCTAACTTTTTCTTCTTCGAGACACATGTCAGGCTATGCACCTATATTTATCTACAACTTTTTTATACTTAATTTGATATTTTGTTTCATTAATGTAATTATTCTCATGATTTTATAAGCTTATTTTATATGTTATTATTTTCATTCTGATGATTTAATGTTAACAAAGTGGTACGGTTTATTGCTACAATATCATCATTTATCTAGAATGTTAATGATTATGCTTCAATTAATGAAATATGATGATCCATATCTCAATAAAGGTCATCACCTTATTAAATTATTTTTATTCATGTTATATACATGTAATGGTACCACTTTTACACTCCTTTATAGTTAATATATGTATATTTTTTTAGATAATCCAACTTTATTTCTCATTTCACCAGAAAACCTATGTTCTTTCAAAATAATGTTTCTTAAAAATGTTTTCAAAAATGAGTTACTATTATCGTATAATTTTAAATGAAATTTTTACCCATTTTTTAACTTTTTACCAAATGGTTTAAAAAATGATACATCTTATCATTTTTCAATTGAAGTACCTTTTAATATATTTATGGAGAAAATGTATTTTTCAGAATGTATGGGTTTATCTGCTATTATGACCATCATTTCTTTGAAGATTCCTTTGTAGGTTAATATGATTTAATTTTATAAAAAACTATTTTACCTATATTATAGACATTAATTTTTTTTGAATTTTTTCATAATAAGTGGATTTTATATTTTTTTAATGAGTCATGTAGTGTTTTAAATGTTTTTCAAAGACTCATTTAAATACATTATAAGATATTTTAATAGAAAAATGTTTTCAAAAATGATTTACATTTACAAAAAATTAAATGTTTTTTAGGTTCCTATGTGTGGTTTATGAATTATTTTAAATGAAATTTATTTTCAAAAGTCTATGCTTTAAAAATATTTTTTTCAAATAATAAATGATATTTTCCAATAGAAATTTTTAAAATGAAATGGTAAGGATTTATTTATAAGATATGCATATTTAAAAGTTTTTTATAAAAAATATTTTGAAGTAAGTGGTTTTTAACTTAAGAAATGTTCCATGTGATCTGTAGAAATACATCTCCTTATATGATTACATGGTTTTTTATAGTTTAAGATTTACTTTGGATTTTATCCAAGAATATAATTCATGTTCTTCCATTACTAATAAATGATTATATGGAATGACATTTATGAAACCTGTTTCCCTTCTATGGGTTATATGCTTTTGAAAACTATTTCATTTCATCAGTTATACTTTAATAAAATGATTATAATATCTATGTATTTTCCATATGAAATGATTTGATGAAATATAATGAAACCCATTTCATTTCATGGGTTATGATATGATGTAATTGAATCCCATCTCTTTTTATGGGCCATGATTAGATGCATGTTTGATTATCATTTGGAATGTTTTCATATGATTTCATTTTGTGATAGGTGGGACCTATATCTCCCTCTAATGAATTAGGAGATGGTATGTATCTCATGATATATTGATTGGAGTCAGGATTATGGGATTAATTAACTACGAAAGGATGGGGAAACACGATCCACTACGAGATAGTGGGGAATCCCAATCAACTATAAGAATATGGGGAATCCTGATCAACTATGGGACGAAGGGGAAACGCAATACATTACTAGGAAAGTACAATGATTGGGGATCGTGGTTTGTCCTTCTTATTAGGCATATTCATGATGATGTTCCTTTTTTATTATGTAAATTCACGTAGACATATTGGGAATGATGTGACATGTTTATATATCTTCCCAAAATTCAATGTCTTATTCCTTTGATATGATCACATGGTTCTATTTCAGTATTATCATATAACTTCATGTATTACGGACTATTAATATTAATTCCATGTCTCGTGATTGTGAAATTTTTATGCATGATATGATATTGAAATGTTATTCTCATGTTCTCATACCATTATATACATGTTATGCCTACATATTTCCATTATTATTCACTAACAAGCATTTTATCTCACCCATTTCTTATGTTTCTTTTCACTAGGATATAAAGAAAGGATTTAAGTAGAATTTATATAGGGTATATTCTTTAAAAAAATATGGTTATGTTCTTTCACCAAACTAGTAGAATGTGTTCCGGGTCTCCAAAGACATTAAAATATTACAGTCATCTAGAATGTTTTTTTCTAATGTGTTGAATGTTCATTTAAATTGATGAAGTATATATGTTTTTAATACTATGTCACTATAATATTTGTTATGTCACTAGTAAGAAAAATATTGCATTGATTATTTTTCCAACATCTTCCTCTACAATGGTTGTATGAGGGGTGTGCATCCTCCTTACCACCTTCTTAAATACTCTATGATCATTACGTATAAAAATATAGTCTATAGACACATCTGGATTCAATCCAAGAATTTATATATAGTTAAAAGGAATCACATATCAGTGATTATTTAGAAATTAAATCATTAACTCTGTCTCTATGAGAGGAATAAACCATTAATCAATTCAGGTCATTTGTCTTCACTTATTCCCAGATTTCCCATATAATTTCATCAATAGTCGTGGAGATTCCTTCCTCAAATATAGGTGGGTAATTCCTAAGGTCATCCTTATCTCCATCCACCTATGATGTTATGGAGGCATTTTCAAATGAATTTAGAATGATGGGGGCTTCTCTGTCTCTATCGAGGTGACATAGGTAATGAAAAAAGACATTATCATCCCCTTTTTCATGAGTCGTTCTAGAGATATTCCAGAAAAAATTTCTATTTTCATTGACACTAGTGATAGGAGGATCTTGGAAATACGGGACTTAGTCTATTTCCTAAAATATATATATAGGGAGAACATAGTTACTATCAAGAATACTGCATGGATTTTTAGGTGAAGCCCCCAAGCTACTAGGGGATGAAACTAGTATGTCATCATCCACCATTGGTTGTTTTCCTTCCCTTTTTAGAAACCACCCATATAATATAAAGATTCAGAAGTCTCTAATGGGGAACTATAACCATGTATTTTGACAACCTTTCCATCAATGGGGTATTTGTGATAATAATTGAATGTTGAAGGTTCCACCATGTTTCTATGTAGACAGGTCCATCAGCACAGGGAATTATATGCAGTGTCTTTCAGGATAACCATAAACTCAGTGTTAGATATGAGATCCACATTCTGGACATTGAGCATTTTATTCCCCAAAGGTCGTTCCTCACACATATCATACACAAGAATGGTTATCATTGTGGGTGATATGCCCCCCGTTTACATATCCCAAACTTCAGAGGGTTCAATCCTAGATGAGGTTGTTCCCAAAAGCATTTTCAATTAGATCCTTTTAGATGTCAATGTTATTGAGTCTGGATAAAACATATAGGGGCCTGATGTGTCCTATGAATATCTCTAACTAATCCTATTTATTGAAACTTAAGGTTAAATGGAACTCTTAGGGAAAGGTCTCCACTTTATAGACCTCAACTACAATGAATCATATCTTGAACTCCTATGTTATTTAGAGGGCTTCCCCAGGTTCCCGTAATAGATATTTTCAAATATATAGCACATCCAAGATTGAGAGTTTGGTTGGGACAACCACCTCATATTATAGAATATCATACTTTTGTGACAGAGGTTAGAGTTTCCCAAGATGGTTCAACACCTAACTATGTGGTTCAAGAGCTGAAAAATTAGTGGTTGATGTTATCGGTGCTTGTCTGGAGGTTGTGGGAGAATATTATTCTAGTGGTGTAGGTAAGACTAGACTACCTTGTAGTTTGGGATGATTAAATAATCACACCCCTATAGGCAACCAGGGAATAAAATAAGGAATGGATGACTGCTGGAGGGTTCTATTACACCACTGGGTCTCTTTTTGTCATGTTAAAGCACCTACCCTTAGTTATCAGTGGAATATATGTTCTCTTTTGGGTTATGGAAAAAAATATTGGGTCCAACTACACCCATATTATACCCTCTATCATCAGTTCCTGGTCATTCGACCTCTCATTCCCCAACTATGTGAGGGAAACAGACATTTAATGGAATACTCATCATCGAATAAGGGTTATTCCTTGTTTATCATATTGATAGATCTAATATGATATATTAATCTAATCAGGGTTACATTTCATGGGGTGTATCCATTGATTCATATGTTGCGGAGATGAAATCTACAAGAGTCAGAGTTTTCACTGGAGCATAATATTAATCCTCTTCTTTTTCTTATTTAATCTGATGGCGACATCCACCTCTAGGGTAAATATCTATTGTTACCTCAATGGGTGGAGGATCTATTACAGGTATGTTCTATGGTACCCTCAGTGTGTCATGAGATCTATCAACCGTTGTTCGGGTGATCCAGTTTTCAATATTCCACTGATGCCTCTACAAAACTTTATATCAATCAAATTCTTCTTTTGACGAAGATATGGATATAAAAATCACCTACTCTATAGAGTTATCAAAAAAACCTATCTGAAATGAACCATGTTTGGTGGATATATTTTAAGAAGAATAAATACTGAATGTTTTGAAACATCCTCTTATGGAAATGGCAGTATCCATGATGATTGGAGAGGTTAACTTTATTGGGATTATTTTGTTATGTCATCTTGAGCAGGTTATTGTGCATGGATGCAGATAAATAAGTCGGGACAAGTTCATTTGTGAAGGAGTACACTTTATTCCTCATTTTCTCAAATATTGGATGACACTTATTTCTCAATGCTTTCAATTGAGGGAGATTTCCGAGTTGTTGATGCTCGACAGGTGGGGAAGGGTGGTTCCTGACAAATGTAGGTTCTGGGATGGGATCTATTACCAGTTTGAGAGTGATATATGAAGCTTCTACCATGTAGATCCTTTTCCCAAGTGTCGAGTTCCTGAGTCAAGTTATGGATCTTGTTTTCTAAATGGTTTCTTTAATCATTAATGTATCTTGAAAAACACATGGAACCCACTTGGATAGTTCATTGGAATTAGAGTTATATGAAACTAATCCCAAATTTTATAATCATAGAGTTTAGGAAATTACCTTTATGAGAGAGGGATGATGAGAGAATATGTAAAGCCTTTCTATCAGGATATTGAGTTACACATTATCTCATTTTCTCACTTCATGATATGTTTATGTGAAAGGTTGTCTTTTTTACATATGGTGTAAATGAATAGAAAATGAATTTATTTTGAAGGACATCCATCCTACAATGGATATTGTTGGAAAATTGTGGTACCAAAAAAATACTTTTCTTTTTATAGTTTTTATAAAACACCTTATCGTAGTCACCTCCTGTTGATATCTATATCCCATCATTGAAAAAATAAAGTATATGAAGTATGTGAGTTGTTGTTTAGGGTTACTCATTCCATCAAAGGTGGTGAAGGATGGATTTCCAAAATCGGGTGGGGGAAAGTGTCATCCATCCACAAAAGAAATGGGTTACCCTTAGGCTTGTATAGGTTCATGTTACCATTTACTTGATTCCATTCAATTACCCATGGGATCAATGATGTTATGCAATTTTAGGGGTACTACTATTTGAGCCTCCTCCCATCTATAGGGAGTGGGTGGGCTCGATATGGTGGCCCCACCTTAAACTACCACTGATTCTTGATTTATCAAATAACTGAATGATTGACTTGGTGATCGAGAGGCTATTTTCACAACTGAGGGATTCGAAAGACATTTTTGACTTCTTAATTTATATAGACTGACTATCTATATCCAAAGGTAGTTTAATTATCAAATTTCAATCTTTCGTAAAGATCATATATTTCTAGTTGTATCTTAGGAGGAGCATTTTCCTTATCCTGAAGAACATACAATGCAGTAATATATCTTCTGATATCTCCTTGTTGAGTTGTTTGAGAGTTTTTATCTCATTCTCATGTTGTCCAAAAATTTCTACCATATAAGGAAACATGAATATTCTAGGTGGTTATCAGTATATAAAAACAATTTTATCCTTATTCATGTATATTTTCTACCATAGATGAGGTATACCTATAATCGAAGGTGAGAGTTTTTAGATCCTCCGTTGGTTCTGAGTATGTGCACACTCAGTCTTTGTATCAATGTCACATTACTCTAAGTGTAAAGAACTCTAATAAAATAAGATCAAAAAATCCACCCAAAATACTATAATCCATTCCTTTTTTTGAAATCAATCAAATGAAGACTTTTAGAATAAACCGAAATAAGTAACCAAAAAACGAGGTAGCATTCTTCAATGATCAACTTTTGCATAATTTACTTCTACACCACTTAAATTATTTTTATATCATGATTATATAATAAAACCCGAATCCAAAATATGCAGATATATTTTTATTCTAATGGTTCTAACATAATGTTCACATAATTCAATCTAATGGGTTTCAAACATACCGTTGTTGTGTATGAAAAACTATCGCCTCAAGAAATGATGTTGTTCATTTTTTTATCACCAAAAATGTTTGGTAATTATGAATGAAAATATATCTTTATACAATACATTTGATATTTATGATGTCATAATTATTATATAATTGTTATATAAAACATAAATTTAGGCTTTCAATTTGTGTAAATATGATAGCGAAGTTTGTTGACATGTGGATTACCGCCAACTCAAAGTGATGTGATTCATTCAAACTATAAAAACACTAAATTAAGGATTGATATAATGAAATTATATGATATATATGACATAAAAATTTAACTATAACTATATTATGTATATATAACTATTTCATATAATTTCTTTCATTCAATACGAAAATAAAATAGGAACAATGTACATGTGTATCTATGGCCTACTGTCTCCACTAACAGTTTATTCTATTTTCTATTTATATGGATGTAGATTGTTATAAAAATATACTAAATATATACGCTATTATTATCATGATTCATTTTTTGGAAATATTTATATCATAATCTATGAATTTGGATCAAGAATAACAAGACAAAACATTGTCAAAAAAAAAAATATTACCTGAAACATAACATTATCATGGTGTTATTAATAAGTAGGTTATATAAAATCATAAAAATCATATTTGGTGTGTTATATAATAATATGGTTCTATGGTATATTTATAATAATATTTCATTTATTATATAGAAGGTTTGATCATGTACAATGAAAGCCATGACTTTATGTAAGGGAAGTTCATTTAACTTTTTATTTCCATGAGATATAAAACATATTCAATACTCAATTGTATTTTGTGGTTTATATAAATAAAATTTATATATTATGTTCTTATTATAATTTAATTTATGTTTTTTTACATATCTATTTAATGAAAACTTTTTCATGGGTTTTATGTTTCAATCATTACCAAAAGGGTAAATTAATTTTTTTCTAACTTTTTCTTCTTCGAGACACATGTCAGGATATGCACCTATATTTCTCTACAACTTTTTTATACTTAATTTGATATTTTTTTTCATTAATATAATTATTCTCATGATTTTATAAGCTTATTTTATATGTTATTATTTTCATTATGATGATTTAATGTTAACAAAGTGGTACAGTTTATTGCTATAATATCATCATTTATCTAGAATGTTAATGATTATGCTTCAATTAATGAAATATGATGATCCATATCTCAATAAAGGTCGTTAACCTTATTAAATTATGGTTATTCATGTTATATACATGTAATGGTACCAGTTTTACACTCTTTTATAGTTAATATATGTATATTTTTTTAGATAATCCAACTTTATTTCTCATTTCACCAGAAAACCTATATTCTTTCAAAATAATGTTTCTTAAATTTTTTTTTCAAAAATGAGTTACTATTATCGTATAATTTTAAATGAAATTTTTACCCATTTTGTAACTTTTTACCAAATGGTTTAAAAAATGATACATCTTCTCATTTTTCAATTGAAGTACCTTTTAATATATTTATGGAGAAAATGTATTTTTCAGAATGTATGGGTTTATCTACTATTATGACCATCATTTCTTTGAATATTCTTTTGTAGGTTTATATGATTTAATTTTATAAAAAACTATTTTCCCTATATTATAGACATTAATTTTTTTGAATTTTTTTCATAATAAATGGATTTTATATTTTTTTAATGAGTCATGAAGTGTTTTAAATGTTTTTCAAAGACTCCTTTAAATACATTATAAGATATTTTAAAAGAAAAATGTTTTCAAAAATGTTTTACATTTACAAAAAATTAAATGTTTTTTAGGTTCCTATGTGTGGTTTATGAATTATTTTAAATGAAATTTATTTTCAAAAGTCTATGCTTTAAAAATATTTTTTTCAAATAATAAATGATATTTTCCAATAGAAATTTTTAAAATGAAATGGTAAGGATTTATTTATAAGATATGGATTTTTGAAATTTTTATATAAAAAAGATTTTGATGTAAGTGGTATTTAACTTAAGAAATGTTCCATGTGATCTGTAGAAATACATCTCCTTATATGATTACATGGTTTTTTATAGTTTAAGATTTAATTGGGATTTTATCCAAGAATATAATTCATGTTCTTTCATTACTAATAATTGTTTATATAAAATGACATTTATGAAACCTGTTTCCCTTCTATGGGTTATATGCTTTTGAAAACTATTTCATTTCATCGGTTATACATTGATAAAATGATTATAATATCTATGTATTTTCCATATGAAATGATTTGATGAAATATAATGAAACCCATTTCATTTCATGGGTTATGATATGATGTAATTGAATCCCATCTCTTTTTATGGGCCATGATTAGATGCATGTTTGATTATCATTTGGAATGTTTTCAAATGATTTCATTTTGTGATAGGTGGGACCTATATCTCCCTCTAATGAATTAGGAGATGGTATGTACCTCATGATATATTGATTGGAGACATGATTATGGGATTAATTACCTACGAAAGGATGGGGAAACACGATCCACTACGAGATGGTAGGGAATCCCAATCAACTATAAGAATATGGGGAATCCTGATCAACTATGGGACGAAGGGGAAACCCAATACATCACTAGGAAAGTACAATGATTGGGGATCATGGTTTTTCCTTCTTATTAGGCATATTCATGATGATGTGCCATTTTTATTATGTAAATTCACGTAGACTTATAGGGAATGATGTGACATGTTTATATATCATCCCAAAATTCAATGTCTTATTCCTTTGATATGATCACATGGTTCTATTTCAGTATTATCATATAACTTCATGTATTACGGACTATTAATATTAATTCCATGTCTCGTGATTGTGAAATTTTCATGCATGATATGATATTGAAATGTTATTCTCATGTTCTCATACCATTATATACATGTTATGCCTATATATTTCCATTATTATTCATTAACAAGCATTTTATCTCACCCATTTCTTATGTTTCTTTTCACTAGGATATGAAGAAAGGATTTAAGTATAATTTCTATAGGGTATATTCTTTAAAATAATATGGTTATGTTCTTTCACCAAACTAGTAGAATGTGTTCCGGGTCTCCAAAGACATTAAAATATTACAGTCATCTGAAATGTTTTTTTCTAATGTGTTGAATGTTCATTTAAATTGATGCATTATATATGTTTTTTAATACTGTGTCACTATAATATTTGTTATCTCACTTGTAAGAAAAATATTGCATTGATTATTTTTCTAACATCTTCCTCTACAATGGTTGTATGAGGGGTGTGCATCCTCCTTGCCACCTTCTTAAATACTCTATGATCATTAGGTATAAAAATATAGTCTATAGCCACATTTGGATTCAATCCAAGAATTTATATATAGTTAAAAGGAATCACATATCAGTGATTATTTAGAAATTAAATCATTAACTCTGTCTCTATGAGAGGAATAAACCATTAATCAATTCAGGTCATTTGTCTTCACTTATTCCCAGATTTCCCATCTAATTTCATCAATATTTGTGGAGATTCCTTCCTCAAATATAGGTGGGAAATTCCTAAGGTCATCCTTATCTCCTTCCACCTATGATTTTATGGAGGCATTTTCAAATGAATTTAGAAAGATGGGGGCTTCTCTGTCTCTATCGAGGTGACATAGGTAATGAGAAAAGACATTACCATCCCCTTTTTCATGAGTCGTTCTAGAGATATCCCAGCGAAAATTTCTATTTTCATTGACAGTAGTGATAGGAGGAGCTTGGAAATATGGGAATTAGTCTATTTCATAAAATATATATTGGGAGAACATAGTTACTATCAAGAATACTGCATGGATTTGTAGGTGCATCACCCAAGCTACTAGGGGATGAAACTAGTATGTCATCATCCACCATTGGTTGTTTTCCTTCCCTTTTTGGAAACCACCCATATAATATATAGATTCAAAAGTCTCTAATGGGTAACTATAACCATGTATTTTGACAACCTTTCCATCAATGGGGTATTTGTGATAATAATTGAATGTTGAAGGTTCCACCTTGTTTCTATGTAGACAGGTCCATCAGCACAGGGAATTATATGCAGTGTCTTTCAGGATAACCATAAACTCAGTGTTAGATATGAGATCCACATACTGGACATTGAGCATGTTATTCCCTAAATGTCGTTCCTCACACATATCATACACATGAATGGTTATCATTGTGGGTGATATGCCGCCCGTTTACATATCCCAAACTTCAGAGGGTTCGATCCTAGATGAGGTTGTTCCCAAAAGCATTTTCAATTAGATCCCTTTATATGTCCATGTTATTGAGTCTGGATAAAACATATAGGGGCATGATGTGTCCTATGAATATCTCTAACCAATCCTAGTTTTTGAAACTTAAGGTGAAATGGAACTCTTAGGGCAAGGTCTCCACTTTATAGACCTCAACTACAATGAATCATATCATGAACTCCTATGGTATTTGGAGGGCTTCCATAGGTTCCCGTAATAGATATTTTCAAATATAGAGCACATCTAAGATTGAGAGTTTGGTTGGGACAAACACCTCATATTATAGAATATCATACTTTTGTGACAGAGGTTAGAGTTTCCCAAGATGGTTCAACACCTAACTATGTGGTTCAAGAGCTGAAAATTTTGTGGTTGATGTTATCGGTGCTTGTCCGGAGGTTGTGGGAGAATATTATTCTAGTGGTGTAGGTAAGACTAGACTACCTTTTAGTTTGGGATGATTAAATAATCACACCCCTATAGGAAACCAGGGAATAAAATAAGGAATGGATGACTGCTGGAGGGTTCTATTACACCACTGGGTCTTTTTTTGTCATGTTAAAGCACCTACCCTTAGTTATCAGTGGAATATATGTTCTCTTTTGGGTTATGGAAAATATATTGGGTCCAACTACACCCATATTATACCCTCTATCATCAGTTCCTGGTCATTCGACCTCTCATTCCCCAACGATGTGAGGGAAACAGACATTTAATGGAATATTCATCATCGAATAAGGGTTATTCCATGTTTATCATATTGATAGATCTAATATGATATATTAATCTAATCAGGGTTACATTTCATGGGGTGGTTCCATTGATTCATATGTTGCAGAGATGAAATATACAAGAGTCAGAGTTTTCACTGGAGAATAATATTAATCCTCTTCTTTTTCATATTTAATCTGATGGTGGCATCCACCTCTATGGTAAATATCTATTGTTACCTCAATGGGTGGAGGATGTATTACAGGTATATTCTATGGTACCCTCAGTGTGGCATGAGATCTATCAATCGTTGTTCGGGTGATCCAGTTTTCAATATTCCACTGATGCCTCTACAAAACTTTATATCAATCAAATTCTTCTTTTGACTAAGAGATGGATATAAAAATCACCTGCTCTATGGAGTTATCCAAAAAACCCTATCTGAAATGAACCATATTTGGTGGATATATTTTAAGAAGAATAAATACTGAATTTTTTGACACATCCTCTTATGGAAATGGCAGTAGCCATGATGATTGGAGAGGTTAACTTTATTGGGATTATTTGGTTATGTCATCTTGAGCAGGTTATTGTGCATGGATGCAGATAAATAAGTCGGGACAAGTTCATTTGTGAAGGAGTACACTTTATTCCTCATTTTCTCAAATATTGGATGACACTTATTTCTCAATGCTTTCAATTGAGGGAGATTTCCGAGTTGTTGATGCTCGACAGGTGGGGAAGGGTGGCTCAGGACAAATGTAGGTTCTAGGATGGGATCTATTACCAGTTTGAGAGTGATATATGAAGCTTCTACCATGTAGATCATTTTCCAATGTGTCGAGTTCCTGAGTCAAGTTATGGATCTTGTTTTCTAAATGGTGTCTTTAATCATTATTGTATCTTTAAAAACACATGGAACCCACATGGATAGTTCATTGGAATTAGAGTTATATGAAACTTATCCCAAATTTTATAATCATAGAGTTTAGGAAGTTACCTTTATGAGAGAGGGATGATGAGAGAATATGTAAAGCCTTTCTATCAGGATATTGAGTTATACATTATCTCATTTTCTCACTTCATGATATTTTTATGTGAAAGGTTGTCTTTTTTACATATGGTGTAAATGAATAGAAAAATTAATTTATTTTGAAGGACATCCATCCTACAATGGATATTGTTGGAAAATTGTTGTACCAAAAAAATACTTTTCCTTTTATAGTTTTTATAAAACACCTTATCGTAGTCACCTCCTGTTGATATCTATATCCTATCATTGAAAAAATAAAGGATATGAAGTATGTGAGTTGTTGTTTAGGGTTAATCATTCCATCAAAGGTGGTGAAGGATAGATTTCCAAAATCGGGGGGGGGGGGGGAAGTGTCATCCATCCACAAAAGAAATGGGTTACGCTTAGTCTTGTATAGGTTTATGTTACCATTTACTTGATTCCATTCAATTACCCAGGGGATCAATGATGTTATGCAATTTTAGGGGTACTACTATCTGAGCCTCCTCCCATCTAAAGGGAGTGGGTTGGCTCGATATGGTGGCCCCACCTTAAACTACCACAGATTCTTGATTTATCAAATAACTGAATGATTGACTTGGTGATGGAGAGGCTATTTTCACAACCGAGGGATTCGAAAGACATTATTGACTTCCTAATTTATATAGACTGACTATCTATATCCAAAGGCAGTTTAATTATCAAATTTCAATCTTTTGTAAAGATCATATATTTCTAGTTGTATCTTAGGAGGAGCATTTTCCTTATCCTGAATAATATACAATGCAGTAATATATCTTCTGATATCTCCATGTTGAGTTGTTTGAGAGTTTTTATCTCATTCTCATGTTGTCCAAAAATTTCTACCATATAGGGAAACATGAATATTCTAGGTGGTTATCAGTACATATCAACAATTTTTTCCTTATTCATGTATATTTTCTACCATAGATGAGGTATACCTATAATCGGAGGTGAGAGTTTTTAGATCCTCCTTTGGTTCTGAGTATGTGCACACTCAGTCTTTGTATCAATGTCACATTACCCTAAGTGTAAATTTTCCATGTTTTCTCCCTTTAAATCTGTGTCTTGATCCTCATTATCTATTTTTTAGGTTTATGACATTCACATATGTGTATCGATCAATGTTAGCTCTCTCATTACTCTTAATACATAAGGATGATTCCTCACTTCCAGAATTAGGATTGTTTCTAGAACCCTTGGCCATATTGGACCATTTTTTCTTGTAGCCCTAGAGGGTTCTGATTTCCTTCACCATACACTCATCCCATCCTAGGCTATGAGTAATGACCTTTAGGGAGTCCCCAATCAAGATTTTAAAATGGGCCATGAATAACGTTGGATTGATTTGTAGTAGGATGAATGGGTGGGATGCTGAACGCTGACATTTACCACATAACATAGAGAAGATCAATTCCCTCTATGGTGATGATGATGGTAAAAATTCCCCATTCCCCATTGGATGGGGGTTATTATGGGAAAAATTGGCATTGATGTATCCTTACTTTGGGGATATTATGCTTCCTATTGAGGATTGGATGATTCCATGGATGGGAATTTGGATATAAATACCCATGTCTAGTTGTTTGGGGTTGATATGGAACAATTTTTGATTTCTATAGGGTCACCTTATGGAATAATGAACAAGGTGATGGTGATTGGATTATAAATTCCCCTATCACAGTGGGAATGGGTATATTTGTAACTATTTACAATATGACCTGAATCATCTACCGAATTGATAATTCAAGAGGTGAATGTGTTGGTAAATAAACCCCCAACCTGGCAGGCTGGGTTCTTTCCTAAACAACTTCTACTAAAGCTACTACAATATCCAATGTTTTGTGGTGAATTTTTTATCATAATGGATCAAGGAAAAATGGTGGCCCATTATGGGATTTATTGTTTAAGATATGTTTTTAGTTTGTCCAAACAAAATTATTATGTCTCTAAAATGCATTACTATTGAATTTAAGGGCATAGTTCAAATATATGTCAACTATGAATTCCCTCTGTTTGTCATGTATGTGCATTGTTGATGTGGTAGAATTTCAATATACAACCAAATCTCTATGGTGTTACCCGGTTCCCTGATTTTTCTAGAGGATATATCACTGTAGGATATTTTATCTTAGGGTATCTACTATTCTAGTGGTGTAGTAAAGTGTAACACTCTATAGTTTCCTCATCCTTGATTATGAATTAAATACATGGCCTTGATGATTATTTGTGAAATATTTTTAATTAATTAGCGTGAATGTTGTAAATTTCATCCAAGGTTTTCCAGTTTTGAATCTATGGATATGGAGATGGCTTCAATGTCTACCTTACAATATAGTATCTTGATGGTTTGAAGGTAACACTCAAACTATGGATAAGGGAGGTGTCTAGATATCAATAGATGATGAATTGCCCTCATTTTTTTTTGGTAATGATAAGGCATTCAAAATTTTCTAGCTCAGGTGAGATATCAATGTCAAAAGTATCAAGTGTATATTAAGTGGAGGGTAGGTTGTTTCAAGATAATATTCTCATTTTATAAATACCTTCTCTGTCTTTATCGAACTTACACACCCCATCTGATGAAACCAAAAAAGGTGCTTATTGGGGTCACATGCCAAATGTAGTGGAGTGATGTTGGGTGTTAGTGGGTAAATATATACTATTGAGACCTATATTTCAATCACGTATCAATATTAATGAATCTGTTCTTTGAACACCACAATATGAAGAGATTTCTTTGAAAGGGAGGATTTCCTTATCCATGGGAGATATCATCGATGTGAGGTTAACCACTGAGGATTTTGGAGTGGATTCTATTGGATAAATATCAACACTACCATGAGATGTTATGTCATTATATTTTTCATTTTATTCATTTGTTGAATTATTTATGGACCCTTGGGCTATTGAGAATGTGTCCCAAAAACCCCAAGGACACTGGAATAGAAAATATTAGGGATAGAAGACACTTTTTCATCATGGTTTTAATATGTTGGCCTAAATTATGGAATTATCCAGAGGTACGATCGAACTATATTATTATTTCTGAAACATTTTGAAACATGTTTGGTGATGTAGGAGTATGATTCCACAGTTGATAAGCTATTGTAGTATGCTAGTGAGATTCAACATTATTAGCACGAATATGAGCCTGCCTCATGTAATGTGCTACTATCAATTCATGATCCTTCTTCCGAATGTGAATATGGGACTGAACATGATTTGATAAAATATATTAGTATCCTTTTATAATAGGAATACGATTTTGTCATGAGGCATTTATCACTCTCTATTTGTGAGCCCTGATTAGAGCGGGAATCTAAGACCAGTCTAAAAATTCATTCATTCCCTTAATATTTCAGTGGAAATTAAGAATGGGAGAAGAGATATGAGTCTCCTATTGTACGTCATCCTAAAGATGATGGTGTATTTTTTGGTTGATGGAAGCAGGGATATGTTCCTGACTTTGGGGATATATTGGAATATTCTAAAAGATTCACTGATAAGAATATGTATCTTTCAAGAAGAATGTGCCACTCTCTCATGCACACCCCTATCTAGAATGGGGATATGAGCCTGATTTTTGGCATTTTGCGTATACAATTTGTTTTATTCGTTAAAAATATTTTCATGTACTATGGTATGTTCCCCTATATCCTTTTGAGCCACAGAAAAATATGGGATATTAGTTCAATCATGGGCCTTTGTAATATTCCACCGGACATTTTTTACTGGCATGTGCCCCTTCCTCAAGGCATGTTGTGATCTCACATGGTGAGACCTGATTGAAATAGGAATATGATTCAACACCAATTCCAAGTAATTTAATTGGATATTTGTATAATCCTCTTAGATGAGTTCAGAAATGTTCTCTTCCCCTCTAGAAAACACTTGTTCATGATTATTTGTCTTTGGAGATACTCGGGATACCGGGAAAAGAATATGTCACCTTCCCTATAGCAGTTCCAGGTCCAGAATATTCTGACAGAGTTTGTTAGCTTTTTCTATGATGTATTGGAATTTGAGAGAAGTGTTCATAGAAAAATATTCCTACAAACATTCTTCCTCCATGATATATAGGAATATATCTTTAATTTAAGGGAGAATATGCGTCCTATTTTTTCCTCCTTGTGACACTAGATAATGCCGATGAACATCATGCATGGTGGTTGGGTTATGCACCTCCCCCATGCTTGATGTAGGAGTATTCCCACTTACATGTTTTGAGTAACCAAAGATATGAGCCTACGTTTTGGCTACCATAAGAATAAGAATATGAATCCAAGATTCATTATTAAAACTCGAGTTATGATACCACTCTTGGATATTCAGGCCCTTCAATGGCCAATTTGTATTTATTATTATACATTCATGGGTGTCAGAGAGGGAAGTGTGTCATGTGATACCCTTAGTAGGTGACTAAAGTGCACTAGTGGTATGGTGCTAGCGTTGAATATTAACAGGATCCCTCCTTATCAACTCCAAAAATTGGTGGGAACCATAGTTAACTCTCTATTGTACCTTCATCAGATACTGAGGGTGGTGATTACTGTTCTCTGGGATAAGCTTCTTAAGTTGTTATATGTGAAAGAGAGGGACACGAGCTTTTCTATACCATTCCTTGGACGATGTGGTCTCATCAGTTTCATCACATTAATATCCTCTCCAAAAACCTCTAGGGTTGAGATTTCACCATGTTGATGGTATTCTTAGATCATTTCATTCACCACCAGATGATGAAGTTTCTAGGTTGGTGAGGTCATTTTGTGACCCACATGGGTTGTAGACATATATGATTTGTTGGGAAAGTTTTTCAATGTAGAAATAATCTCATATTGGGTTGTTGCTGATGAGAGCAGTATTTGATGTCAAGCCGAGAATAAGAAACAATGTCCTTGACAGATTCACTATTATAGGCATGATGCATTCTCAATAAGATATGCATGATTAACAAATTTTTACTTTTAATACCAATTCTAAAATTCTACTAATGAGGAATTTTCAAGGTGAGGATCAAATTATTTTATGTTAAACACAGTTATAGATTATCATCTATAAGATTTTATTAAAGGTTTTTATCTTTGATTGTTTAGGAAAAGAAAACTAAGTGGTACAACATAAGGAAAATTGATCATCCTTCATTTGAGAGTTTTCTATTATTCTCATTTTTTCTCCATAAAATATGAAAAGAAAAATTTTCAAACACTAGATTAACCGATCATTTTTTTATTTGAGAGAATCAAAATGGGTTCACAAATTTTTTTGATATAAAAGATGCAGCCGATAACTATCATTTAGTTAATAAAATTGTGTGATAAAAATGAGGTAGTCTATCTTTTTGGTGTTGTAAAAGAGATTCCATGTTTAAATAAATTCACATTGGTTTCACTATTTTTTGTTTCATTGAAATGATGTGGATGTAATTTTCATGGGGTATTAATTGTTTGGGGTTCATTGTGTTTCAAAATGATTTACATTGGGTCACCATTTTTAATCTTAATGGAAAATCCAATGGTTTCTACATCCATAATTAGTTACAGATCTACTTTCCAATGTCATTCCATCAATCAAGGATTCAGATGAAATGATGCTTTGGGGATCATATAGGTGGAGAGTATGGTAGGCAAGGCTCACCACACCGTCTTGGGGTGTGTTTTTTTGCATACTATGGTGATCTCTTATAGATTTAACATATGTCATAGAATCTAATCATATTCATGATATGAGAATGATTACCCATACCAAATGATTATAGGTTAAACCCTTTTATATACAAAAGAAGAGGCTCGCATCAGTGAATCTATCAGTATGTATCTATGGTACATCATCAATTTCTCATAAATGAGTAGTTTATTATATTTTCACACCATATAACAAGTCATTTCAGGGATTTCATCCATACATAGAGGGAATTAATATTATGAGGAGGGGATTAAGACATTATGGGGTGTCCTACATATCGTAGTTATATAAGAACTAAATGTAGAAATATTTCATTCAAACCATTTAGTTTATCTTCATACATTGAGGAAACATTTGTGGGAATGTGGGCACCAGTTTTTTGAGATCAATTCTTGAGGAGAGGTCCTACGCATTATAGTTATTGAAGGACTCTAATTTATCATAGTTCATTCCTGCCTTTGGTACCAGTCCCATTGTAGATTCTCTTATATGGGGGGAATTATTTCATTCCAATGATTGAGGATTACATATTAGTATTTCCATGGATGGTGAATATTACTGATGTGAATGATATGAGCATTGAAACAATCGATGACTATGTGAGCCCTACTCAGTATGTGAAATAAGGGATAACATGTACATAGTATCACATCATATGGATGTAGGAATTATGTACTGGTACATCCCTTTGGATATTTGAAAAATATCTCGGGCCTCAAGTAGTTGTACAATGTATCATTGTTTTGGGAGGAATTAGAGTTATCCTAGTTTAGTCAGTTTCTTTGTCCATTGAGTGATGTGGTGAAGGCTTTTCCCATGGGAATGATTTGGTTTTGATGGTTGAGATGTTGGAGACAAGGATGGACATATGATTGGGTATGTTTTTATTTGATCTCGATCCATGAAATGAAATCCTAGGTATCCTAGTATTTCATCTGTTGTTGTTAATTTTTCCTTACTATTGATAAGGTCTATGGGTACCATACATATTGGTTTTATGAATGGTTTATGTTTCGATGGAATGATGTCTATGAAACCCATTTCTCATTCATTACTCATATACTAAGGAAAAACTCCTCTTATTATGTGTTATTCTATGATAAAATGATCATGAAACACTTCTGTTTTCCTTAGGATATGATTTGGTAAAAAAATATATGATTCTTACCTCATTGCAAGGGTTCTGTTACGATGTTTATGATACAAATTTTTTTTATGGGTCATGATATGACAAATGTGTTATTATCTTGTGGAACATATATTTATAATTTCATACTGTTATTATTTGGATATATATATCCATCCAATTCACTGGGTAATGATTTACATCTCATGATATAGACATGGCTGGAATGGAGAGTGAACAAGATTCAATAAAGGACTTTTTCCACAATGATTATTCTGGGAGTGAACCTTAACAACTAATATTATTTGGGGAGTGGAACAATTATACTATGAGAGCCTTGGATGTTAGCCTCAAATAATATGGAAATAATTTTATCTTATTATGTGTCGACCAAAATCCCATGATTTTTTTGTTTGTTATTAATTCGTGGATTATGCTATTAATTCCCTTCTGATTCACATCCTATGACCTACCAAAATTTATGCTATGAATCTTTATTCTCATCTTTTATATACATGGTATGATCATATAATGTTATGATCATGTTCTCATTGTGTCATACTCATAATTATTTTAAATATCTTCATTTTTTAGCATTATTTGGCATCTGAGCACAATGTTTATCAAGTTTCCTTTCCCTAGGTTATGAACATATGTATTATGTATGGTATGTATGTGAAGAGTTCTAGTCATGGAGAACATATTAGGAGATCATTTAGCTCAATTATGTAAAATATTTTATATTTCCACATTTACAATGTAATTAAGCTAATACAGTATATGGGTCTGTGATTATGCAATGTAATGAACATTCCACCGAAATATCTTACTGAGAGGGATGAGCCTGTAAGGGGCTTCGTGTTACGGTGTTTCTCACTGCTGCCTCCTTCATCTCTCTCGTCACGACTCGACTGTGTTTATCCCCTCAACCCTTCTTCTGGGAATTTGGTGGCATGCGATGTATCTTCTTGTGGTGGCGTGGCTCCATGGTGTTGAACATGCCGAAAAATCTCACTATTAATGCCCGTTTCGACACTCCATTGACCTGGACAGGGCTTTTAGGGTGGCACGGTGAGTATTCTTTATTCAAGATTCCAATTTCTACAATAAAGTTTGACGCCACACTTCTCCGTCGTCTGTGGGTTCGTTTGGCGGATCTGGCCGTCGTGTGCGGTTTGAAGTCGATGGTAGGCTTTGTGCTTCAAGATTGCAGTGGAACATGTTTGGGTGATGTTTTTTGGTGAAGTGTTTTTTATGATGATTTCTTGGATTCGGTTTTTGGTTTCGAATGTGTGGTTGGATGCAATTCGGGTTTATTCTTTGGAACAGGGTTTGTGATTTATGGTTGGCTTTCTTCGGTGTTGCGGCGACGGCGGCGGCGTGGATTGTTGCGGTGGTGTTTTTAATTCATGGGTATTTTTTGGCTTTTTTCATGGTGGTATGATCACATTTTTTGGATGTTCAAATTCTGTTTTTGCATATTGGGAATTGAAATGTGTGGAATGAATTTTGAGGGGTTTTCAGTGGTGGCACTGCGGTCTGCTATCATTGGGGCATGGAAACAAGCTCACGTACAAGGGTCATCTATAAGAGGTTCAGAGCAAGGAATTTTCACTTTTACTTGCTATTTGTATTTGGTTGTTTGAGAGGTTATGTCAATTGCCATCAGTTCCATGCACATGTTATCCTGCACGAGACAGTATGCTGAGCAGCGATGTTATGGTGAAATCTGGTCTTATCGTGATTGATTATAGAGAGGGGTGATAAAACACTATTTTTTTGAATATTTTATTGATAATAAATGATATAATTTCTCCAAATTGTGCTAAATATTTTTATTTATAAAATATTTGGGATTTTATCATTCATTTGAAAATTCGGTGAAAATTCCAGTTTTACCCTTTATAGTGCACTATAGTATTTAGAAGATATATATTTTTATATTTATCATTGTAATTTGTAATTTTGTAACAGTGTTCCAAACGTAATATTCTACAACTTTAATTCAGGACACTAGAGCTAAAAAGGGAATTTGGATGGAGTAAATTGGACATTAATCCAATGGTAGGCTGGACTCGGTAGAATGGACATGGGTTCTGTATTTGGGCCATATATTCTTCATCCGGTCTTGGATTAAACCCAAATTTTGAGAGGATCTCGGGGATTAACGTACCCACAAATCATATTGCTGGAAGAAGAGATGGTTCACGAGTTTTGGAGGTCAAATGGGCGGTGCAGTTTGTATTAAAATATTTGGCCGAGATATCCCATTCACACTTGAAACCTCTTTAAACATAGCCTCCCCTCCACTCTAAAAATTGTAGTTTTTCTCATTTGGAGGGGTTGGGACGTTCATTAAGAGATTGGAGGGAGAGGGGAATTTGTTTCACCCAAATTCTCCAACCATTGTAAGAGGGGTAGCTCTTGAAGCAAGGATCCCCTCATCGAAGCCTCCTTCTCTTCTTCATTTTGTAATGTTTTCATTTGTGTAATAAAATTTTTTGTTCTTCTTTTATTTCTTCTCTTTTCTTCTGTTTTATTTAAATTTCTTCTTCTCTTAATCTTCCTTTTTGGGCTGGAATTCTTGAGTAGAAGCGTTATTGGGTTATACCCATTATAAATCTTTGAACATGCAAAACGCTTCTATGATGATTACGCCACCCATGGAAGAGTAGTCTTTTAGTAATCGATCTACCTCTCACCTTCTTCATTAATTTATTTTGAGTCAATGATCTACTGTAATTCAGTAAATATGATCTATTAATTTAGTTTTCAATTTAAATTAAACTAAGAAAGAAATTGAACAATAAACACAAAACGCGTGAGGCTGGGATTTGTGTGAATTGTGAGAGCGTAATCTTAATTGGTAATACAAGACCGCACGAGATAAATTTGTAGAGTTCAAATACAATCCATAAACTCAATTAATCCTCATTTATAGAGTGGTTATGTGCCTTAATATATCACTGACCATAAGCTAATCTTAGAACATCAATCAAAGCAGGGTGTTGCGATTTCATGTTCCAAAGTTAGCATAGGGTTAAATTCACTTCATCTTCGTGGTAAAGGTAATTCTCGTAGGGTTCGGGATTTAACAAATTAAGGGATCATAATTAAGTGAATGTTAATTTAAATGATAATGATTAATAATAGAGTGAAGAGGTAGAGTTAGATCGATTATGCCTTTTAAAATAGATTTCTAAAAAAACATCTTCTTGTTGTGTCATTCTAATCGAAATTCATTTCAAAACTAAAAACAAAAAAATATACAATCTTCTTCCAGAAAACATCTTCTAGATTCATAAAAAATAAAAAAACCCCAATCCATTCAAGTAGTGTTTTTATTCCCTTTTATTTTGTTTCTAGAATACCTCTGAAAAGTTGTTTTAATTCACTTCCTCCTTTGAGAGACGACCTTGGTCAGCCACTCTGCTGCATCTAAGTACCCCAAAATCACACTAATCATTTGAGGGTGCCCACGATAGTGCTCTATCAAATTGGCATCATTGACGGGGATCGAACCCGGTTAATAGCCCCTCCATTTGCATGAATAGTTGGAGGATAGGGCTAAACCGGTTAGGCAACCACAAAGGAGACTCAATCCAACACTTTTAGAGGTTGTTAAAAAAGAAGTTGCAAAATTGCTCGAGGCAGGTATATTATTTTTCCAATTTAAAAATTCTTCATTTCATGTGCATATATCATCTCATGGGTTCACATTGAGTACAATGCAATATTTTAAGTGTGTGTGAGGGAATCTTTTAGTTTAGTAATTTAAATTGTTTTCCTATTAAAAAAAACAAAAAAAAATTGTGTATTTTTCAAATTTTGTGTGTTTATTTTTCAATTTACCTTGTTTTTTTGAACTTTTTGAGCTGAAATGATTATCATCACAATTTTGAAATGCATATAAATGAGTGAAACGATTTTTCCCTTGAAACTAAGCTTAAATGAATGCTGAAATGACTTTGTTTCAAGTTCAAATATTTAGTAATTTCATGAAAAGTACACTGAATTTTGAATCCCATGCCACATCTCACTGTCATTATATTTGAAATCACTTTCCTGTGAGGCTTCTGAACCATTATTTTCATATTCTTTACATTCACCTCACTTCTTGAGAGAACCAAACCATGCTTGATTTAACCATAATTTGTTCTATTCCTGTCAAAACTTGAGGGTTTGAGGTACATATGTTTAAATGATTGAGGCATTTGTTTGGTATTAAAGACCCTATTTCAAAGAATCCTTTTTTATAATGACCTAAATTGAATATTTAATCCTTGTATCCCTTATAATCCATGCACAACCTATTAGGTTAGACACATTACAAGCCAATTTTCCCTATCCATCCAACTCTTGAAGTGAAATTGCATAATCTAGTTGAGCTTAAGTGTGGGGGAAACTATCTTGTGTTGTGCCACCACATTATGTGATACTTTGGGTGGAAAATTAAATTCTAAAGAGATTTGTTTTTTACTGAAGAAAGCCATTATATTGAAAGCTATGCCTTTTCTGGAGCTTTCATGACAAGTGAAGCTGTGCCTTTTCTAGAGCTTCTAATTGAGGTGGAAAGTTGTTCCCATCTGGAGCTTTCAAGAAAATCATGTTTGAGAAGATTGAAATTTTTGATGCTCAAATGATGAATGGTGTAAACCATTCATGACTTTTCTTGGTGATGGAGCTGAATTGATACTATGTGTATTGAGGAGAAAACCATATTTAAGTAAAAATTCGATTAACGCAATTTTTCTTCAAAAAGAGTCAAGCCCTCCCCATTCAGCCTCAGAATTTTTCACATCTTAATCCTACCAACCGAAAGCCACAGAACAACCCTGAAAAGTCCTCATGATAAACATATGTCCTTGACTCACATCGGGTGGCTATGTAGGAATTTATCAAGCCTATGGTGACCCTTGGATTAGTTTGGATGAGAAAGACATCGCAAAAAAAATTGATATTTGAGTGATGAGAGAAAATTCAAGCCAGGTAAGTGTTTTGTGCATGGGAGGATAAATGAAGTGGAAATATATTGAATGATATAAATGGAGAACTTGAAATAAGGTTTTTATGAGGCATGATATCTTTTGATTCTTGGTGTGAAATTGATTGATCTTAAGGATATGTGTTTTAAAATTGGTTTTGATTTGATATTGATGTTTACTTAATATGAGATTTTGCTCAGGAGTGCAAAAGGGTAAGTGTGGGGGAGTTGATAAAACACTATTTTGTTGAATATTTTATTTATAATAAATGATATAATTTCCTACATTGTTCTAAATATGTTTATTTATAAAATATTTGGGATTTGATCATTCATTTCAAAATTTGGTGAAAATTCCAGTTTTACCCTTTATAGTGCACTGTAGTATTTCAAAGATAAATATTTATATATTTATTATTGTAATTTGAAATGTTTTAACAGTGTTCCTAACTTAATTTTCTACAACTTTAATTCAGGACACTAGAGCTTAAAAGGGAAGTTGGATGGAGTAAATGGGACATTAATCCAATGGTGGGCTGGACTCGGCAGAATGGACATTGGTTCTGTATTTGCACCATATCTTCTTCATCTGGTCTTGTATTAAGCCCATATTTTTAAAGGAACTCGGGGATTCATTTTTCCACAAATCATCCTTCTGGAAGGAGAGCTGGTTCACGCGTTTTTGAGGTCAAATGAGCGGTACAATTTGTATTAAAATATTTGGCTGAGATTTCTCATTCACACTTGAAACCTCTTTAAACCTAGCCTCCCCTCCACTCTATAAATTGGAGTTTTTCTCATTTGGAGGGGTTGAGACGTGAATTAGGAGATTAGAGGCAGAGGAGAATTTGTTTTACCCAAATTCTCCAACCATTGCAAGAGGGGTATCTCTTGAAGTAAGGATCCCCTCATCGAAGCCTCCTTCTCTTCTTCTTTTTGTAATGTTTTCATTTGTGTAATAATATTCTTTGTTCTTCTTTTATTTCTTCTCTTTTCTTCTGTTTTGTTTAAATTTCTTCTTCTCTTAATCTTCCTCTTTGGGCTGTAATTCTTGAGTAGAAGCGTTATTGGGTTATACCCATTATAAACCTTTATACATGCAAAACCCTTCTACGATGATTACGCCACCCATGGAAGAGTAGTCTTTTAGTAATCAATCTACCTCTCAACTTCTTCATTAATTTATTTTGAATCAATGATCTACTATAATTAAATAAATATGATCTATTAATTGAGTTTTCAATTTAAATGAAACTAAGCAAGCAATTTAACAATAAACACAAAACGCGCGAGGTCGGGATTTGTGTGAATTGTGAGAGCGTAATCTTAATCGGTAATACAAGACCACAAGAGATCAATTTCTAGAGTTCAAATACAATCCCTAAAATCAATTAATCCTCATTTCCAGAGTGGTTATGTGCCTTAATTTATCACTGACCATAATCTAATCTTATAACATCAATCAAAGCAGGGTGTTGCGATTGCATGTTCCAAAGTTAGCCTAGGGTTATATTCAATTCATCTTCGTGGTAAAGTTAATTCTCGTAGGGTTCGGGATTTAACAAATTAAGGGATCATAATTAAGTTAATGTTAATTTAAATAATAATTATTAATAATAGAGTGAAGAGGTAGAGTTAGATCGATTACATCTTTTAAAATATATTTCTAATAAAACATCTTCTTGTTGTGTCATTCTAATCGAAATTCATTTCAAAACTAAAAACAAAAAAAAAATATACAATATTCTTCCAGCAAACTTCTTCTAGATTCATAAATAATAAAAAACCCCAATCCATTCAAGTGGTGTTTTTATTCCCTTTTATTTTTTTTCTATAATACCTCTGAAAAGTTGTTTTAATTCACATCCTCCTTTGAGAGACGACCTTGGTCAGCCACTCTGCTGCACCTAAGTACCCCAAAATCACACTAATCATTTGAGGGTGCCCATGCCAGCGCTCTATCAAGGGGATAAATCTATATTGAATTTGATTCGTTTTTTTCCTTGTGACTTTAGATTATGGGGGCATGTTTGAATGTTTTAAGTCACTGATGTCATGTTGGGTTCCCCTCACCCTTAATGAGGGTTTATGATAATAAAAAAAATTAATTAGCAGTTTCTAATGAATATTCCACATAAAAATATATAATGTCTATGAAATTGAAGCCTCGTTCATTATTTAGATCTTAGATGAATATTTGAAATGATATATTTTATCTTTCATTTATTATGATGTGACTAAAAAATCCAACAGTTTTGATTAACAAAACCAAGGGAGAGTAAAATGTCTTTGATGATAGGATGAAAATTATAATAAAATCATATTATGATAATAAAGAAATGTTTTTTCACAAGAGAATTTTTTGCCACAAAATGTTTTTATATCATAATAAATTAAATTAATATTAGATAATGACTATAATTAATTTTTTAGATAATGTATTTAATTTTATATGTAAATATTTATCTAATGGATTTTATATGAAATAGAGTTGAATAAATCTAATTTTATTCTTAAATTAATTTTTTCTAAAAACAATTTTCATTTCGCTATGAAAACATATTTTAGAATGAATTTCCACCACTTATAAAAATGGAATCATATAAATTAGATTAATTATTTTTATATATAATATTTAATATTATGTAATAAATTCAACATAATTTTTTTCATTTTGAATTGTAACTTGGGAAAAGAAAAATTATTTCAATAATGGCTAAATATGTTTAATGAGGATTTAAATGAATTATATAAGGATTAAAATGAAAAAATAAATATTTCTATATCTTATTTCTAGAATATAATTCAACTTTATTTTATCATATCTTCATATTTTTTGTTATTTTAACACACTTTAAAAAAATTAAAATTTTGAATTCTTTTATGTATTTTGATGTGTGTCTCCCCCCTTTCTTATAAAATGGTACATATTCTCTTCATTTATTTAGTAAAATTTATCACTCAATATTGTCTAATACCTAACTAAAAACATTACTTTTTTCATTAACTTTAATCCTAATCTCTTTGTTTTGTGATATTTTCATCCTATAAAGGATTAATGTGAAATACCAAGGAGGTCTCTCAAAGTATATTTAGTCATCTTACCCGGCACTTTCAAATTGAATTACATCATCAACGATTATAAATATATTTTATACATTATTACAAATTGAATAATGTATAATAAATAAACTAATATTTCTTTATGATTGTTGTACAAATGTTTTCCACCACTCTTCCAATAAATGGGAATAAAAGTATCAGCCATGTGTATGTTTGTAATATTACATACATATAACAATATGTGTCATTTTACAGAACTGTGATTCATGATTAGTTATAATTATTATTGGGAAAACTCCCTCAAGTAATCCTTGAGATATGTTTGTTGTATGATTATTTCTTCATAGAAGTGAACAGCATGAAGAATGTTGAAGAATATTGGAAGAGGGTGAGAACCGCGTAACATAATAAATGGGTCGTGTACTATATTCCTGGAATGGTACGTAGAGCAGCAGAAATGGTACAAAGGTGCGGTCCGCAAAACCAAACACAGTTTGCGGAGGAAAGAGATGCAGTATGCGAATGGTTTGGCATCAGCGGAGCAGGTCGACCACGTAGGAGAAAATGTGGTAGGTGGGGCATGTAGTAAAATGGTTTGTCGTGGCTGAAGAATCCGTAAGCATTGTAGGATGGTTCAAAGATTTGATAAATCATGATTTAGTGGATTAAGTAGATATCTTTGTCTATATAAGAATTTCTAAACCAACTGATTCCTGTGGAGATTGAACATCATTAGAATGAATATTTTCCTATTGGGATTAAGAAAAGTCCGAAAGTGGTTCATACTAAAGTTCTTTGTGAGGATTATTAACCCACCTATGACGTCTAGTACACGGAGGAGGAAGTATGGTATGCGAAAGGACTTGTCTCAGTATGTGGAGGATGAATATCTGGTCTGTGAGAGGGACAATTCTTCAAGCGGTACACAGAGGGGGAGCTCCGGTATATGGAAGTGAAGGCAGTCCGTGAACAACGAACATTTCACGGATAGAGTGTGATTCGCAGAGGAGGTTGGTAGAATCGGTACATGGTAGTGGTTTGTGACCGTGAAGGTGAATACAGTATATGGATGAAGGGAGATTTGTGGTAGAGGTGGTGGTACGCGAAGAAGGTGTAAAGTGTTCCAAACCTGATACTTAGTATGAGGGAGAGGATAGTGGTTCGTGGTTTAGTCAAGGAAGCTTGAAAAGTATCAAATCAGTTTTCGAAGGTATTTTCCTATACTTAGAAGTACCTGGGAAAGTATATTTCCTCTATAAGTGAAAAAGAAACTTTAACAGAGCATCTACCTATATTATATGATGCATGAATTCATTCAAATGAAATGGACCCACATGTTCATAAACTGTGCTTTAACTACACGTCCACAAACAATGAGTGGATTTTTTTTCTAGGAGCAGTGAGCGCAGGAAGAGGAATACAGTGACTTTTCAACTAACACTGCAAAAAAGTGACTTTACCCACAGAAAATTACTGACAGATAATATATCTATTGTTAAAAAATGAATAATTCCAATAGATATCAATTTTTGTTGATATTAACTATAGACACCAACAATTTTTTTGACCAACAGATATATCTGTTTATATTAGTAGTTCAATACCAACAAATCATTTACCAACATTTAATTCTGTTGGATTATCATAATAATACCAACAATTGATTTACTGATAAATAAATCAGTTGTTCTTGATTATTATTACCAACAAATCCTTTTCCATTAGAAATATTTGTTGCAATAACTTATTCGATAATATCAAATATTTTTCCAAAACATGAATATATAGATAAATATATTACCCATTAAAAATATATGATTTTTATAATAAAAATATATCAATAATTAAAATATCTATAATTTAAATAAAATATCAACAAAAAAATATCTCATAATATAAATATAAACATAGTTATTGTACAATATTATTTTTTATAAAAAAATATTCAAATTCAGACCCCCCCCCCATGCCCCCACCAGGCCTTTCGTGTCGGCATCCCCGTGACCCCCTTCCCCAACCCTACCTCTCCGTCGTTCCTCGCCGTCGTTCCTCACAGACATCCTCGCAGGAACCCCTCATTATTCCTGAGTGCTGTTCCCCATTAAAATATTCACAAGAACACCTTCCAGTTCCTGGTCGGTGTCCCCCACCAACATCATCACGTGAACCCCCCTCTCTATTCCCGACCTGTATCCTCGTATGAAAACCCTCACCGGACCTTCCATCCCATGTGTTCCAAGACGTCGTCCCCGCTAGACCACTGTTGTCCGCATAGTTTTATCCCGGTATCCTCACGTGAGCCCTCTTTTCCCAGCACCCCAGCTCGACCATATCCATCCCCAAAATTGTAAAAAACCTAAAATTCTATCTTCAATGATCTGTATTTAGTGGAGCAGGGCAATTCAAATTAAATTTTTTGCCTATTCTTTTTGTTGCAGTTATTATCTACTTCTTATATTGGGAAGTGTTTTAGGATTTTTCAAAAACATTTGTTAAAGGATTCTGGATACTTTTGTTTCATACATGATTAGGGGGATGGTTGTCAATAATATCTACTGGTATTCTCATTTCATGTGTTGAAGATCTATGATATGAGTTTCTATTTACAGGGATTTATTGGTTTTTAGTTTTTTCTAGTTGTAGTGTTAAAAAAATTAACAGTCTAATATGCATTTTGTTTGTGACAGGATTAAAGAGAGAAAGATTTTAAATAAAATTGTGGAGCAAGCACTTTTATGTAGAGATATCTTGATGGAAATAGAATTTTTTTTCCTCATCTTATCATGATCAAGATATGAGCATCATACGTAAAAACGTTCAATTTCTCTAAAGGTAGTTTTGGGAGTCTAGCATTTTAATATGTTATTATTATTCTTAGGTATCATAAATTCTTTCAGCTAGTTTTTTCTCCCTAATACTATAAAGGATATGCATGGCCCATGTAAAAATATGTCACTACATCCAATCCAGTTTATAAAGGGAAAACAACATAAATTAGGTAAACAGTAAAAAAACATGGTTCATGATGCAATATGTGAGAATATTGTAAGTGAGATATCAGTTGTCTCCAACCCCTACCCAACCTGTTTTTAGTTTTTTCTGTGAAAAGGTGATCTATATTAAGGAGATTTAGACTGTCTATAGATTGAGTTATTACATTTTTATTTCACTCATCATTTATTTTAGGCATGTTGTTGATTGAGTTAGTAATTTTTATTTCACGTATTTATTCTATTGATAAAATGTGAGGGTGAAGAAAATGAGTACATTCTTGAAAAAATAATATGGTGATTTAATTATTGACATGAATTTACCATCTATTTGGTTTTTTGATTAGATGATCAAATATCTATGGCCTCAATACATTGATGGCTTTATGATCAATGCCACTCTATTTATATCAAATGTGTAGCTTGTAAAAATTCAAAATTTACATTCTGCATTCTGTTTTTTATACGTTGTATTCATTTTTAAAATTGAATGACTGTAAATGCACTTAGAAAATATCCCTTACTTAATCGATTTAATTTTCTAGTGTATTCAAATATGACATATCATTCATCCATTAAACGTGAAGTGTTTTATGTACCATCATGATATATATGATATGCTTCCACAGGTCATAGAAATTTGAAGTTCATTATATATTATTCAACCCATTTTATGATGGGGGTGTATCATTTGCAAGGAATTGTATTTTTTTAATCAGAGTTCGAATACTTGTCTCTATATTCCATTTATTATGCACCTGTAGTGCAGCTACATAACCCATCTACCCCGCCCTGCCCCGATATGGGTCAGGTCCTTTGGGCATACACCATGTAACCCTACCCGACCCGACTCATGCTATTTTTATTAGGTCGGGTCAAAAATCCACAAAAATTAGACCTAGCCCCATGGAAACCCCTAATCAGGAGTGCCCCATTCATTTGGGACATTCAATCATAATTGTGAGAGTTATTCTTATAGAAATGCAGACGATCTCTTATTTTATTTAGAATATGGTCATTTTCTTAGATCTATTATCATTGTTATTCCACAATTCTTTCAAATTGGACTAATTACTTTATGAAACGGTATTGTTGCGGTGGAAATTTAGGAATGGTACGGTTAAGATCTCATTCACATATTAATAGAGAAACTTATCTTGTGGTGTTCATATTGGAATCATTCTTTCCTTGTTACACATCTATACATGATTTCTTTGTTATTGGGCTCGCTCATGTGTTTTGAACCGTTTGTTGTCTCTCTGAACTTATACAAGAGAATGTTATTTTTGAGATGGTATGATTATTCTAAGACCCACCGGTATAGGTGAGCATGGTTTTTATTCTTGGTAGTTTTCTAAATTTCTATTGTTGTGTTGATGAGAAGTAAACCATTTTTTTCAATTTTCATTTATTTATATTTTGGTTTCAATTGATGTTGATATTTCACATTGATTTGTGGGTATGCTCTTTGATTGTGTGGTGTAGATCATGGAGCTAAAAGTTGTGACATGGTAGTGATTCAAGGTTCTTCACCTGTACTAGAGTTAGCTTGATTTTTTTCTTCATGTGGCCTACCTGGTCGGTGAAGAGAGAGATATTCAACATCAGGCCATTGAGAGTAACTATTCTATCATGATGGACAATAATTGGGTGCTAAGGATTCCAATCAACAGACACATTGGAAGATTTCTCCATACACTTTTTTCATGTCGAGGGGGGGAGGGCATCAATGGATCTAGAGTTTTTGTGTTTTTATTATCTTTTTTGGTATCAAAAAACATCAACTATGTATTGATTCATTTTATGTTAAATTTCATTATTAATATAATCAATGTTTTTCTTGATTTTAAATTTTTGTAAAAAATTTAATTTGTTTAATAATTAAAATAAGTTTCTAATATATGATAGGTCAATAAATATAAAATGAATCTTTATCAGTAATAGAAATTTATAATTTATATTTAAATTTAATTTAAAAATAGATTTTATATATTGGTAATATTATTAACAATAGAAAAATATTTCATATTAATATGGTGTTAAACACTTTAACCAACACATATTTTATCTGTTGGTAATATTATAATTATAATAGAACTATTTTATCTATCGCAATAACATTTAGTGATAGAGTTTTTACCAACAGTCTAGTAACTGGGGCATATGTGTTGGTAAAACATTTTACCAACAGAAAAATCACTTTTACCAATAGATATTCACCTGTTTGAAAAAGTGAAATATTTTGTAGTGTAATAGTGAGACAGAGAAAGAGGCATTGGGATTGACCCTTGGGAATGTATTTTGAAAACCCTAAACATTGTAAATTCAGTGATCCTAGGTATAGATGATCTAGCCCGAACATTGTACTCATTATTGGCAATGAGCCCTAGTGAATTTGCTACATCAGCACATTACCATTGTACGGTCCTTGTACATAGCCTAGTGGGGGTGAACCAAGTAAAAATCGTTGTGTATAGTGCTTGATTTCATATCTATTTTTATATTTCTATGGGAGGAATATCAAATTGAGTTTTTTCTAACAACGAAATAAGACCCGAAAGAAAAAAGGTTTTAATCTGTCATACCCTGATTCACCCCCACCCTCTTAGGGTATTCAACCTAGTGGACCTAAAACTTATGGATTTAATGTTTTTATATAAATTGATTATAATATTATTCATCATGTCTTACAATTCCTTATTTACTTTTAAAATTCAAATTAATTGAAAATTATAATATCTCTCATGCATATGTGTGGATTACCACCATAAAAAATTATGTGATTCATTATTTATTTATTTTTTTAAAGGATAGTATTAGATAGATATATAGATATATATATAATTAATATAAATCATTTTTATTATTTAATAATAATCTTCTGAGGTAAATTATTAATTACCAATATTTCGTTGCAACCATTGAAAATTGAAAACATCACCTATGCATATGTATGGATAACCGTCTTCATAATGTGCTATAAATAAATTTTCATCCAACAAATATTTAAATGGTCATAAATGTTAATAAAATTAATATATATTGTAATCAATTTATAATTAATATTTTAGATATTATCAAACCATTACCAATGTGCAAACATTTATTGAAAGGAGAACATTTTTCAACCCAAAAATAATTCAAATGATTTAATTATTAATAAAAAGGTGTTTAAAAATTTTAAATCAATGATACCATGTAATTTATATTTGAATGTTGTTATAGAATATATTTATAATAAATATTTCTTTATTTTATAGGAGGATTGAACATGTAAAATACCATGAAATGCTTGTGATAAAGGATTAATGATATAATATCATTTAATTTGGAGATTATCTATGATGAACTTCCAATGTGATAAATTATATTTTCCTTATCCATTAAACATAATATATTTTATTATCCTGTAGTTATTTTTTGGGTTTCCAATTTTCCAATCATTCTCTACTTTTTGGTACATAAAATGATTCAAAAATGATTTTAAATAAAAGTTGATATTATTTCTATTTTGTTCGACGAAGTAAATTACCATGTCACCCTTGTAATGTTTTTTAATGAAGTTTATAGCTATAATGTAATTTTTTTAAAAAAATTCATTTTAGCTAAATATTCCCTTTTTTTAAATTAAATATTTTGAATCAAATGTTTTCTATAAAATAGAATTTTTAATATTCAATAATTAGGTAAAATTATGTTGTCTTTTATATTTACAGTATGACAGGATTTTCCAAACATCATTGTAGTTATTTTAAATAATAAATCACAAATAATTTTCCATTTTTATTTAAAATAAAAATAATTTTTTTATAATTTTTTTTCTTTGTGGATATAATTATATAAAAATAAAAAGTTATTTTCTCACATTATAAGGGAATTATTTGAATAATTTTTAAAATTTATTTTTTTCATCAATGTCCACAACATTTATAGATTATTATGTTTCATTGGGGATAATATTTTATGATTATATCTAATATTATGGATTAATTATGATTATAATGATCTAAATATTATTACATGAAACCTATTTCATTCCCATTGGTTAGTTAAGCTATGATGGGAGAATTCATTCTTTTGTGAAATAATTATCTAACATTTTATGGATAGAATATGATCATGTTATGTTTTTGAAACCTATTTACTATCATTTGGTTAAAATATATTGACATTATGAATGGATTATGATATTATGGAACAAATATATATATATATATATATATATTTCATTATGTGAAAGGTGGGCTATACATTTTATATCACTATAATTAATTAGGTAGTGAATGATATCTAATGATATAATAACGACTATAATAGTGAGTCAATCTAGTTTAGTACGAAAAAATGTTAACTATGATAGTATTGGGAGTGAATGTTGACTTAAGAAATTATGGAGTGGAGAATGAACCTAATCCACTGTGATAGCCTTGTTAGTGATCCTAGAATAATAAAAAGATTTTTTATGCTTATATATATGAAAAAGTATATTTTTTTATGGCTAGAATAGGTTTTAAAAGCTCAAGATTGATTATTGATCAGTCAAAACTCTTAATACATATGTATTTTGATATAAAAATACCTTATTGGATGATTAATTATTAAAAATCTTCAATATAATAGGAATAAATTTTTTATATTTTGATAAATTTATCATACCCTTTTTATTATTATCACTTATGGTAATTGATTGAAATATCATATTTGTACACATTATGAGCATTTGAGGTAATCCTTTTTCATATTTCCATATTCCCTATGGTATTATGAATTATAATATGTATGAAATAAAAATTAACGGTATATAAGTTAGGAAAATTTCATGATATTTTTAATGTCATTTTATAAAATAATTTAATTATGTATCTAGTCTCTAAGGACACTGATCCAATTAATTCATTAGTTATCTATTATTGTAAATTTTTTTTTCTTTTTATCTAAAATGATGAAATATTTATGTATGTTATACTCGGAGTCTACATAGTTCATATAAGATATTTGTTTAGATATTTTTGGAGAATGGGGTTACAAAAAATTAATGATAACTGTTTGGATAAAGCTAATTACACGAGAATGCTTTAAGCTATGGTAGTGATAGGAGAGTGGTTTTCAATTTAAATATATAAATATTTAGATTCTGGATAGTGGATATATCTTTTGAATACATTCAATTAGTGGAACCAACATAGGAAGGAGTCAATTAGGTATTAACCTGACCATCATCAGCGCATAATGAGTGGGACTAAGACTACAAATGTAGCTGGAAAATCCTAGGTGTTATTATTTGGATAACTAATAGTCTATTTATGAACCATTATAATTAATAAAAATATTTAATCAATGGAAATAATTGATAATCCAGAGTGGTGTATGATGAACTTAATGTGCCATGGGTAGAAATAATGTGTCTTAATTTATGACCTCATAAGAATAATTTTCATAATCATGTGATTTTTTAGTATAATTATCTATTATTGATACTAAAATTAGGATTTGTAGTCAATTTATAGAATCAAATAGAATTATTATCCTAAGAAATGATAAGGGAAGGAAAATTAGAGTCCTAATTAAAAAACAATTGGATTGGGACTAGTATGTACTATCATTTGTCAATGCTAACCGAACTCTCTTAATATAAGATAAATAATACGAATCATGTTGATAATATGAACTCACCAATGAGGTAGAAACATGGAATTAAAAATTTTATGTGGTGTTTTCAACCATCCTTATATAGGTCCATTTATCCAATGGTTATAATGAAAATGATAAATGTGATGGTAATATATTTATTATTCATCAATGCTCAGTCCATGAGAAATCAAACTCAGTAGTCTATATCATAGAAGTAAAATAATATCACAAACAAAAGGTATGAGGACGAAAATAATATATATATATGTAATTGGATGAGTTTAATATCGTATTTCAAAAAAATACTTTCCAGATAATATTTATACTATTATGGAATGGGATATTATGGAGACGATCTAAAAGGATTTGAATCCATTATCACCAATGAAGAAAACATTAAAGAACATTCAAGGTATGATTTTAGATTTACCATTGATCCTATGGGAAAAAATTGGTTTCGTAATTATAATATTAAAACGAACAAATTGAATGGAATTATACATAATAGAATTTGTAATATGAAGAAATCATTCAATCTGAATTGAAGGTCGAAATATAGAGTGATAAAACTAATTATTCATCTACCATTAGTGAAAAGAATAGAAAAATATGGATTTATCGGAAAATCAATGGTAAACCCAATGGAGGAAATAAATTCAAAATACTAACATGATGAATGTTTTATAGAAGAAGAAATTAAATTTTTTTAAGGGAGCTGGGAAATTATTCATGCATGGAATGTCAGATAATAAATCCAGTGATTGATAGTGAGGGATGAAAAGACATAAAAAATACAACATAGATGAGTAAGTATTCAAATGATTATGTTAAATGCTCCATTTTAAATTTAATTGTGAAATAAAAAATAAATAGAATGATCCATGAGATAATGATTATGGTAGGCCTCAAAAACCACTACGAAAAATGATAAAGGAGAGGCCTTTGCAATTACAACTGATGGGGGTTAGAAGACTGATTTTGTGAAATTTATACTAAAAAATTAATATATAACTAAAAATAACGTTTCTATTCATTATATACCCACTCTTTTAGAGCTTAATAATTTTTTATAGTATCAAAACTGCACCTCAATTATTATATGTAGAGATGGAATTAAAAACCTCTAATGGAATAATGATCGCATCTCCTGTTTATATATCCTATTTGAAAGATGTCTGTGGGAGTGTAATTCCTTGAAATATTTTTATTCTGCCCCTGTTTTAAATTTATTTTATATTAGGAGTGGGATATATTTCATTATATACATCACATATCAATTTATAAGATAATTAAATCAAATTTTATATTCAGAATCAACTGGTTATTTTTCATCGATGTGAAGATGATCATAAACATAAAACAAGAATTAAATTTATTTTTTTGTTCTTAATATCATTTTATGGGTGATATTTATCTCATATGGTGATAGTGAAACTCAATAATGAAGATATTTTTCTTGTAATATATTGATTTATTTCCTAATGAATTTTATAATAATCCCTAGAATCATGCACTTGAGTTTTCAATATAAATGATACATTTTTCATATATCATAATGGATTTTATAAAATGTTTGGACCATTCAATTCTAGTGTAAATTTTTTTTATCCCTAATATTGATTTATAATGTTGTCATAGAGGTATATTGGGTGTCCATGGATTGTTCGGATCATGGTTCCCTAAATTTTGTAGAAGGAGACTAGGTCGTACGGTTAGTAGAAACCCTATAGCCCAAAACGTATTGTTTATCTAACCATATAACATGAGGTAGTGGGGTAATTAGGTCGTTAGATTTTGGATACAAAAATTCTATGCTATGTGAATGGCTGTGAAAAATTTCCCACCACCTTGATAGTGGCCTTCTACATGATTCGTTCATTGTTTGGCCTATTGTATGGCCAAACCATCCACCAATGTATGTGGTGATGAATTTCCAAAATACAACTAGTTTTTTTAGTATGATCCTAATTATATTTTACATATTCACCAACATACATATCCTCCCTCTTATATGAAGTCTCATCCTATATGGAAATTTGATAACTCTTCTATTTAGTATCTATTTCACTCTCTGTCAGATCCATCAGAAATATAGAGATAATCTACTAAATCCTCTACCAACCATTCTATGTTTCTCTCCATCCATATTAATCTATCTTAGTAAAATATAAATTTTCCCATTTATAATTCATTTTATAATTTCTTTGAAATCATCAGTTCTACCATCAATCTAAGGATGATGCTAAGAGGTGAAAGCACTATTGGGATAAGGTAGGTGGTCAATGTTTGTTCCCCTTATTTCACTGCATCCTATATCATATAACATTATGACACAATATGGACCTTCATAGAGATGAATCATAATTAATGGTTAAATAAAATGGAAGTCCTTACCCCACTAAATGCAACCATAGGTAGTGGAAAATCAACCTCGTGGGTTGATCTCCCTAACGTATTCCACCTCAATTAGTGTTCTTCACATTATATTCCTCTTTTCACGTTTTTCTAAATTGCATAACTCCCCATCACGGGCCATTCCTAACGTAAATACCTAGAATTCATATTTTTTTGGTTGTGGTGATGAACCTAGAGTTTGGATGTTACATTACCCTTGTTCACTAAATGGTTTGTTTAGTAAAATTCTATGAACCACTTGCCTATTCTGATATAAATTCTTGAATAAATGATTTCACCTTAGTGTTGAGGGTGAAACAAGGGGTTTCAAATAAAGGACCCATTTGACAGGATCATCTTTAATTATTTATAATTTGATAATGTTTTGTAAACATGAAAGTGGTGATAGTAGATATTCCTTTGATGGGATCTTTGAGAACTATTTCCTTGTACCTCCAGACGAGTGACACTAGTTCCTTAGGGAATACCCCATGGATGAGCTCGACGGGATAACAATTGTTCTATTCCATGAGATAAACTAGGGACCCTACATATTAAACCAGTGATGGACTCAGAGGTTATTTCAGACTATCATCACAAGATGTCTATATTGTCACATGGGATCAAATTCATGGGTCACTTTGGATGGGGCCCATTATCATTTGAGATTTTGAAGAGACCCTATAGTGATACAAGGAATTACCTTGGAATTTACATAGATGGGATTAGGGTGACTCAAAATGTTTTTATAAAGAGGATGATTGAATATAAAATAAAGTGAACTATTTTAAATAACGGATTCCCTTTCAAAATATTAAATTTACGAATGTGTCCACCAAGTCAAATCACAATATTGGGAATATTCCACCCCTTATTATATTATGTCATTAAAATTGATTAGGTAGTATCCCTTGATTATGACACATCATCTTAAGCTAATTCATGTAAATTGGATAGGTTACCCATATAGATCCCAGCCCAATGTAATTGATTACTTATTTATATCTTGATTTGATTAATTATTGAAAACTATTTATTTTATATTGAATAAGATGAATTGAGTTATACACAGTTATTGGTGGCCTACTAAAATTTAATCTCACTCCAAACTCAGGCTTCCTTTTGTACCCGATTAGATTTCATTATTGTATAAATAGATAAAAGGAAGTGTCCAGCTTATGATATTTGATCATGATTCCTAAGTTGGAGTTCGGGGGGGGGGGCATATGATCGAGCCTATTCTCTAATGCTGGTAGTATATTTTATTGGAATATTTGTTTATTATATTACCACATTACATAGGATTATATCCTATTATATATGTACATAATTTCGTACATATACATTACCATGATCATCATGTTGAACTTACTTATATTTTAGTTTTCTCCAGTTATTCAATTTTAATTCATTATTTATTTTTTCCAATGTTATATATCATTTGAGATTGCTTCCACTATAACGGGTTACCGGCCTAGTTATATAGCATTTAATTATATTTTTTCATATTCAATATATATTTTTCAATTATCCACTCTAACCAATTAGGGAATAGTCTTTCCATGGGAACACTGAATCCCCTCACTACTATTTAGCAGCCTCTACAATTTGAGGAGGTTCCATTGAGGTCTTCTGGACACCTTCTCAGGCATCGTTGAGTAGCATCAAAGCTGTGAAACACAACGTGGTATCAGAGGGTTTTTTTCTATTTTCTTTCAATTTTGTCCTTAAAAAGGAGACTAGTATATCAGGATCTGGGACATAGCCTATGTTTAAGAGTATCTAACCCATGTACAGGGGAAACCAAAATTTCTTATGATTTGTAAATGCTATTATTTCTTACACTATTACAATTTCATGGATTTCACTGTTGGGTAATAGATCCGGTTTCTTATTAATGTTGATTTCATTTTAATGGGTTGTTTAGATTTAGTCCAATGATATGAGGGAATATTAAAATCACGCATTGTACTATCCACCATAGGATTAAAAATTCCTTGCATTATAGAATTCCATATTTATTTTTCGGCTTGTATTTCGTGAATTGAATTTATTATTGTAGTTCCTTATAAGTTATTCATTAAATGTTTGTGAAGAAATAATTGACAAATAGAGTGTCTTCCATAATGTAACCATGATTTTCTATATATGAAAAATAATACACATTGAGTAGTTGGATATGGAATGTTGAGCCATAGATGACTTTTTGCATGGGCTTGAACATGATATGGTTAGTATTAAGTTGATTCCACATTAGAAATTATAATGTGTATGGTCCCATATATATTGAAAATGGTTATACTTGTAATTAAACCATTAATTATATTTAAATACATAAATAAATACAAAAACAAAATGGTTACTCATTGAAATTAAATATTCATTTGATATATGTGTGCAATGAGACCTTGAACCAATCCCAACCTTAGTTGTTTGCGGTAGGTCCTATCTCCTATGATATATATATGTTTACATATCACCCAAAACTATATCCTAGAGTTGGACATGGCTTGATACATTCTTATATGAAGTATTTTTAACTATCAATCATTATCGCCCTCCGCTATCTATTAAAAACCATATATGAGGCATGAACTTATAAATTATAGAGTTATACCACTTTGATGACCTCAATCGTTGTGCTAAGAGAGTAGAAATGATCATACTATAGAGGTGGTGGGGCATGATCCATCATTGATACCTTATTTAGTGACAGCATAGGCATATTATTCATATCTTTCACTTTCTACAGATGTTTAGTTCCAATACTATTTCTTGTAGTTCATGAACTCTATATATGATGCTTATCACCATGCTCTTACTATGGAAAAATTGACCCATGAGTTCCAGTAGTAGCATACCCTCACCTTCTTTGGGGATTCAAGACCTCAAGATATCGATTCATGGATGTACCCCATTATATCTATCTTCGATTATATCGACAGGCCTCCTGAGCATAAGGCTAGGCTTGGGACCTATATATTATATGACTCCTCCAAGAATTGGTGAAGGATACTTACATAGGCTGGATGACATTCATGTATGGTCTAGGAGGACTTTCATATAGACTTCATCAACATAATCCTACAATATACATTGAGAAAGGATCATGCTTGGGAGTTCATGAAACTTCATCAAGCTGACATATCAGTGATTGAATAGTATGTTTGATCCAATAAATTGCATTGTTTTTTCCCTAAAAATCTCTAGTGATTTGATAATGACTAAGAGGATATTTGACAATTATATTGCATAAAACATATAATTATAGGTGAATGTATTTTTGTAGACCACCATTTCAGAAATAGTTAACCAGTCCAAAATCATTGAGTAGAACTTGAGAATATCTAGTGACATGATGTCGGGTAGTTTAACTTCATAGATGAGTAGTGGTTCACCAAGAGATTGGAAGAGGAATTTTAAGTGTACATTTGGGGTAAATACTAGCCAGATGGTATAAATAGATTGATTTGTGGCATGTAACCAGTGTGAAAGGGCATGCCATAAAACCCCTAGAGTATAATGAACCCAATCAAGTACCCGAATTGCAGCAAGATGGGCCACCTCAAGAGTTTCTTCCAATATTTTCCTTATATTCCCAATGAATAGGTTTCTATCCCATCACCACCTTTGGGAGTAGGGTCAGAGAATCCCTATTAGACTGGAATTTGGTCTTCTAGAGGTAGTTCAGGCTGAACAGGTGGTTATGGCTGAGGTGTTCAGGTCATTGAGTTTCAGTGTCAGTATAGTGGTCCTTCTTTGGTTACTCGAGAGGTATCATAAGGAAATGATACATGAAATATTTATGTAGTGAAGCAAATTCTAGAGGCAATTTTTCCATGACATATAAAATTAGAAGTTCTATTTTGGTATCCTCCACATTAGTATATTAATATTTTGATGTAGGTGAATTAAACACTTTTCTATCTACTACAACTATGGGAATATTATGCTTAGTAATAGATTACACTAGTACCATTTTCAATCATGAACCCCCATTTCGAGTTCAAGAATATGGTATAAATTAGGGCATGTAGTGCACCCTTAAGATAGGTGGGTACCACTTTCTAGGTGGGTACCCTTGAGATTGGTGGGTACCACTTTCTATAGCGTACTAGGCTAGGTAGAGTGAATACACTATTGGAAAGTCTCTTTATGGGTGAGTTAGTAGTGCATTTTGTGGAATTCCATCCAGCCGAGGTTTGTTACAATGTTGTTTTACATGGATGTTAATATATTCTACCACCAGGGAGAGGTAAATTTTACCATCGATCTAGTTTCATTATTATAACCAATGTCCGTTACTCCTTATAGGATGCAACCTACAGAGCTACAAGAACTCACGAATAAACTATAAAATCATAATATAAGGGGTTTTATCTAACCTAGAACATCATCATGGGATTAACGTATCCTTTTCACTAGGAGGGCAGTCTGTAAAATTAGATTTTTCCAGGATTACCACTGAATAAAAATTCTTACTGTGAAGAAGATGTATCCACTACCTAGAATATATGAACTCTTCCACTAGTTTTGAGGAAATAATTTTTCTCCAACACCTATTTGAGGGAAATCTACCCTTCGGTTCCTATGTGGAAAGTAGATATACAATTAAATCCTTTTTGGAACATGTATATCTTGTACGAGAATATAGTCATGTCAGCCGGTCTAACGAACTCACCCACAATCTTCATGGATATGATGTATCAGGGTTTCCATCCTTATATTGATTAAATTATGGAAGCCTTCATATATAAAATCTTATTATATTATTTAACCAAACACATCGATGAAAATAAACATTAGATAATGATTAATGCACTTTGATAGAAAAATCTACATGAGATGTTCAGTAAATTCTTCTTTTTGATCAGTAAGGTTTACTTAATGGGTTGTATTATATATTTATAAGGCGTATATGTTGAAATAGAAAATGTGAGGGTTGTTATTTCTGGGGAAATCCCATTTATTTATTCAATATACATATATTTTTAGTGCTACTTGTGTATTACATGTAATTTAAATAATACGTATCATTATTGGAAGAACTGATTATGGGAGTAACTAATATGAGTTTGAGATTAGATTACACCAAAGGTTTTGGGAATTCCTTTCTTAAGTTAATGAAAACATTTACTTTAGAATACATCCTGATTCTTCTAGGCCCAAGAATATGGTAAACCATTTAGTGTGATGCTTCATGAATTGGGCTCAGTGAATTTCTAATGTAGGGTGATTGGGTTTTTGTGTACGTGACTCTCCAATTGAGGGCTCATTAGTGGAAATATACTACACATGACCATGATCTAGCTTACATGGTCTATTCTCAATGATGTTGGAGGAAATACATGTATTAGAGAGATTTATTTTCTATTGGAATTATACAATTATGAAATACATATCAAAAAAGTGATACATGAATATAAGGAAGTGTAGGTTTATGGATTTTCTAGAATCATTTCGATTATGAGCTATATTATGCACTTGGTAAGGGAAATGATAAAGCTAATGCCTTGAGTTATAATTCATATAAGAAACCTGTCAAGGATGCATGTCGTGAGTGGCATTAGAGGGATCTATTTTCTGATATGCACTTTGAGGTATAGGAAAAACATGGGAAACTAGTCCTAGAAGCTATGGTACAATCATCCTCCCTTATTGAGTAGGTTTACATGAGGAAGTTATCATATATTGAGTGTATCTTCTTGAGGGAGAGGGTCATAGTTGAAAAACCATATCATGGTGGTTTGATGGTGAAACTGAAATCCTACCATTATGTGTTAATGTTTTGGTACCTTCTGATATATGAGAAGAGTTGACATAGGAATCTCATGCCTCAGTTTAGATAGATCATACTAGGATTAGAAATAATTATGGAAACATCCACCATTAGTTTTGGTGGTAAGGAATGAATCAAAAGATACCAGGTTTCCTTAATCATTTCTGAACCTATTACCAAGTGAAGGATGGGAACCATAAAAAAAATAAACATCTATAAGCTCTCTCCATTCTTGAGGGGAAATGGAATTATGTGACCATGAATTTCGTAATGGGATTTTCGAGATCCCCTCGAGAGAGTGATACAGCTTGGATGATCTTCAACAGGTTGACCAAGGGCGCACACTTCCTACAAATATGAGATTACTTCTCTATTGATGATATTATATGGATGTATATATTTGTGATATTACATCATAATGGTGTTCCCCATCTATCATTTTGGTTCAATTTTCCCTCTTTATATCATAGTTTTGGAAAGGGTTAAAAAGTCACTTTGATCAAAGGTGATCTTGATTACAACATATCACACTAAGAATGACAGGTAGTCAACAAGGTTGATACATGTATTTGAGGATATGATTCGATCATGATTCATTTAATTTGGAGGTTTATTGGAAAATCACATACTTCTGTTTTGGTTTTCCGACAAAAATATATTTCATGAAATGATTATGTGGGCTCTGTATGAGCCCCTTTGTGGTTGATCATTCCAATCAACACTGTTCTACTTAGAGGATGATGAGGTATCTCTATGGGGTCCTTATCATGTTAATGAGACTATAGATAATGTTTACCTGCTTAAAAAGGTTATGGAAACTACTTAGTCTATGAATAATTCTTATACTGATTTTCACTATTGACCTCTACAGTTTTAGGTGGGATGTCAGGTCTCTCTATGTGTATCACCTAGAATGTGTTATAGATGAATTAAGAGATAGGTAATGTTATCACCATGGTATATAAGTCCTTTAAAAATAGTGAAAATAGTTGGTCAATTAACATATCATTTTTAGTTACCTCATAGGTATGATTCCATGCACGATGGCTTCTATATATCGCAGCTTCAACGGTATCATCCTGACCCATCTCATTCGTTTCACCCCAATGATGTTGAGATGGAGGAAGATGTTTTCTTTGAGATGATTATGATACCTATTGGTTATAGGGACATGAACGCACTCAGAGGAAGGTTAGTTCCACTAGTTCAGAATCTATGGAAGGATAAAGGTGTTGGAGATGAGACCGGAGAATGGGAAACTGATATCTATGAGTACTGGATTAAACATTTCTCAAATGATGTCTAACCACCCTTATAAGGGAATATTAGGGGTGATTTTTTGTAAGGATGGGGTATTATGCATAAAATATTTTCTCAAAGGTATGTGACATAAAATTAATATTTAAATTCTGTCTCTTGGTACTAATAATAACCATAAATGGCATTATAATGATCTCAATGATGTCCATGTCCTGTTCATAGCCCTAAATTTGGAAGATGCATATTAGGATGCATAGTTTCTAGAATCAATGAATCCAATCCTACATAATTTTTCTAACTATATAGCTTTAGGTAGTGGCATACTACAAGAAGAACTATTTGACTTCAAACATGAGAACCTAGGATCTTGTATATTCGGAATTGAATACTACATTGAGATTGTTATTCTACATGGTTGGAACACAGTTTGGACAACAGTGATCCCCTTCTTGTGTGAATGAATTTTTAAAATTTTCCCTGAAATGTTTTAATATTAAACCTCATTCCCTTTTCCATATTATCTTGGGGACGTCTCTTCCATTTCCAGTGAAGACTCCTCCTATAAATTAAGTTTGTAAGTCCTCCATTTAGAAACCTTTTTTCTAACCGTCAGATCCATAATAATGCTAGAGTTATGACCCCGAATCCACTCCCTTATTTTTTATCATAGTATTCCTTCCTATTTAACTATCTTGATGAAAGATCATTTTATATATTTTTAGTTAATTTGAGGAATTCTTTGATATCATTCATGTTATCTTGAATCAATGGAAGACACTAGATGTGGGAAGCACTATATGGATAATTAATGTGGTATATGTTATTTTAATTTGTTTTGTTTCATCCTATATGAACTGTTGTTGTGCCATGAGATGTTCCCTCCCAACAACACCTCAAAATTGATAATATAATTATATAGAAATCCTTAATTTACCAATGTGGCCTAAGCTAGTGGTGAATCAACCCACTGGGTTGATCTTCTTGACTTATGCCTCCCCAATGTTTGTGGTCCACCATATAGGCATGTTGTCCCCATTTTTCAAAAAAATTTAACATCTCTTTAGGGTTTTAAAAAACCATAGATTCCGTTAATTGATAAATTGGTTTGATTAGGATTTTGAACCATAACATAGGAGCTTACATTAATCTTTTGTGTTAAATGGTTTGTCAAATAGAAAGCTCTGAAAAAATTACTTGTTATTATATAAGTTCTCGATTATGTTCTTTAACGATAGCACTAAGAGTGATACAAGGGTTTCTAACTTAAGGACCCCTTGGAAGGGATCATATCACCTTAGTTAGAATTTTTTAATGTTTTGGAAACACACTGGGGGCGACACTAGGTGTTCAGGTTATGAGATTTCTGAGGGTTATGTCTTTTTTACATCAAGATGAGTGAAGGTGGTTCCCTAGGAGAGACCCTATGGATGGGTTAAATTACAAGATGGTTTTACCATGACATAAAAGAGACAGATCCCCTACATGTGATAAAAGTAATGGACTCAGTGGATAGTTTGAGTTTTCATCAAACAATGCATGGAGTGACACTTTGGATCTCATTCATGGGTTTCCTTTTATGGAGTTCCATTTCATTTAGGAATACAATGTGTCCCTAAAGTGATAGATGAAATTTCCTTAGAATTTCCAAGTACAGGATCTGGGTGATTCCAAATGTATTTATAAAGATGTTTAACGAATTAAAAAGTAAATTAATACTTTTATATGAGGAATGACCATTTTAAAATTAGAAAGTTAATGATGTGTCCTCCAAAAAAAATAAAAATCTCAAGAAAAGTTTTCCCCCATCTTATATTATCTCACTCACTTTACTCATGCATGATCCCTTGGTTCAGTCACACTATCTTAGGTCAAAGTAGGTAATTCTAATATGTGTCTCTATTGGAACCCATTACATTTTAATTATTTATTTATGTATGTATTGAATTTATTTATTATGTTACGCTGTTCATTTTATATTTCATGATATGGATTGATATAGACACCATCGATGGTTTCTGATTGATATTTTATCTCAAAACCACCTTGGTCAACCTTTGGATCCCGAGTAGAAATTATGGTTACAGGAATAGATAAAGGGATGTGACCAACTTATGATTATTGAACCTCATACCTATGTTAGAGTTCAGGGGTAGAGGACCATGCCATTTCTCGAGATACTAGTAGTATATGTTTTATAATTTTTGAATATTTTTTTAGCATGTTATATATTCCTGTATCTCTTAAATCTCATGAACATGTCAGTATGCCACATCACCATGATCACCATCTTTTACATACATATCATTTATCTTCATCCAGTTTTTAATTTGACATTGATTATTTATTTTTCTTCAAAAATATATGGTTGTTGGTACGACATCAACTACAACAGGTTACTAGACTAGTCATATAACATGTCCTTATTCCTCTTCTTACTCCATATATAATGTTTCCGTCTACTTTGATAAATGAGGGATTATTCTCCACACAAAAATTCCATAGGACCGTAATTCAAGATGGAAGTCTCTAGTGTTTGGGTAGGAACAATTTAGTACTTGTGGACATTGTCTAGGGTCACCGTTATATGGCTTCAAAGGGAGGAAAATACATTGTGAAACCTATTTCACAGAATACTTACATAATTTCAACAATAAAGTTATTAGAATTGATTAAGAAACTCTAGGAGAATATAGAAAATTGATTCATATCCCCATGCGGTTCACCATGGGGGTACCTATCCATTATTTAAGACAAAAGATATGTTAATGTGCCTTTGGATTGATTATGAAGAATATAACATGATCATTATCAAGATAAAATTATTATTTACCTAGATTGTTGTATTTTCTGATCAACTATGTAGAGCTCAAAACATCTCACTAATTGACATCCATTGATGATATCACCGATTGAGGATCAAGAAGGAGGATATATTTTTGAGAACCTTACATAAAATGAATATTCATTATCAATTTAGATAAATTCCATTTGATATTTACAATTACCCCATATATTCATGGATCTAAGGAATAGAGTCTTTAGATATTTAGTTGATCAGTTCAAAATAGAAATTTTAATTTATATTATTAAATATTTAATGATAAATTAAGAGTATATATTTAATATAGAGTCCGTGTTAATTACCTTGAAGAAGTTGTAGTTCTAATTAAAATTTAACATGTGTGAATTTTATAAATATACAGCTTCATCATGGGGCATAAAATAAAATGTGAGGTTATATTAGTGAACCCTTCAGATACAGAAGTTATTAAACCATATAGTAGAAAAAATATTGTAACAAAGAACCATAATTATTGTGGGTTGTTTGGATACTATCGATGGTTCATTATTTATTTCGCATGGATATAAAATTTTCTAACCACCTTATAATTGATGGTAACCAATTTATTATAGATATATGAATGTGATGATTATTTAAAGGATTTGATAAGAAGGTTGTTATTGAATCTATAATTTCACTAACATGTAGCAATGAAGTTATTTTTATTTAATTTGGTTCTTAAAATAGGATAATAGGATGTGTCCCCCTGAATAATGTCATACTGATTGATATACCTCACTAAAATTTAAAATTAAAGAGAAATATTATTTTGACTCACGATTTGGAGCTATTAGTGGTTATTTTTTCATTAGAAATATAGAAATTCTATATGTAATGTTTAATTTATGATATATACATGAAACATAAACTTTTAAATTATAAATCCACATTGAAGGAATTAAATATTCACAAATTGATATGTTTGTAATTTATTAAATGTTTTTACTACTTATAAACTAACACCATAGAAAAGGAAATAATGTTGTTGATGCCATAATTCAGAAAGACCATGCTAGTTTGTGAATGATGAGTAATGGAAAATATCTAATATTTATGTACATATAATAGATAACACTTGAAATCATTATTAATAGGGAAATATTTTTTCTTTCTTAGAAGAATGATCTACCATCCATCCATGTGAGGATTAATATTGAATAAATTGAAGATATGGATATACAAAAGATTGTAAAAAAAATTCATGAGTTAAAAATGAATATGATAGAATGATAAGTTTTATAAATTTAGTATCCTTGATTTCAATACCATATTTTAGTAAGGATTTTATTGGTGAAGCTCTTATTTCATCATTCTATATTCATCATAGATGTATGAAGATGTGTAAATATTTGAAAAAATATTTATAATGATAAAAAATCTTAAGTATAAAAAACTCTAAATAACATGATATGAGGTATGTTAATTGTAACGCCCCAACCCCAGTTACCCAGAGTCGGTGCATTATTGCATAACATTAGAATGATAACAAAAGATCAAGTCTCGAAACACCGATTAGTTTAGTAGCCTTGGAAACACTAGATACATTCATAAGTGTTACATTACATCATAAAGTGAAATACTACAATAACAAAGTCTCCATAGTCCACAATCATATCCTCTTCTGACTATCCCTGCAGGTTATTCATAAAATACTTCTTCACATCCTGGAAAATATTAAAACATTGAAAGGGGTGAGCTCGGATGCTCAGTAAGGATAACAATATTGTGGAAGCTTTCATAAATAAACATTAACATTTAATGCAATGTATAACTAAAACAAAAGCCTTTTTAAACTTGAACTTCAGCATGATATGGAAAAAATAGAATTAAATAATTCCATTTACTTACTCACCTGGATATTCTACTAGTCGTATAATCCCATGCAATATCAATAACCACTTTCATAATGATGCAATGCATAATGCCAGACTATCATAACCACATAGTCAAAGCCTCTTTCCAAGACCACAAATAAGATTTTGTCAAGGCCTCATGCCAAGACACTAGTTTGTCTCATGAGACCTACCGATGCATCAAGGAGCTATAGCGGGCTCCACCCGTCACTTACTAAGTCCAATGCATTTCTCATATGAAAAATGGAATATAAACACTTAGAAATACCATTTTTTAAAATACTATTTGAAATTAATTGCGGAATCAAAATACCAGTTCAATTTTTAGAAGATACTTACATTTAAAATTGGTCAAATATACACCAGTTTTTTTCCAATACAATATGCAAGCTTCTGAAAAAAATAACTAATTCTGAGACTGCTCAACTAATTACAAGCCATGATGGTTCCACCCCCAATCCCTTCCTATCTACCACACTCGAGAGTCGGTTTTTCTGAAAATATTTTTAAGATTTCATTAAATACCTATACATTTGGACTGGGTTTTCATATATTAAAACTCATAAACAACATTTGATACATACCATTTTCAACACCAAAATAAAATAAAATTAAAACTTGGTATTTATTTTTCATTTAAAAAAAGTTATGGCTTATAGAGGAAGTTGAAACTCAAATAATGGTCACGGCAGCGGAGAAGTCGTTGTCGCCGTATACGTACAAAAAGAAAAACATTACTTTTTGTCATTTAGTAAAATGCTTCGTATAAAAATATTCCTTTTGAATAAACGTAAAAGTCAAAGGGGTTTATACACCGTATAAATGAAAGTTGTGTATAAAACCAAATATTCCTCAATGAAAGGAGATTGAGGCGAAGTCCTTAAAAAGATCATTTTTTATATAAAATAGATCTATTATGTGTATTCACTATATTTACACATAAATAAAGTACAAATACAAGATTGGAAATAATAATATCATGACATAATTTGAAAGTAGGAGATTAACCCAAAGAATGGAAATTGGGTTAAGAAGTTCCCTTACCTCGTGTCTGAATTCACTCGACCGTTCATTGATCTCCTGAATAATAAACTACAGTTAATTTAAAATTTCTTAATAACCTTTTTCAAGATTATTATTCATTTTATATCACTTATTACCATGTTATGAAAATTATGTAATTATTTATGTTAATAAAGATCATTTTGACGATCTTAAGTACTTGAGTCAAAAATAAACTTCTTATAATTACACTTTGTTCACGTGTTAATACATCCATTATATCCATAATTATATTAATGATGTATATATCATATACATCATATATATCCACTATATACATTCATTTATAATATTACATAACATTTAGAGGTAAGAAATGAAATTCACTGTTCATGGAGACGGTAAGCCGTACGTACGCATGAACGCTACTTTCATTTCTATTTCGTATTTAATGGAATGAAGTTATAATTATATAAAGTTATAATATAATTCCAGTATAATATAATGTATAATACCATTTACTCCATCCTATATACATCCCACATATGGCATTAACGATTCAAATCACTTTGAGGGGGCGGTAGTCCGCACATCCTAAAATGAAAATATCGCGTTTACCCATAATGGAAACAATAATGGTATGCCATAAATGAAAAATACAGAACCTTAAGTAAAACATAAACATATTATATATCATATATAAATATAGTGATATCTTAATGGCCACCTTTGAAGGTGTTATATGAGTGTTGAACAATCATCATTTCGCGAGGCATAAATTCTCCATCCACAGAAATATTATGTTCATTAACCATTAGATGTAGGTGTGTGTAAGTGTAGCTCAAATACTTATTATAAAAACATCGTATTATATTGAGGATACTGGTGTTGTTACAAATGAAATTAATGAAAAGAGTTTAGGGGGTTGGATATGAAAAATAAAACAAAATAACATAAGTGAAGACATTACCTTAAAATCAGGTAACTTTTTTGATTTGAGCCAAAGGATTCCTTGGGAAGAATTATGCCCAAAGTGAGGCTTCTAGGAGTAAGGGAGGGAATTTGGGAGAGTATTTGGGAAGAGGTTGGCTGAGCCAGAAGGCTTTGAAAGTGTGAGTAAGGTGGTAGTGGTGGGGGCCTTTTATAAGTGGAGAGGAGGGGCACTCTTGGAAAGTAATGAAATGTTACTTTATAATATAATGATTTTCGGATTATAAAGGTCCCAAACTTATATAATTCGAGGATAAGGTGATAAGGGTTCGAAATATTCTCATCCAATAGTCTTTGAACAAGTGTAATGCTTAGATTTTACATTATCCTTCATTTTATTAAAATCGTTGATTAATGAGGTAATCGTTGCATCATCATGGTGTCATAAATAATTTAATCTGTTTATTTTCTAAAAATTATAAAAAAAATATCATGATGTATTAAATCATTTTAGATTTCTAATGAATATTTATAGTAAAAAATATGACTTGTATAACCCCATTTACTTTTTTTTAGTAAAACAACTTATGTTTGTGACATTTTTATTTTAACTTTAAATAAAAAGTTATTTGTGTCATTTTCCTACCAAAGTGGCTCAATGGGGTCCCCAAGTTGACCCATTTATTGTATTGGTCATCCATGACACATCCAATATGGGTAGGACAAGTTTAACGGTATTTTTATATTTTTATAATATCATTTTTACATTAAATTTCACTAATTACCTTTAATCGCAATTAATTAAATTTAAAAGTTACTATTCACCAAACAAATTATTTTAATCCCATTGAACAACATTTTAATTCCTAATGAAAACCATGTATGTCGGATTTTTGAAAATCAAATCACAGAAGTGGTAATATTTCATTTAAATGAAAAATCAGTTAATTAACTACCACTTAGTGGTTTCACTATTCATCAAAAATTGATGTTTTTCAGAACAATGCCAAACTTTCACCCTAAGCTATAATTGATATTCCAAATTCAAAAATGATGTATATTTTATGAAATTCCAAACATATAAGTTGCATTAATTAATTTTATAATTAATTCCCGCTGTCACAACAAATAGCGTGTTTTTAAGAAACATTATATATCAAAAGATTGACAATTGTTTATGTCCAATTTCAATGTTAAATTAATTATAATGACCACCATTAGATAAAATGGTAATAATATATTATAATTATACTTTAAAATCACTAAATAGTATAATTTATCACTATAAATTATTTTGATTAAAAAAGTTGTTTTTATGTATTTTTCACTATTCATAAAAAAATGAAAGTCCTCAGAAAATTACAAAAAATTCAACTTAGGATAATTTCGATATTACGAATACAAAAATGAAGTCCATTTTGAAATATAATATTTCTATAATTTTAAAAACTAGGTATTACTATTCATAACGGCTACTTTGATTAGTCGTGGTGTGTTAGAACTCGAAGTTGCGTACAATGCAAGCTATTGCATTACTGAATGAGAAGCGTATCGTGAAAGCGCGGGGTGTTACATTCTCCCCTCCTTCAATAAATTTTATCCTCGCAATTTGAAATTTTTTTTTGAAAAAAAGTTGAAAATAGAAAATACCTTTGTGGAAAACCCACATTGGAAATAAGGTTAATAAAAATATAACATTAAAAGAAAGAAAGAGAAGTACAAAGGTCACCCGAGATAGCCCATACTAGGATTATATGAAAATATGGATATGGTGGAGAAACAACCCATCAAGGTCTAATGGAGAGTTGTAGAAAACATGATTAGGAGAAAGTTAACCACATGAAAATCACAAACTTGTGATTGGTTAAACGGTCATTGAATCCCCAGATGGAAAAGTTAACCGACAACGTTTTTGTTTTAAGTTACCTTTTATAAAGTTGAGGAATTTATTTAAGAGATTTTATAAGAACGTAAGGAAATATACTTACTTGTCATGTAGGCTTTCATTCTTTAATAATTTTTTACCACAAACCCATCGTTCACTCTGAAAGGTAATAGAACTCAAAAATATTCTATTTATCATAATTGTATAAGGTTCCAAATATTAACACATACCATTTAGGTTAGGAAAACTTTTTTTAATAACACGGGACTTTTTGTAGGCTAGTGGTAGGTTATAAAGGCATGTCACACTATGGTTGTGGGTTCGATTCCTGCAGCTTTGTCCGACGCGACGGGTTATGCCCCACCCTGTAGGTTGTCCTTTTCCTAAAAATATAGTAATATAATATTCCAAAAATAATCTTCAGAAATGTTTTAACCTTAAACCATACTATCCAATGTTCAACTTAATCCATTCCAACCTTTATAGTTATCCAAAATACCTCCATCCAGACTTTCTCTAAAATGTCCTTCAATTCCAAAATCAATTGCAACATTAGATTCTCCAAAAAATGTAAGGTTTGTCTTATTGTAACAGACTGAAAATATGATTACCTTCATCATATTAAAACCTTAATGAAAACAAAAAGTACTGCAGTACAATCTATATATCACATTATTCTTATAACCATAATCTAGTAATTGAGTCCAAAAACACAAATAAAATAATTATTCAACTTCATCTGTAGTAACATCATAAGCTTGTCTTGATCCCTTGGTGTTTTCTGAGATAAGTTTCCCTGATGCTTAGGAAATTAATTTGCATAATGCCCCATTTCCCTACAATTGTAGCATTCAACATTGATAGCCTCTTTCTTTCCCTTACGAGCCTGGTGACCTTTTTCTCCACATTTGTAACGGACTCTCATTCCTTTTAGGCAAGTACCAGGGTGATTCTTCCCACAATTATCACATAATGGAAAATCTTTCTTTCCCTTTTTCCCTTTATCTGTCTCTTTTTCCACCGTTCTCTTCTTCTCTTGCTTTACTTTTTTTTCATAAGACTTAGATAATTCCTTTTCTGTCTTGATAGCACACGAGACTTTATCCTCGTATGTTGAGAAATATTGTGATACTAAAGCTCGATGGAGAAATGGCTTTAACCCATCAAAGAAACGATCAATATTACTTCTTGGGTTACGTATATAATATGATGCATGCCTCACTAACCTTTTAAAGTTAGCCTCATAATTTGCGACATTCCCATCCTCCATTTGTCTCAGACTCAGAAATTGCCTTTCCATATCCGCTCGATGGTCATGTGGAAAGTATTTTTCTAAGAAATGATATTTGAACTCTCTCCATTCCATACTTGATCCTCTTAATCTTCCTTTTTATTTTGAATCAATGACCACCATTGATCGGCATCTCCAATGAGGTGGTAAAATGCCATGATAACCTTCTCCCTTTAGCTACTCCCCAAGGTGTGGAATATTTTCTCTAAGGAGTTTATCCATTGCTCAGCTACGAATGGATTTGTACCCCCATTAAATGTTGGCGGTTGTTGCCTCATGAAGCGGTCTAACATTGATCCTCCACGTTGCAGATTAGGGTGTTCCATACGGGTAAGGTTATTATTCATAACCTGAGTGAGTTGTCCCAATATGGTACTAAGTTGATCAGCACTAGTTGTATCCCCAGATCCACAATAATTATCTTGAGCAGGAGGGAAATCCCTACACAGAGTGCGTGCATTGATACAGTTTCCATTCCTTCCACTAGGCGCCATTTCTAAACAATGGCATAAACTAGATTAGTTTATGAATCAAAATACATAATTCCATACTTGTAAAACACTTAACACTAATTGAACTATTTATGGATATAATCCATAATCATAAAAAATGTTTTCTTTGAGGAAGTATATACTCATAACCCTTCATAGTGGTTTGTAAATAAAATGAGAATTATCCTAAGAATATCCCCTGGGAGTGTCGTAACCAAGAGTACAGCAAGGCCCGTTGTCGTTCACTAGTTCTCGTTCGAGTCTAGCTCAAAGCGGTGTTTTTGGGTTTTACCCCTAGGTACATTTGTGCCAGAAAAACCTCTACCTGCTCGTATCCAGACAGGGATTAATTGCTCAGAAAACTCACAAAATCTCTATAATACCAAAATTCTAAGAAGTTCTTCTATACTAATCCTCAAAGTCTATCTTTGGGCTATGTGCTCTAATCAGAGTTTATCTAAATCAAGCTTCCAAGTTTAGTACTAAACTGCCTCTGATAACAATTGTAACGCCCCAACCCCAGTTACCCAGAGTCAGTGCATTATTGCGTAACATTGGCATGATCACAAACGATCAAGTCTCGAAAGACCAATTAGTTTAGTAGCATTGGAAACACTAGATATATTCATAAGTGTTAAATTACATCATAAAGTGAAAAACTACAATAACAAAGTATCCATAGTCCACACTCATATCCTCTTTTGACTATCCCTGCAGGTCATTCATAAAATACCTCTTCACATCCTAGAAAATATTAAAACATTGAAAGGGCTGAGCTCAGATGCTCAGTAAGGATAAAAATATTGCGGAAGCTTTCATAAATAAACATTAACATTTAAGGCAATGTATAACTAAAACAAAAGCCTTTTTAAACATGAACATCAACATGATATGGAAAAAATAAAATTAAATAATTCCATTTACTTACTCACATGGATATTATACTAGTCGAATAATCCCATGCAATATCAATAACCACTTTCATAATGATGGAATTCATAATGCAAGACTATCATAACCACGTAGTCAAGGCCTCGTTCCAAGACCACAAATAAGATTTTGTCAAGGCCTCATGCCAAGACACTAGTTTATCTCATGAGACCTACCGATGCATCGAGGAGCTATAGAGGGCTCCACCCATCACTTACTAAGTCAAATGCATTTCTCATATGAAAAATGGTATATAAACACTTAGGACTACCATTTTTTAAAATACCGTATGAAATTAATTGTTACATAAAAATACCAGTTCAATTTTTAGAAGATACGTACATTTAAAATTGGTCAAATATACACCAGTGTTTTTTCGAATACATTATGCATGCTTCTGAAAAAAAAATAACTAATTCTGAGAATGCTCGACTAATTATAGGCCATGATGGGTCCACGCCCAATCCCTTCATGTCTACCACACTCGAGATTCAGTTTTTCTGAAAACATTTTTAAGCTTTCATTTAATACCTATACATTTGGACTGGGTTTTCATATATTAAAACTCATAAACAACATTTGATACATACCATTTTCAATACCAAAATAAAAGAAAATTAAAACATGGTATTTATTTTTCATTTAAAAAAAGTTATGGCTTGTAGAGGAAGCCGAAACTCAAATAATGGTCACAGCGGCGGAGAATTCGTTGTCGCCGTTTATGTACAACAAGAAAAACATTCCTTTTTTTCGTTTAGTAAAACACTTCGTATAAAAAGATTCCTTTTGAATAAAAATAAAAGTCAAAGGGGTTTATACACCGTATAAATGAAATTTGTGTATAAAACCAAATATTCCTCAATGATAGGAGATTGAGGCGAAGTCCTTAAAAAGATCATTTTTTAAATAAAATAGATCTATTATGTGTATTCACTATATGTACACATAAAGAAAGTACAAATACAAGATAGTACATAATAATATCATGACATAATTTGAAAGTTGGAGATTAACCCAAAGAATGGAAATTGGGTTAAGAAGTCCCCTTACCTCGTGTCTGAATTCACTCGACCGTTCTTTGATCTCCTGAATAATAAAATAGAGTTAATTTATAATTTATTAATAACCTTTTTCAAGATTATTGTTCATTTTATATCACTTATTACCATGTTATTAACATTATGTAATTATTTATGTTAATAACGTTCGTTTTGACGTTCTTAGGTACTTGAGTAAAAAATAAACTTCTTATAATTACACTTTGTTCGTGTGTTAATACATCAATTATATCCATAATTATATTAATGATTTATATATCATATACATAATATATATCCAGTATATACATTCATTTATAATATTACATAACATTTAGAGGTATGAAATGAAATGCACCGTTCATGGAGACAGTAAGCCGTACGTACACATTAACGCTACTTTCATTTCTATTTCATATTTAATGGAATGAAGTTATAATTATATAAAGTTATAATATAATTCCAGTATAATATAATGTATAATACCATTTACTCCATCCTATATACAACCCACATATGGCATTAACAATTCAAATCACTTTGAGGGGGCGGTAGTCCGCACTTCGTAAAATGAAAATATCGCGTTTAACGATAATGGAAATAATAAAGGTATTACATAAATGAAAAATAAAGAAACATAAGTAAAACATAAACATATTATATATCATATATAAATAGAGTGAAATCTTAATGGCCACATTTGAAGATGTTATATGAGTGTTAAACAATCATCGTTTCGTGAGGCAGTAATTCGCCATCCACAGAAACAGTATGTTCATTAACCATTAGATGTAGGTGTCTGTAAGTGTAGCTCTAATACTTCATATAAAAACATTATAGTATATTGAGGATACTAGTGTTTTTACAAAAGAAATGAATAAAAAGAGTTTAGGGGGTTGGATAAGCAAAATAAAACAAAATAACATAAGTGAAGACATTACCTTAAAATGGGGTAACTCTTTTGATTTGAGCCAAAGGCTTCCTTTGGAAGAATTCTGCCCAAAGTGAGGCTTCTAGGAGTAAGGTAGGGAAGTTGGGAGAGTATTTGGGAAGATTTTGGCCGATCCAAAAGGCTTTGAAAGTGTGAGTTAGGTGGTAGTGGTGGGGGCCTTTTATAAGTGGAGAGGAGGGGCACTCTTGGAAAGTAATGAAATGTTACTTTATTATGCAATACTTTTCGGATTCTAAAGGTCCCACACTTATATAATTCGAGGCTAAGGTGATAAAGGTTCAAAATATTCTCATCCAATAGTCTTTGGACAAGTGTAAGGCTTAGATTTTACATTATCTTTCCATTTTATTAAAATCGTTGATTAATGAGGTAATCGCTGCATCATCATGGTGTCATAAATAATTTAATCTATTTAATGTCTAAAAATTATAAAACAAATATCATGATGTATTAAATCTTATTATATTTATAATGAATATTTATAGTAAAAAATATGACTTGTATAACCCTGTTTAAAAATTGTTTTAGTAAAACAACTTATGTTTGTGACATTTTTATTTTAACTTTAAATAAAAAGTTATTTATGTCATTTTCCTACCAAAGTGGCTCCATGGGGCCACCAAGATGACCCATGGATTGTCTTGGTCGGCCATGAAACATCCAATAGGGGTAGGATAAGTGTAAAGGTATTTTCATATTTTTATAATATCATTTTACCATAAATTTCACTAATTACCTTTAATTGCGATTAATTAAACTTAAAAGTTACTATTCACCAAAAAAATTATTTTAATCCCATTGAACCACATTTTACCTCCTAATGACAACCATGTATGTCGGATATTTTAAAATCAAATCACAGAAGTGGTAATATTTAATTTAAACGAAAAATCAGTTATTTAACTACCACTTAGTGGTTTCACTATTCATCAAAAATTGAAGTTTTTCAGAACAATGCCAAAATTTCACCCAAAGCTATAATTGATATTCCGAATTCAAAAATTATGTCTATTTTATGAAATTCCAAACATATAAGTTTCATTAATTAATTTTATAATTAATTACCACTGTCACAACAATTAGCGTGTTTTTAAGAAACAATATATATCAAAAGATTGACAATTGTTTATGTCCAATTTCAATGTTAAATTAATTATAATGACCACCATTGGATAAAATGGTAAAAATATATTATAATTATACTTTAAAACCACTAAATAGTATAATTTATCACTATAAATTATTTTGATTAAAAAAGTTGTTTTTATGTATTTTTCACTATTTATAAAAAATTGAAAGTCCTCAGAAAATTACAAAAAATTCAACTTAGGATAATTTCGATATTACGAATACAAAAATGAAGACCATTTTGAAATATAAAATTTCTATAATTTTAAAAAGTGGGTACTACTATTCATAACGGCTACATTGATTAGTCGCGGTGTGTTAGAACTCGAAGTTACGTACAATGCAAACTATTGCATAATTGAATGAGAAGCGTATCGTGGAAGCTCAGGGTGTTACATTAATGAGTTTGGAATGAGAGATAAAAGAATAAGGGAGGTAATTATAGTTACCAAAAACAAAAATAAAATTCTAAACCATCACCACATATTTCTTTATAGAACTCCCAAAAACATTTAAAGACCATAATGGTATTTTATATGTCTTCGATCACATTATGACGTCAATAAATTTTAGTTAAATTAGAAAAGATTAATATTTTTATCAGCTAAATTAAGTATGTTAAATGGTTTTATATTGTTTGAAATTCTATTGTTTCATATTTGGATATGATCACTACCTCAATGTTTAGGATAAGTCTTCATCATGCATTGAATATGAAGATAAATGGTATCTGTACATATCATCCTCATACATATGGTTAGTCTAAGAGGACCATTTAGACCCCAGGGGATATGATGAGATCATGTTCTATGGATTTCAAGGGTGTTTAGGATCAACACCTTCCATTGGTGTAATTATCTAAGAATAACATCATTCACTCAAAATTTTTGATGATTCATAATGATAAACTCTATAGTAAGAAGAGAATAAGTTCAACATGATTGGATAATAATGGTGAAACAAATCTATTGGGACATGATATAACTGAATTAATGGTAGATAAGACTTGTGTAATTCAAAAGATAACCAGGCTTGATCAGATTCATTATAAACATTATATTTACCATCATCGAACCAATCTATATTTCAATGTTTTCAATAAGGAATTCCTATATATAATAATAGGGAATATTTTAATGAATTTAATAAATAATTGAAAGACGAGACCTTGATATATTAGTCTGATTAAAATTCATGACCATATCCGGATAGATTCTTATTTCATTGAACTTCGACCTAATCTCTCTCAAGTTCACAATGTCTTCCACGTATCTCTCCTAAGGAAGTACATACATGATCAGTAAAATGTATTCTTCTTAGTTTTCATAAAACTGATGAATTATACTGAAATAAGGAATAAATAGTAGAGATTCCTAATCATATACATGAGGTGTTAAAGAAAAAGACCCCTCACTTGGTCAAAAATTTATTCAAAAATAATAAATTTTACAAAGTGGTGTGGGAACATGAGGATGTAATGTGGCCAATGTAACCACAGTAATTTGTATTTGAGTGATGGAATTTATTTGATATATTTCTTTATATACAACACCTAGGTTAAAAGAACTGTGACATAATATTTAAATATTATTATAGAATTTAACAATAATCCTTTATAAAGTGAATTGAATGGAAGGAATATGATTAAACAAATTTGGATTTTTTTTAAAAATATGTATAAATTCTATGCATTTATTTTCAATTATTTAGATGTAAAAAAAGGCAGTTGATGTTAAGAATAAATGTTTTTCTAAAAAAATATTTTTATGCACATAATGTATATTTTTCTTCATATATAAAATTAATATATATTACTAAGTAATTTTAATTGTATTTTATAAAAATATATTCAATAATATATCTTAAAAATAATTTAATATATTTTTCAAGGCCTTGAATATGAATGAAAATATTTTATGCTTAAAAATATATATTTTTTTAAAATGGTTTTCATTCCATTTTTAACGTATTTTAAATCAATTTTTTACCTTTATAGAAAATAAATATTTTGAAATAAAATTTACAGTTGGATTTATCGGAATAAATTTTATTTAATAATTTTACCTTATTTTTTTATTTATGAATTGTAATTATAGTGAAAATTCATTGCTATGGTGAAGGTTAAAAGGGCATAACGAGGTGTTAAACTAAATATATTAGTGTTAAAATTCCCTTAAAACATGTTATATCATATAGTTTGAAGATATTTCTACATTTTCATATAACACATTATATTTAATATCCCTTTTAATATACTTTCATAACAAGTGAGTATATATTATTTAAATCTTATAGGTAACTCCATGTGGGTCCTCCTCCTCACTTATAAAAGGGGACCTCTTCCCCTAACTTATTCACAAAAAATTATCTCTTTATCATAGTTAATACCTATAGAAAAACTATAATATACTTGTTCCCTACATTCTTATTTTCCATTTACTAACCTAATACCATCCTCGTATATCTTATGGTGTAATATAAGGATTTCTCTCAAAGAAGATGAAGTCATCTAACTAAATTCATCAATTTTTTATTTACACTTAAACATCCAAAAAATATGTTTTAACCATACTAAAATAATTATTAATATATTTTAAGGAAATATTAAGTAACTATGATTTTGATATTACCATTTTCACCACCTTTCCTTCAAAAGGAAATGAAATTTTCACTTTTGATTACATGTGGACAACCACTAACATGTGACGATATGATTCAATTTCCATAAAAATATTTCATGATTGGTTAATAAGATGGATTAAATAATTATATGAGATATTTATTAAATAATTATAATTATATGATTATTATACATATTTATATTTTTACCTTACCATCATATGAAAAATGTTAATGTCTATCATGCGTACATGTGGACTACTACATCCCTGAAGTGATGTAATTTATTTTTAAATTATATATCACATTGATTATTATATAGATGTATTTGATTAATTTATTTGATATATATGGTATTAAATTTACATTATAAAGATTAATTATATTATTACATTCTTTTAACCATCAACCGAGATGTGAAAACATAACTTGTGCATTCGCACAGGCTATAATCAGCATGAAGTGATATAATTAAATCATCATAAATACATCATATAAATGGTTATAAAACATTATATAATGAATATATTATAAATTTATTAATTATTATGTATATTATTAATATTAAACTAGGAAAATTTGAATGAATTGTAACCAATAAACAAAAATACACAAGGAAAACATACCAGTTTTCATCTAAGTATTAATTTTATGGATGATATTATTAATAAAAAATTAAAATTATAAATTATTGATTCATAATAAGTAATATGTGAATATGGTTCTAGAATATAATTAAAAAAATTATAATTTAATTATATTAATGTTTTTAACACATATGAAACATGATGATATAGGATGTATATGATTTTTGTTACAATATCAGTTTTTTTTCATGATTTTTTATACTAAACATTTATTGAAGAAAATTATATAATACGTGTACATTAAAACCAATGGATTTTATTATATTATCATTATATATTTTTAGTTGAAATAATATATTTCAACACATTCTCTCTGTATTCTTAAAATAATATTACATTTTCTAAAACATTTATATTTTATTAAATTTAATAATTCCCTATGTTTATGAATATTTTTTTATTAAGAATATTATTTTTACAATGAATTATCAATTTATCAGGAAAAAAATATTTTTAGTAATCGATGGATTTTTTTTTGGAGAATCTGACAAATAATTACATAATTCATATGATTAAGAATTATTATAGGCCATAAGACAATGTATAACAAAGAGCATCAGGAAAAGATAAATCAATACTAGTATAAGTTATTCATTGGAAAAACATAAACATAATATCCGTAAGTACATTGATTAAAACCATTGGATAGAGAAATATAACATTACTTGATAAAAAATTTCTTCTATCCAAATGGAATTCCCATACACTATATTGATGTATAAACCTAGGAGTATCAAATGAAGATGATGAGAGAAACTCAATCATGTAAAGAGTAATTTAGTCCAAGATCATTAAAAATCTTATAATATTTATAGAAATTTATACTAAAAATGTCCACATAAATTGATGTAGTATTCATTGAGGTGGAATATTTATCATCACCGACTATCAAGAGGTTCATTTAATTTTTATAACATCTTGTTACTTTGAGAGTTATTTACTATAATATTTTGAGATTCTCTTTCTTAAGGAATAGGAGAGTGGTTTATTTTATAAATTCTGTATGAAATTTCATCATATTTAATTTTCTATCCAATCATGATTATTGAGAAATTTTATGAACATCAAGACTTTGTGGTGTCCAATAGTGTTTATTTTTGGCTTTGAGGGATTGAAATATCGAGCGATGTATGATATTAGAAGAAATAGTTTTATTGTTTTAAGATGGAAACACCATGATGTTTGGTGAAAGCCAAAAATATCCTAAATCATGGTTTGTGTCATTATTTACACTTCAGTTTAATTTTTGGAAATATTTTTTAGAGATTTTGTAATTAATTCTTACTCACAGGATATTATTTTTTATATGTTTTTAAAAAATAAATCATTTTCGATCCTAAAATTACATTTAAAAGTATTATATAATTTAAAATATTAATATCTATGATTCTATAACTGTCTATCAATTACATATATAAACTACATTATTTACATGAACTTTTTATATGATTATTAAATATAAGGATGTTGGAAATATTTTTTGTTTTATGTTATAGACCACAATTCACCCCCCAATTATAAATAATATGTTTACTCTTTCAATCCGACATTTGGTATCAAAGAAATTTATACGTATTTTTCATGTTTATATTTCTTTATAAATAGATAAATTTTATATATTTATTCTATTTTTTATACTTTTTTACCATAAAACATTAGTTGAAAAAAATTATTTTTCTATTTTTATAAATATGGTAGGTTTAATCATTAGAAATTTATTGAACCAAAATCTAAGAAGACAACAAATTTATGATGGTTAATGTTATGAGAATGGAAGACAACATATGAAATATCTTTTTTATCAAGGTATAGTTTTATTATTTTTTCATGTTACGGTGACAATTAGATTTAGAAAAATGTGCTTTCTTCTGTTAAAAATCAAGAAAATTTGAAATATCAGGTAAAAACGCTTTGTTATACTTGTTGAAAATAATTATATATAACAATATTTATTCTTTTGAAGCTTTGAATAATATTTTTAAAGTGTTAGAAGTAACCCAAATTAGTATTTCTAATGTTATTTAAAATATACGATCAATGATCAGAGCTAATTATCACGTCGTTTATTTTCTACCATGAGAACATGTTGCAATGATATCTTAAAAATTTATGAAAATCAAAAATACCAAACAATATTTTGGGGAAAATAATATAACCCCTGAATAGTTATTTAAAAATATTTTTGATATTATTTCTTCTAAATTGGAGTCCAATAAAATATCTCTAAATGATACTATTATTTTGACAAAAAATTTTATGGATGATCTGATTAACGCTATTATAAAATATGAAGGAAGGTTAAAGGAGGTTATAAAAAGGATAAAAATAAAAGTATAGTAGTTATTAATTATACTTTTAACAAATTCTATGAAAAATAAATTGACATAGAATGATTATAAATCTTCTGAAAAAAAATTTTGGGTTGGGAGTGATTGAAACTTATTCGAATAGAGTGAGAAAGGACTTTCTAACCATCAAAATAGAATGAATAAAATTATTAGCATGAAATATTCTACCTATAGATATAAAAAATATCCAATTGAATAGATTTATAAGAAATAATCTTATGTGATTATATTATATGAATGTAAGAAAATGGGTCATATTATACTAGAGTATAGTAGAATCAAGATAATAGAAATGAAAGAAAAATGTTATTAAATGTTCAATAAGAATAAATGAATAAAAATTATAACATATTTAGAAACATTATATAGAATTGGAGGATATATATCTCTTGATTTTTCATTTAAAATTAATAGTTATGGTTATAATAATAATAGCATCCTTAAAGAAATTAAAAAAAATGGATACATCATTTAAAGGGTATCTGCTAAAACACAAAAAAAATTCTTCATGGGAAAAGTTTCATAATTCTATGGAAACAAATTCTGTATAAAATTAAATTTTAAAAGGAAAATCATATAATGTTTATCATATTTAACCCGGTTTGGATGATGTTTCACGTTTTACTAATTTTTTAGCATAAAATTGTAATGTTTTTAAAAAACATCAAAATGACAAAAAAACATGAAAACGAAATTTCATGAATTTATACAGTTTTCATAGATTTTTTTTATCATTGAAACGAGTTTAGGAATATAATTATAAACAAATAAAAAGGATAAATATGTAGTTGTCATAAAAAATAGGAAATTTTGAGTGTAAAAAAATTAGTATTAAATTTTACATCCAAAAAGGATAATTTTGAAAACATGTAGTTTCAAGTTATACCTATTTAAATTTTTACTGGAATTTGTTTAAAAAACCCAAAATAACATTTTCAAAATAAATATGTTTTCATAATGTTTCTCCAATTTTTACTATGTGTTAGAGTGCTATAAATTACCAAATTATGTTTTCCTTAAATAATTTAAAATATTTAGTATTTCATAATGCTTAATCTATTACATAAATTATAAATATAACATAATTAATATTTGTAAAGATGTATATTCTTAAAATTTTATTTTATAAAAATGATGATCCCAAACAAGTTTTGGGGCTAAAATAACCAATATTTATTTACTAAAAAATTATCAGATCACCAATAACAATTATAGTAAGTAAATATATAGTTTATTTTTAGAGTATATGATAAATTAAGAAAAATCTACAAGATTAAAACATGAATTGTTGAAATGTCATATTTAGTGATAATGATCATGGAGAAATATATGCTACATTTAATATTATTATTTTTAGAATTAATTTAATGTATAAGGTTTTTGGGGTTTAATGAAGTAATAAAAATTTTATAATAATGTTAATAATATATAATGAATGTGACCTCGATAATCGCATGAATGAAAATTTATCTTTTTATTGTTATGAAGGTAAAGTAATTCTCTCTAGTGATATTAATGAGAGTTTTCAAACACATAACATAGGAGACAGTAGAATCCAAGAAATTCCCTTCCTTAGTGCAATAGAAGATCAACCATGGTTTTATAATGGAATGTTAGGACACATTAAAAAAATATTAAAAAAATGCTATGAATGGACTAGTTAGAGATCTATAAGAGCATAGGATTAATTCCCGATATGTTGAGATCCTTATCATTTTAGAAAGAAACATAACTCATGTTTTAAATATATTAGTGATGTTTCAACTTCTAATGATTTATTATTAGTGAATAAGGATTTATTTGGTTCTACAGAAGATGAAATTACAAATGTAAAATAATATGTATATGTTTCAGTTATTGAATACGCTTGATTCACATATGTCTATTTTCTAGTTCAATAGTCACAAACCATTTTCTATTACAAAAGTTTCTCAACACATGTTAAAAATGTGAAAAATATACCATTGGAAAATTTTCATATTGATCATGGTGTGGCATTTATAAATCCAAAAATAAAAAAAATAGTGATTTTTTATACGTGACAAAACATATCCTAGAATATCAAAGAATAATGGGGTAGTTAAATAATGAAATATAGATATTCAGTATATTTATAGAATGTTTTTTGGTAAATACTATATTTTTAGACATTTTTTGGCTGATGTAGTTTTTAATACCTAATATTTTATAAATCATTATTTACTTTTAATGTTCATTAATAAAACAACTTATTAGTTATAGAGAAATAGAAGGTAAAAACATCCTTACTTCAAATTTTTGGGATGAAAGGTATTCACTTTGAATAAAAAGGATAGTTTAAATAAAACATCTCCAAAATATGGTGAATAAATTTTTCTTGGATATTATTGGGCTAGTAATGATAATATAAATTTTTATAAAATACTTGTAGTGTTGAATAAATTATCCATGTAAAATTTGATGAGGCCGATCATTTGGTTTTCAAAAAATCTAAAACCATATATTCAAATGTTAATTCAAAAACTTAATTTTGAATTAAATTATAAATTATTCTATTAATAATAACTTGAGATATGATTTTTTCAAATAAATATAATTTATTTTAGAGATTGTGATAATTTAATTTCATTGATAACCTCCAACACTAGAAAAACCGAGTTTCAACGAACCATGACAAACTATTAACATTATTATAAAAAATTACCACTATTACCAAGATTTTAAAGTTGAATAAATCATTAGGAATAAAAAAATTAATATTATGTGTAATTTTTATATATAAATAACACATTTTGATAAAAAATTACTTAATTTTATGTACATTTATTATGTGTTTCAAAAATACTATTTTCTCCAAAATATATTTTATAATTTATTTTTATGAACAATAATAAAATAACTTTGTGGTAATTATAGAGATTTAATTGTATAAAATAAATTTAAATTTTTAAATCATCATGTCAAAATTAGAATGGGCTCAACATCTTTCATTTTTCTGAAAAGAATAATTTTTTGATTTACCGGGAAAATTCAGGTTTTTATTTAAAATTTCCCTTTTGTTTGTAAAGTTAATAAGGATTATTTTTGTAACATCCCAGATAAATAAAGAATAAGACAATCTCATATTTATTAATATTTTAGAATTAAATAATAATTTTACTTTAAAGGGGTCAATATGTTCGATAGTGTACCCGATACGCAATAAAGAGTTTCTTTGAAATCTTACGTTGCACACTAGTAATATAATAATATTATTTTAAATGGTAGTTAACATGTAGTTGTGGTATTGGCGAGAATGAATAGAAATAACTAAAATATGACTATATATTTTTGTTTAATGTATTCACATTTATCCAATAAAAGATTAAGGCTTAAAATAAGAGAAGAATTCAATTTTATGCATAAATATTGTAATATTCACTAAATGGTCAACTTATCGCCTTTTTATAGAGAACCCTCCTTAAAAATATTTTTGGTCACTCTTATAAATTCTTTTGGACCAAATTAAATCCTTATTTAGAATCGGGACATCAAAATTCAATTTGTGTATGTTTTTGTTATTTTTCTGATAAAGTTCATTCTTAATGAATAAGTGAAAAATATTGTATTTTAATTCAAACCCTCTTTTTAAACTAATTTATTTATATTATTAGAGTAACTTTTGAATTGGTTTTAAAGTAAAATTATAATATATGTTTACCATTTAATCCAATGGTTGTCATTGGAATTAATTTCACTTTGAAATTAGACGTAAACTAGTGTCAATCTTTTGATATATATTGTTTCATAAAAACACACTATTTGTTTTAACAAAAGGAATTAATTATTAAATTAACTAATGAAACATATATGTTTTGAATTTTTTAAAATAGGAATCATTTTTGAATTCGGAATATCAAATATAGATTAGGGTGAATATTTGGTTTTTTTCTGAAATACATCAATTTTTTATGAATAGTGAAACCACTAAGTGGTAGTTAAAAAACTGATTTTTCATTTAAATGAAACTTTGCCACTTTTTTGAATTTAATTTAAAAAATCCAACATACATGGTTGTAATTAAGATTTAAAATGTGGTTCAATGGGATTAATATAATATTTTGGTGAATAGTAACTTTTATGTTTCATTAATCACGATTAGGGGTAATTAGAGTAATTTAAGGTAAAAATAATATTTTAATAATATGAAATTTCCTTGACACATGTCCTTCAATTATTGTATGATTCATGGCCGACAAAGAAAATCCGTGGGTCAACATGGGGACCCCATGGAGCCACTAGGGTAAGAAAATGACATTAATAACTTTTTATTTAAAGTTAAAATACAAATGTCACAAACATGTATTGTTTGGCTTAAACAATTTTTACATGGGGTTATACAAGTCATAGTTTTGAATATAAATATTCATTCGAAATATAAAAATATTTCCTACATCATGATATTTTTTCATAATTTTTAGAAATTAAATAAATTAAATTATTTATGACACCATGATGATGCAGCGATTACCTCATTATTTAATGATTTAAATAAAATGAAAAGATAATGTAAAATATAAGACCTAAACTTGTCAAAAACCTATTAGATGGGTGGATTTCTAACTCTTATCACCATATCCTATAAATATATAATTGTGGGACCTTTAAAAACCGAAACTCATTATATAATAAAGTAACATTTTATAACTTTCCAAGAGTGCCCCTCCTCTCCTCTTATAAAAGGCCCCCACCTCTACCACCTTAACCAAACCTCTCAAGCCATTGGCTCGGCCAATATCTACTCCTTTTATCTCTCCACATACCTCTCTTCATTTTAGAAGCCTTACCTTTTGTAGAAAGATCATCAAAAAACACTTTTCGTTCAAACCAAAGGGAGTTACCTGATTTAAAGGTAATGTCTTCTCTTGTGTTGTTTTGTTTTATTTTGCTTCTCCATCCCCGTAAAATCTTTTTATTCATTTATTTTGTAACAACAACAGTATATAAAATATACTCAAATGTTTTTATGAGAATTATTCGAGCTACACTTACACACACCTCCATCTAATGGTTAATGAACATATTGTTTCTGATGTTGGCGAATTTGTGCCTCACAAAACGATGATTGTTTAATATTCTTTTAACACCTTTCATGGTGGCCATTATGATGTCACACTATTTATATATTATATATGTTATGTTTATGTTTTCCTTATGCTTCTTTATTTTTCATTTATGGCATACCTTTATGGTTTCCATTATGGGTAAACAAGATAATTTCATTTTTAGAAGTGCGGACTATCGCCCCCTCAAAGTGATTTGATTTGTTAATTCCATATGTGTGACATATAAAGGATGGAGTTAATGATATTATATATGATATTATACTGGAATTATAATATACCTTTATATCACTATGATTTCACTCCATTAAATACGAAATAGAAATGAAAGTAGCGTTCATGTGTACGTATGGCTTACCATCTCCAAGAAAGGTGCATTTCTTTTCTTACCTATAGATGTTATGTAAAATTATATATACATGTATATTCTGGATATATATGATATATATGATATACAAATCATGAATATAATTATGGATATAATGAACTTTTGACCACATGAACAACATGTAATTGTAAGAAGTCTATTTTTGACTTAAGTACGAAATATCGACAAAATGAACTTTATTAACTTAAATGATTATATAATGTTTATAACATGGAAATAAGTTATATAAAAGGAATAATAAACTTGAAAAAGGTTCTTCATCAATTATAAATTAACTTTAGTTTATCATTCAGGAGATTGAAGAGCAATCGAGTCATGTCGGACACGAGGTAAGGGACTTCGTCTCAATCTCCTTTTAATGAGGCATATTTTGTTTTATAAAAAACATTATTTTATATGGTGTATAAACCCCTTTGACTTCTACTTTTATTCAAAAGGAATATTTTATATACGTAGCGTTTTACTAAATTACAAAAGGTATGTTTCTTTTTAACATACGCGGTGACAAGGACCTTTCTGCCTCCACGAGTATTATTTGATCATTGGCTTCCTCAACAAGTCGTAATATTTTTATAAGTAAATAAATACCATTTACTGTTTTATGTATTTTGGTATTGAAAATTGTTTTTATAATAGATTTTTTATGTCAATATATTTAAGTGATATATTTTGATCGAAATGTGGAAATGTTTTCTTTCCATTATATTTGTTTTATGTCTTATGATTTTATAATGGTACTTGGACATTTGACGGGTGGTTATGTGATAAACTATATGATGGGTGGTGTCGTGAATACCAGGACGGTTGGTTATGTTATAACCTCCAATGCATTCGGTATGGAAGTCGGCTGTAAGGCAATTCCATTTAGTGATATGTGTGGAATTTGACCGTATGGTTATTCTATTTAAGTGTGTTTATGTCCCAAGTTACCTTTATATGTTATATGTTCTTTATATGGGTTTTATGGTAATCTTTTGGTTACAAAAGGGTAAGTAATTATCTTTTATTCAGTGAATAGTTTTTACTACTTTATAAAGGTGAAAATTATTACTTTGATAAAGTATTCATGGTTTACGTGTTGTTTTGAAAAACTAACAGTTTTCATTCATTGTGTATCCCTTAATGATCTTTTTATGCTCGTCCCATGATTTTTTTGAAATGTTTTTCCCAGGACAAAATGTGGAATAGGGTCAAGGATGAGATTAAGGAAAATTCATGCTGTCTTAAACAATGAACAACACATGACTCTTTTTTTTCAAGAGTACATGTTTTGTAAAAAAAAGGAAACTATATAGAAGTGTCTAATTTGTAAAATTTTAAGATGTAATAGTTATGTCATAATTATCTAAAACTATAAACTTGAAAAGATCCTCAATTTGAATTATTCATTTAATTCAATATTAAGTTATTTTTAAGGCATGGGCCTTATAGTTGGGATCATAGGTCTGTTTAGAAAACTTAAGGAGTTAGAAAATTGATAAATTTATAAGTTAATTTATGGTATGATTGAAATGATATAGCATTTAAAGATTACCATGTTGCTTTGCCTAAGATATTTCTGTGTTCAGAATGGTTTTCCATAGAGGAAACAAGGCAGCTATGTTTGGACGATATCAGGAGGAAGACAACCTTCCAAATCAGCAACTTGAGATGGTCAGAATCGGAACTGAATAGTTTGTTGCAGTGATGGCACAATTGACTCAGGATATAAATGGTGGTGGTATCCATGCCTGAGATCATTCAGATTAGCCGCAAAGGAACATGTTAGTGGTGGAACATTTCTTGAGGAAACATCCCCCATCATTCAGAGGATCATCTAACCGTGTGCAAGCTGAAGGGTGGATTAAAGCACTGGAGAATATTTTTGTGGTCATGGGGTGTTCAGAACATCAAAAGGTTAGTCTTTCTGTTTACCGTTTTGAAGGTGAAGCTGATCAGTGGTGGTCGATGGTGAAAAATATCAGGGATAGTAATGAGATTGATGATCTTCACTTGGACGAATTCAAAGGTATGTTTCTTGAGAAATATTTTCCTAAGGTGGTTCATCTTAGGATGGAAAAAAAATTCCGAGAATTGAGGTTGGAGGATGACTCAGTTGCTTCTAATGAAGAAATGTTCACTCGACTGGCAAGGTCTGCTCCAAATTTCATACGAGATCTTGATAGTAAAATCAACTGTTTTTACTCAAGGTTAAAGCCAAAGTATCGAATGTATTTATCTTCTCGTGAGTTCAAAAGTTCTGAAAAACTTGTTCGGTTTGCAGAGAAGGTGGAAATGGAGTTTGCCGATGATCAGGTGTTCTTTGAAAAACAACAGAATAAGAGGTACAGTTGGCAGGAAAAGGGGAAGAATTCATCAAAGAAGCAAGGAGATAAGAAAACCAAATATCCATCTTGTGAGAAGTGGGGTAAAATGCATCTTGGAGAATGTTTATCCAATTTTGGAAAGTGCTTTTGGTGTGGTAAGTCGGGTCATATTTCTCGTAACTGTAAGGAAGATGATCAAGCAAGCAATGAAAAGCCAGTGGTAATATGTTTTAATTGTAATTAATGGGTCATTATACAAATGAGTGTATAACGAAGAACTCAACTGGGGGGAAAGGAGCCAAACTACAAGCAGAAAGGGGTGGTGAAATCCATTGCAACTACTTCATCAGATGTTGGGCCATCGAATGAAGTAGTTTCAGGTACATTGTTTGTTTGTTAAGATTATTCCAATGTGTTTTTTTATTCATGTTCTACACATTCTTTAATTTTTGATAAGTTTTCTAGTAAATTGGGAATTCCATCTTAATATATGAATCCTGAACTTATGGTAAAAACACCCGGAGGAAACGTTGAGACAAAAAGAAATTATAAGAACCTTCCTATCCTTGTGTGAAGAAAGAATCTACATGAAAACCTTATTGTTTTTCCTCTAGTAGAGTTTGATGTTATTTTGGGCATGGATTGGCTTTCTTATTTTCATGCTAAGATTGACTGCAGAGATAAAATGGTTTCTTTTCAGAATGATTTTTAGTTTGTGTACAAGAATGAACCCTTTCTTTTGATAACATATCAGGAAGTTGAGAAACTAGTAAAAGATAGAAGTGAATGTTACCTTTCACATATTGTTGAAAATAAAGGAACTATTCAGATTAATGATGTGCCAGTGGAAATTGAGTATCTTGATGCTTTTCTTGATGAGTTTCCTGGTATTATTCATGACTGGGAAGTTGAATTTACTATTGACATAGTTCCTGTTTCTAAGGAAATTTCAAAACCCCCTTATCTAATGGATCTAGTTTAACTTTTAGAGTTAAAGAAGAAATTGAATGAGTTATTAGATAAAGGTTTCATTTGACCTAGCAGATCAGTATGGGGTTCTTTTATCCTGTTTGTTAAAAAGAAAGATGGTTTAATGAGACTTTACATTGATTATAGGGCCTTGAATAACATCACTGTAAAGAACAAGTATCATTTTCCTCATATCGATGATTTGTTTGATCAGCTCGAGGGAGCTCAGTATTTTTTGAAGATTGACTTTAGGTCGGGGTACCATCAGTTGAAAGTAAAAGAAGAAGATGTTCTGAAGAGTCTGTTTCATACTATATATGGACATTATGAATTTGAATTTATGACATTTTGGTTAACCAATGCACCTGCTGTATTCCTGGACCTTATGAATAGAATTTTCCATGAGTTTTGGGATATGTTTGTGGTTTTTTTCATTGATGATATTTTGGTGTTTTCTAAAAGTAAAGAGGAGAATGACAGTCATTTAAGGGATATCATGAAAAACATAAATGAAAATAAACTATATGGAATTTTTAGTAAGTGTGGGTTTTGGTAACAACAAATTTCTTTCCTTGGTCACATTGTTTCAAAAAAATGGCATAACTGTTGATCCTCGTAAAACAAAAGTTGTTTATGTATGGCCAAGACCCACAAATGTAACCGAGATCTGTAGTTTTCTTGGTTTTGTAGGTTACTACCAAAGGTTTGATGAAAATTTTTCACGGTTATCTAGTCCAATGACTAAGCTAACTCAGAAGGGTGTTATGTTTATCTGGACAAAATAATGTAATGATTGTTTTCCGGAGTTGAATAGAAGAGTGGTGAATGCTCCAGTTTTGGAACATCGTTCTAGGAATGGTGAGTTTGTTATCTACAGTGATGCTTTGTTGAAGAGACATGGTTGTGTCCTTATGCAGAATGATCAGGTAATTGCATATGCTTCACGTCAGTTGAAAACTCATGAGGTAAATTACCCTACACATGATTTGGAATTACCTGCTGTGGTTTTTTCTCTAAAAATATAGAGGCATCATTTGTATGGTGTAAAGTGTGAAATATATACTGACCACAAAAGTTTAAAGTATATATTCACTCAGAAATAATTGAACATGAGGCAGAGGAGATGGCTAGAATTAATCAAGGATTACGATTCCACAATTCATTACCATCTGGGAAAAGAAAATAAAGTGGTTGTTGCTTTGATTCAAAAAAGTAATGCTCCATTAACCATGATACGTTTGGAACGAGATCCTTTGGTTTTTGATTTGATGAAATTTGGCATAGAAGTTGTTGGTGTAGAAAGTTCTTCTATTTTGTTTTAGGTGTCAGTGAGATCATCTCTATCAGACAGAATTAAGAAAGCGCAGAAGAAAGACAGTGGGTTGAAGAAAAAGGTAGAGTTGGTTCTGAAGGGTAAGTTTCCAGAATTTAACATTGATAATGATTGTGTTTTGAGTTTTGGGAAGAGATTACGTGAGCCTTGTGATTCACAGTTGAAGAATGAGTTGTTATGTGAGGCCCACAGTTCCCCATTTTCAGTTCATCCTGGCAGTACTAAAATGTACAGAGATCTGCCGGAGTATTACTGGTGGGATGGAATGAAAAGAGATATTTTCGATTTTACTGTGAAGTGTTTGACTTGTAAGAAGGTTAAATCAGAGAGGCAGTTACTAAATGGGATGCTTCAGCCTTTACCGGTTCCAGAGTGGAAATGGAAAAATATATCCATGGACTTTGTTGTGGGATTACCGAAGACATCTCGAGGTAATAATGAAATCTGGGTTATTGTTGATCGATTGACTAAATCTTCTCATTTCCTTCCTATTCGAGATACTTTTTCTGTAGATAAACTTGCTTGGTTATATGTTAAAGATATAATCAGGTTGCGTGGATTTCCCCTATCCATTATATCTGATCGTGATCCCACGTATACTTCTAACTTTTGGAAACGCCTTTAGAAGTCGTTGGGTACTGAATTGAATTTTAGTACAACTTTTCATCCTCAATAAGATGGGAAGTCAGAACAAACAATTCAGACCATGGAGGACATGCTACGTGCTTGCTCGATAGATTATCTGGAAAGATGGGACTAACATCTTTCTTTGGTTGTGTTTTCTTATAATAACAGTTTTCATTCGAGTATAAAGATGACTCCGTTTGAAGCATTATATGGGAAGCGGTGTCGAACTCCAGCTTTTTGGGATGAAGTGGGTGAAAAGAAGTTGATGGGACTAGAATTGGTAGAAGAGATGGCAGAAAAAGTTCAGTTGATTCAGAAACACATGAGAACAGCTCAGAGAAGGCAGAAAAGTTATGTGGATAACTGGAGGAAGGATCTATCTTTCAAGGTAGGTGATCATGTTTTTCTCAAAGTTTTTCCATTGAAAAGTGTAATTTGATTTGGTAAGAAAGGAAAGGTGAGTCCAAGGTTCATTGGACCATATGAAATTCTGGAGATAGTTGGATCAGTTTCTTACTGAGTGGCTTTACCTCCGAGTTTATCTCAGGTACACAATGTTTTTCATGGTTCGATGTTGAGAAAGTATATGACAGATCTATCTCATGTTTTGAGCCCAGAGGTAGTTCAATTGGAGGAGAGTATCTCTTATGAAGAACAACCAGTGAAGATTCTTGATTGAAGTGAGCAAGTGTTGCGAAATAAGGTAATTCACCAGGTAAAGGTTTTGTGTAAAAACGATATGGTTGAAGGGGCAACATGGGAATCGGAAAATTCTATGAGGGATAAATACCCCCACTTATTTTGATAAGTGAGTAAAATTGTGAGGACACAATTCAAAAAAGGGGGAAGTATATAAAATCCTAGGTAAATAAAGAATAAGACAATCTCATTTTTATTTATATTTGTGAATTAAATATTAATTTTACATTAAAGGAGTTTCTATGTCCAATAGCGTACCTGATACGCAACAAAGAGTTTCTTTGAAATCTTACATTGCACACTAGTAATATAATAATATTATTTTAAATGGTAGTTAACAAATAGCTGTTATATTGGCAGGAATGAAAATAAATTACTAAAATATGACTATATATGTTTGTAAAATGTTTTTACATTTATCCAAGAAAAGATTAAGGCTTAAAATAAGAGAATAATTCAATTTTAAGCATAAATACTTCTATATTCACTAAAAGGTCAACTTATTGCCTTTTTATGGAGAAACCTCCGTAAAAATAGTTTTGGTCACTATTATACATTCTATTGGACCAAATGAAATCCTTCTTTCTAATCGGGACATCAAAATTTACTTTATGCTTGTTTTTGTTATTTTTCCGATAAAGTTCATTTTTAATGAATAAGTGAAAAATGTTGTATTTTAATTCAAAGCCTATTTTTAAACTAATTTATTTATATGATTAGATTATATTTTGAATTGGTTTTAAAGTGAAATTAGAATATATTTTTAACATTTAATCTAATGGTGGTCATTGGAATTAATTTCACATTGAAATTAGGCTTAAACAAGTGTCAATCTTTTGATATATATTATTTCATAAAAACACGTTATTTGTTATAACAACGGAAATTAATTATTAAATTAATTAATGCAACTTATATGTTTTGAATTTTTAAAAATAGAAATCATTATTTAATTCTTAATATCTAATATAGCTTAGGGTGAAGTTTTTGTATTTTTCTGAAAAACATCAATTTTTGATGAATAGTGAAACCAATAAGTGGTAGTTAAAAAAACTGATTTTTCTTTTAAATGAAACTTTACCACTTTTTTGAATTAATTTTTAAAAATCCGACATACATGGTTGTCATTAATATGTAAAATGTGGTTTAATGGGGTTAAAATATTTTTTTTGGTGAATAGTAACTTTTATGTTTCATTAAGCGAGATTAGAGGTAATTAGTGTAATTTAAGGTAAAAATAATGTTTTAATAATATGAAATTACCTTGACACATGTCCTACCCTTATTTTATGAGTCATGGCCGACCAATAAAATCAATGGGCCAATATGGGGACCCCATGGAGCCACTTGGGTAAGAAAATTACATTAATAACTTTTTATTTAAAGTTAAAATAAAAATGTCACAAACATGTATTGTTTTGCTAAAAAAATTTTACATGAGGTTATACATGTCATAGTTTTGAATATAAATATTAATTATAAATATAAAAATATTTACTACATCGTTATATTTTTTTATAATTTTTAGACATTAAATAAATTAAATTATTTATGACACCAAGATGATGCATCGATTACCTCATTATTTAACGATTTAAATAAAATGAAAAGATAATGTAAAATCTAAGACCTAAACTTGTAAAAAACATATTGGATTGGTGGATTTAGAACACTTATCACCTTATCCTAGAAATATACAATTGTGGGACCTTTAAAAACCAAAACACATTATATAATAAAGTAACATTTTATAACATTCCAAGAGTGCCCCTCCTATCCTCTTATTAAAGGCCCCCACCTCTACCACCTTACCCACACCTCTAAATCTATTAGATTGGCCAATATCTACTCCTTTTATATCTCCACATCCCTCTCTTCATCCTAGAAACCTTACCTTATGCAGAAAGATCTTCAAGAAATCCTTTTGCTTCAAACCAAAGGGAGTTACCCGATTTAAAGGCAATGCCTTCTCTTGTGTTCTTTTGTTTTATTTTGCTTCTCTAACCCCATAAACAATTTTTATTCCTTTATTTTGTAACAACACCAGTATCATCAATATAATAGGATTTTTTTATGATAAGTATTCTAGCTACACTTACACACACCTCCATATAATGTTTAAAGAACATACTATTTCTGTGGTTGGAGAATTTGTGCCCCATGAAACGATGATTGTTCAATCTTCTTTTAACACCATTCATGGTGGAAATTAATATGTAACTCAATTTATATATTATATATATTATGTTTATGTTTTTATTATGATTTTTTATTATTCATTTATGGCATACCTTTATTGTTTCCATTATTGGTAAACACGATAATTTCATTTTAGGAAGTGCGGACTACCACCCCCTCAAAGTGATTTGATTCGTTAATGAAATATGTGGCACGTATAAAGGATGGAGTTAATGATATTATATAAGATATTATATTGGAATTATAATATACCTTTATATCACTATGATTTCACTCCATTAAATATGAAATAGAATTAAAAGTAGCATTCATGCGTACGTACGGCTTACCGTCTCCATGAACGATGCATTTATTTTCTTACCTCTAAATGTTATGTACTATTATAAATACATGTATATTCTGGATATATATGATATATATGATATCCAAATCATGAATATCATTCTGGATATAATTAACCATTGACCACATGAACAACATGGAAATGTAAGAAGTTCATTTTTGACTTAAGTACCAAATATCGACAAAACGAACTTTATTAACTTAAATGATTACATATTGTTTATAAAATGGCAATAAGTTATATAAAAGGAATAATAAACTTGAAAAATGTTCTTAAAAAAATAGAAATTAACTTTTGTTTATTATTCAGGAGATTAAAGATCAATCGAGTGACGTCGGACATGAGCTAAGGGACTTCGTCTCAATCTCCTTTCATTGAGGCATATTTTGTTTTATAAACAACTTTCTTTTATACGGTTTATAAACCCCTTTTGAATTCTACTTTTATTCAAAAGGAATATTTTATATCCGTAGCATTTTACTAAACGACAAAAGGTTTGTTTTTTAACGTATGTGGTGACAACGACCCTTCCGCCACCACGAGTATTATTTGATCTTTGGCTTCCTCAACAAGCCATAATATTTTTAAAAGTAAATAAATACCATATATTATTTAATGGATTTTGGTTTTGAAAATGGTTTTTATAATAGATTTGTTATGTCAATATATTTATGTGATATATTGGGATCGAAATGTGGAAATGTTTTCTTTCCATTATATTTGTTTTATGTCTTATGATTTTATAATGGTACTTGGACATTTGAAGGGTGGTTACGGGATAAACCATATGACGGGTGGTGCCGTGAATACTAGGATAGGTGTTTATGTTATAACCTTCAATTCATTGTGTATGGAAGTCGGTTGTATGGCTATTCCATTTAGTGATATGTGTGGAAGTTAATCATATGGTTATTCCATTTAATATGTTTATGTCCCAAGTTACCTTTATATGTTATGTGTTCTTTATATGGGTTTTATGGTAATCTTTTGGTTACAAAAGGGTAAGTAATGATCTTTTATTCAGAGAAGAGTTTTTACTACTTCAAAAAGGTGAAAAGTATTACTTTGATAAAGTATTCGTGGTTTACTTGTTGTTTTGAAAAACTAACAGTTTTCCTTCTTTTTGTATCCCTTACTGAGCTTTTTAAACTCATCCCAAGTTTTTTTTGAAATTTTTTTCACAGGACATAATGTGGAATAGGGTCAAGGATGAGATCAAGGAAATGTCATGCTGTTATAAACATGGAACTATACAAGACCCTTTTTTTCAAGAGATCATGTTTTGTAAAAAGGAAACTATATAGAAGTGTCTACATTGTAAACTTTTGAGATGTAATAATTATGTCCTAATTTTCTAAAACATTAAAACTGAAAAGATCCTCAATGTGAATTATTCATTTAACTCAATATTAAGTAATGTTTAAGGCCATGGCCTTATAATGTTTTATTTAAAATTATATTAAATGTAAAATCAGTTAAATTAAACATTAATAATTCTAATTTAGTTCTTTGAAATACTTTCATGTCAAATTTCTATATAGTTTTTTTATTCTTTTGAATAAATTATCTTATAGAATCCCACTTTCTCATCATGTATACGAATTTGATTTAAAATTATACTTTAAAACTAAAATGAATGTTACATGGAAAAATGAATTAATTATTTTTAATAAGAATAAATTTTATTTTAATTTTTTTAACATAATTTCTTTTAATATGCATAAATGAATAAAAAATAATATAATTACCATGAATGTGGAAAAAATTTGGTTTTGTGCATTACATGATCTTTGGATAAAATTAACTTCACACATAGATAATATATTTATTTAATAAATTTTGTTTCATTTTTAATATCATTGAGTTAAAATTTTCAAATAAGTATCATTGTAATTTTATTCTTAATGGAAAAATTGTCAAGGTAAACATAAAGGTAAAGGTTAATATGGGGAAAAATTCAATGTTAAAAATAAGTAAACATAAAGGATATGGAATGAAATGTTTAAAAAATGTGTTCTTTTTTGAAGGTCATTATTGAACATATCATCTATCCAATTCATTATTTATCATTTTTCAGTCACATGGTGTGAGAATGACTATCCATTATTGATTTATTTTGAGTGTTTACTAAAATTCTACACTCCATTATAAATGCCACATCCACCCTCACATATTCACAAATCAGAACCAAATTTTATCGACCAAAACCTATTGGTATACCTCCTCAAAATCTTAATAAATGATATAAATAATATTTTAATTATAATATTATAACCCTAGGGTCCTTAATAAGAAATCCATGTGGGGTTATTCTAAGGGAAGGTAATTGTATTCACTATAATATTTCTTCTAATATTATTCCTTTACAACCTTCATCCATATATTAATAATTTCAATATAATAACACTATTACATTTCTTATACTAATTTTTAGTTTTTTGATGTAATATCTAATATTAATCTCATATTCCATCCAATGCTTTTGAAAATTATCATTTATATTTATGGTTGACTACCGTCTCACAAAATGATGTTATTTATATTTCTAATACCACCAATCATGTTTGGATAAAATGATCAATTAATCTTTTATATATGTTATTTATGATTTTATTATAATTTTGAAAATATTATATCACATAATCTTTATTAAATTATATTCCTTGGGAATAAAATAACATCCCTCATATGTACGATAGACTACCATCTCATGAAGGTATTCCATTATTTCATGCCAGACATTAAATTTAATAATAATGGGTTTAGTAAAAATATGTAACATTAATTAAATAAAAATGATAAACTAATTTTAATATACTATTTACCATTGTTTTATTCAATCCATCTATAAAATGGAATCAATAGTCATGTGTATCTACTGCCAACCATCTCTATATACAATGTATTCCATTTTCTATATCTAAATTTTATAGGCCAATATAATTTCATATATAATTAATTTATGAGTTATTTGAATCATTTTTTTACAATATAGTGATTATGGAACCAAGATAAAATCAATAGGATCAAAAATCAACAAATAAAAACATACAAAAAAATTTAGTTATTTCCTGAAACATGACATTAAAATGGAATTATTAATAAACGAGGAATAGAAGTTCATATTAAAATATTATATGGTATGATATATATAATTATGTATAATTTTTATATTTATAATAATATTATTCTTTTTATACGTGAGTATTTAATGTATATGATGGATGTTGAGACTTAATGAATGGGGTTTCCATCCCACTTTTTACTTATATGAGACACATGCCATATTCAAAAACTTTTTATTTTATGTGGTGTATATAATTCTCCCGATTTTTCATTAATATGGTTTGCCTAAAAATTACTATTTTTTATATATATTATTTTAAGGATCTCTCTTTTTTGTTGTTTACATTTTAAATGTTACCAAATAAGTTGCAATTTTTTGTCTTAATTTTCCTTTTTTGAGATATAAGTTATGTTATGCACCGATATTCATCTGTAAAGTGAATGTACTACCCCATCTAAATGATATAACAATTATTTACTTTAATTAATGATATTAAAAGTTTAGTTTTATGTTATTACTGAATAGGGCCTATAATTCAAAATATAACACTCTGAAAAAGTTTTGATGTTACAATCTCATTTTTTATCGTGTTTGTATATGTATATGATTTTGATGATGATATCTTATGATCCATCACTCAAGAAACTCATGAATTTTATTCCCCTATTTTAATTTCATGATAATATGTATTTTTCCTTCATTTTCCTCTCATTTTATACCCATAATTTCTGAGAACATGTTATTAATGAAAATTTATTTTATTTCTCTCTTCGGTTGAAAATGATTTTTCATCCAAAACCATCTTCTATATTTTATAGAATTTTTTTTTCACATTATCTAAATGATTTATTAAATAAATTTTTAACTATGAATGATTTTTTTTTAATTTTTTTAGATGAATCCTATCATCCTTTAAAAAAAGTCGAATATGGATTTTACTAAAAATATGAAATGAATCTTTGCATTAGCATGTACGACATGCAAGTATTTTGATATTGTAACAACTACTCAATGATTAAAATCATAGAATATATATTTCGTGTAATATTTTAATATAAAGTGATTTGGGAAAACAAATTCTGCTTTTAATATATTTTTTAATGTGTATATGGTATTTTCCTAAAACAATTAAATTAATTTTAAAGCTTAAATTATTTTATTTCAATGATATTATTGATGATAATTATTTTTAAAATGTTTTGTGTTTTTTAAATTTTCTTTCATTGTCAAAATTCTATTTTCCTCAAGAAAGGTTCCTTGTGATTTTTTCAAAATCATTTTCCATCAGTGTTGACAAGCTTCGATGATTTATATGGTTTAATATGGATTTGATCTCATGGTACCGTCATTAATATTTCTATAGAAGGTTTATTATTATGATGAAAATATGATTATGAAACTAATGTCTTTCCCCAGGTTATAGAACACTGAAATTTTTATAGATCCAACACGCTTTTCAATGGTTATTTTATGGTGAATATTTTATAATATTTTGGAACACATATGTATAGATTTTATGATGGGTGGGACCTATATCTTCATCTAATTTATTGGGTATACATGGATAAATAATGAGAACATATGTTTATCTTGAACCAGATTACATGTTCATAATGTTATGCATGAACCTGATGGCATGATCACTATATTAAGTATAATCTTGATTATATGTTCATTATTTTATGTGATGACCTGAATTTCATGTCCCTAATTTTATGCATAGACCATGTTTTATTTCTATATACTGATGTGATGACCTATTTTTATGTCCTTATCATAATCAAGGATCCTTTTTATAATAATACATCTTCACAATGTTATAAGATTATGTGTGTGACATAAATCTTTGTCTTATTCCAATTTTATTTTCTCATGGATCAGGTTCTATGATTAAATTCTTGATTCATGTATTAACAGATAAAAATACATATTAAAAGGATCATTTTTATCATATATGATAATCACGTTATATTTTAAAAAATTTATTCTCATGCTATCATACCCTTATCATAATGATATGTTTATCTCTCTCTTGTTTTAATTTACTAATAATCTCAAATCACCCATTCTTATGTTTCATTTACCAAGATTGTGATGAAAGGTATTATGTATGATTTGTATAATAAGGGTTATGGATATGAAAAACATAGTGTGATATGACATAACTCACTTATGTACAAGATTTTGACATGTAAATGTTTCCAAAGCTACAAAACCAAAAGGTTTTAGGAATGGATCACTTTGGGATGTAATAAATATTTATATATTAATAATTAATAACATTGTATGAGAAGTTCACATTTCTAAAGATGGTATTATGGGATTATTTAGTTAACCTTTGGAAACTAGTATGAGAAAAGTTTATTGAGATTTATAGATATATTTACAATGATATATATAAGACAGGTCTAAGGATAAGTCTAAGATTATTCAACGTAGAGTAAAAGGTCATCTAATTTTGAAAAATGAATATAATGAGTGGTTTATGTGAAATTACATCCCTATATTGATACAAAACGACTATGTGGATCTATAAATAAATTAGCGAAGGGAAATAACTCTGAAAAGTTAGTATTGAGCTGGACATAATCATCACATCATGCACGAAATCCGTACTTGTTTCACACCTTGATCGAAATCCCATAGGGGTATGCTCTAGAATTCTTAAAATACTTATGAACCATCCGGAAGGATTTGAAGTGGTGAGTATAATGAATGACCAGGGATCAATAGAAAATATAATGATTTCAGTTCTTATAAGACACATGTTATGGGATTTGAAATGTTAAATATCATTTCTATAGTCACATAACATTCCCAATCCCAAAATTGTACTAAATTTCCAAATGAGTAATAGGGGGAAAAATGTTATGTTGAGTCCATCATGAGGAAAAATACACATTCTTCTAGTGACTCCACTGATCCACTAGTTATTAAGAAATTTATTTTTACCATTGAAATGATATTTCTATTGTGCTATGTTTGGATCTTGAAAAATTCGTTTTGGATCTCTCTCATTTGGAATGGGAAGTGAAATATTGGTAGAATCTCCTCAAGAATACATGGAAACCTAATAATGTCTAGTCTTTGGAGTGAGATGAGTTTGAGAGATTAATTTTCAATATTTAATAACCTAATTCACTATATAAAAAATTTATGGAATAGATAGAGATAAACTATAAGGATGATGAATCTATTGGTACTAATGAGGAAAACATCACAAGACCAAAAATGTTCTCTTTTAACATTTTATATAACTTTAATGAAACTTCGATTGATTATTCAGTTGATCAAAAAAAATATATTAATAGAATTAGACATAAGGGTATTTAGTATCTATGATTAATTCTTTCAATGTTATGTCAATGTGAAAATGTAGATTAGATATACCCATCAATATCATGGATCTGAAAAGAAAAGTATGATGGAGTTTAAAGGAATCACTAAGAACTATAGAGAGGAAAATTTATATTTCCTTTAGGATTGATGTGTGGAATGAAAAATAGAGGAAATTTTGTTAAGGGGTATGGTAATTTTTTTACATTTGGGGGTAATGGTTATTAAGAAATTTTATCTGATAGGAAGAAGATAGTTGATGATGAAAATAGAGAGAAAGAACCCAAAAATAAACCACCCACACACCAGTGTCTCAAATGTAACATTTATGGGAATTATGTAGATCAATGCCACCATCCATCGGATAATGAGGATGATAATATAAACCAATATTTCAAGATAAAAGGAAAATTTAAATATATGAAATAAAAATAGTTGAAGTTAATTATTATAATTAGGGAACACTTATCCTAGAATCCATAGTTTGTAATTTAGTCTTTGATTTTTTATGAATAACCCCAATAAATTTAATATTATTCAACAATTAGTGATATTTCATGTGATTTTGAAAATTGATTATATTTCTATACATGGATTATAGATTAATAAAATCAAATTTGATATTATATCGGTACATGGATTAACCGATGGTTCGAATGGAACTATTTCTGTATAAGATAATATATTATTTAAGGAATAAATGGTGAATTAGCTTTTTGAAGCATGTATGTCTCCATCCAACATTTACATGAGTTTTTTGGATACTATAATGGGTATATGATAGTAAGGTTGATCACAAGATGAATCTTATTTACACCCCCTTTTAGGTTTTATGTGATGTTAGTTTATCAAGATTTATGATATTTTAATAGTCATTTTTTGAAATATGACCCTTTGTAGTTATATAAATTTTAGTGAAAAAGTAATTTGAGTTTGTATTAATTCAAACTTTTTGTACATATGATTCAAGGTATTATTAACCCATAGGATTTATATTATCTTTGATGTTGGTAAAATGTTGTGTTAGAGTAGATCACCATAATAGGTTAGCACAAATAAATATTATCAGAGAAGTTTTATCTCTTGATAAAAATTATATTCAATAAATTAAGGAATTGGTAAGGTTATATGGAGTACCAAATTCAATTGTCTCTAATTGGGATATAATATCTACCACAATGTTTTGTAAAATTCATCCACAAGCTCTAGATTAATATTTTAGTTTTAGTACTTCATGTAATCCTCAGATAGATTTTCATTTTGAGAAAACAATTTAAACCCTAGAGGATATGATATGATCCTATTTATTGTGTTTCAATGCTGGATTGAATCAATACATTACTCTAATTTAGTTTTTATATAATATCATCATTCACTAAATAATTCAGATGACTCCATATGAAGCCCAAGATGGAATGTTGTGTAAAACTAAAATGTGATGGAATGAAGTTTCAGAAGTATAGGTATTGGGACTTGAGGTAGCTGATGAAATTGTAGAGAATGTTATGTCCATTAATAAAGATATAAGGGAAGCATGCACTTTATTAAAATTTTATGTTGATAATAATTAATGTGAACCAGAATTTGATGTTGGTGATAATGTGTTTATAATAATTTCTCCATGGAAGAAGGTGATGAGAAATAGGAAGAGTGTAAAATTGTGTTATTAGTATATTGGTCTCTTTGAAATTATTGATTATATTAGTACGGTGGATTGATTCTTGAAGCATACACTGAACATATCTCAATTCCATAATGTATTTCATGTATTTATCTTGAGATATTACTTACATGATGCTTCACATGTACAGAAATAAGATGTTATACTACTGAAGAAATATATATATATGAGGAGGAAAAATTAGTGTAGATTCTAAATTTAATAAGGAATGTTCAATGAACCAAGACCACTCGGATGGAGAATGGTGTGCAGTGAAACCACAAGTTTGAAGAAGCTATGTGGGAACATGGGGATATGATGATTCTTAAGAGTCCTCATCTGGTTGTATTAGAGTGATGATTTTTAAGGGTAAATTCATTTTATTGGGGTAGAATGTAACACCCCAATATTTTATGAAAATGTTTTTCAAATAAATTTTATCACTTTGATAACTTGTGTGAATTCAATTATTTGATAACATTCATTACATGTAATATTGAGATTTAACAAACCAGAAAAAATAATTAATATTTTTATTTAATCCTGAATGTTATTACATTTCTCTTAAAAATATCGAAATGCAGTGGAAGGAAAAAAATTTAATATCTATTGTAATGGGATTTTATAGAGGAAAACATATTTTAAATATGTACTTAATTTTCAATAAAATTTTTATATGTTTTGAAAATAATATTATCCTAAAAAAGAATTTATATCATTTTTTGAATGCTAATATGTTTAATATTTTGAAAATTTACCAATCAATTGCATAAAAATGAAATTGTTTTTATAAAAAATAAGGTCAGAATGGTCTTCGGTAATTTTTTCATTTTTCTAATAAGATTAATAGGTTAATAAATTGTGAAAAATACTGTGTTTTATTAAAAACATACCATCCATTTAAAGATTATTAAGGTTCATTTTCTTAAACGGTTTCAAATATAAAATTCGTCAAATTATATTTTTATTAATCCACTTAATGTAATTTTATTCATCTTCATATATTTTTTTTATAAAAACGTTATTAAAAATATGATTACTGTCACTTTGAAAATGCAATATCTAGTCATGTCTACAAGATTAATTTAAAATTAAATTTTGAAGCTTCAGTGAAAATAATTTGCAATAACAGATTATCTATTTGGAATAATAATAAATTATATTATATAATCATGAAAATTTAATTTCTATTTATAAATATTAATGAGTACAAGAAAATTAATATTTCTTCCAGTAACGATGAAAGGGGATTTTTCACATTACTTGCACTTGTGTTAAAATTAATATTCCACAAACCATGGATTTTTATTTAAAAAATAGGATTTCATATTTAAAATTATTGTTTCCAAATAATTTAATTAGTATCTTATTTATTTTATTATTAAAAGTAATATTAAACAGGTAAATTAAATGATTAAAGTAACCATGGTGAAAAATTAAATGGTAAAATTATGTAAGCATAAAGGCTAAGGACTATTTTTTTAGAAAATGTTAAATTTTTGTATTGGAGGTGATAATCGACCATGAAATCCATATAATCTATTATTTATCAGTTTTTGAGGCACATGGGGTGAGTGATACTTCCCATTATTGAATATTTTTTGGAATTTACAAAATTCCACTACTCGAATATTATAAAAGGCCCACTACCACCTTCTCATTTTAACACATCATAATCCATCTTTAGAGACCAAACCCAAAAAAATGTTTCTCAAAATCATCTTAATCTATGTTCCAAAGATTTATTTCCTCCCAAAAGGTCGAACCTGTGGTCCTTAATAATAGATTTCAATAGGGGTGCTCTAACAGATTGTAATTGACTTCGATAATATATTTCATTCTAATTCAACCTTTAGAATTTTAATTCACATCTTAATAATTAATATATAACAAAAAATAATATAATTTTTATGAGATGTAATTTTGTTTATTTAATAACATATATCAATCACCCCTTCCATCATAGGGGTAATGAAATCATCATTCATATGTGCGGAATACTACCACCTCGTGAAATGATGTTAATAGTTTTCACAAAATCACCCCTACATGATTGATATAAATCAATATTATATTTTTATAAATGTTATGAATTATTTTATAATACTTTTTCAATTATTATATCACATATTTTAACACCCCGAGATTTTAGGAAAAATATTCATTATAATTTTATTGATGTCTTGTGTTTTATGCTGCACTAAAAGGATCTTTCACTACACGCATCCCTGACATGGCTTTCATTACACGCAATCGCGACCTTCCAAGATAGAGTGTGTTGTACGCAATACCGAGTTTCAATAAACAAAGATATGTTATATAAACTAACCGTTAAGAATAGTAATACCAACTTTTTAAAATTTTATAAATTTTAACTTTCGAAATAGAATTCATTTATGGATTCGGAATATCGAAATTAGCCTAGGGTGAATTTTTGGTATTTTTCTGAAAACATTCAAATTTTGATGAATAGTGAAAACACCAGGTTACTATTTAAAAACCGAATTTTTATTTAAATAATCATTTATTTTATTTAAATTTATTTTAGGTCAAAATTGATACATAATAAATATATAAGTTCAATGAAATTAATTGGAGTCATTTTATAAAAATTTTAGATATATAAAAATTTTATTGAACTTTTCACCGTCTTTTACCCACCTTCTAGGAGAATTTGCAAATTCACATAAAACATAATTTTACCGCTTCTGTGAATGGAATTTAGAAAATTCGAGAGACACAGTTAATATCAATTTCTAAAATGCGGTTCAATGAGATAAAAATAATTTTTGGTGAATAGTAACATTTTACGTTTTTTACCACGGTTAAAAGTAAATAGGGTAATTAAGTGTGAATATGATATTATTATTACCCTAAAACATGTCCTAATTCTATTGGATGAGTGTAATTCGACCAAAAACAACCTTAGGAATAAAATATGACCATTTATGCCCACTTGTATTAGATTAGGACATTTAATATTATTTTATATAAAGAATAATTATAATAGTTAAAATCAAAGTTTAATAACTAAAACATTTTTAATATAGGGATATAAATAATATATATTCGACTATAAATATTAATTAGAAATCTAAAAAAATTTCCTACATAATGGTATTTTATTTATAATTTTTAGACCTTAAATAATGTAATTTATTTATGACACAATGATGATGCAGTAATTACCTTATTAGTGAAATGTTAACATAATTGATGTTATAAATACCCAAATATTTGTAATTTGAGCCATTTTATGAATTACACTAATTTTCTAGGTTAATATGACATGTTATTATTCATTTAAGTAACTTTTTTCGAACTAATCATGCAGTTATGATTTTCACAAAAATCAAGTACCAAATAGTGTCAAAATTGACATAAAATAGTTTTAAAACCAAATATTATATTGTTAATTTTTATTTTATTCCTAAAAATCTAAGGTTTATTCAAATGAATTAGATAAGGTTATATATATTAATAATAAACAACTTGGGGTTAGTTTGGCATGTTATAGTATATTTATTAACCATATAGTGTAAGAAAACAAAAAGACACAGTAAAAGTTAAATTATTTAACTTAGTGTTAAATCTAAATGATAAGGTTAAAATAGTAACTAAAACTTGTCCAAATTTTATTGGATGACGGGATTTATACCCATACCCACCTTATCATCGAAATAAATCAATTTAGAGCTATTAAAAACCGAATATGAAATTATAATAAAATATTAATTTAAGTTTTTCAAAGGTGCCCCTCTCCACCCTTATAAAAAGGGCACCCCTTCCCTCTACTCTTCACACCTTTTTAGCCTTAATGCTTGGACAAACCCTTCCCATTTCTCTTCTCCAATTCCCTAGAAAAATTCTTGAGGTTTTTTTCTTCTCAAAAGACCAACTCTACTTCCATAAGAGGATGCTTAATGGAGGTGCGTCGAAGAAGAGGTAATCTCTTCTTCCGATTCAATCAAGTTTTTTTTCTTCTACTTCTTCTTCTTTAGTTGTATCGTTATAAAGTAATTACATCAGTTTTAATCATATACTGATATGTTATTATAAATGTGAAAAAACCCTAATACACCTTCTATCCATCCTATGAAAAACAAAATCACCGTGCGTGCGTACGTACGGAAGACCATCTCCACGCCGTGGTGTAATCTGTTTTTCCACCACCACCTTACTTGGATGGGTATTATGGTGTAATGAATAACTATATATGGATAATATAACATCATACTGATTATGAGATATTATATCATCCACTCCAAATCCATTCAGAAATTATGGGAATGATATCATCGCTCGTGCGTATGTACGGATTACGGTCTCCACGACATGATGAGATTCAATCTCCATGTTAACCATTAAAGAATGATTATAAATTATATATAATGAATAATAAAAAAAATGACATAATAAAATACTGGATTTATGTATATATATATGTATGTCATCTACTTAATTCCATTCAATTCAATAAGGAAATGAAAATAGCGTTCAAGCGTACGTACGACCTACCGTCTCCATGAACGGTGTATTTCATTCCATTTATCTATATATTATATATATGAATATTATAAATATATATTATATATAAATAATGTTTTATATTCTATAATTAATCAATCATGATCTTAGTAATCATAATAATAACTACAAGTCAAAACACGGATGATAAATGAAACGATTTTACCCAAAACGCGACTTTAACATGAATTTATAAAAGAATGGGTAATATAAAGTCATAAGTGAACCATATATGATATCATAAGAATGAAGATGATTCTGAAATAATTCAATGAAATTATTTAAATCATTATACAGGAGGTTTGGATACGTACGAAGCATATCGGACCTAAGGTAAGGGATAACTATGCCAATCTCATTCTTATCCGAGATTGTTATTCCTAAGTATTTACTGGGGTTATTGTTATCATCCACTAACATGTTTTCTAAAAATGTTTTCATGTATTTGTAAAGGCCTTTTCACCCATTTTTAAAATTTACCACATGTTATGAAAGGAATCTTACTTTTTTTACCACACGAGGAACTTTTTGACTTTTCCGACAAAAGTACGTAGAGAATGTTATTTTTAACTTATAAGGCATGAAAAGATTTTTACGGTTTCATAACACATCATTTTCATGAAGCTTCCTCTACAAGATTGGAAGTTTATTTTCAACAAAACTCTTTTCTTTTAAAATTGACTGAGATTTTGTGAAACAAAATGATTTTGAAGAAGAAAGGATATTTTCCCCAAGAATTTATTTCAAGTGTTTTATGAAATCCATTTTCCATCTATGAAGACATTATTTCATTGTGTATGTTTCAAGTATAATGTATCTATGATTTACATGGTTTCACTTCTCTTATTATGAAATTATATCCATTTGTTTTATAAGGATTATGTATGATGTTATATTGTTTATGAAACCCATTTTATTCTTTGGGTTATGATGAATGATTTATGTTTATGTGGTGGAACACGTAAGAATGATTTCATTATGAGATTGGTGGGACCAAAATCTCCCTCTAATGCATTGGGTAAAGATTTATATCTCATGAGATAGACATGGCTGGAACGGAAAGTTAATCTGGTTCAGTGTTACAGGACTGAAACGAGGAGTGAACTCGATTAAGAAAGGGACTTTGTCCATTAAGATGGTCTTGACAGCAATGCCTTGGATACTATGGAAATCATAACATGTGCTGAATGGTTTACACAATTAAATGTTTTATTAGCATGCTATTTTATCATGATTAATGTTTCTTTATGATCTACGCCTTATGTACTGCCATGTTTTATGTCATTGCTCAAGATTTTGATGTTTAAACATTATGCTCATGTTTTTAAGTTCAAATGTATATGATTTGTTTTATTTTATCCATGATTACCCTTATTGAGCATTTGAGCTCACCCTTTATATGTTTTCTTTTCCCCAGGATTTAAAGAAACGTTTTAGGTAAGAAAGAAAAAGGGGATGATTTTAATGGGAGATGTTGAAGTTCTTTCACCATGATTAGAATATTATGTTCCGACTTTCCAAAGACACTAAACTATTACAGTCCTTGAGTGTTGGTTCTTAATATGTATTAAGTATTTTGTAAAAGTAATGTAATGTCGATGTATGTCAAGATTTGGGTCTCTACATTTGGTATCAGAGGGGGGGTTTAGTTAACCATTGGAAACTAGGATGCGAAATAATTAGTGAAATCCCTAGAGATATTTCTAATGTATGTCTAGGGATGTCTCTAAGGTTAAGTATATGTATAGGTTATAATACTAGATTTACACTAACGATCTTAGAATTAAAACTAAGATGTTAGATATTGAAGTTACTCCCCCATTATTATGTTGTTTTCCCTAGCATGGTATTTGCCTCTCACACTATTATTTTTGAGTTTTAGATGATGGATGGATCCCGAAAGAGCCGTGTCGATCAATGCAATGGAAAATGCAATGATTTTCCTCCTAACCGAACCAATTTAATGGGAGATGGAGTGCAAAATCTTATTTTTATTCTTACACAAGCTATAAATCATTCTAAACTTCAAAATGAGCAGAGAAATGATCAGCATTCTGTTGAATCCTTCATGAGGCAGTGTCCACCTTCATTCAACGGGTCTTCTGATCCCTTAGTGCCAAAACAATAGATCAGTACCACTGAAAAGATATTTTCAGATCTACAATGTTTTGAGCATGATAATGTCGTCTTAGCAGTATATCGTTTGGAGATGATGCTAATCAATGGTGGAATTATATGAAGAATACGAGGCAAAGAGATAAAATTGAGTCCATGGAATGGGACAAGTTCAAGAACGTGTTTTTCATTAAGTACTTACCTCTTATTCATCGAACAAAGATGGAAAAGGATTTTCTTGAGCTTAAGAAGAAGGATGATGAATCTGTTGGTATATATGAAGTGAATTTTACAAGACATTCAAGGTATGCTTCTGGCTTTATCATCCAACCTGAAAGTAAAGTTGATCGATTTTCAGTGGCTTGAAACCAAGTCTTCGAAGGGCATTAGCTATAAGAGAGTTCAGTAGCTAAGAAGAAATTGTACATTTTGCTATCAAGGTAGAACTGGAAGTTGGTGTAACATATCCATCTCATGGTTTTGACAAGAAAAGAAAGATGGAGTTCAAAGGGAAATCTTAGAACAATGGTGAAATGAAGATGAATGTTTCTTTATAACCAAAGTGTGGAAAGAAGCTTGGCGGAGATTGCCTAAAAGGTACTAGAAAATGTTTTATGTGTAAAAAAGAAGGACATCGAGCAGTTGATTGTCAATGTAATGGGAAAAAAGTTTCTAATGATGTAAATAGAGAAAAGACGATAGAGAACTCTCCTCCAACACTTCAATGCTTCAAGTGCATGGAAATTGGGAATTATGTTAATAAATGCCCTAATCCACGGGTTATTGATGATCAACATGAGCAACCTCTTAAGGAAAAGGATAAAGGGATGTCTCATGCGATCATTATTTGTGATGTTGAGTATGAAAATGATGTTGTGTAATGATTAAGTATTTATGTAATGGGATTTCAAAATAGTATCATGGAATCTCATTTATGGTATTGTGGAATTTTGGAATATCTATGTACTGGTTTTCAATAATTATATTGTACTGGTAACAATGAAAAAGTGATTAAAATATTTTTGGAAAGAAGCTGAAATGCGCATAATGAAGGGATAAAGAGAAAATAATATGATAGTAATCATGATCTCATGACTAAAATAAGGACAATGTGATATCATGGTTTGAGTATATAGAAATTTTGGGATTTTGGTATGTGGAAAGAGTTATCATTTGAAAGCATTCATGTTTTCACTAAGGTTAAATGGGTATTAATTTTTCAAGAGAATAAATGATTAAGGTATTCACATGATTGGAATGTGATCAACACGATATATTGGGGATAAATGATGGTATTTATATTCTCGGTAGATGACATTTCTAGTAATTGTTTTCTTTATACTATAAGCTTGGACAGAAGTATTTTGGATAATCCTAAAGATTTTAAATGGATTACGTTGAACATAAGTCAGTTTAAGGCTAGAACTATTTTCGATATTATCGATGGAAGGTCATAATGATGTAATTTTAGAAAAATGACAACCTACAGGATGGGCGAAAACCCATCGCGTCAGACAAGGCTATGGGAATCGAACCCACAACTGAAGTACGACATGCCTTTATCACCTACCACTGTCCTACATGAAGTCCCTGGTTAGTAGAAACAAGTTTTATTTTAATAAGCGGTATGATAGATGAAGTATAAGTCCATTTTTGGAATCATATACGATTAACCACACCATAGATGGACTCATGTATATTTGATAACTTTTTCTTACCTTTTTTTTGAGATAGATGGAATGACCCATAATTATATCACATGATCTGCTAACACTTCATGGATGACAAATTCAACTTCATTTCTTTAAGAGATTAAGTGGAAATTGTCAATGTAACCACCAATGGTGAGACTGTACCAAAATCAAGAACGTATTTCTTCTAATTCCAATTTCTTCAACTTTAGGGAATTGATCTTGATAAAAAAATGTTGTCCTAGTGCCCTTATATCCGATGAATCAGATGGTACCTTAGATCATCACAAATCTATGGATTTTTGATTGTTGGATTTTTCATAGCCATGTTCTCTACCACTCTCCATCAGAACATGATGGTTATATTTCTCTTCCATATCCATATTTTCACCTATGTTCTTCTATGTGGAAACCAATTGATTAGTAAATTTGGGTAACCATTAAGTTTCATATATTAGTTTTTAATGATTGGTTTTGGTATTCATTTTTATGATGTGGGTTTCTATTAAATAAAATTTTATGTAGTAATCCATTATAACCCCGAAGAATTTCGAGGGTGAAATTCATTTTAAGTGGGGTAGAATGTAACACCACGTTATTTTTTGAAAAATATTATTTATAATTTTATTGATGTCTTGTGTTGTACGCTACACCAAAAGGATCTTGAACTACACACATCCCTGACTCGGCTTGCATTACACGCAATCGCGACCTTCCATGATAGTGTGTGTTGTACATAATACCGAGTTTCACTAAACAACGATATGTTATATAAACTAGCCGTTATGAATAGTAATACCCACTTTTTAAAATTTTATAAATTTTATCATTTGAAATGGACTTCATTTTTGGATTTAAAATATCCAAATTATCCTAGGGTGAATTTTTTGTATTTTTCTGAAAACTTTCAATTTTTGATGAATAGTGAAAACACTTGGTTACTATGTAAAAACCAACTTTTTATTTAAATAATTATTTATTTTATTTAAATTTATTTTAGGTCAAAATTTATACATAATACATATATAAGTTCAATGAAATTCATTAGAGTCATTTTGTAATAATTATAGATATATAAAAATTTTATTGAACTTTTCACCATATTTTACCTACCTCCTAGGAGAATTTGCAAATTCACATAAAACATAATTTTACCGCTTCTGTGCGTGGAATTTAGAAAATCCGAGAGAAATGCTTAATATCATGGACTAAAATTTTGTTCAATGAGATGAAAATAATTTTCGGTGAATAGTATCTTTTTACTTTTTTTTACTACGGTTAAAAGTAAATAGGGCAATTAAGGGTAAAAATGATATTAATATTACCCTAACACATGTCCTAATTCTATTGGATAAGTGTAATTCGACCAAAAAAACATTATAAATAATATATGACGATTTAAGCCAACTTGTATTAGATTAGGACATTTAATATTATATTATTTAAAGAATAGATAAAATAGTTAAAATCAAAGTTTAAAAACTAAAACATTTTTAATATAGGGTTATACATAAGATATATTCGACTATAAATTTAAATTAGAAAGATAAAAATATTTCCTACATAATGGTATTTTATTTATAATTTTTATACATTAAATAATTTAATTTATTTATGACACAATGATGATACAGTAATTACCTTATTAATGAAATATTAACATAATTGATGTTATAAATACCCAAATAAATTTAATTTGAGACATTTTATGAATTACACTTATTTTACAGGTTAATATGACATGTTATTATTGATTTAAGTTACTTTTTTCGAACTAATCATGCTGTCATAAGTTTTACAAAAATCAAGTACCAAATAGTGTCAAAATTGACATAAAATAGTTTTTAAAACTAATATTATATTATTAATTGTTATTTTTTTCCTAAAAATATATGGGTCTGAAAAATGACTTATATAAGGTTATATATATTAATAATAAACAACTAGGGGTTATTTTTTCTTTTTATAGCAAGTTTATTAACCATATAGTGTAAGAACAAAAAAAGATACGATAAAAGATAAATTGTTTAACTTAGAGTTAAATCTAAATGATAAGGTTAAAATAGTAACCAAAACTTGTTCAAATTTTATTGGATGAGAGGATTTCAACCCATACCCATCTTAGCTTCTAAATAAATCAATTTTAAGCTATTAAAAAACCGAACATGACTTTATAATAAAATAATATTTTAAGTTTTCCAAAGGTTCCCCTCTCCACCCTTATAAAAAGGGAACCATTCCCTCTTCTCTTCACACCCTTTTGAGCCTTGATGCTTGGAAACACCCTTCCCATTTCTCTTATAAACTTCCCTAGAAACATTCTGGATGTTTTGGTCTTCTAAAAAGACCGACTCTACTTCCTTAAGAGGAAGTATAAAGGAGGTGCGTCGAAGAAGAGGTAATCTCTTCTTCCGATTCTTTCAAGTTTCTTTCTTCTTCTTCTACTTCTTCTTTAGTTGTCTCATTATAAAGTAATAACATATTTATTAATTATATACTGATATTTTATTATAAATGTGAAACAACCCTAATACACATTCTATCCATCCTACAAAAACTAAATCAACGCGCGTGCGTACGTACGTAATACTGTCTCCACGCCGTGGTGTAATATGTTTTTCCACCACCACCTTACTTGGATGGGTATAATGGTGTATAGAAGAACTATATATGGATACTATAACATCATAATGATTATGAGAAAATATATCATCCTCTCCAATTCAATTAAAAAATTATAGGAATGATATCATCGCTCCCGCGTAAGTACGGATTACCGTCTCCACGACGCGATTAGATTCAATCTCCATGTTAACCATTAAATACTGATTATAAAGTATATATAATGAATAATAATGAAACATATGACATAATAATAATACTGGATTTCTGTATATATATATATATATTAATTTCATCTACTTAATTCCATTCAATTCAATAAAGAAACGAAGACAGCGTTCATGCGTAGGTAAGGCTTACCGTCTCCATGAATGGTGTATTTCATTCCATTTATCGATCTATTATATATATGTATATTCTGAATATATATTATATATAAACCATGTTTTATATTCTTTAATTATGTAATCATGATTTAAGTTATCATATTAATAATTACAAGTCAAAACAAGAATGATAAATGAAACGATTTTACCCAAAACGCTATATTAACATGAATTTACAAAATAACAGGTAATATAAAGTCATAAGTGAACCATATATGATATCATAACAATGAAGATGATTATTTAATAATTCAATGACATTATTTGAATCATTATACAGGAGGTTCAGATACGTAAGAAGAATATCAGACTGAAAGTAAGGGATAACTATTCTAATCTCGTTCTTATTATAGATTGTTATTCGTAAGTATTTACTGGGGTTATTGTTATCATCCATTCACATTTTTTCTAAAACTATTTTCATTTATTTTTAAAGTCCTTTTTACCAATTTTTGAAATTTACCACATTTTATGAAAGGAATCTTACATTTTTTTACCACATGAGGAACTTTTTGACTGTTTCGACAAATGTACGAGGAGAATGTTATTTTTAACTTATACGGCGTGAACAGATTTTTACGATTTCATAACACCTCATTTTCTTGAAGCTTCCTCTAAAGATTGCGTGATTAATTTCAAAAAAAACCCTTTTTCTTTTAAAATTGCATGGAATTTCTTGAAAAGAAAATGATTTAGAAGAAGAAAGGATATTTTCCTCAAGAATTTATTTCAAGTGTTTTATCAAAACCATTTTCCATCTAGGAAGCTAGTATTTCATATGTGTGTATTTCAAGTATAAAGTCACTATGATTTACATTGTTTCACTTCTCTTATGATGAAATTATATCCATTTGTTTTATATGTATTATGTTATGATGGTATGATGTTTATGAAAACCATTTTATTCTTTGGGTTGTGATGAATGATTTATGTTTATGTGGTGGAACACGTAAGATTGATTTCATTATGAGATGGGTGGGACCTATAGATTCCTCCAATGCATTGGGTAAAGATTTATATCTCATGAGATAGTCATGGCTGGAAAAGTAAGTTAATCCGGTTCAGTGTTATAGGACTGAAACGAGGAGTGAACTTGATTCAGAAAGGTACTTTGTCCACTAAGATGGTCTTGGCAGCAATGTCTTGTCTACTATGGAAATCATAACATGTGATGAATGGTTTTCACAATTACATGTTTTATTCCTATTATATTTTATTATGATTAATGTTTCTTTATGATCTATGCCTTATGTACTGCCATGTTTTATGTCATTGCTCCAGATTTTGATGTTTAAACATTATGTTCATGTTTTTAAGTTCAAATGTATATGATTTATTTTATTTTATCCATTCTTACCCTTAATAAGCATTTGAGCTCACCCTTTATATATTTTCTTTTCCCCAGGATTTAAAGAAAGGTTTTAGGTATGAAAACAAAAGAGGAAGATCTTTATGGGATATGTTGAATATCTTTCACCACGATTAGAAGATTATGTTCTGAGTTTCCAAAGAAACTAAACTATTACGGTTTTTGAGTGTTGGTTATTATTATGTATTAATTATTCCTCAAAAGTAATGTAATGTCCATGTACGTCATGCTTTGGGTCTCTAAACATATGACTTCTTACTTTCCATTCTTTGGGAACACGATAATATCGCTCATGGGTGTGGAGGACTACCACCTCGTGAAGTGATTTGATTCATTCATAAATAATATGTAAAGCAAAAATGATGAGGTCAAGGTAAATACGTGAATATAAGAAATTAAAAATGATTATATAGTTTTCAAATATTATTTACCATTTATTTTTTAATCATTTGAGAAAATGGAAACGATTTTCATGTGTACGTATGACATACCATCTCTATGAAAGAAGTATTTCATTTTATATATTTATATTTTATGGAAGAATTTAAATAAACATATTATTAATATATATTATATGTATATCATGGTTACATTATACAAATTATTTTACGAGGAAAAAATAAAGAGGTCTATAAAAATAAAAAATAAAAACTTACATGAAAAACAAGGCAGTTATAACCCAAAATGTGACATTATCAAGGAATTATTAACAAATGGGTAATAAAACATCATAATATAATAATATATGGTAATATATATATAATTATTTAACAATAATATATTAATAATAATATTATATTTATTACACAGGGTGTTTGAACATTTATGAAGGATGTCAAGACTTAAGGTAAGGTATTTTTGTCTCACTTTTTACATCATTGACAAATATTTCATATTCACCACTTATTTATTTCAAATGGAATAGATAATTTCCATGAATTTATTTTATTATGATTATAATGAATGTTTTGGAGATTTAAATATCCATTTTTGGATCTCTCTTTCATATGGTTGTACGATTCAAAAGTTAACCATGCCATAAGGGATATCGGTCTCAGTTTTCCTTATTTGAGACATAACTTATGTTCTATACCTTTTTTTTATAATATTAGGGGTATATACTATACATTTTTTAAGATAAATATTTAATATAACACTTTTTATGATATTCAGGATTTTATTTTATGTTCTCATTAATGGGTAATATGATTTATAAGACACCAAATTTCTAATGGTCTGATGTTACAATCTCATTGTTTATCGAGATTTCATAAATTTATGATACCTATGATTATTTATTCTGATCCATATATCAATAAAAATATGATGATTTTTATAATATGTTTATTTTAGGATAATAATAAGTTTATATTACTTTTTTTATTTATGTAATCACTATTTCAAACAATAGTTTTTAATAAAATAATATTTTACTTCCCTATTTGGTTAAAACTAATTTTCCTTCTAAATCCATGTTCTCTAAAAAGTAGTTCATAATTTTTTAAAATTATCCAAATGTTAAATTAAGGATATTTTTACCCATTTTTTTAATGTTACGCTATGTTGTTTTCCAAACAAGGCCCATAATTCTGTTACCAAAAATGTCAAAGGAACACTTGTTTTAATATGTATGGCTTATATGGAATTTACCACCACCATGAACAATCAATCAATTAAATATTTATTTATATGTTCCAAGGTTAATTTAGAATGAAAATTATTTTGAATATGATTTATGTTTTAGAGAATTCTTTCTAATGTGTGAAGGATGTTTTCCTTGAAAAATATTGCAACTTACTTCTAAATATTCATTTATAATAATCCATGGATATTTTCAAAGAAAAAGGATTTTAATTAATTTAATGATTTAAAAAGTTTTTTTCAAAGTGTGTAGGTTATTTCAATCAAGAAACGTTTCATGATATTTTTTCATAACAAATTTCCATCTTAGACAACATTATTCGAAGATACATTTGATTTTCTACGAATATGATGTAATGATTCCATCTTTATTTATTCTCTTGATGGTTTGTGATTATAATGATAAAATTATTATGAACCCAATTTTTTTCAATGTGTTATACTATAGTGAAATGTTTTCCCAATTAGAAACATTTTAATGGGTTATATAATGATGAATCTTTTACAATCTATTGGTAGATATATGTATAGATTATGTGTTGGGAGAGGAATGTATCTCACTCCAATTCATTTTGTAATGATGGATAAATCATGAGTAAATATTTTATATATGGATATGGTTAATATTGAAAATGTTATGAATAAACTTGATGACATGATCAGAATGTTATACATGAATGTTATTACATGTTCATAGTGTAATTCATGGATATAGATATCATGTGTATAGGGCTAAGTGTGGGACTATTTTAATGTCCACATGTTTATGTGAGGGCTTGATTTCATGTCCTTGAATTAATAAGTGAACATGTTTCTAATTGTACATGTTCAAAATGTTATCAGATTATGTGCATACCACAAATAGTTTTATTATGATAATGTTATGTTCTCATGGATCATGTTCTATGATTGCGTTTATGATTCATAGTTAACGACATGCCAATATAATTGGAATAACTCATGTTTCTGTTATATGATATATAGGTTATTTTTTACAAATGTTATTGTAATATTCTTTTACACTTATCATCATGATATGATATTATATCCCTTGTTTACCATTAATAGGGATATCAACTCAACCTTTCTTATATTTTGTTTCCCTAGGTTATGATGAAAGGTATTATATGTGATATGTTTAAGAGGTGTTCTAGTAGTGAAGAACCTTGTGGGACATCTTGTCAACTAGTTTTTGACCAATAGTTAACATTTTCATGTTTTAAAATTAAATAGACAAAATTGATTCAAGTGTGGAACATTATGTTATCTAATTAATATTCCTCTATTAAGATATAATATCTATGAATGATATGTTTTGGTATATATATATAACAACATAAGAAACTATTTATACTGTTTTAACTAAAGAAAAAATTTAGCATGTCCTTAAATAACAGTCTTTTATGACCCCAATTAGTTAACAATCATAAAGAATAACCCAAATAAGAATATCATTAGTGATCCAGATCAAATATTAAAAAATATATGTTCTTTTAGAAACTATTTTAAAAATTGTTTCTTTCTATAAAAATTCCCTAGTATTATTCAACATTTGGAATCAAGATACTCATCCATGAATTTGATTGGAATCTAAAATCTAATCGAGGCATTCCCCATTATCATTATTCAAATAGAATATAGAAATTCATCCTATAATTCAAATTGAACACATGTTCCCATCCAAATATTACCAATCATCATGAATCAAATTATTCTAGGTACATATCTAATCCCAATCAAATTTTATCTAAGAACTCGTTCAAGAATATAAATTTTTTGAAAAAATATGGAATTCTGATAATAATCCCAATATTCCGATGTAGTAAATGTATCTTGAAATCCATGGATCTTATATTGTCTTCCCTAATACTTATTAATCTATTTTAAAAATTATATTAATAAAATATTAATTCCATTTGTTTCTCATCTTCCCTTAGGATTCTACTTTATCATTTTCAATATCAATGATTTATTATGCATAGCACCACATTCAGATGAAATGACATTTTTAGTTATTCATACCGTTATAATTTACTAACAACCACACCCACTAAAATGATTGGAACCCAATTCATTACATATTAATAATTACACATTATAAAATAATTTATCGTTTCCTAAGATAATAATTCAATTATAAATCATATATTATCATTTAATTAAAAAAATTAATAGTTTTTTAATTTGTAAAACAATTCATTAATAAAATTACATTAAACAAGAAAATATTTATGATAACCCACACAAAATTCCATTATTTCAATTATAATTTAACTATAAAAGTATTTAATAATATTTATGGTTGTGAAATTCCCTATTATAAGAATATCTTTGAAGAAAAATTCCATTTTAATCAAGTATAACATGAATTAGGTATTTAAAAACAATAAAACATTTGAATGTTGCATTCCCCCACTTGGAATTCTTGTTTTAAATTACCACAACCTATGATCTAATATATATTTGAAATATTTTTATATAAGGATAACTCAAATTGATACATTTACCTTAAAATTGTTCAAGCATTGTGTTGCCGACGTGATCAAAAAACACACAAACGTGGAAAAAATATAGACTATATGCAAAATAAAGGGACAAAAAAACATAGCCTCATCAGATCCTACTCATCTATTATCATCCAATGGATTAAAATAAAATGGATTAAATTTAGAAAGTATAGAAACAACATAAAATTATAACATATCCAATAAAAGAATGTCTGAAGACAATGTATAGTAATGAAACCCATTAATCAGAGGGAGATGAAATTTATACATAACTTGAGTCTTTGATCACATCAAATGGATGGATAATCAAAAAAGGATGGAAGGATATCCACCAATTTCCTAGAAAAGTGAGGGGTGTGAGTGAGAGGTATTTAATGAAAATAAATGGAAAAAACGATTACTATTCTTAGTGGGATTGAGGTAAAAAATGGCAATTTAACTTTTTAATTAGATAATGGTAAGACATAACATGTGAAAACCATCAAAAACCCCTCTTCCAATAATATTAAACATCACATGATTAAGCACATAATCTAAAAACCCATGAACCAAACGTGAAAAATGGATCTTCAGTTTAATACATCAATGGGAATGGTTTATTGGCCAAATTTAAATGGTTTAATAAACTGTAATTCTCCTCCAATCTACAGCATAGTTGGGTTTCATAGTTAGAATTAATTTTGAAAAACTGGGAACTATAGGATGAAACTTTAAAAACATGAATTCCAAGCCATATACTCCCATTAAACTCATAAGACCTCTGCCCCCACTATAAAAAATTGTTCTAGACCAAAATTTGATCCATTGAGGGGTTACAACCCTCAGAACACTTTATAGAAATATATTATAGAATCCATCATAACGATTGTATTGAATATTAAAACTCTACTACAACTTCAAAAACCTATAAACAACATTTTATTCTCATATACACACCTTCTTTTGTCACACCCAAATTTTCAATTCCACGCTTTGATTAAAATCTTCTTTTTGTACTTCGAATTCTCTCGGTTTCCGGGTGTTCTGGGTTTTAAATTTTGGTGCCTCATGTGTTTTTTATCTATCACCTTAGTCTTGGGGGTATTGGATGGTAGTTGGCATCATATTTTTTTAATGGGGTTGTATGAGGTTTAGGATGTTTGGAGTTGGATTTCTGACACTCCTAGTGGCACCCCTAGTTGGGTAAGTTGTTGGGGTGGTTTGTACCCTTGAGTTTGATGAGTATCAGAGTAAAAGGTAGTATTAATTTGGGTATTATTTATAGCATACCATCCTTTTCTTACATTACTATTACACCATTTTAAAGGTAAAAAGCATAATAGTATTACACATAGATCATCCAACTATTTAGTGTCTTGGGAAAACTAGGACCATACATAGCAATTACAACATCAATCATAAACATTTATTTAATTTCTTGTTCTCTAGCTTCGTATTGTCACTTGTCCTCTCCTTAGTATATGTAGCCACATGATGATATACATTAAAATGGGTGAGCTAAAATCCCAGCAAGAGGATAGATAAGAAGAATATAGCATGGCGTGAGCATACTCATGACATAGGTAAAAAATCATGAACATGAGAGGAACATAAATAAAAGACATGAAATGTGGCAATGCATAAAAATAAAACATCATGTTTTAGTGGTTAACTACCATACATACTTTTCAACCAAGATATAATCTTGTTCAAAAATCATTTCTCATTTACTCATGAGATTCATCACTTTACCCAATACATTGGAGCTCTGTATAATTCCAGGCGCACCCATCACTTTGAAACTTTCATATTTCGCAATATAATTCTGGGCGCACCTATCACATCATAACATTATCATTATCATGATTTCCACATAGAACACATATCAAAAGTGAACATAACTAACCCACGTAAAGGAATGGGTTTCATCTAATAAGAATACATTCATATGCTTTGGGTTCCCAAAAGAAATAGGGAACAACTTACTTGATACAAGAACCATAAACCATGAATGAGAGGTAAAAGTTGAGTTTTTAAAAGAAGTGTTCTTTTGGAAAACATTTGGTTTGACATAAACTTCATTATAAAACATTTATATCCCAAAAAGGTTAAGATAATTATGATGAAATGATCTTTAAGTAGTAACCAAATCAAAATGGTGTGAAAGAGGGAGAACCCGAAGGAAGAAAATTGGGTTCGAGATTTCCCCTTACCTTGTATCCGAATTATTCCATCCCTTTAAAGTTAATTATAATGAAATTATATTAATTAATAAGAAATAAAGAACCTTTTTAAATTAATACGGTTTGTTATGGTTCCATTAAGTGATTTTATGTTTCTTTGGATGAGTTATAGAGTTTAAAAACATTGTTTGGGAATGTTTGTTTTTATGGTTTTCTTGAGTGGTTCACTTGTATTATTAAATTGAAGATTGGGTAGAACATGGGTAAACATCCAGAACTGATATTACATGTTACTTATGATATTAAATGTGTTTTATTGATCTTATAATGAATCATATTATATCCATGTGTATGAATCATCAGATAAGAATTAAATGACGATTCTCGGGGTTAATTTGGGACATTTTTCGATGACAACAAACTTGTTTTAATTTATCACTTATTAATATGTTCATAAGTCAGTTCCAGAACATTAAATTGGAAATAATACATAAATAAAATTATGTTTCAACCATAAAAATGGTTTCATGACCAGATCTGAAGGTATAAATGGAAGAAGAAATCATGTCGTTCTTGAAGGTGATAAATTAACACCTCACGAACAACGTTCTCTTTAATAAAATAAAAGGAATAGGGAAAGGGGGTTGGATGATATAATATCCCATTAGAATCATAATATTATAGTATATTTATAATACTGGAGTTACGATACCATTTTGATAAAGATAGGTGGGTATAGATCATGAAATGAACGTGAACTTGAAAGGAAATTAATGGAGCAGTTGGAGAGAAATTACCTCTTGAATCCTTCTCTTGAGAACCTCTTTAAGGGCCTATTCTTAGTCTTTTGATGAGACCAGCAACTCTTGGATGTGTGAGAGGGGATAGGGAGGATGTTTGGGCAGAGTTTAGAGAAGGCTTGGAGCTTGAGAGGTGTGAGGGAATGAGGGTTTGAAGGGTGGTTTTTATAGTGGAGGGGAGGGTTAAATTTTGAACATTTAATTCATTATTTTATTATTTACCTCAAGACAACCAATATTATTGTTTCATGTGACCCCTAATAGTAATAAGTTTATCTGAGTTAGATCCAAGTGGCCTTGCACCACTTGTGATGTCATGAATTGTGTATTTAACTGTTAAATTGTATATACGGCATTTTACCGTATTTCACTATTCATCAAAAATTTGTGTTTTTTAGAAAAATACCAAAATTTTACCATAACAATTTTCTAACGTGCAGAATTCAGAAATGAAGTACATTTTTCAAAATTAATTTTCTAAATATTATTAAGTTAATTTTTTTATATTGTCCTAGTTAATTCAAAAAATAACAATCTTAAAGGTGCACATGGTTTTATTTCTCATTGAAAAATTAATTAAGATACCATTATCTTATTTTCTTAAAAAAATAAAATAATATTATTATTTACTATTCATAAGGGTAATATTACTATTCATTTTAATATTCATAATAGAATGTTACTATTCACCAAAAACCAAGTTTGTTCTATCAAACTCCAAAAATCATCTTGAACACAACCGTGTATGTCAGATTTTTAAAATTCCAAACATAGAAGTGACAAACATATGTTTAAAGGTCAATTATCACTTAGTAGTTCATTATGTTGTGCATTCTTGTGATTTTATAACATAACTTTATGAAGGCAATTTTCATTGAAAAACATTGGGTCATTACATTATTTACCCTTATCCTTGGACTATACTTCCCCTTAGGTTTTACCGTTGGAACCCACTGAATTTGAAAGAGTTTGGACACATTCTGAGCAGACAGAAGGGGGCGCACAGTTTGGGTGCACAGTTTTCTAAACTGTTCAAGAAAATCATGTGGCCTTGTCCAGGTCATTAAGATCATTTTGAAATTCCATGTTTTCCCACTCGGGATTTACTCAGAATTGCTCCTTTCTTCCCCCATTTGACCATTTCACCATGGTAACCTCCCTTTCTTTCCAAAACACCCTTGGAACTCATTTTTTTAGTGGTTTTTGGATAGGTAAACTTCAATTACTTTTCAAGTAAGTGATTCTATCTTTGATTTCTCTCCATTATTTAGGGTTTATTTCTTATTTATTGAAGTTCCTTTTGCTTAGAAGGTAGGGTTTTGAACCTATTGTTTGATCCTTGGTTTCTTGATCTTTTATTCTGGTTTTAGGCATGATTTATCCTCCTTGCGGTGAAGCAGTGGCGCAGTTGAAGTTTCTCACTAAGAATCAAGGGTTTTAAAAATTTTGGTTGGTGATTCCAATGTGTATGAAATCCTTGTCAGTTATATTGTTGTGTTTTTAGTATTTTCATGTTTACCTTATTTGATTATTTCGGCAAAAATTTGTTTTAGTGGCATTGGTAATTCAAATGAATTTTAACTACAATTTTTTATGTGAAATTGGGGGTTTTTCATAGAAATGTTTATTTGGCTTATTTGGGGGATTCCCTATAAATAATTAATTGGCTTTATTTAATTTTATTAGGTCTTAAAAAAATGTTTTGTATGTTTATCCCCTACTTTTTTGTTGGGGAAATTTTTTTTAATGGTATTTTTGAACCATATGAATTTTAAGTTCCATGTTTGTGTGAAAATGGAGGTATTTACAAATATACCACTTATTGGATTATATGGGGCTACCCTAAAAGAGATTTTTTGGTTTCATTGAATGGTATTGGGATGATATTTTTGTTTGGGTGACTTATAAGTGTGCTCATAGTGTTCAAACTGGTATTTTAATAGGATTTTGTTAAATTGGGTACCATTTTTGTGTTAAATTGGGGTTTTTACATGTATATATTATGTTATGCCAATAGAGTTGTTTTATAATTCATGTAATGGGTTTATAAAAATGTTTTGGGTGATGAAAATTATTTTTTTGTGAATTTGAGTATGCACATGGTGTTCAATGTTGGGTTTTAAAGGGATTTTTGTGTGCAAAACATTGTTAGCTTTTGTGAAGTTGATTTGTTGAAAATAAAAATGTTTTGTTGTGTTTTTTAGTGGTATAAAGTTTTTATAGACACTGAATTGGATGTATGTTACCATTAGTGGTGTTTTTACATGAAAAGTAATGTATGTGGCATGCTGAAATTGTTTGAGCACAATGGGGGAAGCCTAGGTACATAGGTTGGTGGATAAGTACGAGTATGACTAGTGATCCAGATGGGTTTTCTCCGTATTTCACTGAGAAAATGGATAACAAATAAAGTAAAAATACTATATTTATGATTATTGGGGACCACTATGTTATGGGTATATTCCCTACAAGTGGATCGTTCACGAGAATGGATTTTTCTATGGTTAGTTTAAACAGAGGTAGGAGGTACATGGGACCCAACACTATCTATTGCCTATGGGTGTTCTCGGTTTTGGAGCTCATTGGATTTTTGGTATTAACCCCTGTCTTAGGGTGTGTTTGGATATAAATTACTGTATATATCATGTTTTATTCAAATTTGATAACATTCCGAATATTATATTTTGAAAACTGTTTGCAATTAAAAGATTCATTTCTTGGAATTTATCACAGTTTTTCTTTACATTTTAAAACATAATGCTTTTCAACTTGTATTTCATACTCTTTAGAATCATTGGTTGGTATCCTATTGATCTTAGTCTTTTAACCTACTTACACCCCTTGGGTGTACGTAGTCTTGGTCAGGTTTTACATAGTTAAAGGGATGGCAGTGGGTGATGGCGGCTCGGGGTGTTAGTTGCCATCCATGGTGCAGAGTTGTGGAGATAGCTTTTGGGTGATGACCCCTTATTGTGTGGATTACTTGGGGATATGTTTTTGTTGTTTCATTGTGTATTTGGACCTCTTTTATTGTGTTTGAACTTATGTATTCAGTTTTGGATTTTTACAATCCTTGGTTGGTATGAATTTTTAGCTTCATTTTATCAAATGTTTTTGATGTTTTATGTATCTATATTTTGGTAAATCATTTCCAATCCAAACAAATGATACCTGGGAACTTTCTATAGCCCATGGGATAGAAAATGCCCTTCGGCCCTTCTCATGGTCTATATTTTTTAACAGTTTTGATGGCAACCTGATTTAGTTCGTGAAAAAATGGTATCAAAGGGAGGTTCACTCTTTGGATCAGGTTTTTTGGGGAGGATTCATGATAGACCAGAGTTAGGATTGTAGAGACATGACATTCTGGTTATGGGTAGTGTGCCTAGCCAAAATACCTCATTATGGGATTCGAATCACCCGATGAAGTTGGGATTTATCAATGTTATTTGGTTTACATGGTTAGATGATGAATAGGGGAAATTAAAAGAGTGTAAAGACCCGGAAATTTCAAGGAATTTTTTTTCTTAATTATTTGGAATTTTACGAGTCTGTGACTTCTGACATCACTTGATTCTAAGGCTCGGTGTGCCCAGAATCAATTTCCGATGTTTTTTTCAGGTACGTTCAGTAAACGTATGTGTGGGTTTTTCTATCTTTTGAACCGGTGCTTGGAATTGATGTCTGAAGACACCGATAAACTCGCAGCACCAATATTCTCTTAATGGGACCTTTATCGCAGTTTCATTTTATGCAGGTTGAAAGTTAATTTTTGGGGTTTAATAAAAAGGTTAAATAAAATTTGTTGTGAACAATTTTATTTATCCTGGTAGTTTAATCCTACATGGGGATGCTATTGGTGGGGCCCACATCCACATAACTTCACATGTTTGGATATTTGTGGGGTGGGGCCCACACGAGCCCCAACCTTTCATCTCCCCATAACCTCCATTAATCCCCCATTTAACTCACCTTTTTTTAATTCTTTGACAACCCCCCTTAATTAAGAGATCTCCTCACCTCCCTCTCTCTCTCTTTATTATTTTCCAATACATTTTAATTAATGAATTCAACCTCTTAAATTAATTAATTATGTTGTTTGAATTTTGAATTACATGTGTGAAATAATAGCTTTAGATATTATTTTATTTTGGGGAATTTGTTGTGTTGAGAGGATTTTTGAGGGAGATTTGGAGAAATATAGAAGGGTTCTCTTCTCTCAACGAAGAACACCATCCTTCCAACGAAAGACCGTCTAAGAACGTTAATAGTCGCCTTCGATCTTCGGCCAAACCAAAGGAGAAGGAGCCACCTGTGAGAAACACCGATGACGCACCATCCTCGACCCTTCTTCCTCGACGTCAACGAGTTACCACTGTCTCCCCACGATGCAGTCTTCTGCGACCCTCGAGTACTGCAAACCTTATATCAAGGTAGGGGTTTGTTCATTTTAAAGTTTTATCTCGTACCTCGTTCTTCGTTGGAAATCATTGTTTATTTTCGGCTAACTGCTACCACCTAACCCGAAGGACGCGGGCCGAACACACATGGCCCGACGACCCTCCGTAGTCTCTTTTTATTATGATGGAAATCATGATAGGAAAGTGGCGACGAACGGAAGTGGCTGCCATGTGCTAGCCGCATTCGGATGAATTGTTGCCCGCAACCGTGGGCTGCTCGGCCGACGAATAACAGGCCGGCTAAAGCCAGTCGGGATAAAGGAAGACTGCATCGCTACAAAGGGTGTCGCTCTATGAAAGACCGCGGCCCACATTTCGCGGGCCGCCCTTTGGGCGAACTTTCCTGCAGGTGGCCGACCGGGCTGAGCAGAGCTGTAGTGCCAGGAGGGTGTCGCGCTGGAGAGACCGCTACCCACTCGAGCTGGCCTCTTGGGCCAAGAAGGCCAGCTGGCTTCTGCTGGCCCGTTGGTAGGGTGGCTCCGCTGGTTCGGGGAAGTGGGGGGTCGACCCCCCCCCCCCCCTCAGACTGCTCGGCCAGCTGGCTGAGCCCTGCCCTGTCGGGCCGCGCCGCACCGTGCCAGGCCGAGCCCCGCCGGACCGGGTCGGGCCGCGCATTTCATCGGGTCGGTCTGACCCTTTACCGGGTCGGACCCGCCAAAATTGGGTTGACCCGACCAGCCATCCCATTAGGCTTAACGGGTCGGGCCCATTTTCACTTAAGGGTGAATAACTTGAAGACCGCGCATCTGATAGATGCGCCTGCAGCATTGAAACCCTCATGATGTGGCCTTAACTTTGTGATACTCTCAGTGATTTTGGATAACATTGTAAAATAGCCGTGTTTGGAATGTGGGTAATTTCAAACAGGCCCCCGGAGCAAAAATGCTAATAACTCTCAGACCGAGCATCCGATTGACGTGCCGTCTATCGCATTGGGTTCCTTATGACGAGAAGAAACTTTTGGATATGTCAACTTAGGACTTATTGATAGTTGATGTAGCAAACCCCTTGGCTCGTGGAGCAGACCCTCCTGAAATCGAGCGTGCTGTGTGCGGGAACCCTAGAGCTGGCTGCGATGACGACAATCGTACGGAAATTCTCAGTGGGTTTGGCAACGACGAAAACTGTACTGGAATCCTCCATGGGTTTGGCAGTGAGAAAAACTATACTGGAATCCTCTGTGGGTTTGGCAGCAACAACATCTGTACTAGAATCCTCCGTGGGTTCGGCAACGACGACAATTGTACTAGAATCCTTTGTGGGTTCGGCTGCGATGACAGCTGTACTGGAATCCTCCGTGGGTTCGGCAGTGATGAAAACTGTAGTATAATTCTCCATGTGTTTAGCACTGACGAAAACATTACTGGAATTATCAATGGGTTCAGTAGCGATGATGAACTAGTGAGTTCATATGATCATCTCTATCTCCATACGAATGATGTATACCTGTGTGAGCTGCGTCTTGACTTTCAATCATTACCATCAGAGTGATTGACTTATTTTCAATGTGGAATCGGTTGTGCTTGGGATTTAGATTTGGAGCCAAAATGGGATTGATAACTTAGGTATTTGTATGGGAATATACCTAAGTAGAGTTGGTTGATACTTTGTGATTTTATCTTTTCTTTGTGGTTTATCCTTCGTGGATCCTGGGAGACCTTCAGGGTTATTGGGGTCCCTACTGAGTATTTTTATTTGCTCCCCTGCATGGGCTATGCCTGCACTACATTTTGTTGGATGTAGACGACAGACAACACTGGTCCTGGTAGAGACTTGTGGAGCTGAACCGTACCCAGAGGTGGACCACTTGGCGGGACGTGCAGGGAGTGGATGGATGGACCCGAGGTACCGAGGAGACCATATGTACCCAAACTTCAGGTGGGATTAACGGGGGACGACTCAGTAGTTTCTGATTTACTTTACTACTGTTGCACTTGACTTTTATTTTTTATGTGCTTTTCAGTTGGGTTTGTATTCTGGACCATTTACCTTTCAGCAGTTACTTTGTATTCTGTATTACTTTGTGCTTAATTCATCTTGTGTACTCTATTGTGTGTGTTTTCTATCATAAAGGCAATTCATTCCCTTTTTATCAGGAATTAATCCTTTGGTGCTAGTCGCAAGCCCCTTGCCTATGGAAGGTGGGCTTGGGGTAGTCACGGCACGGGCCCCGAGGATGGGTTGTGACAAATTGGTATCAGAGGAGTTGGTTCCGCATTCTACCGCAAAACTCAGGACTCTGGTCATTCTATTTTCTTAAGAAATAGTTTTAAGAGTATTGAGTGTGGTTTTCAGTCCAGGGAGTCCAGTGTTGGTGCGGCGACCGATGTATCCATACACCAGGACCCTGACCCCTGATTTCCAACACAGTGCATGAAAACACAGATTGCTTGTGTGTTTCAAAAGATTTCTTTGTGAATACTTTGTGTTATCTCACCAGGTATACTTTTTTGACCGGGGTTCACCTGTTTCTTTTTAGGATGGCCCCATTAAGGCATCCAACTAGGGTTTTGATTCGCGTACGATATGGCATCCCACCAAGCGAGGAGGTCTCGGTGCAGGGCCCCATCACAGCAGAGGCACCAACGGTACCACTACCCGCTGAGCCACCGATACTACTAGCCCCAGTAGTAGTGAGTGCACGCCGCCTGAGTGCGTTGCATGAGTTTCAGCGACAGGGGCCGCCCAGGTTCCGCGGAGAGATGGACCCTCAGGGAGCTGAGTATTGGTTGGAGGCTATCGTCAGGGTTTTTAGATTGAGAGGGACACCATCCGACCTTATGGTGATCATTGCCATGAGTCTCTTTCACGCATAAGCATTTATATGGTGTATCTTGATGCTCCAGGTGCATGATGAGGCATCTCTTCTTTGGACATACATCGAGAGTCTCTTCCACTCGGAGTTTTTTCCCGCCACACATCATGCTGTGCAGATCCATGAGTTACTTCATCTGCAGTAAGGCATCATGACAGTAGGTCAGTACTCAGCGAGGTTTACTGACCTCTCGCGGTACTCTACGGACATGGTACGAGACCCATTCTTCATATCCCGGACCTTTGAGCAGGGACTGAGGCATGAGATTAGAGCTTCGATGATTCTCCTCAGCATCCCGACACAGGCATGGGTGCTAGAGCGATCCCTTCTAGTGGAGATCTTTCTCACTGAGCAGTCACCGGTAGAGAGACCTATCACAGGGTTGTAGGACCCCGGGACACCCTGAGATGGGAAGGGTGAGTCGGGGTGTCAATTGTTTCTTTTAATGTGATTAATCTTGTTCACACGTAGGTATGAACTTGTTAAACCTGTATGATGGATATGAACATAAATAAAAAATTCAAATGCAGAGAGGCGACACATCACTTTTTACATGGTTCACCACTAAGGGCTATGTCTAAGGAGCATACTCCAATAGGTTTTCGATCGTACCAAATTCCACGAAACTTCACTATCTATGGATTACAATGGTTTGGGAATAATAAACCTATCCCAGGCTCAGTGCCTTTACAAAATGTTTAGGGAAATCTCACAGTGTCCCTTAGGTCACCCTCGCTGACTCCTCTGGCTCACTGCCCTTGGTGTAGTCACACTCAGCTTATAGACGTGAATGTCTCCTCATCATGTCAAAATAATGCATCCTCTGTTTTATGTAGATACTCTGTTGATGTCCAACTTTCACTCATAGACTAATCTCACATTGCACTAAAGGTATCGGAAAATCATCCAGCTTTCATGCAGCTCCAAGATGACCGAAAAGCTTCAACAACACCTGGCATGCATGTTTCAAGAACGGTGCACAGGTCACATTCTCGGTACAAATTTGGTGCGCAGGTGAAACCAACCAACTTGCACGAAACTTCCTCCTTTAACTCCAAACTTGCGTGAATCTTCTCCTTTAACTCCCAAACCAACTTGGACGCGCAGCCAAAAACCGGCGCACAACCTCTACTTGCGCGACCCAACTACCACTTGTGCTGCTCAACCACTTGCATGACGAGAACTCGAAAAATATCTATGTCTTGAACTTCATCAAAAATGAGGAGGGGTGGTTTTCTATTTATAGGAAAACTGGACACCATGCGTGGTGGCGCGCAAGTATCCTGTCGGCGCGCAGGTTCCGGCGCGTAACTCATCTTCCCTAGCCTATGTCGTGCAACTCACTTTGCGCGACCACACCAATACTTGCATTAACCTACTTCCTTTTCCATATTTTAAAGCTCTGGTCTTGAAGAACAACAGGCACACAACTTTCCAACCTCCTAGGCAGAGGCGTGCAGGTCCTTTGTCAGCGCACAGGTCACCTGCGCGACCAGCCCAAAACTTGCACGACCCTTACCCCTTTTACATTTTTCCATATTCTGATATTGAAAGACATATGGCATTAATGTTTCCTATCCTTCATGTACACGGAGCGCATGACTTTTTTCCAAAAACCATTTTCCTCATTTTTCGATTTTCATGCCTAAAAATTTGGAAAACATTGGAAAATGATTCCACCATCAATATTGTAATCTGCTTGACCTGTATGAGGACATTGCTGGAACACTTTCTGAACATCGGCTGATGATTTAAAATAAACACAAAAAATACTCCAATTCATGCAAAGATGAACATGGTTCCAACAATCTCCCCCTTTGGGTTTCTTGGGAATTAGAAAATAAATTCAATAGATCCCCATCCACATGTAAACCAAAAATGCAAGAAGAAACTCAGCCAACACTCTAGGTCTACATGATCAATGCACAGTGTAGAAAACAAGAGAGGAAGCTTGAATTGGGTTCCCGTGTTTTGGAATCCTCCATGATGCCCAAGAAGCATTACATGACCAATGTATTCCTTCACATCCTTTCACTGACACTGAAATCGCATCATGTCACAGAAGCATTACATGCCTTGGGTTTCCGTGTTTTGGAATTCTCAATGACGGCCAAGAAGAATTACATGACAACTGTATTCCTTCTCATCCTATCACCGTCACTGAATTAAAATCTTGTTACAAAAGATTTATATTCCTGAATTTATTCCTTTCTCCCCCATTGTCAAAAAACCCAATGACCGGTAATTTTTTCATTGTTCATCTCAAATCATACTCCCCCTGTATAATATCTCCCCCACAAACCTGCATCACATCCATAAACAGATAAAAAATTTTATCATAAATGGGGAGAGGGGAATTGTGTAACCTATTTATGCACTGGGAGGTGGCTGAACACCGAGGTTCAACCGATGCTTCTCAAACATAGCCGCTGATAGTGGCTTGGTCAGGATATCAGCCACTTGCTCATCAGTTCCCACATGATCTATTCTAACATCCCCATGTTCAACATTTTTTTGATAAAGTGAGAACTAATTTCAATATGTTTTCTATGATAATGCCGAAAAGATTATTCGTGAGATCAATTGCGCTCTTGTTATCACAGTAAATTACCATTGGTTGATTCACCTCATCACCAATATCTGTAAGTTGTTGCTTCATCCGTAGCAGTTGAGTGCATGCCTTTGTGGCGGATATATACTCAGCTTCAGCAGTACTAAGAGAAGTACTTTCTTTTTTCTTGCTCAACCATCCAACACATTTCTATCCAATATAGAAGGATCCCCCACTAGTGGAATTTCCGTCTACTACATCACCAGTCCAGTCAGCATCAGAAAACACTGATAATTCTCTATCCCTGCCTGCAGCAAAATATAACCCAACGTTATGTGTACCTTGAATGTACCTCATGATTCTTTTTACTCCCGCCATATGTTCCTCCTTTGGATTACTCTAAAAGTGGGCCACAAGACATGTGACAAAGAGAATATCTGGTCGTGTCACTGCTAGGTACAGTAGGCTCCAAATGATCCTCCTGTACATGGTGGTATCTACAGTGGTCACATACTCATGATTTCCAAGTTTAGTTCTAACTGCAATCGGAGTTGATGTTGGTTTGGAGTCTTGCCAATTAAACTTCTTCAATATCTCTCTTGCATACATTTCCTGAAAATGAATGTGTAATATTTCTATTGAATCACCTATAGCCCCAAGAAATATGTGAGCTCCCCAATCATAGACATTTCAAATTATGATTTCATGTGATTGGAAAATTCATCCACTGATTTCTGCCTACTGCAACCAAATATGATATCATCAACATAGACGAGAACCATGAATTGATCTTTTGGAGAATTCTTCACATATAGATTGTGATCCACCCCTAAAATTTTGAACTCCAGCTTCTTGAGATATGAGTCCAGGAAGGAATATTATGCTCGTGGTGTCTGCTTCAAACCATATGGGGCATTCTTCATTTGGCAGACCTTTGTCTCATCAGTACCAAGAACAAAACCCACTGGTTGTTCAATATAGACTTCTTATTTGAGTACACCATTCAAGAATGTTGTCTTCACATTCATTTTATATACATTATATCCTCTTTGGAGTGCCATGGAAAGGAAAAGTATGATTGAATCCAGTCTAGCCAATGGAGCGATGGTTTCTTCAACATCAACACCATCAATCAGAGAGTATCCCTTACATACCAGTCGATCATTGTTTCTAATAACACTTCCATGCCCATCAAACTTGTTCTTGAAGAAACATTTCGTACCAATCACATTGTGACCTTCATGTCTGTAGACTAGATCCCATGTCTAGTTCTTGTCAATCTGATCTATCTCTTCATTCGTGGATTTTACCCAAGATTCATCCTTTGTAGCTTTTTCAAATGAGGATGGCTCCACAACTAACAGAAATTAAGATTGTGTGTTATTCCTCATCCTCCTTGTTTGAGTGGGTGCACTCATGTCCCCAATTATGTTAGATAGATCCATATTAGCTATACGTTTTCTTATGTGTGGTTTAGTTGCATTCTCTCCACCCATAGTTTCTTATTTAGATTCTTCTTCTGAATCAATATCATGATTTGACTACAGAGTGATTTGTAAAGCCTTCTCTATTTCTTTATTCATATTTCCTCCATGTTCACTTTCTATCACATCAGAATATGACATTTTTGAAAAATTTGTGAATTTTTATCCAATTACCTTAATATCACTGCTTACCACAATCCTTATTAATCGCTTGTTGAAACACTTTTAGGCTTTGCTGTTCATTGGATATCCAAGAAAAATTCCTCCATCATCATTATCACCAACCATCCCTTGATTTCCATCTTTATTCCGAATGAATCATTTACTACTGAAAACATGAAAGTATTTCAACGAAGCCTTCCTTCAATTCCACAAATCATATGGTGTCTTAATTTGTCCCATATAAAGCCCTGTTCAATTCTGAATGTGCACTGCATCTTCAACAGCTTCCTTCAAGTAATGGCGAGAGATACCACTCTTAATCTGCATAGTCCTGGCCATGTTGTCGACCTGTCGATTTCGGCGCTCAAAAACTCCATTTTGTTGTGGAGTTCTCAAAGCAGCTACCTCATGATGTATTCCATGTTTCTCAAGGTAATTCTCAAACAAAATGGACATGTATTCCCATCCATTATCAGATCGCAAAACATTGATTGTTCATCCAGTATCATTCTCGGTGATTCACAGATATGTTTTCATGCAGTCAAGAACTTTTCGTTTCCTGTGAATGATAATAAAACATTCCATTCTACTGTAATCATCAATGAGAAGGACAAAGTACCTGTTTCCATGAGTTCCTGCAACATTTATCGGCTCACATACATCTATTTTAATTAGATCAAGAAGATGAAATTCCCATTTCTTCTTTGGCTGATATGAGCTGCAGATCAGGTTTCCACAAATGCAAGCATCACAAGATTTCTCATGCTCACACTTCCGGTTAGGAATGTCCATGAAAATACTCAATTTTTATATTTTCTCCATGTCTTGTTGATTTATGTGACCTAGTATCCTATTCCACAAATTGTTTACTTCTTCAACAGTCATGTAGAAAACATTTTCTTTACTATGAAACTGATACTGGTTGCCTTCTGTTCTGCATCCATTCATAAGGGAATTTTCTGTCTTTCCCATGACAGTGTAGCCTTTATGATTAAAAGTAACAATATGTCTCAAGTCACAGAGTTCACTCACGCTGAGTAGATTATGACGTAGGCCATCTACGTAAAGGACTTCAGTTTTCTTCATCTCTCCATTAGCTAATTCAGTACTTCCTCTGAATTTGATTTGCAGAGCTCTATCATTACCAAATCGAACCATTCCATCAATATTCCCTTTAATATATGTCGACATGCCAACAATACCTGTTGTATGGGATGAACAACCAATATCCAGTATCCAAGTACTGTTGCGTTTTGTAGCTTTGAGGGCCACCTCTACAAGGATTGATTTTCCAATTTTCTTTCTTTCATTCCATGATACATTGGAATGAGTATAGAGCACTGGTGGCCTTTCAATATCTCATCTGTGTACATTGGTTCTTCATAGTTGAAGTCTTCTTCAAGAGGAGTAAACTTGTTTGAAATAGAAACACTATCATGTCGATGAGATCTGACTTGTCTTGAATTTCGATATGAGGTGTCCATGTCCCTTCTCTTCCTGAAATTAACAGCCTTATGACCAAAGTTAGAGCAATGAAAACATTATCCATATAAGCTATTTCTTCTATAAGATGGAGGATATGAATTCTGTCTCCTTTATTGATGTCCTAGATCATCCCCACTCAGATAGCTCTTTTACTCTTCGCAGTATGACATGGTATGGAGTAGATAGCCACAGAACTGACACTTCATGAGAGGAAATGTCTTCTCACTTGAATTTCTCCTTATACACTCTTCCATGGAAGATAGTTGGATTTCCTGTCATTTCTGAATGTTTGAGGGTAATTCTAAGTTAGCCTTTTAGTTTGGATTGAGGATTTCTTTTTCAGCACTTCAGGTAACGTTTCAACATGTCCAAATTTCATCATATCTTTCCTTTGGATCTCTTTACTTACACCAGTTGATGTCTTAGCTTCACAGCCAATTCCACTCTTTCCCATGAAAGCTGGCCTTTGATCACTCAAGATTTCTCCTACCCCATCTAACCCACTCTTGGCTCTTGCTAGAAATTATGAATCTGAGAATCTTCCAAAATGTATTTTCTTCCTTGATTCTTTTGAAATTGATTCTATCTCAAGTTTACTCATAAGAGTAACAACTTCCTCCTCAAGAGCCTCAATAGTCTTGGATTTTTCATCTAGTATGGAGGTGAGGTCATCGATGACATTTTCCTACTCATCAATTCTCATCTTCAGATCCACTACATCATCATTGCTTTCAAGAATTTTAGACTGTACTTTCACAAATTCTTCCAGTCGTTCAATTTCATCGTCATGTTGATCAACATTTTCAGTTGATTCTTTTGCCATTGATTTCCACTTATTGTAACTCTTACATTTAATCTTAATCTTTCTAACAACATCCTTAAGTTTCAACTTTGGATCTTCACCAGTTTTAACTAATTTTCACCACCAATATCTTCATATTTTTCAACAGTTTCCATCATGGAAGCATGTTTCCCAGTTTCAAATTCTGTTTCTTCTTCATCACAGAATTCATTATCATCTTCTTCCACTTCACAGAAAAAACTCTTCTTCAGAACATTCTTTCTAGATTTGATGTCTCCTTCCATCAAAACCCTTTTATGAGGCTTCTCAATGTTTTTAGCATCACTATCATCATCATCGATCTTTATTAAGAACTGTGAAGCAATGTGCCAGACTTTTCCACAACAAAAGCAAGCTAGAGGTAAATTTCCTTTGAATTACCCTTTTACCTTCTAGAAGTTCTTGGCAATGAGAGAGAGAATTTATTTTTCCACATCGTCTACACCACTACTATATTTTGAGATTTTGAGTTTCTCCATGTATTTAAACGTCATTTCCTTACTTACTCGTGTAGTAGCATCTTCTGGTTTGACTCTCATTTCATATTCCACCATTCTACTCAACAGATCATCCAAATAATGTTTGGAAATATCTCTTTCCTCAAGGGATAACACCTTTGAATTTTACATGGGTGGTATTTTTCTCAGTATTTTATTCCAAATATCAATGTCTCTGATTTCATCTCCTAGTCCTCGAAATGCTCAAACCACTTCAGTAATTCGATTGAAGAAGTAGTCTGAATTTTCATCAAGATGCATTGTCAGATCATCGAACCTATTGTGTAGCTCTTTTAGTTTCACCTACTTCACTTTTCTATCACTTTCATAAATATTTTCAACTTTTTTCCACATGGACTATGCTAAGGTGAAACTCCTCAATTTCAGATAAATCTGATCAGAAAGTGCTACGGTGAGAGAATTCTGTGCTTTAACATCTGCAACAAGAATTTTTCTATCGGTATCAGTCATAGCCAGCCCTGTTGGATAAGAAACATTAATACCTTACACAGTGGAAAACAGAACTTCCATTCCAAGGGATCATAGATGAGATCTCATTCTGTTCTTCGAGATCTGGAAATTACTTCCATTGAAGAGAGGGACTCCCTTGACATTGACTACATTCTCCAAGACAACAACGGACTGATTAAACACTAGCAACCTCCCTCTGATACCACTTGTAGGGCCCCGAGACACCCTGAGAGGGGAGGGGTGAATCAAGGTGTCATATTTTTCTTTTAAAGTGATGGATCTTGTTCCCATGTTGGTAGGAACTTGTTAAACCTGTATGAGGGATATGAAAGGAAAGAAAACATTCACATACAGAGAGACGACAAAACCCTTCTTACTTGGTTCACCAAAAAGGGCTACATCCAAGGAGCATATGCCGACAGGTTGTCGGTCGTACCCAATTCCACTAAACTTCACTAGCTGTGGATTATAATGGTTTGGTAATAGTCACTCTGTCCCAGGATCACTGCCTTTACAAAAGGTTCAGGGAAAGCTCATAGCGTCCCTCAGGACACTCCCATTGACTCCCCCTCGCTCACTACCCTTGGTGTAGTCACACTCAGTTTATAGACGTGATGGTCTCCTCATATTTGAAAAAGAATGCATCCTCTATTGTATGTAGATGCTCTGTTGAAGTCCAACATTCACTCATAGACTGATATCGCTTTTCACCGATGTTATCAGGCAATGTTCCAGCTTTGGTGCAGCCCCAAGACGACCGGAAAGCTTCAACAACACCTGGCATGCATGTTTCAATAATGGCGCACATGTCACTTTCACAGTACTAATTCAGCGCGCAGGTGACACCAACCAACTTTTGCGACACTACCTCCTTCAACTCCAACCTTATGCGACTCTTCTCCTTTAACTCCCAAATCAACTTCGACGCACAGCGAAAAACCGGCATGCATCCTCTAATTGCGCGACCCAACTACAACTTGCGTGTCTCAACAACTTGTGCGATGAGAACTCAAAAAAATATCTAAGTCTTGAACTTTGTCTAAAATGAGGAGGGTTGGTCCTCTATTTATAGGAAAACCCGATTCCCTACGTGGTGGCGAGCAAGTATACTCTCGGCGCGCAGGTTCCAGCGAATACCTCATCTTCCCTAGCCTCTATCGTGCAACTCACTTGCCCGACCAAACTAATACTTGTGCGATCCTCTTTCCTTTTCCATATTTTGAAGCTCTGATATTGAATAAAAACAGGTTCACAACTTTCCAACCTCATAGGCATCAGCGCGTAAGTCCTTTCTCAGTGCACAGGTCACTTGAACGACCATCCCAAAAATTGCGCGCCCCTTACCCCTTTTCCATTTTTTAATATTCTGATCTTGAAAAACATATGGAACACAAGTTTCCTCTCCTTCAAGAACACGACGTTCATGTCTCTTTTCCAAAATCACTATTCTCTATTTGTCGATTTTCAGGCCCAAAAATTTGGAAAACACTACAAATTGGTGCCACCTTCAATACTATAATCTGCATGACCTGTATGACCACTTTGCTGGCACACATTCTGATCTTCAGCTAAGGATTGAAAAACAAACAAACCATACTCTAATTCATGAAAATATGACCATGGTTCCAACATGGGCGACACGTAGAAGAGTCTTCTGCAGCCGGTAGTAGAAAGATGATGCAGAGGTCCAAGAGGACCAGGCCATCATGTGGGCGACCTCATGATACAGGTTAGGTTATGCGGGGCATATGAAATAGAGCTAGATATCTGAGGAGCAGGAATTTATATATATGTAGTGGACAAGGTCACATGGATCAAGACTGTCTGACCCGCCATGCAGACGAGTAGCAGATAGTAGAGGGACCTCCCAGGCAAATGCAGAGGTTCGACCGTGGGGGTCTGTTAGGAGTGGGCGGATGAGGCAGAGGAGCTGGCCGAGTAGTGGGTGGTGGAAGACGTTTCAAGGCTATACCACCACCACCACTAGGAGGTACACCTCGACCATAGAGAGCTGGCAGACAGAGGTAGGCTCAGCTCCAAGTAGTCGAGACCTACGACCACGGTGCACCTGAGATGATTCGAGGTACAATCTGTGTCTACTCCACCCTTGCTGAATTACTTATGGACACAAGATCGAGTCATTATTTTATTTCTAATTCCCTTGTTCGGAGCTCGGAGATTATGACGGATCCATTGGCTCGATCCTTATGGCTAGTGTCTCCTACGGGAGCAAACTCGATGATTACGCACTGCTGTCGGAAGTGTGAGCATACTCTAGGAGCGAGAGCTTCAGCTGGGATTTTCTTATAGTGGCTTCGAGGTCTTACGACGTCATCTTGGGTATGGACTGGTTATCTACAGTCCATGCTCAGATAGGCTGTATTAGGTGCAAGGTGAGCTGTATCCACATGGATGGGAGCAGGTTCACCTTCATCAGCGAGAAGGGAGACTTTGCAGTACAGGATGGACTTTTGCAGAGGAGAGGGAATCCGATCACACATCAGTTGACTGGTATCATCCTTGGAGCAGTTGATGTGTGGAGTCCGATTTTTCCTGTTGTGGTGGATTAGTATGCAGATGTTTTTCCTGACGACGTTTCCGGACTACCTCATCGCAGAGAGGTAGACTTCTACATAGACCTGTACCCTGGGACATCACCGATATATACTCCAGCATATCAAATGGCTCCCACTGAGCTTCGTGAGCTATGGGTACAACTGCAGGACTTAGAGGGAAATAGATTCATACGACCTAGTGTTTCACCCTGGGCTTCTCCGATTCGATTCGCCAAGAAGGCGGATGGGAGCTTGTGACTGCATGTCGACTACCGTCTCCTTAATCAGGTGACCGTGAAGAAAAAGTACCCACTCCTTAGGATTGATGATCTCATTGATCAGCTCAAGGGATCACGTTGGTTCTCGAAGATAGACCTCAGGTCAAGCTATCACCATATCAGAGTTCGAGACGAGGATGTGCAGAAGACGGACTTCTGGTGTCGGTATGGCCACTAGAAGTTCCTGGTTATTCCTTTCAGTGTAACCAACACTCCAGTAGTGTTCATGAGTCTCATGAACATGATATTCTAGCCCTACCTCGATCATTTTGTCATAGTCTTCATTGACAACGTACTGATATACTCGACTACTGAGGAGGAGCATGCCTACCACTTGTGGGTTGTAATGGATACACTCTGAGAGCACCAGCTTTATGGTAAGCTCTCGAAGTTCCAGTTCTGGATACGAGAGGTGCACTTCTTGGGACACGTCATCTCAGAGGTGGGAGTTACGGTGGATCCAGTGAAGATCGAGGCAGTACATTTTTGGGATCCACTCAGGAGCGTGACAGAGGTGCGGTGTTTCCTGGGTCTATCTGGTTACTATTAAGGATTTGTTCCGGACTTCTCCAGAGTTGCAACACCGCTTTCTGTCATGATGAAGAAGAGGAAACCCTTCGTGTGGTCAGATAGATGTCAGCAATGCTTTTAGGGGATGAGACAGATGTTGGTAAGTGCACCCATAATGAGGCTACCAGAGGAGGGCGTATGGTACGTAGTTTACGGCGATGCATCAGGGACCAGAATCAGGTGTGTCCTAATGCAGGAGTGAGCAGTGATTACATATGGTTCATGGAAGTTGAGGTAGCATGAGCAGAAATACGCTACCCATGACCTAGAGTTATTAGTAGTGGTCTTCACCTTGAAGATGTGGCGAAACTATCTGATGGGAGAGTGATTTACAGTCTACTCTGACCACCAGAGTCTCAAGTACATCTTCTTGCAGAAGGACCAAAAATTGAGACAGTGGTGATGGATCGAGTTCCTCCAGGACTATGACTTTGAGATAGTCTATACTCCTGGAAAGGGGAACGTTGTAGCTGATGCTCTCAGCAGGATATCGGGCATTCAACTACTAGGAGATACGATAGAGCAGATAGCCACGTTACAGATATCCTTTGTGGATAGTGATGGAGGAGCCATTCTATAGTCACTCACAGTCACTCAACCACTTCTTCAGCGATTCATAGAGGCACAATGTGGAGACTTTAACTGTGAGACATGACGTGCTCAAATATCCAAGTGCAGGTGCCTGATTGATTTTATGAAGGAGGAGATAACGTCATCCCCTTCAGGGTACGTACTATGGTACCAGTTGAACTGCAGAAGGAAGTTATGAGGGAGTTTCAAACTTCCCCTCTAGAAGAACTTCCAGGAGTGGAAAAGATGTTCCAAGACCTCAGAAAACAACACTGGTGGCTGGGCATGAAGAAGGCTATATCAGAGTTCGTTTCAGGATACCTCACTTGTCAGTAAGTGATGGCGGAGCACCAGGTACCAGCAGGATTTGTACAACCCTTAATGTTCCCGGAGTGGAAGTGGGACGAGATTTCCATGGATTTCGTGACGGGGCTTCCACGTACATCCAGAGGAAATGACTCTATTTGGGTGATCTTAGACCGACTCACCAAGTCGGACCACATCCTACCGATCAGAGAGTAGGGTTCAGTAGAGAGCTTGGGACGCCTCTACATTCAGGAGATCGTACGGCTTTATGGTGTTCCATCGACTATCGTTTCTGATCAAGATGCTCATTTCACATCCCGACTATGGAAAGGGTTATAAGAGGCTTTTGGGATGTAGCTACATCTGAGCACCACCTTCCATCCTCAGACGGATGGACATACTGAGAGGGCCATACAGACACTCGAGGACTTTCTCCGTTCATGTATCCTTGACTTTGGTCATAGCTGGGAGGATCACCTACCCTTTGTGGAGTTTGTGTACATCAATAGTTACCACTCCACCATCAGGATGGAACCATAGGAGGCACTGTACAACTGACCTTGCAGATCACCTCTGTGCTGGACTGGCCCTGGGGAGTCAGCACTTGTAGGACCAGAGATGGTTCATGCTACGACGAAGATGGTGTAGATCATCCAAGAGGATATGAAGACTGTACAGAGTAGATAGAAGTCCTATGCTGACAGGAGGCGGAGACCACTAGAGTTTGAGGATGGCGACCACTTCCTCTTATGGGTCTCACCTCGATGGGGTCTATAGAGATTTGGCTGGGGCGGAAAGTTATCTTGACGTTTCATCGGACCATTCCAGGTCCCTAGTAGAGTAGGCGAGGTGTCTTGCCGCCTGTCCCTTCTACCTCAGTAGAACCAGGTGCATGACATCTTCCATGTATCTCAGTTGAGGAGATACGTGCATGACCCGACCCACATCATCGATCACGGGGAGCTGGACATCGATGACGGGGCGACGTTTGCGGAGGTCCCAGTGGAGATTGAGGATCGCCAGGAGCGGGTCCTACGTGGATGGTTGATTCTTTGGATACACATTCACTGGCAGCACAGGAACCTCCAAGAGAGAACATGGGAGCGAGAGCCACATATGTGAGCTCAGTATGCCCATTTGTTTTCCTAGTGCGTGTTGTAGCTTTATGGGGATGTAAATATCTGAGGTGGGAGTAATGTGACGACCTAGAATTTTCATGGAATTTTTTTTCTTTATTCTTTGGAATTTTACAAATCTGTGTCTTTTGAAGGCACATGATTCCGAGGCCCGGTGTGCCCGGAATCAATTTCTGATGTTTTGTTTGGGTACGTTCAGTAAACGTATGTGCAGGTTTTTCTATCTTTTGAACCGGTGCTCAGAATTGTAATATGACGACACTGATGAACTCCCAGCACTGGTATTTGCTTAACGGGACCTTTACCGTAGATGCGTTTTATGCGGGTTGAAAGATAATTTTTGGGGTTTCATAAAAAAGTTAAATAAAATTTGTTGAGAACAGTTTTATTTATCATGGTAGTTTAATCCTACATGAGAAGTTATTGGTGGGTCCCACACCCAAATAACTTCCCATGTGTGGATATTTGTGAGGTGGGACCCACACGAGACCCAACCTTTCATCTCCCCATAACCTCCCTTAAACCCCCATTTAACTCAACTTTTTTTTAATTCTTTGACAACCCCCCCCCCCATTAATTAAGAGATCTCTTCACCTCCCTCTCTCTCTCTTTATTATTTGCCAACACATTTTAATTAATGAATTCAACCTATTCAATTAATTAATTATGTTGTTTGAATTTTGAATTACACGTGTGAAATAATAGCTTTAGATATTATTTTATTTTGGGGAATTTGTTGTGTTCAGAGGATTTGTGAGAGAGCTTTGGAGAAATAGAGAAGGGTGTTCTTTCCTCAACAGCGAACACCATCCTTAAAACGAAGAACCACCGAGGAACGTCAATCATTGCCTTCGACCTTCGTCCAAACCAAAGGAGAAGGAGCCACCCGTGAGGAACGCCGAGGATGCACCATCCTCGGCCCTTCTTCCCCGACGTCAATGGGTTGATGCCATCTCCTCGCGATGTCGTCTTCTGCGATTCTTGACTACCACAAACCTCATATCAAGGTAGGGGTTTGTTCATTTTGAAGTGTTTATCTCATACCTCGTTCTTCGTTGGAAATCATTGTTTATTTTTGGCTAACTTCTACCACCTAACGCAGAGGATGCGGGCCAAACGCACACGGCCTGACGACCCTCCGTAGTCTCTTTTGATTACAATGGAGATCATGGTAGGATGGTGGTGACGAATGGAAGTTATGGTCGTGCGCCGGTCGCGTGCGGAAGATTCGTGGCCCACAATCGCGGGCTGCTCGCCCAATGAAGAACCGGCTGGCTAAAACTAGTCGGGGCGATGGAGGACCATGATGCCATAAGGGGTGAAGTGCTACGGGAGACTGCGACCCGCATTCAACGGGCCACTTGGTGGGTGAACCGACCGGCAGGCGGCCGATCGGGCTGAGTAGAACCACGGTGTAAGGAGGGCACCACGCTGGAGAGACCGCAACCTGCACAAGTGGGCCGCTGTGGGAAAAAATTCATGCCCGCTTTGGCCTGCCGATTGGGAGGGTGATGCCATGGGTTTGGGCAAGCAGCCCCCCCTCGGACCGCTCGGCCAGCCGGCCGAGCGGCGCCCTACTGGGCCGGGCTGTGCCGGGACACGTCGGGTTGGGCCATTCCCCTTCGGGCCATGCTGCGCGTTTCATCGGGCCTGTCCGACCCCCTACCAGGTCGGACACGCCAAAACTGGATTGAACCGACCCACCATCCCACTAGGCTTAACGGGTCGGGCTCGTTTTCACTTAAGGGTGAATAACTTGAAGACCGTGCGTCCGATAGACACGCTGTCTGCGGCACTGGGACCTTCATGACGCGGAGTTCCTTTTGAAATACTCTAAGTGAGTTTGGATAACTTTTTCAAATGGCTGGGTTTGGAACGACTGTATTTTGAACCAGGACCCCGGAGAAAAAATACTAATAACTCTCAGACCGAGCGTCCGATTGACGCATCGTCTGTCGAATTAGGTTTCTTATGATGGGACCAAACTTCTAGATACATCAACTCAAGACATATTTATAGTTGATGTATCAAACTCCTTGGCTCGAGGAGCGCACCCTCCCAGAATAGAGCATGTCGTGTGAGGGAACCCTAGAGCTGGAAGCGAAGACGACAACTGTACTGGAATCCTCCATGGGTTAGGTGATGATGGAAACTGTACTAGAATTCTCCATGGGTTCTACAGCGATGAACACTATAATAAAATCCTCCATGGGTTTGGCAGTGACAACAAATGTACTGGAATCCTTTGTGGGTTCAACGATGACGAAAACTATACTGGAATACTCCGTGGGTTCGGCAGCGACGACAACTGTACTGGAATCCTCCCTGGGTTCGGCAGTGATGACAACTGTATTGGAATTCTACGTGGGTTCGGCAGCGATGAAAAATATACTAGAATCCTCCATGGGTTCGGTAGTGATGATGAATCAATGACTTCATCTGATCATCTTTATCTCTATACGATGGATGTGTACCTCTGTGAGCTGAGTCTCGACTTTCAATCATTACCATCAGAGTGATTGACTTCTTTTCTGTGTGGAATGGGTTATGCTTGGGCTTGAAATTTGGAGCCAAAATTGGATTGATAACTTAGGTATATGTATGAGAATATACCTAAGTAGAGTTGGTTGATACTTCATGATTGTATCTTTTCTTTGTGGTTTATCCTTCATGGATCCTGGGAGACCTTCGGGGGTCTTGGGGTCCCTACTGAGTATTGTTATACTCACCCCTGCACATGCTATGCCTTCACTACGTTGAGTTGGATGCAGACGATGGAAAACACAGATCGAGGTAGAGACTTGTGGAGCAGCACAATACCCAGAGGTGGACCACTTGGCAGGACATGAACGGAGCGGATGGATGGACCTGAGGTACCGAGGAGACCATCTATACCCACCCTTCAGGTGGTATTCCCAGAGGAAAACTCATTAGTTTCTTCTTTACATCACTGTTGTTGCACTAAACTTTCAGTTGTTCTGTGCTTTTCAGTTGGGTTTGTATTCTGGCCCATTTACCATTCAACACTTACTTTGAATTCAGTATTACTTTGTGTTTACTTCATCTTGCATAATCTATTGTGTTTGTTTACTATCATAAAGGAAATGACTTCCCTTTTTATCAGGAATTATGCCTTTGGTGCTAGTCTCCAGCCCCTGGACTATGGAAGGCGGGCTTGTGGTAGTCACGACACGGGCCCTAAGGATGGGTCGTGACAAAGAGATTGGGGCTAATGGTCTTAGTGAGCTCGCAGGGCCTAGAAAGACATGTGGAGCTAGGGATAGTTCCCCAGAACACTCTTTGTGAAGGTGAGGTGATTAGAGTATGGCCACCAAACATATGTCCAAGTCACCCACCGAAACTAGTTTTCTCTCATGTTATCTTGTGCCTCTTTGTTTTGGTATCCTAGAAACATGGTTTTAAATAAAAAAATGACTTTATTTTAAAGACAGTGAATATTTGAGACGTTATTTTCTAGTAAAGGGAAATTTTTTCTATTTATGACGGTATAGAATAGAAATATTGTGAATTATTTATAAAGGGTAAAGTATGTTTTTACACATCTTATAAAAGTTTGAATTATATTAAACGGGGGGTTTGAAAATGTGTTTCAAGTAGACTTTTATAAACAATGGGAAAGTGTTTTTAATTGAATTAAATGTTATATAACAAATATGTGGGGGTTGAGGATATATTTTGATTTGGTAACTACTGAGAAATTGAAAAATTTTATGAAATTTTAGAACCTTGTTTTGAAATGAGAAGAGTTGAGTTCTTAATTAAAAGTGGATTTAAGAAATCAGGTTTTTCATGAAATTATAAGTGTTTTGAAATGGGTTTAATTGTATTTAAATGGTTGTTCAAGGCATGAAAGTGAGTTTTTATTGAATTACATGTTCTTTTATAAATTGGTTTGTAATATATAAATTGGGTTTCGATCTCGTGGTTAGGAGTTTTGAGAAAGGTAAAGTGTGATTAGAATGGTTTTGATTTTAAAAAGAGGAATGGTTTGGTTTTTGACTATGGTGTTCTCAAGGGTGACCACATACATGGTTTTATATGGTAATATGGATGGATATGAGGTGGGTGCCTAGTGTGGCATGTGATCATGCATGTGTGGGGGTCCTGAGATACCAATAGAAAATGCACAACCCACCAACACTGTTTTAAAGGATGGTTTTGAAGGAAAGTGTTGTGTTTTGATAATGTGTTGTTGGTAGGTGTGGATTATATGTTTTGAAGATTTTTATTGTGGGATATTTCGAGTTCTAGAACCCCTCCTGTTTAAATGATGTTTTGGTATGGTTTTTCATCAATAAGTTGGAATGAATCGTTGGTTAGTGGTCTATTTTGAGGAAATGATTGGGAGGTCATTGTGGTGGCTCCCCTCATGTGTTCGGTTTAGGTCTATGGTATGTTTTGACCAATTGACCATATTGGTTGGGTCCTGGGGTTTTCTTATGGGCCATGGTATCCCCCCATAAATAGTTGATGTATGATTCATGTATGGACCATGGTAAATCACTATTGGATGATCCTATAGTTGATCAACATAGAGAATTTCTTCTTGGGCTTTGGAGAATGAGTTTACCCCTCTTATTATCGATTATGTGGATCCCCTTGTAGAGGGAGAGTGGTTGTGAGAGGTTGAAACAGACATTAAATTCTTATGTTTCTTAATTCGTCGAAGTTGAATGCAGTTCAGGGTAGTCAGTGTTGAATGATATCTTAAAGGGACATTGAGACATTCATTAGTCTCATAGAAAAAGAGATAATGTTACGCTACCAGTGTAGAAATGTTTTTCCGAGATTGGATGTTATGGCCACTTTTTTGAATCATTTGTTGTTTGGGACTCAGCATAAGGTCCCTCTCCTTGTGTTTTTCATCCATGATGGTCATGTTTGGTGACGCCTTGCAATGTCATGTATTCATTTGACTATAAGGGTCAAGGTTGTGAAATCTTATGAGAGTATATATTTTTTAGGATGTGTGTCTCCCTTCCGAGAATTCCAAAATCCTATGTTCTAGATGAAGTTGTTTCTATGTGTCCTTTTATTGTGGTGTTTCCATCCGAAAGAAACAAGTAGTGACGTGTGTCTTTCTACTAAGCCATTGTTCTAGTAAATTGATGAGTTGGAGTAAAGTGGGTTTGAAGTGTATCATATCTCATTGATACCATCTAAGATCACAATGTAATTTTTTTGTGGCACTAGAATAAGAAGTTCTATTCAGGGGTTTCCAAAGCCTAACTGTGAGGCCGAAGATGCTTTAATTCATTAAGATCTATCCATAGGTCCTAGAGATAAGTTTTCGCGTAGTCAAGAGAAATCCCAGATTTTTTCAAACCTTTGATCAAATTCTAATCGTTAGTATGAAACATGGGAATATTTTAAACCTCTAGATTCATCGTCTAGTTGTATTTGTTCACATTCAGTGGAAATAGGTGGGAGGTCCTCATGTCCAATATATCACCCAATTTAATTCCTTCCCCCTTTGTTTTCCATTGGGTTTTTGGAGAAGTGTTTTAGATTTGGATAGATAGGTTGGGAAAAAGGTTTGTGCACGATTAGTAGTGATCGTCTTCTAGGAAAATCATGCAGATAGAATGATATGCACGGTCAGCACATGGCATCCCAAACTGTGTGGACCCACTGTGTGGTCATGCCAACCCTTTGAATTTTGGGGGTCTTTTTATGCCAGACTGTTCTGGTCAGTTAAAATGGTTGGTTCTTATGGTGGGGAGACCCATCAAGTGTCTTACGTAAGTTCTACTAGAAAAATTATAATGTTGGCTTACCCCTTCTGCTTGGTAGACCATTTGTGCCTTCCCCAATGGGTTTCCTATTTTTTTCTCAATAATTAAGTTATTCCTTGTGTCGGAAAGTCGGTTTGGGTCACCCTATTTCAGTGACTCAGTTTTCTCCATAAGGGTTTCTTTGTTGTAGGTAGTCTGATTTGACGCTATCTAATTAACAATTTCTTAATTGGGAAAATGTGGCATTGGAGCAAGCAAAATGGTTTTGATTAATTAAGGTTGTGGTAGCTTTTTTCGGGTTCGTTGTTAATTTCAGGTGGATTGTTTGGGCTTCGTCAGGTAGTTCTTGAGGTGTTTTGTTATGGTATTTAGTTTGAATATGATTGATCATTTCATGTAATTGGGGTAAATTTTGGTTGGTGGGAGTAATCTCTTCCTTTGTTTGATCAAATGGAGGTGTTTGGCCATTTGGAGGTGGGTAAAAAATGGAAAGGGATTCCTTCTTGGTTTATTGTTTGGGCTTTGTTTTTTCATCTGGAGTTATTATGGCTTTCCATAGGCAGAACACTTAATGGTGGGGAGAAGTTTCACACTCGGCTTTTCAATTATATTCTTTTATAAATATCATCTATTGGATATTATCTTTCTCTCATTTTCTGGGTGTTCCGAGTTTCAAATTATAGTGCATCTTGTTTTATTAATCTAGGACCTTAGTCTTGGGGTTCATGGAAAGTAGTTGTCCTCCCTTTTTTTCAAAGTAATGGTATGTGGTTGAGGTGGTTTGGAGATGGATTTGTGACACTCCTAGTGGCACCCCTTGTTGGGTAATTTGATGGGGGTTATTTGTACCCTTGAGTTTGAAGAGTCGTGGGGTAAAAATGTGGTCTTATTTTAGGAACTATTTCCCCCTATCCTTGGACTATCTATCCCCATCTATTTTCCCCTCTGACCCCCTGAATTTTAATGAGTTTGGACACTTTTTTTAGTGGACAGAAGAGGGCACAAGGTTTGGGTGCCCTGTTTGCTAAATCGTGCAAGCAAACCGTGTGGCCTTGTCCTGGTCATTATTTTTTTTGAAATTACAAGTTTTACCTCCTTGGATTTATACAAATGTACCCCTTTCTTCCCCTATTAAACCATTTCATCTATATCGGCCTCCCAAGATTCCCAAACCTCCCTTGGATCTCATTTTTGAGTGATATTTTGATGGGGAAACTTCATGTTCTTTTCAAGTAAGTGATTTTATCATTGATTTATCTCATTTATTTTGGGTTTATGTCTTCTTTGTTGATGTTCCATTTTTTTATAAGGTAGTGTTTCAAACCTAGTGTTTGATCCTTGGTTTCATGGTCTTTTCTTCTAGATTTAGGCTCGATTTATCCTCTAAGTGGTGCGGTTGATATTTCACACCAAGATTCAAGGGTTTAAAATTTTGAAAGGCGATTCTAATGTGTATGAAATCCTTATGAGTTAGCTTGATGTTTTTATATTATTTTCATGTTTAAATCATTTGATTATTTCTAGTGAATTTTTTTTAGTTCCATTTTTAATGAAAATGAATTTTAAGAACCCTTTTATTGCGAAATTTTGTGTTTTTCATAGAAATAATTATTTAATTCATTTGGAGGATTCATGTTGACTACTTAGTCAGTTTTATTGAAATGTTTAAGGTCTTAAAGACATTTTTTAGATATTTATATCCGTAGATTGTTGCTGTAGAAATTTGTTTTAATGATACTTGTGAAGCATATGAATTTTAAGTGCCATGTTTGTTTGAAAATAGAGGTTCTTACAAATATTTCACCTCTTGAATTTTATGGGGCTTCCCTACAAATGCTTTATTGGTTTAATTGAAATTTATTGGGATGAAATTTTTTGGGTGAATTATAAATTTGATCATAGTGTTAAAAGTGGTATTTTAAAGGGATTTAGTTAATTGGGTACCAATTTTGTGTTATATTGTGTGTTTTACATGACTATCTTATGTCATGCCATTGGGGGTGTTTTATGAATCATGTAATGTGTTTATAGAATTGTTTTTTGTGATGAAAATTATGTTATGGGGAATGCGATTATCCACATGGTGTTCAATGTGGGGGTTTAAAGGGATTTTTCTGTGAAAAACACTGTTAGCTTTTGTGAAGTTGTTTTATTGAAAATATTTTTTTTTTGTTTTGTGTTTTAAGTGGTATAAATATAGAATAGCTACTATATTTGTTTTACGTGACCAGTAGTGGGGTTGTTACATTAAAAGTGATGAATGTTCCGTGATGAAATTGATTTATCACAAAGGGGGGATCCTAGGTACTTAGGAGGGTAGATATGTACTAATACGGTTGATGATCAGGATGGGTTTTGTCCTTATTTAATTTAAAAAATGGATAAATAAAACACTAAAAAACAATATATATGATGATTTGGGACAAATAGATTATGGTTATGTTCTCTACTAGTGTTTTGTGCATGATAACATATTTTCCTATGGTTACTTTACACTGTGGTGCAAGATACATGGGGCTCGAGACTCTCTAGTGGCTAGGGGTGTTCTTGGTTTTGGTGCTCATTGGATTACTGGTATTCAACCTTCACATAGGTTGTGTTTGGATATAAATTATTGTTTCTAACATTTCTTATTCAACTGTTTTAACATTCTGAATGTTTCATTTTGATACATTTTACAATTAAATTTTTTATTTTAGGGATTTCATCACTGTTTTCCTTATATTTTAAAATACATGATTTTCACATTGTATTGAATAATTTTTAGAATATTTGATTGGAATCATATTAGTCTTATTCTCACACCTTAATTACACCCCTTTGGTGTATTTAGGATTGGTCATGTTTGACACAGGTAAGTGGAAGGCTTTGGGTGATGGCGCTTCGGGGTGTTAGTTCTCATCCTTGGTGCGGACTTGTGAAGACGACTTGTGGGTGATGACCCCTTGTCATGTGGAGTCCTTGGGGATGTTTTTAAGATATATCAATTTGTCTTTGAAAATATTTTATTGTATTTTAACTTATGTATTCAATTATGATTTTTTTATAAACCATGTTTGGTATGAATTTTTCAGATTTAGTATATCAAATATTTTTGATGTTTTATGTATCCATATTCGGGTAAATCATTTCCAAACCAAAATAAATGATACATGGGAAATTCTGTCTGCCCATGGGGATAGGGAACACCCTTAAGGCCTTGTCACGGGCTGGATTTGGTGCCAGTTTTGATGCTAACCAGATTTTTTTCGTGACTTCTTGACCCTCAATTGAATATATTTGGAAAAAAGGCAAATCATGGAAATGAAATAAGCTATATACAGTTGACCAAACAAGTCCTAAATAAAAGGTAATCAGAACATTTTTTTAATAGTGATCTATTTATATTATCTATAGTCAGTGTAAAAATAAATTGACCCCAATTTTTCACAACAAAAATATTAATGGAACTATAGGGAAATGCACTCATGTTTATGAATCAATTATGAAGATTATCCTAAAGTTTCTTTCTCAATAATTTCAACTCTGTTGGGGCAATTAAATAAGGATTATTTGAAATCGGTGTCAGACCATGTATGAGTTCTATTGAAAACTCCAAATCTCTATTTAATAGAATACTAGGAGCATTATTTATAAATATATCAATATATTCTTAAAAAATAGGCATATATTAAATGTTGAGTTTATCCCAAACCATTTTGTGAAAAATATCTCTAATGTTTAGGTAGTAATACCCCTATAACTGATGTAAATTCCATAACATGGTCCTATTTTTCAAGGTACCTAATGACAATCAAAGGTTGATTCAAAATATAATATGTTACTACCGGTCTGAAAAAATAAACACATAATCTTTATAGATAGATCATATCCATGACTAAAACCACATCAAATTACACTAGAGGTGGAATATAAAGACATATAAAGAGAAAATTACAAAAAAATATTATGGAGGATCTATACACATGACATGTGCTCATCGAACCATTATAAGTTTATAATTCAAACATAAGATCTAATCATTGGGGATAACAATTAACATTCCACGATACTTTTCATGAAATAATATAATTAATATGACTATAATCCAAAAACATACTTCATTAGTTCAGAATAATTATCCCAAAGTCAACTTCATATTTTTAAATTTAGTCCATTTCTAAACTCAAAATGGTAAGCATGACCATCAAGCATCATTGATCAAAGTGGCCTGTCGTTAAATCATAAAACCATTACTAAGATGTCCTAAATTATGGAAATTTTTATCAAACAATGATTATTTATTTTGATATCAATCACTATGTACTTTATAGGTTCCATTAACTCAACCTCATCATTCATAAAAAGGGTTCATAAATAAACTGTGAATTTACCCATTAATATCCTCTAGTGTGTCTTTCTGGGTGTATATTCTTAGGATCACTCAATATGAAATACTGACAACCAAGTTAATACATAATATACACTTCTAATGTTGATACCCCATGAAGAATATATGATACTACCACACCCACATTCTTGTACGTATATTTGGATGTATATATCAACAAGATACATTCATTTATTTAACAAAAAATAGGATGTTCACAAATACTTATTAGTATCCTAAGTGCTATGAGTAATTTTGTTGATACTAAGGTCCATAAAAATTTAATCCAACCACTAATACCAACAAATAAATATTATGAATAATATAAATAAATACATAATCAAGTTAGACCAGTATAAGAAACATATAAAAATATACAAATTTGGGGACCATAAAGGTTTAATGTTCATAGAAACAGGAATCACATTAAACCTATTTCTTAAATGGTCCTCTTCATATAACACAAATTTCATCAAATTGTTACGATTTTATACATATCATAATTATATGCACTTATAAAATAATTGGGAATGTAATCATTTGAAAGGGTGATCTTTGAATCCGAGTAAGAATAAACATGATAGATATTAATCATAAGAGATCATAAGATGACCACAAGTGTATAATATAAAAATAAAGTTAATATTGTAAATTTAAAATAATAATACCTATAAAATCATATATCATAAACTGTTATAGATATTAATATCCAAAATTATTAATAATTGGTTTTTCATAGTAGTTATCATACATTAAGAGTCATGAAATAGGAATGTAGCATCACAAGCATAAGAATTAAAATTATTGTGAACAAAACTATTCATAATATTGTTATAATAGATATAATTAATCATAATCATTCATTAAAATTTGGAAATATCACTTCATAATTTTTTCCACAGAAAATATTAAGGGAATGTCTAGAAGAAAACACACCTAAGCATCAAAATGGGAACATAGTTATTCAAAATCCTTTCAATGATTATTATAATCACACACACACAAACACATATATATTCTAACACACTAAATCAGAAAATTAATTGTTGGGATATAATGTACCAACCCATTAAAAATTTATATACTATTCATATATATTCAACAAAATCATGAATAAAATTATCATTTCATCATAACCTAACTCGGGGTAAAGAAAATGGGGATCACCAAGATTTCATTATCGTAATCAATATATATCTATATAATTTATATGGATTGTATACTTGGATCATATTTACAAAGAATTATAAGCAATATCACTGATTTTTTTCATTGATGAAAATACCATTAAATGATAACTAGAAAATTTCTTTAGGAAAATACCCTTTTAATATTTAAATCACAAATTTAAAATAAATTTTTTTATAATATTATGAAAAAAATTCAAGGGAAACATTCCTACATTTATTGTAAGCTTCACATATTATATTAGTCCTACTGTTGGGAAATAAATTCATATAATATATGATAAAACAATGATTTCATTCACATCTTTTATAAAAACTACCATATTCATGAAATGAGCAAGAAATTATTATTAAAATATTCAAATAATGTTAAATTTGGGAAAATTTGTATTTAATTATTAATTTTAGTATTTTAAAAATATTTTAGAAAATATTTTAATGAAAGTATGGATATGGATGAAAAATATTCTCGACAAAAGAGGAAATACATCCAACTTTTCATAAAAACAATTTATCAAGGATTATATGTTATAATGTGTGGATAATAAATGTAAAACATGAGAACCAAAACAAATAACCATATTTTGCTGTAACACATCATTTTTATCAAAAAAATTATTATATAATTTTTTCAATTATAAATTTAACATAAACAACATCGAAATTAAATGAGATTGTAATATAAATACTTTACTCAAGTCTCATCTTTCATTGTATGCATCCAAACATCCTGTATAAAAAATAAAAAAATATTATACATGTATTTAAAAAACATATTTTTGTATTTATTTATATATATCATTCACATATAAATTCAAAATATCCATTATTAATAAATATTTATTAAAATCATTATTCCATTGAAACTGATCCAGTTTCCATGCATGATTCAGTTTGATAGTTCTTTTCCTCGTACTTTGTTCATGGTTTCCTAATCTAAAAAATCTCATTAATGAAAAAATTTCTTATTTATTCATTTTATATTTATATATATCAATTAATAAAAATTAGTGTTGAAAAAATAATTACATTACTTTATATAAATGGTTGACTGTATATGTGATGAGGTATGTTTTCCACTTTTCAATGTGTAAAACCAAAGAAAGGTAATAAATTAATCACCTTTATATAGTAAAAATAATACCACATATATCAAATATATTCATTAAATCAATGATGAATTCCAATCATGTATAGAGGAAAAGAAAAAAATAACATTTTTTCATAGAGATGGTAGTTCGCACGTATACAAGAACTGTGATTTCATTTTCCAACAGATGAAAGTGTAAGGAGTTATATTAAATATTATAAATAAGGAAGTAAAATTGTTTCATAAATATCATATGAAAACATGAAATCGACAATAATAACCAACCTTGAATGTGGTGATGGAAAATGATGTACATCGCATCATGGATATGTTAATTCACATATATGAATGAGCAATATTTTCATTTCCCATTTAATAGAAAGGGCATGAGAAATTGTTGTCCCAAAATGATAATAATATCTTGATATATTTAATGTATTTTCTTCATTATGTTGTGATATATTCAAAAAGTTTTGTAGATGTAGAAGAAAAAAATAAAAAATAAAATAGTTATGTAAGATGATTACTTCTTCTTTGAGAGACCTCATTTGCATAACACATTAATACATCCAAGGATCATATTAGAGTAATAAAAAATATAAATTATAAATTTATGGACTATATTATGGTTCTGGTTAGGTATTATCCAATCTGTAGGACTAAAATTATATGAATAATGTAGGAGAAAAGGTTCCCTTTTAAATGTGAGTGTGGGACATAGATGAAATTACATAGAGTATTTAAATAACAAAAATTCACCTTCTTGTAAATGTGAAAATAATTGGAAAAAATAAATATTAGAAAAATATAAGGAATATCATTATTAAAAAATAATATTTATATAATTATATGTTGCGTTTTTTCCTTATCTCTTATTTCAACATTCAGTAATCCTTTTTTTACATAACATGGTAGTTTTTTTTTAAAGTTTTAACAAATTAATTGAAATAAAAAGTTAATTTAAAACAATAATTTTATATTTTTTAGAAAAATATAAATTGTATAATATATTTTAAAATATTTAAATTCAATAAATTATTAAAATTTATTATAATATAACTGTTCAAAAAAATAAATACCATTTTTAGAAAAAAAACATCTATGAATAAAATTATGCTTACCTTTATTTCTTTTAATATAAAATCTATTCAATGAAATTCAAAATTTGTTATTGAATATAATATATAAATATTTAATTAAAACTATTCATAAATGGTGATTTATTTAATATATTATGATAAAAACAAATTTTTTGTATCATTTTTAATAGAAAACGATCAATTTTTTACATTCAAATTCTTTTAATATAATTTCTAATCAATTGAAAACCAAAAAGATAATTTTGTAAATTTTAGAAATTAATTTATCATTATTTATTTGTATCTATTTATACAAGGAAACATTACGTCTTGGAAATAACTTTAAAATTAAATAACAATATTTCAATAGTATATGAATTTTCAATTAAACTAATTGGTGAATATAATTAAAGATAAAAAAGAAAAAAAGACTAATTTAAAAATAAATATATGAAAAACTATATTGGTGTAATTGAATCTTTCCACTATTATTATCTTAGGGTTGAAACTTTACTATGGAAATGATACAACATGGGTGATCCCAATCCACTCTGATAGACTTGGAAGTGATCCTTGACTATGGAAATTATATTCTATGATTTTATATATGCTAAAAACTTATGAGTTATGATAACAATATTCTATTAGTGATCATTATTGTTCATTGATGACTTTTCACCATTATGAATTATGAATTTTTTTTAAGAAATACTTGTGATATGATTCATTATTATGGATCTTTGATAGACATGGTCGGACTATCTTTATCAATGAAAATGTTGTCCTACAATATATCTTGTGTTCAAACATGATCATTTATTTATATCTCCAATTTTTTCCCTTACTTATCATGTGAGAACACCATTTCTTATATATCCATATTTCACAGGTTATGAAGATAGGTTTTATGTTTTAAATGTCTAGGATGGGTATTGTGAGAGAAAATAATACAATATATTTTGAAGATATTTTATGAAATAAATTGATTATATATATATTATCCAAAGACACAAAATCTTTTACGGTTATCCAGAATGTATTATTGTGGAATTTATTAAGTATTCATATACAATGATTCAATATTTATTTATGTTATTCTTATTTAAACTTAAGTGGATATCTTCATGAATTTGATTGGTAAAAAGGATATGTGAGTTTATCTCAATTTAATTTTTTTTTCATAAATCATAGATATTTCGTTGAGAGTTAGAGTACTGTCACAAATACTACTCTATTCCATCACATATCACATAATTACATATAACATAGTGGAATGATATTAATATATTCTTGAGTAAACTCACCCATGATTTATTGATATTATTTTATATTATGTACTAATAAAATGATCATTGATTCATTTCAAGAACATTGATATTGATTATAGGTGAAAATGAATGAATAAATTTTTAGGAAGTCTCCAAATGATAACCTCCGGATAAAGAATTCAACGTATTTATTTGGAAGATAAGTGTAAAATTACGTGTTAAATGGAAACTAAAAGTTGTAGTAAGCTTTGAATTATAATTATTTAGTGGGATTCCATATGGATTCCTAAAACATACATATCAAAAGCTGCGGGAGGACTATGATAGATAAAACGAGTGAAATGAATCTTTTTACCAAAGAGTGAAATGGTTGGGTAAATCCAATCATTATTCATAGATTACAACTTCAAAACATGACGGGAGGGAATAGTAATCACTATTCTATACCATCATTAAAATATACATATTGTATAACACTATAGAAAATAAAAATATTTTCGAGCAGTTGATTAGATGAAATTAATCTTTGTGATGGACCATTTATGTTTGGTGATGAGTTGATCATGTCAATGATGAAGTGAGGACATTCTATATTGGACCAATGGTAAAGTATGTGGAGAGTATTTCCTATTTTGATAGAATCTTTTGTTGATATGATTTGTAAGGAAATGAAATAGCATGACAAAATGTCTATAAGAGATGTATCTTAATATATAGGATCTAACCAATTTATAAAACATGAATTTCAGAGAACAACAAAATATGGTGGTCTTTTATCAATAGTTAAGATGTGTATGAGAGTGTGAGAGTATGATAAATCATTTAGACAAATAAAATACATTCTAGGGTGCATTCCATAGAGGCTCTATAATTTATTTGATGATATATAATATTATGATAATGATATCAAAATTATGGAGGCATAATATATGATGAAAATATAGATCAACAAACATCTTGGTGATTTTTATTAATTAGTTTCATTCCAAATTTTTTTTTATATCTATGAAATTTTTGCCAAATTTGATAATATATTAGGATTATTGATAGCAGTATCAAAAATGTTTCCCACTAAGGATTAAAAACTTTATAAAAATCATTAGTAAACCTATTAGTCGCCCTATGGCTTGTATTTATTTCACACATAATCAATCATTAGAATATCATATACATTGGGATATTTTTTTTACAAATTTTTTAGGGAAATAAAATGAGATTCAATGTTTATATTAACCACTAATTCACCCCAAACTCTTCCAATGGTGTTTTACACTATCATGGGCCCTTTAGTAAGGACTAATTGATATGGGAACATCCCTCAGTATACATTATTCTAATAATCCATCCTTTCAATCAAAGGGTAGATTTAAAAATTCTTCATTGTTTACAAACCTATATTCAGTTGTAATGGGAATGAACTCATGGATAAATATTTCTTTTATATCACTTAATTGATCCAGATATGCTTCCTCATAGTGGTATAATATCCATACATGGGAAGGAGTTTTCAAAATGAGATTGGTAATTATTATTGAGAGTGTTTGTGTTGGAGGATGGTTTTAATACATAATGATATTATACTCTATGAGTAATTTTTTAGAACAATATGAGGATAATTGATCCAGACTGAATATTTCATAAAAGTATACTAGATTGAGAGTAATTGGATATCTATGAGACATTTTCCCTAGATGTTAATAATGGATGATTTATTTACTTGATATGTAATATATAAAATTTTTTTTTCCCTTCACTGATAAATAAAACATCACATATTGTGGTGATTTTTTAACATATTTAGAGAATATACTAGAAATTAAATCATGGGTACTTAAAATTTAATAGGAAATATACAATTCAATGGTGAATAATTAGTTAACATGTCATCAATTAGTTTACATGATCCAACATGATAGTAACAATTACTAAATCTCTTAATTGATATATTGGATTTAGACATTGATAATGTATGTAATAGAAAATGACCCTTATATTCTTATATTGATTCATGTAGAGTATATATCCTCTTAAATTAGAACAATGTATTATGTGTAGATGATTGACTGAAACCATCATTTCATGTATCATATGAATTTTATTAGTTATGACTCATCAACATTATTTATTATTATTTTATTCTTTTCAATAATTTAAATATTTCCATGTTCATTTTTAGGAAATTTTATGAGTACTTATACATACACATTTCATATATAGATCTTAATCTATAACGTCAAACATGAACGAAAATATAATCAATATTCACTGTATCAACATTATATAAACATGAAAACATTTCCATTAAATAATTAATGCCACAAATTAAACATTTTATGAACAAAAATGGTTTTAAGACATTAGAAAATAATGGTAATTTATTTATTTTTTACAAAATTATAAAGGTTTTCCTTGAAAATCATATCATGTTTTATTCATAATATTTAACTTATTTTTCCCTAATTTTGTTTATTCTTATAAAATCCCTCTATATATTAATACAAATTGTATGAGGAATGTATTTATTGAAAAATGTTCTTATGTAATCATCATATTTTATTGAGTTTATACAATCTTTGGACATTGTAATATTGATATGTCTTTGACACCGACCAAATTCTCCATCAACGTGATATGTAACAATGATTAATTTTAACTTATTATATTAATATTGTACAACAAATATAGTTTCAATTATATTTATACATCAAAATATTATTAATGGAATGAAAGATCATCTAATATATGGTGGTAACTTTCATATAAAATGATTAATAAAAAATCATTCCTTATTTAAATATGTCGATTCCTTTATGTGGTTTAACATTTTTTACATTATTGTAGACAAATTATCTAGTAAAACATGATTTTTTCAATTCCTTCTCTGTAACAACCCAACATTTCATTATATATTATTTTCTCTAAAGTAATTCAATAGCTAGCGCTACACAAAACACCGAGTTCGAGTGCACCATGACATACCAAACTAGTCGTTCAAAAGCGGTTATGAATAGTACTAACTGAATTTTGAAATTTATATACTCCATATAATTTTATAATCCATATTATCTGTTTCTTAGATATAATATAAGAACAAATTCATCTTTTCAGATAAAAGAAGTATATTTCAAACAAATGAAATTTTACCACCTTTTAATGGAAAACCCTTTTTAAAACCAATATTTGAAACTTTTATATATTCAATTTTAAAAAATTAAATTCTTCTTTAAAATCGGGACATAAAAATTTATTTTGGATAAATTTTTGGTACTTTTCTAATAGCTTTTAAATTTTTATGAATACTGAAAAATACTAAATTTTAATTGAAACAGACCTTTTTAATCGAAATAATTTATAGTGTTAAATTATGTATTTGAATGGTTTGGATGTATAATTAGATTATATTTTTATCATTTAATAAAATGTAGGTGATTATAAGTAATTTCGTATTTAAATTTTACATAAACACATGTCGATATTTTGATAGTTTTTACTTTTTAAAAACCTACTTTTCAGTTTTGACAACAGGAATTAATTTTAAATTAATTAATGAAACTTCCATTTTTTGAATTTGGTAAAATATAATTCATTTTTGAATTCATACTATCAAAATTATCTTAGGGTAATTTTTTGGTATTTTTTTGAAAACATTCAATTTTTGATGAATAGTGAAAACATTGCGTTATAGTTTAAAACTGAATTCTATTTAAATAATTATTTAATTTATTTAAAATTATTTTATCTCAAAATAGATGTATAATAATTATATAAGTACAATTTAATCCATTGGTGTCATTTTACTATATAATTAGATGAATAAAATTTTATTGAACTTTTTACCGTCTTTTACCCACATCCTATGAGCCTTTGAAAATATATATAAAACTTAATTTTACCACTTCTGCGAGTCATCAATCCATCCAATTTAAATTTTTTTATTTAAATAAAGGAAACACACCAGACCACCGCCTTGCTTAAGGAAGTCTGAAATAATGTAGGCCGAGGGAATCCCCTCTAATTAAGTTCAGAGCCTCAGGTTTCAGACTACATGTAGGAATGAGGCAAGTGTGCCTGGTATTCTACTCAGCTATAGAATCCAGATGATCAGTAAGTAAATTTTGATTCAATAAGATGATAATAATTTTTTCTGAATACTAACTTTTTACTTTTATTTACCACGGTTAAAAGTAAATAGGATAATTAAGGGTAAAAATGATATTATTATTACCCTAACACATGTCTTAATTCTATTGGATAAGTGTAGTTTGATGAAAAACAAATTGAGGAATAAAATACGATCCTTTAGGTCCATTAGGATTAGATTAAGACATTTATTATTATTTTATTTAAAGAAGTGTTAAAAGAGTTAAAATCAATGATTAATAACTATAACATTTTTAAATTAGGGTTATACATAAGATAAATTCTACTATAAATATTCATTATAAATATAAAATGATTTCATACATAATGATATTTTATTTATATTTTTTAAATATTAAATAATTAAATTTATTTCTGACACAATGGTTATGAAGTAATTACATAATTAATGAAATATTAAAATAATTGATATTATAAATATCTAAATAAATGTAATATGAGACTTTCTTATGAATTAAACTAATTTTATAGAGTAATATAACATGTTAGGGTTGGTTACATGAAATTTTTTCTAAGTAATAATGCTGTTATGAATTTAACAAAAACAAAATACCAAATAGTGCCAAAATTGTCATAAAAGAGTTTTTAAAACAAATATTATATTATTAATTGATATTCTATTCCTAAAAATATGAGAATTGGGAAAATTCCTTAAATAATATTATATATGTCATTAATGAACCACTTGAGGTTTTCTTGTATGTTTATAGTAATTTTATTAACCATATAATATAAAAATACAAAGACACATGGTAAATGTCAAACTATTTAACTAAGAGTTAGATATAAAAGATAAAGTTAATATAGTAACCCAAACCTGTCTAAAACTTATTGGATGAGTGGTTTTCAACCCATACCCACCGTATCCTTTAAATAATTCATTTTGGGGCCATTAGAAACCGAAAATTATTTTATTATAAAATAATATTTCTAGCTTTTCCAATGGTCCCCCTCACCCCTCTTATAAAAGGGAGCTTTACCTCCTCTCAAATTCACACATTCAAAACCATTTAGTTCGGCCCACCCCTTCCCAAATATCCTCTAAACTATCCTCCCTTCATCCTAGAGGCCTTCCTTTAGTCAGAAAGCCTACCTAAGGAGCCCTTTTGATAAAATCAAAAGGAAGAACCCGAAGAAGAGGTAAATATTTCATCACCTCTTTCAAGTTCCTTTCTTCTTCCACTTCTTCTTTATTTGTTGTTTTCTATTGTAAAATAACAAATCCAGTATCTTATATACACTGTGATGTTATTATAAATATGGTACAACCATATTCACTATTCTACCCATCCTTTGAATGACATGTCACCATATATGCGTACGTATGGCTTACCGTCTCCATGTCGTGATGTAATTGTTATTAAATACATTATTATTTATATGGGTATAAATAATGATGTATAATTTATTTAAATAATAAATATAACATTATAATTCTTTTTTATATATGATATACCATGCAATTATATAATATTTTAATATCAAAATAATGATATTGTCGCTCGTCCGTACGTACGGATTGCAGTCCCCGCGAACACGATGAGATTCATTCCCCATCGTTTCCATTCAAGAATAATTTTCATTATATGTTTAAAAATAATGTTTAAAGACTTAATATAATTATGAATATGAATAATATACATTCTATCCATAATTAATATTACTTACGTAACAAAGCATGTAAAGGAAAATGAATTAGTTAACACCTGAAACAACGATAAAATTAAAATATTATTAACAAAGAAATATTGAAAGATCATATATGATATCATATTAGTGTATATTATTATTTTATAATTTAATAACAATTATTTCACCATTATATATCATTTTAACCTACCATCTACCAAAGAAAATTTCAAGGTAAGGGTTTTCTTATCTCACTTTTAATTCTATGAGATTTCCATTGTTTGCAACTTATTTATTGGATGTGGTGTATTGTGTAATGACATTTGAAATATATTATCATGATTCTATTTATATTAATGGTATTATGTGAATAATTTTTTTGTTATTAAATTTTGGTCATCTGAGTCGATTGATTACAACGAAGTAAGCATTTTTTTTAATCTCACTTTTTATTCTCGTGAGATTCATGCTATATTAGCTACTATTTCCATTTGTGTGTCATATGTATTATCCATGATTGTAATATTGGGGTAATATAGTTTAATTTATGGTTATTTACTTCTTAATTGTATGATCCTTATTTTTTGGGTTGTATGTTTCATAAGTTACCAAATCAGTAATGGAATTTCAAATTTCAATTTCCACTCAGTGGGTTTTACGCATACTTCATTGATTATTTAACTCCAATATTATGTGTGGAATCACAATTTATTATTTATGTAGTAATTTAAAATCCCCTTTATGTGGATAAAGTTTGATACACATAATCACTCCATTGATAATTTATCAATTCATTGATATAAACTTGATCTTAACTGAATTTCCATTCATTGAGTTAAACATCCAAGTCATTGGTGTTGTTTTTCCAAGAATATGTGTGAATGTCCTATAATTTATTTACACTGAATATACAATCAAATTGAGTGTATTTATATTTTTCACACATAATTATGTCATTAATTTATCCTTTATCTAAGGATACTGTCTTTATAACAGATTTCATCTCAATTTACATTCTTTTGAGACTACTTTGTTGTTATAAACCAATTCACTTTTATATGGTATATATATATTTTCCTTTGACGTATTATATCATGCAATACTTTATTCTCACGATATTATAAAGTTTTTATTAACTCAATTTTTTTTATTCAATAATCTCTCATTTGGTTAATAACTCTATCTAAAATATCATTTTAAATGATATAAAATTTTACTCTTCAAAATATTTCTCATTAATGTCGATGTTTTAAAAATGTTTTTAAGGATTTATTTATATGGAAATTAATGTTATAAATTTAAAATTCTTTTTAAATGTTTCAAGGTGGTATGGGACACTTTTATTCAAAAATCTATTTTTAAACGGCTTCTTGAAAAATAGTGTAACTTTTAAATGATTTCAAGAAAAAGGGGGATATTTCTATCAAATAGTTTTGATGATTATTTTCATCTATGTCAATATAATTCATTATTCTCGATTGAGGTTAATCTATTAAAATAAAATCTTCCATATTGTATTGAATGAGTAATTTTTTATTGCAGATGTGCTATTTTTATACCTTTCATGGTTTGTGGATAATGTTTTGACATTCCGAATGCTAGTTTTCATACGAATGTTTATATTATGATTCAAAATTTTCATATGAGTAATGCATTGGACTTAGTAAGTGACTGGTGGAGCCCGTTATAGCTCCTTGATGCATCGGTAGGTCTCATGATACAAACTAGTGTCTTGGCATAGGGCCTTGACAAAATCTTATTTTTAGTATTGACACAAGGCCTTGACTATGTGGTTATGAAAGTCTGGAATTATGCATTCCATCATTATGAAAGTGGCCATTGATATTGCATATGATTATTCCACTAGTATAATATCCATGTGAATAATTAAATGGAATTATTTGATTTTATCTTTTCCATATTAAACTGATGTTCAGGTTTAAAAGGCTTTTGTTTCAGTCTTATACATTACCTTAAATGTCTATGCTTATTTATGAAAGATTATTTGATATTATTATTCTTACTGAGCATTTGAGATCACCCCTTTATATATTTAATTCTTCCTAGGATGCGAAAAATCATATTATGACTGACCTTCAGGGATAGTCTATGGGATCTCAGTGTTGTCTATGGAAACAATGTTGTTGTAGTTTTCTATTTTATGATGTAATGTAAACCTTATGAATGTATCTAGTACTTCCATGGCTACTAAACTAATCAGTCTTTTGAGAGTTGATATTTTGTGATCATGCCAATGATACGTAATAATTCACCGACTCTAGGCTTCTGGGGTCAGGGTGTTAAAGTTGGTATCAGAGGAAGTTTAGTACAAACATTGGAAATAAGATTTAGATATACTTTGATCAGAGCACATATCCCTAATATAGACATTGAGGATTAGTATTGAAGAACTTCCATGAATTTTAGAATTGTAAAGAGTTTTTGAGTTTTCCAAGAAATACATCAATGTCTAGATACGAGCAGGTATAGGCGGCTCTGGCACAGATGCACCTCAGGGTGAAACCTGAAAACACCGCTTTGATCTCGACTCGAACGGGAACTGGTGCACGGAAACCGGCCTTACTGCACTCTTGGTTATGTCACTCCTAGGGGATATGATTAGGATAATTCATATTTTTATTAAAAAATGATTTGAAGAATTTTAATATAAGATGAGAATAAATAACCATCGTTAATACTAAGGAGTTTTAGATTAAAAATAAGGTGTTATAATAGTATCTAAATGATTATTTGACTCACACTATGCTTTATTGTGTAAGTAAATGACTGCATTACAAGGAAGTCATTGTAACATTTAACATGATGTACAAGGTGGGAAAGATGGAGGAAATGATCAATGGAATGGAATGTTGATAGGTGTAAAAGATATCATGTTCATGTGAAATCAGTTTACCAAAAATATGATCAACAACATATATATTAACCAACTACCAAACTCAATAGAGAAGAGAAATGTGGTGAATGATAAAATATCCAGTAATGGAGACCATGGATAAAAGAAATATCAATTTCCATCATGTAGGAAATGTGGAAGGAGACATCTAGGGAAGTGTCTCAATAGAACAAATATATTCTATATGTGTGGGGAAAAAAGACACAAAGTAAAAAATTGTCGAGGAAAAATGAAGAGTACTATGGAAGAAAATAAAAATGATCCCAAGATTCCATTTACAGTCATTTTCCATAAAAGTAGGGGACCTGGGCATTACCCGAGTGAATGACCTATTCTATAGGACAACCCCTTGGTCAAGGATGATCCAATAAAGAAATAAATGGATAGTGAAATGTTTAAAAGTATTAGTGCTCTTGGTTGATGGCATTATCTTTGGAAGACTTTTCTATTACGTGTAACCCTATTGTTCATTATGTGAAAATTATATTTTAGGAAGAATTGTGTTTTATATTGTTGATATAGTTAAAAATAACCATTTGGGTATATATAATCCATGAATTTGGAGCAATTACATGTTATTAAATTTTTGGATGAAAATGCGAGGTATGAGATAACATTTGTGGTTAAATTATGTTATAGTTATTTTGAGGAATTTATCTCATTTTGGGAACATTATAAAATATATTATTTGAAAAAAGAAAACACACAGACTATGTGACAACCCATCGCATCAGACAAAGCTGCAGGAATTGAACCCACAACAATAGTGTGATTGTGATTTATCACATACCACTAGACTACGTGATGTCCCTGGTAGGTGCGACTAATTATGTTTAGTAAATGATTTTTTTGATCAATAATTAGATGATTTGGGATCCTATGTCTTATCAAATGGATATCCTTACTATAGTAAAATGATTTGGGGATTAAGTGATAAATGTCATTTTGGAAGACGTTCGCTCTGTTGGGAATACTATATGCCTAAGGAAAATAGAATAATATGGTATTTAATTTGAGGAGTAATGGTGGATTTTTATCTATGTTTTTATTTTGGATTTTAAAACAATTTTGGTTATTTATGGAAATGATTAACCTATCATAATGAATATGTGATTAGGTTAATTAATTTAATGTATGTGACATTTAGAGTATTCAATGTTTTTTGGAAATACAATTTAATGTGGAAGACTGTGTAATCAAGTTCTTATATGTTTTGGGTTTCAATATTAGTTTGGATTATATTGATGTATTTTAAGGAAAATTGTTTAGTGAATGGTATTTATTGAACTTTGTGTATTGTTGGTTTAATATTAGAAATTAATATAAGTATTTCTTACTCTAAAAGATTATCCTTTTGGGGATCATATGATCTTATACTAACCATTTTGGTTTTGGTTAATCTCTAAATAAAAGGTAAACATATATAGTTTATCCTTTGTGGATTATATGATTCTCTAGAAGTTGATTCTAGAGAATTAGGTGTGACCAAATCATCTTGAATACTCATCGTTTGAAAACAAAGATGAGTTAGTGGAAGAAATTTATGAAAGGATGAAACTCTATAATAAAAGTAAGTAGATCTTTTTATGTTCTTATTCAATCTCATAAATAAATTCTTGAACTTTATGAAATGAATACAAAAAAATTTATCCATGTACTTTTGCTAATAGGAGACTAATGAAGGTTTATCTCATCACAAGTTTGTGTTTTTATTGTTGTTAAATTTCTCGTAGTCATGTTTTCTAACACTCCCCACTGGAACATGACACTTATTTCATCATCTATATCCATGTTTTTCAACATGAAATCCAAGTGTGGGTTATCTCAGGTGACATTTGAACTTCTCTTTCTTTCTTTTAAAGAGGTAGTTTTATTGAATTTTTTTCCTATGTGGTACTATAAATAATGATCCCAAGTCGAATTTTAAAATTTATCGGTCGAAATTTCCAAAAGGGCGGAAGAATGTAACACCCCATGATTTCATAGTAAGTTATTTTCTTTAAAATAATTAAATAGCTTGCGCTATATGCAACACCGAGTTCGAACGCACCCCGACTTACCAAACTAGCCGTTCAAAAATGGTTATGAATACTATTAACTGAATTTTGAAATTTATATAATCTATATAATTTTATAATCCATATTATGTGTTTATTAGACATAATATAGAAACAAATTCATTTTTTCAGATAAAAAAAGTATTTTTCAAAAAAATGATATTTTACCAACTTTTATTGGAAAAGCATTTTTAAAACAAATATTTGACACTTTTATATATACAATTTAATGAAATTAATTTCTTATTTAGAATTAGGATGTAAAAAATTTATTTTGGATAAATTTTTGGTACCTTTCTAATAACTTGTATATTTTGATTAGTACCAAAAAATACTAGATTTTAATTGAAAACAACCTTTTTAATCGAAATTATTTATAGTGTTAAATTATGTATTTGAATGGTTTTGAATTATAATTAGAATATTATTTATAATTTATTATAATGTAGGTGATTATAAGTAATTTCACATTTAGATTTGACAGAAACACATGTAAATCTTTTGATAGTTTATACTTTTTAAAAACCAGCTTTTTAGTTTTGATAATGGAAAATAATATTAAATTAATTAATGAAACTTCTATGTTTTGAATCTGGTAAAATATAATTCATCTTTGAATTCAGAATATCAAGATTAACTTATGGTAAATTCGTGGTATTTTTCCGAAAACATTCATTTTTTGATCTATAGTAAAAAACATTGTGTTATAGTTAAAAACCGAATTTTTATTTAAATAATTATTTATTTAATTTAAATATATTTTAGGTCAAAATAGATGTATAATACCTATATATGTTCAATTTAACTCATTGGTGTCATTTTATAATAAAATTAAATGTATAAAAATTTATTGAACTTTTTACCGTCTTTTACCCACATCCTAAAAGCATTTTCAAATTTACATAAAACATAATTTTACCACTTTTGTGAGTTGAATTTAAAAAATATGAGATACATGGTATATATTAGTAAGTTATATGTGGTTCCATAAAATGAAAATAATTTTTGGTGAATCGTAACATTTTACTTTTATTTACCATGGCTAAAAGTAAATAGGGTAATTAATGGTAAAAATGATATTATTATTATGCTAAAAACGTCCATATTCTGTTGGATAAGTTTAATTAGACCAAAAAAAACTTTGGAATAAAATATATCCTTTAGGTCCACCGGGATTAGATTAGGACATTTATTATTATTATTATTAAAGAAGAGTTAAAAGAGTTAAAATCAATGTTTAATAACTAAAACATTTTTAATATAGGGTTATACATAAGATAAATTATACTATAAATATTCATTAGAAATATAAAATTATTTCCTACATAATTTTATTTTATTTATATTTTTTAGACCTTAAAAAATATTATTTATTTCTGACATAATGATGATGCAGTATTTACCTAATTAGTGAAATATTAAAATAATTGATATTATAAATATCCAATTTAATGTAATTTTATATTTTTTTGAAATCCACTAATTTTGGAGGTTAATATGACATGTTAGGGTTAGTTAGATGAATTTTTTTCGAAGTAATAATGTTGTTATGAATTTTGAAAAAACAAAATATCAAATAGTGTCAAAATTGTCATCAAAGAGTTTGTAAAAAAATATTATATTATTAATTGATATTCTATTACTAAAAATCTAAGGTTCGGAAAAAGGTCATAAATAATATTATATATGACATTAATGAACCAATTTTGGTTCTCTCGGATGTTTATAGTAGGTTTATTAACCATATAATATAAAAATAAAAAGCGACGTGGTAAATGTTAAACTATTTAACTAAGAGTTAAATCTAAAAGATAAAGTTAATATAGTAACCCAAACCTGTCTAAAACCTACTGGTTGAGTGATTTTCAACCCATCCCCGCCTTATCCTTTAAATAATTCATTTTAGTCCTATTCGAAACGGAATGTGATTTTATTATAAAATAATATTTCTATCTTTTCCAAAGATGCCCATCACCCCTCTTATAAAAAGGCACTTCCCCTTCTCTCTAATTCACACCTTCAAAGCCATTTGGCTCGGACAAACCCTTCCCAAATACCCTCTCAAATTTCCTACCTTAATTATAGAAGTGTCCCATTAGTCATAAAGCCATCCTAAAAATCCCTTTTGATCAATTCAAAAGGAAAAACCCAAAGAAGAGGTAAATATTTCATCACCTCTTTCGAGTTTATTTCTTCTTCAACATTATCTTTATTTTTTGTTTATATTCTAAAATAATAACTCTAGTATCTTATATATACTATTATGTTATTATAAATATGGTACATCCATATTCATTATTCTATCCATCCATTGAATGACATGTCATCATATGTGTGTACACACGGCTTAACATCTCCACGTCATGGTGTAATTGTTATTCAATACATTATTATTTTGATGGGTTTAAATAATGATTTATAATATATTTAAATAATAAATATAATATGATAATGATTATTTATATATGATATACCATCAAATTATATATTATTTTAATATCAAAAGATCGATATTGTCGATCGTGCGTACGTATGGATTACCGTCTCTGCGAACGCGAGGTGATTCATTCACTATCGTATCGATTCAAGAATATTTTTCATTAGATGAATAAAAATAATATTTAAAGACTCAATATAATTCTGAATATGAATAAGATACATTCTATCCATAACAAACATTACTTACATAGCAAATCTTATAGGGGAAAACGAATCAGTTAACTCCCGAAACGAAGATAATACTAAAATATTATTAACAAAGCAATATTGAAAGATCATATATGATATCATATTAATGAATATCATTCTTTTATAATTTAATAACAATTATTTCACCATTATACATGATGTTAACCTACCCTCTTCCAAGGAAAAGTACAAGGTAAGGGGTTTCTTATATCACTTTTAATTCTGTGAGATTTCTATTGTTCGCCACTCATTTGATGGATGTGGTGTATTTTTTACTGCCATTTGATATATATTATCATTATTATCTTTATATTCATGGTATTCTGTGATTAATTTGGTGCTTATTAACTTTGGGTCATGCGACTCCATTAATTACAACAGAGTAATGGTTTTTCAACTCACTTTTTATTCCTGTGAGATTCATGCTATATTGGCCACTATTTCCTTTTGTGTGGAATATGTATTATCCATGATTGTATTCTTGGTGTAATATACATTAATTTATGGTTATTTACATCTTCATTTTATGATCCTTATTTCATGGGTTGTATGTTTCATAAGTTTCCAAATCGATAAGGGAATTTCAAATTTCAATTTCCACTCAGTAGGCTTTCCGCATACTTCATTCATTAGTTTATTCCAAGATCATTTGTGGAAACACTATTTATTATTTATATAGTAATTTCCACTACCCTTTATGTGGATATAAATTTGATAAACATAATCACTCCATTTATAATTTCTCATGTCATTGATAGAAACATGATCTTAACTCAATTTCCCTTCATTGAGTTAAACATCCAAGTCATTGGTGTTGTTTCTACAGGAATATGTGTGAATGTCCTCTGATTGATTTACACTGAATATCCAATAATAATCAGTGTATTTATATTTTTCACATATAATTATGTCATTGATTTATCTTTTATATAAGTATACTATCTTTATAAAGGATTTCATCTCAATTTACATTCCATTGAGACTTCTTAGTTGTTATGCACCAATTCACTTTTATATGGTGTATGTACTGTCCTTTGACATAGTATATCATCAAATCATTTATTCTTAAGATATTATAATCTTTTTATTACGTATATTATTTGTATTCATGCATCTATCATTTGGTTAGGAACTCTAAAGAAAATATCATCTGAAATGTTTTAAAAATTTACTAATCTAAATCTTTCTCATTAATGTCCATGTTTTAAAAATGGTTTTAAGGATTTATTTATGTGGACATTAATGTTTTAAAATTAAAATTTCTTTTAAATGTTTCAAATTGGTATGGGACACTTTGATTCAAAAATCTATTTTTAAACGGCATCTTGAAAAATAGTTTGACTTTTAAATGATTTCAAGAAAAAAGGGGATATTTCTCTGAAATAGTTTTGCTGGTTATTTTCATCAATGTCAATATCCTTCAATATTCTAGATTGAGGTTAATAGTTTATAATAATATTATCCATATTGTATTGAATGAGTTATGTTTGACTGCGGATGTGCTATTTTTATACTATTATTGGTTTGTGGATAAATTATTGACATTTTGTATGCTAGTTTTAATATGAATGTTTATGTTATGTTTCAAACATTTCGTATGAGGGATGAATTGGACTTAGTAAGTAACGGGTGGAGCCCGCTATAACTCGTCGATGAATCGGTAGGTCTCATGAGACAAATTAGTGTCTTGGCACAATGCCTTGACAAAATCATCTTTGTAGTCTTGAATCAAGGCCTTGACTATGTGGTTATGATAGTCTGGCATTATAAATTCATCATTATGAAAGTGGCTACTGATATTGCATGTGATTAATCTAATAGTAGAATATCCATGTGAATATTTTAATGGAATTATTTAATTTTATATTTTCCATATTATGCTAATGTTCATGTTTAAAAGGCTTTTGTTTTAGTCTTATACATTTCCTTAAAATTTTATGCTTATTTATAAAATTTTCTGCTATATTTTTATCCGTACTGAGCATCTGAGCTCACCGCTTTCTATTTTTTAATTTTCTAAGGATGCCAAGAAGTATATTATGACTGACCTACAAGGATAGTATATGGGATCTCCGTATTTTCTATGGAAACAATGTTTTTTTCATTTTCTATTTTATTATGTAATGTAAATCTTAGGAATATATCTATTACATCCAATACTACTAAACTAACCGGTCTTCCGAGACTTGATATTTTGTGATCATGCCAATGATACATAATAATGCACTGAACCTGGGCTTCTGGAGTCAGGGCTTTACATTCTCTCATAATGTTAACAATGCCATTTTGAAAATAAATATATTTCCTTTTACAATGGTTTTTCAGATGGTTCCTCCTCCATCTATCCGATTAGAAAAACATTTAAAAAAACAACGACGATAAAAATATTTATATTAATTTAAATGTTAAATTATGATATTTGATAGAATAATTAATTAAATACTAATATTCCTCTATATATATAATTAAATGTTTTAACCTAGGTTTTATATAGTGATTTTACTATTAGTTTAATGAATTATTCATAAAAATTAAGATGAACTTTATTATACTAAATTTAATACCCCATTATTAATACACATAATAATTCAATTATTTCACATAAATTTAACAAAATGTTAGTAAAATAGAATAAAAACATAAAAAAAACATATGTAGACTATATTTAAAATAAAATGTTTCTATGATACACCATCTCAATAGTTTATTTATGTCTTCTGAATAACCACAATGTTGAAACTAGTAGGATATAATGTTATATTTTTTCAATTAAATGTTTGTTCAAAGTCATGTGATGGAACAAGAAGTATTTGAAGCTAATGAAAAGATTATATATCACGATGAGTTCTAGAAGTAGCTTGAAAAAATTTTAGTTTATGTGAATGGGCCAAGAAAAATGTAGTACATCTTAAGGATTATTTGGGAGAAAACTTAAGACATATTACTTTTATTAACATAGAGTTTTGTATTAAATATTATAGAGTATGGGTCCATGATACAATGAAAATAAGGTAGGATTTGGTTGTTCTAGAGTTTTGGATGTATTTATTTCAAGGTCAACATACCATGCCTCAATATATACAATTGTTGTATATGATTGAGTTGGGACACAACATAAGAGGCTAGTGATACCATGGTGAAAGAATATGAATTTTGTAAATGTTATTATAGCCATGGGAAATTTAATCCATGGGAGATTTTTGTCAAAAAATTGTGAGGATTTGTAGAAAATTTATAAACTATTAAACCTTGATTTATCAATGAGTTATTTGAGGTATTTTCAAGTAATTATAAATCGAGAAGTCTGACATCAGTCATGTGATAGTATAGAAAACAACCCCATAATCCAAAAGTTTTGTATTTTCCACACTATTAATAATAAAATTGGACTGTGAAGACAGATGACGTAGAAGGTTCTAGATATTATAATTTATTATAGAAATTATGGTATTTTGTAAACATAATATATTATCAATGGATTTTTTAATGATAATATATTGAATAAAAGGTGAATACATGACCAAACCCATCATTGAGAGAAACACTTCACTAATTTTAAAGGTTAATAAGTTGTAGAAGAGAAATACAAAAAAGGGAGTATAATTATTGAAAATTTAAAATATCTTATAGAAGGAATTATTTTTATTATATTCAATGATTTAATTATGGAGTTGAAGGTCATTTAAAACACCCTATCATGGTTCGGTTTTTTCATTTGTTGAGAATAATTTTGTCTGACCATCATGTAAAATATTTTTATAATTCCTCTTCTCAATGAAGTGAAAATTTATATTAGAAGAGGGAGTTCCTTGGGATGAATAGTGTGACATTTCATAACTGTTTTATAATATATTTTGTACAGTTATATGGTTTTTTACATCAATAAATTGTTGATTGATTCTCCATGGACAATCATATTGAGGTAAAACAATAATATCCAAGTATCATAAAGTTAATTTATTAAATTTCATAAAGTATATATGATCATATATTGAATTTTATTTTTTATTATTTATATCATGTAAAAGAGTTTATGTGAGAAATTAGAAATTTTGATTATCCAAATTCATCATCCACCTTTTATGGTGCATTTATCCTATGAGTTCATAATGTAGTATCTGCAACACTATGTAACTGTAAAATAAATCAATTTCAAATTATTATTGATATGTAGATTGTGTTTAATGATATTTTGTATTTTTCTTAGAAAACTATGAAATTATATCATAGAAGAATCCCATTAAATATTACTTACAATCTCCAAAACATGATTTCTTCTAGGATATAATAAATGGAATAGATATATTCAATTGTGTGGTGATTACAATGAGTGAAACAGATAGGAATCATTTTGATACATATATAAAGGCTCAAAATTACTTATTTATAGCCTAATTGAACTAGATATAAATAAAATTTAAGGAATTAAAATCCATAAAATCTGTATGGGAACACATGGTAAAATTTTTATAGGGGGAACAATGTGAAGTATGATATGTTTAATGAGATATAAAACATGTTCAATGACTTAAGGATGATCCCAAATAGGAACATTGATTTCTTCTTAAATCATGTTAAAGATATTGTGGGACCCATATATAGTCTTTATGATTAAATAATGGATATTTCTATTTTGATATTCATTTTCAAACGACATTAAACCCTATATAATTATGCATTTTCATTCGTAGATGAAAAATATTTTATTTATATAACTCATGATGGTCTAAATAACATGATGGGTCCAAGAAAATGACTGTTCAATAAGAGAGTAAATCAATAAAAAAATTAATTGATTCAAATCCATATAGAACATAGTGATACATAAAGCCATGATACAGAAGGAAGATATCATTTATAAATTAGACACACCGGTAGCATTCATATTCATTTAAGGATGGTTAATGTGTGAAGGTAAATTGAATTTCTTTTTATTGGATTTTTTTTTGAATATTATAGAATAATCTCCATGTAATATGTACAATGGATATTATCATTATATTAAATCAATAATTCAAATAATGTTTCCTCAGTGTAAAATTTTTAAATCTAAATTTAGATATTGAAATTTGTTATAGAATGGAAATATATTTAGTAACGAAGAATAAGATTACTATTTGTTCTTTGAATATAATGTTTAGTTCATTTTGGAAATGTATGGTTCTATAATTTAATAGTTCAGTGAAATCGGTATAAAAATAAGAAATAAGAATATATAAAAGGATCTCTAAACCTAAAGAATGAACTCAAAATGGAAATTGATGAACCAACTGCTATTTTTCCATCTCCCTCTAGCACTATAAGTAGCCCGAACTTCTCTGAATGTGTAGAGACTATACCCTCTAAGTCTAATTTCATGGTACCTGAATTGGTTGATCATAGTAGCAAATTATCAGTATATGAAACTCAGCCAATGCAGGTTATAAAGGATTTTGATGAGAAAATGCAGATCTGTCCAATTTTGGATAATAGAAAGCAGACTATGAAGGTATCTATTGAGAAGATGCAGAGATGTCCAAATCTGGACAACAGCAAGAGGCAGAATGCATCCACTCCACAAGCGCCAGGTACGCTTCTTCCCCTTACTGTAGATATCACGATCACTCTAATGCCTGAACCTGCAAGGAAGAACACCACAAAATCCAGAAATAATAATGAACAGATCTCTGATAATCAGAAAGTCATAAGATCTTCAAGAAATAATGGTTCTGGAAAAAAGAAAAAAGCGGGTTCTAACTCCAAAACTAAATTTAAATGAAGATCATTTTTTTGAATTGTCAGGGAATTGAAAACTATGACACCTTCACTGTTTTAAAAACAATGATGGACACTCATCAACCTCTTTTATTTTCTATTTCAGAGCCAAAAATTAAATATGCCTCTAAATCCTCCTATTTATGCCAATAAAATTGTGTTTTTACTGGTGCAATCACTAATAACCTTAATGCAGAATCATTGTTTCTTTTTTCACATTCCTCTTTGCAAAATACTTCTGTCTACAATATCACTTACCAGATTATTACTTGAAATTTTAATATTGATTACACACATATCTATTTCTCTTTTGTTTATGCTAATAATAGATATCATGAATGAAGAACGCTATGGAATGACCTCTCTTATCATGGAACTAATATTAAGGCACCATGGTTTATTATATTTGATTTTAATTCCATTCTCAACCCAGGCGAGAAAATTGGACCCACTCCTGATTCTATTTCCATAATATTATTCAAAAACTCAATAGATGACAATAATCTCATAGAAATAAATCTCACTCATGCAAAGTACACTTGGTATAGAAGGCACTACAACAATGTAGTTGCCCTTAAACTGGTTAGAGCCTTCACGAATGTCTTAGATTTAGACATCTGGGACACAATTTCTAGTATTACTCTTCATATATTGAACTTTGATCATCACCCCATCTTGATCAGTGTCCCCACCAAAGACAAGAATCCCTGTATGCCTTTTAGATTCAATAGTTCTTGATTCTCTGATGATGAGTGCTCTCATATCATTCAAAACATTTTCTCCTCAAAAACCAGTAATAATGTCATTCTTGTATGTAACCTCAAATTAAATCATCTCAAATAGACTCTAAAAATTTGGTGCAGCTCTTAAGAAAAAAAATCAATAATGACATCATGACTCTAGAGAAAGTGCTCAATGATCTTCAAAACATAAACACCACCTATGACCTCAATGTTGATCCTACTCATGAACTAAGCACTGTGATCAAACATAACACCCTGCTCAATTTCAATGACAATATGAGAAAACAAATGTTTAAAGCCAAATGGTTAACATACAGTGATAGAAATACTAAATTTTACAATTCTGTTCAAAGAATAAAGAAGGCCTACATGCCGTTATCTCTCATAATGGATAGAAGAAGGCTCCTTGAAAATGAAGATGACATCGCTCATCATATCATCTCCCACTATGAAACCATTTTCAATGGTCCTGATATAAACAAAGACCTCCTACCTGATGTCATCCCCCTTGTGATAAATGATGAGGACAACTCATTCCTCCTCAACACCCTGATGGATCTTGAAATCAAAGACACTGTCTTTAGTCTGAATCCTGATAGTGCCCCTGGCCCTGATTGTTTCAACAATGGTTTCTTCCAACATTACTGGGATGTGATTCAGATTGATGTTTGTAAAATTGTTAAAACCTTTTTGGAAAATGGGGTTCTCCCTCACGCTCTAAATTCCTAGTTACTCATATTGATATCAAAGATAGATAACGCCTCTGAGATTCATTTGTTTAGACCCATTGCTCTTATCAACACTCTTTTTAAAGTCATTAAAAAAATCATTGCCAACAGACTTTCCACCCTCACCAGAAAAATTGTCTCATGGAACCAATTTGGATTTATAAAGGGAAGATCCATTCAAGACTACATTTTCCTCACCTCAGAGTGTGTCAATAATTTGAATAAAACCAATAGGGGAGGTAACATAGAGATTAAGCTTGACATAAAAAAATCTTTTGACACCATGGACTGGGGCATTATTTTCAAAGTCCTCAATGGTTATGGTTTTAACACCGCTTTTATATCTACAATCGGAACACTCTTTAACTCGGTGTCTATCTCCATCCTAGTCAATGGCTCACCTAAAGGTTATTTTAAATGCACTAAAGGTGTCATGCAAGGTGACCCCCTTTCTGCCATTATCTTCTCGATAATAGAAGACTACCTCAGTCGTCTGATCAACAAGTTGGTAAGCCAGAACAAAATAAAACCTATTCATGTCCCCAGAATTGTGATCACTCCCACTCATCTTTTTTACGCTGATGACATCATCCTTTTCCTTCAGGGAGATAAAATAAAAATTCTTAACCTAAAAAAATCTCTCTCACACTATGAAGAAGTTTCTGGTCAAACCATTAACTGGAACAAATCTTGCATCTTCTTTGTGAAGAATTTCCCTTCTGGAAGAAAATGTAACATTCTCAGTAACCTGGGTCTAAAGGAAGGTACACTCCCTTTCACCTATCCTGGTGTTCCCATTTTTTTGGGTAGACCCAAATCTTTTTACTTTATGACTATAGTTGATCATGTCCTTAATCAACAAGCTTCTTTCAAAGGTAAGTCCCTCTCTATGGCCGGTATAACTTGTCTTGTTAAATCCACTATTGTCTCCAAGATGGTTAATTCAATGATGGTCTATAAATGGCCTATTAGACTCAATAAAAAAATAAACACAACCATAAACAACTTTATCTGGACCGGTAGAACTCTCGAAAGAAAACTTGTGACTATGCCCTAGTCAACTTGTTACAAACCCATTGAAAATGGTGGTCTTGGTATAAAAAATATCAAACACTTTAATGAATCCCTTCACGAAAGACTCATATGGAATCTTGTTCACAATACCTCTGAAGAAATCTCCTTTCTTAAACATAGGTTTCTAGACAAACATAAAACGGGAAACTCGAACTTCATTAACTCATCTATCTGGCCATCCATCAAAAACTCCTTCTCTAATATTATTCATAATTCTAGATGGATGGTCCCTAGAGACTCCTCCATGAAATTTTGGTTGGATAACTGGACATGCATGCCTTTAATATCCATGTTTCTTCCTAATCAAATTCATGATACTACCAACATCTCTATCAAAGACATTTTAACTCTCAATAAGATCAACTTCTCGACACTATTTTAAACGTTATTGACAACTACTACTTCTCTCCCACCAATGACCTCTTAATCTGGGAACCTTCTCACAATGGTATGCTCAACTCAAAGAATTTATAAAAACACTTTTCTTGTAACTCAGAAAATTACTATAGTTGGTTAAAACACTTAAACAATCCTTGGATAAAGCCATCACGTTTCAACCTGATATGGTGTCTTGCGCATAACAGGGTTCCCACTGAACTTTGCCTCCAATATTTTGGAATCCAGTTATGTTCCAAATTCTAAATCTGTCATCAGCATAGGGAAGATACTAACCACCTTTTATTCTCTTGTGATACTGCTTCTTCTCTCTGGAACTATATTCTAAACATTTTTGACTGCAGATGGTTGAAGTTTAATTATTTCAAAAAGCCACTTCAAAAATGTGCAGAAATGGAAGGCTCTCAACAAATCAGAAACCTCTTTCATGCTATGGTTTCTGATCTTCATCATGTTTTTTGTTATGATCGAAATGCTATTATTCACCAAAATTACTCATTTAGTCAAAATACAGGATGAATACGGATCCTCACTTCCATACAAGAAGCTGCCTCGATTCAAAAAGGAAGATGCCAAAACACCATCCATGACATTGTGATCCTAAGGTGTCTCGGGATTAAAGGCAATTTCTGTCAGCCGCATCGTACTCTAGACGTGTTCTGGCGAGCCCCCATTCCTGGATGGATCAAGATCAATATAGACGGCGCCACCAAAGGTAATCCGGGACCTGCAGGATGTGGTGCTGTCATCATAAATCACTACGGCCATATCCTTGGATGTTTCATAGGTTAATGTGGCATTTCCACCTCCCTCGAAGCTGAGATGCTGGGATTGATTCAATCCATTACCTTTGCCAAATCCTTTGGTGGGAATAACCTTTGGATCGAAAGTGACTTGACGACCATTGTCCAACCAATTTGGAATGGCATAATCCACCTTGCTTGGCCGATCACCACCCGCTGGATGGATTGCTCCCGCTCGCTTAGCGATCTTAACTATATCATCACACCTATTTACCAAGAAGAAAATGTGGTTACAGATGGTATGGCCAACATGGGAATCAATCAGGAAATTACTTGGCTTGAATACCTCCACATTTCTCTCCACTCCTTTCATGAAAAATATTGTAATATGATCCCGTCTATTAGAATCTTGTAATCTTTCTTCTCTTTTTTAATAAATATAAGGCTTTGGTCATTTTTTACCAAGGCATCATCAAAAAAAGAATATATAAAAAGATTTTTAAACATGAATAATGATCTCAATGGAGCTCCTGAAGAACTGTACATTAAATCAGAAATAATAAAAGATAAGTTGTTTTCCAAATTAATCAATTGTATATATGGATCAATATGAAGATGGAATGACATTTTTATGAAACCATGTGGAATTTATTTATACTACTAAATCTATACATTAAAATGGTAATAATTTTTTATAAAAATTTTATATGAATGATAGAATGATTTATGATCTTAATACCCAATTAGTATAAAGAAGGAAAATTATGGATTTACACATTGAATAATTCTTTAAAGTAATAATAATGTTTGAAGCTATAATATGGAATTTGTGGAGAAACATATACTCATAAAAAAATTCCATAATATGGAATTTTAGAAAGAGGTGGAATCAATACATAGATTTTATAAAATATAATAAATTAATATATGAAAATGCCTATCAGTATGAGTGGGATAAAATATTAAGATATGACATCAAAAAATTATGTAGTTATGGTATAGATTAAGTTAAAGAAAAAATTGGAAATGTCTCATAACCACCAAAGAAGACACAAAAGTAAAAAATCTGCTCTAAATATACAAATATATAGAGAGGAATTCAAAAAATGGTCATTAAGTTGATTAAATTATCAATTTGCGTTTTATTAGTACATATAACGACATATTATATTGGGGAAAAAGTCTATTTTAAAGGTGAATCTCTAGAGAGTCAATAATAATGGATGAGAACCAATTATACACCACTAACAAATATTTTATGGTAATTATTATAAGTGTGATAATTTTGTTCACAAGTAGTGTAATTGAAGACAATAAAGAAAAAAAATATCTAATTGGAGTAAAAAAGTGAAATGATGTTGAACGACCATATGAAATGACTTTGTAAAATATATTATATCTTTTGGAGGGATAAGAGTATAATCTTATGGAATGTGACAGTGAACATGGTTAAGGCCACTATTTTCATAATTACAATGAAGCATATTCTAAAACATTTATTCAAATAATGATAATGATTTCATGGTGGATATTTTATCCCATGAAAAAAAAACATCATCACGTGAATCCTTGATATTAGGCATTAATCTATAATGACCATTAATGTAAATTTATTTACAAATACAAATATAAATGTTGATGGAATGATAATATTTTTTGAAGAGGGACCATTCATAAATAAGGGATGTAAAAATAAAAAGATTTTTTGTTAGAAACTAAATAAAAAATTTATTTATATAGATTTACAATGACATAATATTTTATGTTTTTTTTTTGTTTTTTGAATAGGAAAAAGAGATAATGGTCTATCAAAATATAAACTCTATCAATGGAATAACTAGATGACATTTTTTAAACAATAGAGAAGTACTTCAAATATGTGTCATGTATATTATAAAGAAATAACACTTGTTACCTCTTGATAGTGGAATAAAATAATCTTTGGCATCGATGGCTTGGAGACAATTATAAAAAGTGTATGAAAAATGTTTTTTTAAAAAATGATACAAATGATGTTACGAATATGAAAAGATTGAATGAGATGTCCATTTATGTATATATTTTAAGGAAATTAATGAAAAAACTATAGTATCCAAAAAATAATAGGTTATTAAATTTTCATGATTTGGTCCACACTGATATTCATGTTCCAATTAATATTAATTGTACACACAATGAGAATTTCATTATCTAGACAACTAAAAATTATAGTATAATCGTATATATAATTATTATATAAAAGGAGACAAAAGTTATTTATATAATTAGGTATATTCAAAGCATTAATGAGACTAAAACTGTATGAATTTTATGGTTTCATTGATCTAAAAATGGCCTAGAGTACATTTATAATGTGGTAAACATTACATGGAAAAAATTGTGATTGAACAAGGTGTTTTATTATTATGAAAATTGAAAAAAAAATATGTTCTACAATGGTGGAAAAAATAGTGATTAACATTGTGAAAAAATTTCTTATCGAAAGGGACATATATTTTTAATATAGTAATAATGTTTTTAATTATTATAGTATAGAAAAAAATAATTATTTTATAACACCTGGATTGATGATGATCTTTTATGAGATTAGTTATGGATGAATTTTTTTATGCTAATTAATGTTTTATAGATACATTGTTAAATTTTTAGCAAGTGAGGTTACCAATGAAAATAAAGAGATACAATGGAAAATGGGATATTAGTAAGTTATTCCTATGAGATAAGAGCCAGTAAATGTCTAAATAAAGTGTTGAAAAATATTATACCTAAAATGGTGTTAATATTGTCAATGAAACATATTGAAATTAATCAATAACTCGATATGTGAGTTTCATAAGGGATAAAGAAGTATAACTAAATATGAATCAAAGAAACAATCATAATCTTACATTTTAGGATGATTTAATAGTTGAATTAGTGGATGATGACACTGGTGAAAGGATTTAAATAGTTACTCTATAGATAAGAATGTAATATGTGGCCAATGATTCAAATATCATTGATGATGAAAATACACCAAACCAAACTATAATGATGATAACTATAGGGATAAAATATAAACAATCTAATGTATACAAAATAGTTTTTAAAGATTCATTAAAGGATAATTCATGGGTCAATTTCATGAATGAACAGATAGATAAAATTTACAACAATTTTATATTTTAGTTTTTGGATAGGCCATTGTGTAAAATTACAAAATAACACAATGGGTTTTTATACGTAGAAATAATGTGAATGGTGATGTGATTTGAAACAAATAAGGATTGGTGTTTAAGGGTAATGAACAAGTTGAACGAGTTTATGCAAAATAAATGTTCACACTATTAGCGATACAAGTTTGTAAAAAACTATTTTTAATTGTGGTTGTAAAAATATCATAATCAGTGAGATTAATGAAAAGAAAATGTTTTTATATTAAATTCACAATGAATACATTTTCATTTAATATGTGGACAGTTTTATTATTTGGATGATGAAACAAAGTTGATCAAGCTGAAGGAATCAATTCAAGGTTTAAAAAAAGGCACCATGAACATAATAATCTCCACAAGAAACTTCCATGAATAATTAATAACTCATATATGAACAATATGATAAATATATCCATTTTATATAAATTAATGAATTATAATTGAATATTCCTTTTAATGTGAACTAAATAAATCTAATATGGAGAATTTAGAATTTAGTGGGAATGTTTATACAGTTAATGATTCTATTGTTTTAAATATTTATGATGAGAGAGCACAGATAGTTTAAAGGAATATATGTTAACTCAATATGTAGTTATTCATTTGTTTTTATGGATAAATATGTGATGTATATAACAAAAATGGTTGAGATTCATGATAATTTTTTTGTTTCAACACCAATAATGTTAGAACCATGCTTTTAGAACATTCCAAAGGTAATTTATTTGAGGAAAAAGTTTACAGGAGGCTTATTGAAGGTATGTAATATATTATAATTAAATGACATTATAATTATTTTGCAGCATTCCAATTTTATGAAACATTTCATTGTAAAATAATTTTTATGAGTTTATTGATCAAATATAGAAATGAAAAACCATTTGAAATTTATTTTAATGGGATATAATTATTGGAGAGATTTAGAGATGTCAGAATCCTTCTTTAGAGATATGAGGATTGAAAAAAAAACTAAATAGAGATAACAAATCACCCACTGTGTAGTAATATTGGATTTTTTTCAATTATAAGTTTTTATATATAATGAAAGATTAATATAATGAATGTGGAAACAATTATGAGTTGGGATGACTAAGAGATTTATGAAAGATGTAAGAAAAAAATTATAGTGCAAGGGACTAAGACACTATGTAATAGATATATAATGTGTGAATAATTTTGTATGAAATATAATAATTCTTATATTTACTAAATTAGATTTTTAAATTACATGTTTATTATAGGATTCCATACACCCATAATGATAAGGCACAGCTTCCAGTTTAATAGTTTGGGAGGTACTTATGCCAAGGTGATCATGATACTCCTTAATAAAAAAACAATCTCTGATTATAATTTTGAAGGAAACTGATATATGAAGACATTGATTATGAATAGGAAGATTAACGAATTTTTATCCCTTTAAGAAGTTTTGTGATTTACACAACCTGAAATATAGTTATGGCTCAATAATTTTGGATTTAGGGGTATAATAAATATATTATGCATTGTTTCTTATGGATTTAAATGACGGATTTTTCTGGTAACTATTTTTCTAAATTTTATCAACAATCCCAATATAATATAGAAAACCCTAGAATAATCTAGATGTTTACTTTAAGACTAATCCAAAAATAAAGAATTCACATTGTGAAGAGCGTTTTCTTTTGTTGTTCTAAATATTCAAATTTTTTCAAAAATCATGGGCATTGGTCAAATAAATGGGTTGTAAATATAAGTTTTAAAGATAAATTAGTGAATAACATGTGGATAAATCAATTAAATAATATTCAAAGTAAATGTTACCATAAATTTAATTTATAATTAAAATTATGAAAAAAATAATGAGTAAAAATATTTAAATCCTATAAGAATATATATATTGAAAGATGTCTAAAACATATTAACATTTTAAGAAGGAATAAAATCTAATAAAAAACTCATTGTTGGTTTTATGGTATTCATTTTTTTAGAATAATTATAATTGATCATAATATACTATCTCAATTATATTACTTATAAAAAATATGTTCACAAATATATAAGAAGAGGGAGGTTTAACATTACCCAAATGCACCATTACAAATCATTTATAACCTACATGATGTTCAATGTTAACATATAGTACAATGATACACTATCATTACATTATAATTGGATATAACATTGAGGGGAAATAAGTAAAATCAATGTCAACGTTCGTTAATGTTATAACATTCATATAATATATATGCTTAAATATTAACTTGTTATTATTGTTTTTTAAATCCTAATAAACAGATTTGGAATGGAATTAATGAATTGAATAACCTAATAAACCACCACCATGTTAGGATGTATAGGTATAGTAGGTGAAACCCTTTAATAAATCTTCATAATCATATCATTTCATGGTATAACTTATGCATTTTTTAAAAAAATTTACTAAAAATACATATAAGTGGGTACTCAGAATAAATAAAAGGATTAAATATAATTAGAATAAATATATAAAAATAGAGATCAAAAAATTGTAGGATTATAAATCATTATAAATAATCATTTATAAATGGAAATTTTATCGAACTAAAATGATATCTTTAAGAACTATAAAAATTTAATTAAAAAATTAAACAATTTTTTATAAATAAAACTCAAGGATTGATGCCATGAAATCAAAACATAATGTTCGAGGCTGACTAACCTTAAAACATATAGATTACCTCTGATGATATAAACATTATTCAATAAATCAGGGTGTTGTATAATCATAAGCCCACCAGTCATAACATAAAAATTCATTTATATGTGTACTATATTGAAAATAAATCACATATCATGAAAAAAGATGAAATAAACACATGGGAAGAAAATGGATTACATAGTAAGGTAAAGAAGAATAGCAGAACTGTGAATAATATAGATACCCAATGTAATTGTTGAATATATAAATTTAAACATTCCAAAGTTAATATTTGAAAATAATTAAAACATATGACATGAATAGAAAGATAATGGTGAATAAAATATCATAAGAATCATATAATTTTTTCATAAAGACATTACGAAAATCCTTAGAAATAGATAATGTTTCATTAAAAGGAAATAAGGATATTTAAGTAACCTAAAACCAGAGAATAGAATACTGTATTTTTTTTCAAGGAATGAATTATTGAATAATAAAATTTCATATGAGAGTGGATTTATAAAATAATGTGATTTGGAAAATGTAAGAAATAAATATTTTTTAGGCTTTAACATTGAAAAAATTAATGTAAGGTATCTTATAAGACAAGAATCGTCTGTTTGATAGAATTAAAATGAATGTTTTTACAATATTAATAATGTATGTGATAAATATTGATATATATGGGTATATATATGGAGTATAATCTATAAAAGGAAAGAAAATTTGAGAACACTCTTACCATGAGTCAAAAATCCTTTAGATTCTGCTAGAAACTATGGAATAACTGAATTAAATAGATTAATTACTAATTCCATAACCTTATTTATGTTATTTAATGTATTATAATTAAATTATTTTCTTTTATAAACAAATTATTGATTTTTATTGTCGTTTTTCAGGGTTGTTCATTCCAATATACCAAAAAAGTGTGTATGTTAATGTGATGGAAGACGTTGTTTAAATATTGGTTTTAAAAAGTATGTGTGCAATGGTGGATATTTATTCAATAATAAGACCGGAACTACCCTCCCATATCTGGTGCGAAAAATAGAATATTTTAATTTCTTTATTTTATACAAATAAACATTTCCCTACTTTATCCATTATAGACATTCAACATAAAAATTAATATTAGATCACATATATTACCAAGTACATTTTTGGTTTATATTTTTATACAGTAAACAAAATACCATACATAACAATACATATTTATCCAAGTGTCCATTGTTTCAAACATACCTTGATTTTCTTTTTTCACAATAACCCTATAGAATATACCCAAAATTTCACTACACATGAAATCCTTTTAAATATAACTCATTCAACATTATTCTTTATAACTTAGTAAAACAAAAAATAGAAGGCTGATCTTAAATGATGATTACAGATTAACAACTAAATTTCATAATCATACTATAATGAAATGATGAAATAATAAATTTACATGATCATAACAAAGGATAGATCATAACTATCAAGACTTGGGTAATAAATCATGATAAATGGCATAAATCCTTAACATAATCAAAAGTCATATGAGTAAATTATTATAATCCCAGATAAAAAAATCTTTTAATAGAGGATCTTTTATAAACACAATAGAAAAATCGTGAAAACTTGTTCGTATCTTATACGATCATTATCATTTCACTCTTATAAATGTAATAACCTACCTAGTAAATTATAATAATCTATACGGAGAAAAATATAACTGGTAATATAATTCAATATATCAAATTAATTGGATGAAATAACTGTCCCAGCCATTAAATATGGAAAATTGTGCCTTAAAAAATTGGGTTAGCCCCCAAAACCCCACTATCATAAATAATTTCCATGTACCATATCATAAAACAAAACAAATGGATGCTTTCATTTCAAATCTTCCAAAAATTTATTTACCCTTAAAAAAGGAACAGGTGTCCAAACAATCACATTAAAACAACATAATAAACCATTCATAAAAAGAATTTTAATGGTATTATAATATCATACCCCTATTGTAGCAAAAGAGTCATTCTAGATTTTAAATAATAGAAAATAGCTTTAAAATAACATTTAAAATTTTCATGGAAAAATGGGATAAGTATCATTTTATTCCAGTAAATTTTAAAAATAAAAATTGTCCAAATATAGTGATGATAATTTTAATTAAAAATATAAATTGATATTTATAATATAATCTAAAAAATCAATTTTCATTATGATAGGAAAATATTTTCGTGTTCTAAATGTTAAAAATAAATATTTTATTCATTTTCTAAATAGAGTTGAATGTGACACATAGTGAAAATATTAAGATATTTCATTTTTAAACCATTTAAAAGACGGTTCTAGATCATATAGAATACTTAATGAAATCATTTATGTTTATAGAATAAATTATTGATATAATATAAAGAAAATGGATGATAATGTTTCTTATATTTTTTTATAACCTTTAAACCAAGGGGTTTGAAAGAAAACCCAATTACATCATTTTTAAACCAAAAACACATTTAATGAAAGAACATATGAATAACAATTAAATTTAATGATTATAAAAAATTTCATAATTATATATTTAAAGTGTCATTATATACACCATATAAATTAATATAGGTTCCCCAATAAAAACATGTCTCAAAGAGGAACGATTTTTATGAGAAACCCCTCTTAATTAGGTAATTCATGAATCAAAAAGTCATTAAATGAAGGAACATAAGAGGATTATGAAAAATTAATAAGTTATATAAGTTATATGTCAAAACAAATTCATATGGATTTCGGAGAAAAAATTAGAATATATCATTTTACATTACATTAATTATGTCTCATATAATTGAAATTGACACCACAGAAACTCCTCAAACATTTACATGATTAGAATCAATATCTGATGAAATATATAAATTCAATGGAATGTTAAATTTCATAATCAATGATTCATTCTTGATATAATATATCTAAAGAAATCTTATACACCTTATAAATTAATATAGGCTAAGAAAATAAACATATGTACTAAAGAAAGAATGTTCTGACAAATAACCAATAGAAAGATCATATCATAGAATTGAGAATTAATTTGTGGATGGATTATGTGAAATACATATCAATCCATAAAAAATATAAATACATTATAAATCAATAATTTACATTTCAAACATAATCCTAATATAATGTAATCAATGATTAGTTTTTATAAATCCATGGATGGAAATTGAGTAATAAACTACTAGACACAAGGTAACTTTAAAGTCAAATAAATTTTAATGGAATATTTTATTTATAAATTACCATGATGTATAATGGATTCAACATATAAAATTTAAAACGGTAAATTATTACATTTTATAAAACAAATTGGGTGCTTAATAATTCAAATATGCATCAATGAATAGAAATTGATATAAAATCCCTTTGGACAGTAAATATTAAAGTAAAATACCATTGAATGAGATTATTGTATATTAAAATACAATTAATTGTGAATGATTCATGATATAAATTTAAAAAAGAGTAGAATAAACACTGTATATAATAAATGAGGTTAATATATTAAAACATTCCCCAATAAAGGGGAATTGAGTTAAAATCCCTTATATTGAGTTCAAACATTCGATTTTTGTTCATTGGCTCATGTATGATAAACATATTTCAAATAAATATATATTAAGAAAATATTTACTGGTTTATTTCATTATCATTAAACAATTTGATTAATTTAATTAAATTACATTTTTAATTTCTTAATTTGTTATGTCTATATCAGGTCTTTTGAGGATGCTTGATTCATTGTTTCAAAACCACTTATGTATGTTGACAATGAACAAATCAGTCATTATTATAAGATATTAAAAAAAATAATTATTAATTAATTTTAATTGTTATACAATAATTAATATTCTATAAGCCGCTATAAATTTTAATTATTAAATATGAATTATATTAGAACAATAATATGGTAGTCTATACGTATGCATGGGTAAATTTTCCATTTTTAAATGAACATGTCTAAAAGATGGAAAATGTAAATTTATATTTACAGAATTATGAATAAATCAAAAATATAATATTTTATTCTTAAATAAACCATTATATTCCTTCCACATAAGAAATTTATTGAAAATTAATCAAATTGTATCTTAGAGGTGGTAAGCTACACGTATGCACAAATGATGTTATCAATTATAAATGAATAGAATGTTATAGAAATAGAATATATTATATATTTATTGAATGATGAATATTACATTAATATATTATATAAACATTAAATATATAATTATATCGGTCTATCAGAGGCAATTATGGAAAAATAAACACACCACATCAATGATGTGGTAGTCTATAAGTTTGCATGGACAATATTTTCATTCATTATTTGATTTAAAAGGATATGGAAGAAATTTTAAAATAGCAAAAAAACATTTAATTATACGATAGATAATTACTTTTTTATAATCATGGTTTAATAGTTTTTTAATTTTTTTCATTAACAAATAAAATGAATAATATTTATACCTATTCTTTGGAAAATTGCCTTTCGCTTAGACCTTAATCATTATTGCGGGATCTTTTGATGATACCGGTAATTCTAGGTTTTCGATATCTATTTTTCAAAGAGATTTGGGTAGGGATTAGATGAATAATATTTCACACCAGGTAGGGTAAAGGTAGGAGGGTATATTCCATTTTAAAAGTGAGGGGTGGGGAACTCTTGGAATTATATAATCTATAAAATTAATAAAAATTAATTTTCCGAAACTATTGAAACAAAATTGATTTTTTTAACATATTTTATGATAATTTTTATAAATAATCTCATCCAATAATATTTTTTCATGTTTATGTTATGTTTTAACCAATATCTCTTTATTTTAACACCAAAATAATCCGTTTTATGATTACTGTGATATAAATGTTATTTAATGTTTAGGGCTCAAGAATGATACCGTAAATAAAAAAGTGACCCATAAATGAAAATTTGTTGATATTAAAGATCATATAACATTAAAATTTTCAAATATGAAATTTTAATGTGGTTTTAATAGTTTAATAATAATATTAAATATAAAATACCAATAATTTCATTTTAAGAACAATAAATATATTTTGACATTAATAACATCAATATAATAATTTTAAATGAATATGAAGTCTTTAACATTCAATTATAAATTATTATAGAATTAACATCACGTGACACAATATGTTATCAAACAACAATATTTAATGATCTAAATTTCATTTAAATATAATTTTCTATTTATTGCCCAAGAAGTCTATTAGTGTTTGGTACATATATAACGTAATTCTACGACAACTAAAAATTAGATATAAATATCCATAATAAGTTGAAATTTATTATTCTAAAACTAAACCATTAACACTCATTCAAAAAATATTATGACTTTTTTAACATAAAATAGATATTTAATTTAAAGAGAGTGGGATTTTTTATTTTTATTTACATAAAATATTATATAGTTCATTTTCGAAGAAAAAATGATTGAAGTGGATAAAAATGAGACCATTGGATTAGTATGGAATAACTAAACTCATTTTAATAGTGTAAAGTATATTTTTATGTTTATTTTGAAGCATTTTCACATTAGTTTTATCCTTAATTTATCTGATTTAACCTTTTTGTTATTATAGTTTTTTCCAAAGTTATTTTTCTGAAAACCAAAAAATAATAGGGACCTATTTTCCAAATATTAAATATTAAGAATCCATATATATAATTCATTTTATCAAATTCATTTAACATATGTGGATGATTTTAAATTAATATTATACCTTATAAACATTATAGAAGTCAGTTCTATAAAACATATCAACTTAATTATACATGTTTATTAAACCAAAATAAACCATAAAAATGATTCCAATTAACATAATTGGATTATTAATAATATACGTGAAAGAAATAATTATTATTATTTTTAAATAGTATTTTGTTTGAAATTTTTTAATTGAAAATACATTTTTTCATAAAAATTAGTATTTTTCACTAATCATTGAAAATATGTATCTTTTTAGAAAACAATAAAAAATAAAATCTAAACTTGTTTTGACCTAATGATTTCAAAAATTAGGTTCATTTTCTTTGACAGGTTTTCTAAAATTAATCTCAATTATTTATAATATTTTTTCAAAAAACCAAATAAAAATAAAATTTCTCGGAATTTTTGTTGAAGAATTAAATGGCTATACTAAAAATTGAATATTTCTTTTTGTTATGAACCAATAAATTAATTTTCATCATATAAAAAATTATACATATTTTTCATTATTTCATAATTAATTCTCATACCTTCAATTTAAGGGTGAGGTAATAATAATAACATTAATATTGTAATATTTCACAATTATTTTAAGGTTAGTGGTATGAGTTCTATACAATATAAAAAGTTTTGTTATTTTTTAATTAATTTTTGTTAAATTATCCCCATTTAAATAAATTATTTCCTCTATATTTTAACCTGATATAAGTAATATGCAGATTATCATTTTAAAAATCAGTTTTTCTAATATCACAACACAAGAAGAGTTAATAAAACACCCTTTTAAAAATAGGGAAATAAAAATATGAAATTCATCTTAAACAACACATAACTAGGATTCCCCAAAAAAATAATGATAGTGGGATGTGAATATATATACATGAAGGGAAAAGAAAATTTCCAAATAATGGTGCATGGTGACAATGATTATAAATCAAAAGAAATTTAGTATTTAGGAAAATGAAAATGAAAAAAAAATCCTAAAACCAGTCTAGTATGAAAAGGACTATAAATTAATCATATATGAAGGTAATGGGATAATTTTTTTTCAAGATAACATTCCAATATATTTTGAATTCATTTACAATATAGACTAATAACATTTGAAAATATATACCTTTTAATATATTCAAATACATATGTATAATATCATTATTTTTTTCAATCAGTTACCACCATAATATAATATTTAATTGCATATTATGGGTATGAATAATTAATTTCTAAATCAATATAATCAAATTTTGATTGGACATTAGGTTTGTTAGAGGATTAAATTATTCTCTTATTTTCCATACAAAAAATGTTTAGTATGAGGTATGATAAAACCCAAAATGAATAAACTATCACATTATGAAATAAAAAATTAATCCAAAAAAATCAATAATAATATTAAAGGTTCAATAAATACAATAGAAAAATAATTATCCCTATATCCTAAAAAACATAAATAGGAACATATTATCCTCAAATTATTACTTATAAAATTTATCTTACAACCCCATAATTATATATAATTCTTCCTAAATGTTCCTTCATTTAAAATCACATGATACACATAAGGGTTAATTTCCTTCCAGTTAGTAAAATCTCACCCAGGTTGTCATTAATCAAATAAAAATCCCATTAAAATATAACACAAAAGGTATACTTATTATTTTTAACTGATGATTGATCGTAAAAAAATAACCCAAGTTTTTAGACCAAAATAATATTTTATCATTAAATAAAAACAATATAATATCTAATGTTATCTAACCCCTGCTCTGATACCAAACACAAATACCCTGAACCTACAATTTCAGATCCTTTACTAAAAACCTAAAATTTAAATTTTTATCTCTCAAATTATTAAAAATAATACAATTTTATCCATTCAAAACATTAAACATCAAATATATTTGTTGGATCACTAGCATGAAACATACCATTTCAGTTTAGAGTATTGAAGAATTAGCACAAAATCCTACATTACAATACCCATGTCTTCAAGTGAGAATTTGTTACAGTCATACCCATATTTTATCATTTGACAATAAATCATAAAAAATATCAAATAATTTTTCACACTTGAATTACTTATAATCAAAACATGATCAACCCAATTCTTCAAAACCTAGTGAAGTGAAACATATGAATTTGGATCTAAAAAATGTAGTATGGGGAAACATAAGCATTAATAATTGAGTGTCATAAGATTAACATATGGGTATGATGACATAATAAATGTTCATGAGAATAAAAAATAGTATTTATACCCATAAAAACATGGATAATAAATCATGAGACATTAAATAATGATTTAACATAAGACATGGTTTATGTTTGTAAGAAATCATGAACTATGTGAAATTAATTGTTGAATAATGTATATATTATAAACTCATAGGAGGAATATAGAAAAAATTTCTATATCAGGGATAATAAGTATCATATCACTCTTACAAATGTAATAGACAACTCATTTAACTATAATTGTATCTTTGGAGAAACTTATAACCGGTGAACTCCATTAGCTTTCTTTATGCATTGGAGTGAAAATACAGACCAACCCATCACATATCGATCAATATCCTTAATTATTTATGTTACTCCCCCCAATATGACATTCATGAATAATGACTATGTACCATATCATGAAATAAGTCACATTGATTATTTCATTTCATCGAAACTATCAAAGATTGAATTACCAATGAAAAATAAATGGGTATCTATAAAATATCAATAAAATATTATCACAAACAAATCAAATATATAACTCGAATGTTATCATATGTTCAAATCCATATTATATAATAATTACCATTATAAGATTTTAAATTCTATGAAAATTTCTTTAAAATAACATTTAAAACGTTTTTTTTATACAAGACAAAATACACATTCCTTTCAAAATAATAAAAATAATAAAAATTACAAAAAATGGCGGAAATCCTTTTATTTCAAAATATACATTGAAAAATCAAAATAAACCTTCAAAAAAATTAACTGTAATGATAGAGGTAAGATAAATCCTTTTTAAAATGTTTTAAAAAATCTTTAAAAACATTTGTAAAGATAGTCAAAATTTAACCATGTAGAAAAAAATAAGAAATTTCATATTAATATATTTTATATTAAGTTTAACTTTTATGAAAAATACCATTTTCAAATAATTTATCCTTATAAAATAACATTATTTAAAAAATATAAAGAACATGGGGGTATAGTTTCGTTAAAAAATTTTAAAATAGTTAAAGAAACCATTTTTAAAGAAAAAAACAAATAAAACATTTAAAAAAATTGGATGAATGAACATAAGAAGAAAAATATAATAACATAAGTATAAAAGATCAAATGAAATTATATATCAATATCTAGTATATATACAATATAAATTAATATTTTTTCATCAATAAAAACATGTCTCAATGAAGGAAGATAGAGATGTGGAACTACAAGAAGTCGTGTAATGCTTAAATGAAAAATCCATTGAATGTAGTTACATATCTAGATTATTTAATACCCATATGTTAAATAATATTCATACGTTATTTATAAATCATTTTTTTATATTATGTTAAAATTTATATAGGTGTGGGGGAGTTTACTATTAATAAATAAACAAAAAAACAATCATTCAAAAATAACTTTACAATATAATAAAGAAAGACCTATTTTAGAGTTAATAAAAAATGGCTAAAATAATGGATGATAAAAATAAATTAGAAGAATAATATAACATGAAGAATAAAACAATGAAATATTAAAAGTTATTCTAATATTTAAGTGATTAGTTGGTTTAGATAAAAACTATTATTTGATGAAGACTTATTTGATAAATTTAAGAAAAAAATTAATAATTTAATGTGAAAAATAATTGAAATTATAGAAATTAAATGAGATATAATATTTGGTAAATGTGTTTAGAAATAGTTCAATAATGATAAATTCTTTCAACTACCACTCCCTCTTGAGGATTTAATGTATTATACCACTACCTTTAATGGTCAGCAATATACCAAAATATCTAATGATTTTTTATTTAATGAAATCAGAATTAAAAATTAAATTACCTCTTTAACAATAATGAATAAAATGTAAAAAAGAGTAGTACCTTGAAATATTAATGAAAGTATAAATAAGTCTATTGTCTCATAATTTAATACTGGTAAGAACCACATCTAAAATAATGTAGAATATGGAATATTTCAAAGAAGAAATTTCTTTTTAGCATGGTATCAATTCCCCCAAAGAATATGAAAATCAATAAGAGATAATGAGAAGAAAAAATATAATTATTCTCAGACTAGGATATGATGAGAATATTATAATATATTGATAAGAATATTATATATTTTATCCGTCTAGGAATAGGAAATGGGATTTTTAAATGGGGAGAATTTTATAGTAATTGAGAACTTCAGTATGTTTTCATCTGATACTAGATTAGTAAAATAGTTCACATGTATTTTTTTAGATTTACAAGGCCCCTCATTATCTTTATTTATATGTTCAAAATGATTTAGTAAGGGTCCAAAATCAATACAAGATCTATAAGTCAAAGTTGACCTAGCTTGGAAAACTCTTATCACATTAAATTCTATTCTCGTATTAGCCTGATCGAGGCCACCGAGATCATGGTGTCCTGCAATTCGTATCCAGTAGGCTGTTAGGAACATGGTGGTTTATTCCAACTGTAACTAACTATCTAATTCACCTACTATATTATACCAGTGGAATCCAATACAGAAATTTCATATAACCGATCTGCATCAGATAGCTAGAGAACCACCACTTGGTAGTTTATAGGAACATATATCTTGGGGAATGAGTAGATCAAGAAACCCGTTTTCTAGTGGCACAGAACCAGATGTGTAGTTCTACCTATGGGAATGTTTTCTGTAAGTTTCCCACTACATTCCTTCCATTAACCCCTTAAGTCATCAAATCTTCTTTTAGGGGTCCAAAACATTTTTCACTACAAGTTCAAGGTTCCTTCAACAGTTATATTATGATGTAATCCTGATAGGTACACATAAAATTAAAAAAATATTAAACACCTTAAATTTTATGTGGTCATTTAATTCATATAATGGTTAGAATAAAAAAATGCCCCATTTTTTATGATAAATAACGAATTTGTATTGTAATTAATCTTAAACCAAAATATAACAAGATGATGAGAATGATTTCTTGTTATACCTATATTTCATTATTCCTTAAAAAATAGAAAAAATATCCCCCCATTTATTACATTTCAATAAAAAAACATATCTACTAAATAATAAACACCATTCCCTTTAAGTGAAAATCCAAAAAGTATCCCCATTTGGAAAGAGAATAGCATAACATAAAACATACCCCCATTAGTATTATCAAAAATATTTTAGTAAAATTCTTATAAAATAATGTGATATATCATGAATTATATTTTTCATCAGAAATTATATTTATAGATAGAAAGAGAAAAGAATATTTTTTAAATAAGTAGTTGATAAGAATTCAAAATTTTATAAATATAATTGTCAATAAGGATCATGATAAAAGAAAAACATTTTGAAAAATTTTAGTGAAACCTCGAAAAAAAATTAAGTAAATATTTTTTGTAAATAAAAATAAAAAAAAATTATTTATGAAATTGATTTTGAATATAATGGTGTCTTTCGTCGGATCATTTCAGCATTGAAAACACTATCTATATCTCGATAAATTCCTAATGACAGTTGTAACATATATTTTTTATGAAATAAGACTATTTTAAATACTTAATATATATATATATATATATATTTAAAAAATGACATAAGTTTCAATTTTTAATGATTTTACTCATTAATGACAGAAAACATCCAATGAGTGTTAAACCAGGTGTACAATAAAGGCCCAGTCACTATGTCCTGGATATAGAAATGGTTCAGAATACAATTAACTCTTTTTAGGATAAATCCATTTTAGAATATGAACTATAAACAAATACAATAATATCTATCCAGAAATTAATTTTTTTATGGTGAATGATACTCAATTTAAATATACAAAATTAAAAAATGTTTTGAATAACATTTGATTAACTTGAAATCCTTTTCATAAAATAATTTTGAAAACAAATATTTAAATAGTTAAATATGTTAATCATTCCTTGGGATTAAGAGGTATGTAACACAAGATAATCATCCCAAACTCACCATTTATTAAGTCTAAGTGATCTAGTGAAAGGGGTATAGTGAAGATATAAACACTTTATGGGTAGGTGAAAACAATGTGAAGATTAATATCACATTTTTTAAGTGATCTAAAATAATACTAGGGCTTATTTGTTTTCTTAGTATGAGATATGTGGACTTGGTTTTTAGAAATATTTCATTCACTAATGCTTTTTCACTTGATAGGGTAAGAAGAATATGTTATAAAAATTCGAAAATATATTGTTTCATCTTTATAACATGGGTGAAAAAACTCCAAAAAACTAATTATTCCCCTTAGCTAATATAATAAAGTTCATTTCTTTTCTTTTTATTTCTATAATAAATGAGTTATTTTCCTAGAAGATAGCTATTTCGACTAGTAATATTCCTATCCTATTTGAATACTCCAAAATCAACTTTACAAAAATAATAATTTTAAAAATAGGGTGGTATAAGGTTAAATAAATTATGATTTTTTGTTATATTAAAAAAAATTATTTATTAATGGGTCACAATACAGTAAAGTATACTTACAATCATACTTCTATAATGCTTGTTGTTGACCAATTTAATGGAATAATACAACATTATCTTAGAGAGTTTTTTCATGGGTGATTTAATTTTCTTATCATATTTAGATGATCAATAGTGTATTTAAATTGTTCTACGAAGGGTCTATCAATAATTTTATGAAATATTAATACCCTGTAAGAATAAGATTCCCCCATAAAAATCATTTCAACCTTGATATTTTTTAAATCATGAATTAAATTAAAATATGATTTTTTACGTGATCCAAAAATTACATCCTCAACATAAATATGAACGATTGATGAATAATTTTGATTTTTTTGATAAAATGTGTAGAATAGAATTTTTCCTATTTTGAAATAATTTGATAAAGTATATTTTGTTAAGATCACTTATAAACCCAATGGGGATTATTTTGAACTATATAAGGGTTTTGATAAGTTGAAAAAATATTTTGAAAATTTAGTATTTTTCAAACCGAGAGGTTGGTCTGTATAAAAAACTTTTGAAACAAAAAATAAAATAATAATTTTTGGAATTCATTTCATAATGTATAATATTAAAATTAAATATGAATTCCAATAATATTCAAATGGATTCAATACATACTATGGGAATAAATGTATTAGAATAATCAATAAATTCTTCTTGATTATAACTATTTAAAATAATTTGATACATGATAAATATAAAATATCCTTATTTTAATACTCTATTTTGGAAAACCCAACTTGGAACTAATAATAGGTTGACTGCTGAGACATTCTATGAGGTCTAAATGTTGTTCCTTTCAAATTGTTTAAAATCCAGCCTCATAGAAATTATTTAATTTCCCTCATTAATAGGTTCTTTAAGGTAATGAGGTTCATGGGGAGGTAGAAAATATAAATTTTTAATGTAAATATCATACCCATCGGGGCCATCCGTGCAAGAAAAAATGCTATGCCTTCATATTCATAATACCCCATATAATATTATTGGGGATGTAAAGGTCACGAAGAAGGCATAATATAAAATGGAACAACTTATCCAATGTACATGTATTAAAAAAACCCAACACTATCCATGAAATAGTGAAGATGAATAATAAAATATATTAACATATAGAGAAAACTATTCATGAGATAATATATGTGGAATAAAATAGTGTAATAAAGATTAAAAAAAGTAAAAATGTAAGGGATAAATACAATACCTAAATAAAATGATGTATCATCCTTATAAAAACTGGTATAATAGATGAATGAGATAGACCATCTTAATATCTACAAATATCTACCACCATATATAGTCAATTCACCCAACCATCACTATGATTGATCGATTTCCTTGCTGAGCTATCCATAATTTTCATAAGATATTGAACTATAAACAATATCCCATGTATGGGTAATTATATTAATTCTATGAAGGAGTCCATAAAACCCAAAAATGGGGACATTGATATATAAAAAAATAGATAAAATCAACCCTTATAAATTTGGTAAAATTACAACTGAATAGACACATATATATTATCTTAAATAACTTAAGTTGATAAAGGAAGGATATATCTATTTTAGAGACAAACCAATGTCAATGAGGGTTTCTATATCTCAAAAATTCCATCTCTAATTCCTTACCTCAAATTCAAATTCAACAGATTTTGTGTAGAGGGGCTCGATCCTCATCACTTCACTCCACAACCATGGGAGTAAATTTTTTTTTTGGGGGACTTACACCCCCACCAGATCTTGAAGACAGGGTAGTATCCGACTTTATATAGAGGATATAATACCATAATTGGAGAGTACCATCCCTATATATATATATAAAATTATGGGGTAACCACTCCTTGGTGCAACTTTGGAGTAAAATCACTAACAACTCTTAAAGGGTCATTCCAAATCACTACCATCATTATGTAACACATATGAATGTTTCATGTAGAAAAAAATTATGTCAAGTCTCAAATTCAACAATAATGGAAACCAACATGTTATATGTTAAAAACTGTCAAAATATTCTATTGTAGTGATAAAATATAAGTCTCAAAAATAGATATACGAGAGGAAGATGTTTTCGTGGGAACCCATGGAATATACAGGTATCCACACAAAATTTGACAATGCATAGTAATTTTTCCATGATATCTATTGAAAATGGCTTGGAAATAAGTTTCATAATAAACAGTGAGTACATGAGGTACATAGTGTGTTATTCCACATGAACATGTGCGTGAAATCGAGGAACATGGATCATATGGAAAATTAAATCCATCAAACATTTATGGGTGGTAGATGGTGTGTATGGCCACCTTGGGTCTTCGGTATTCTCACCAATCACCTGGAGCAGTTGTCCATGAACAAGCACATTATGTGTTCCTCATGTGACACAACATGTTTAACCACCTGGCGTTCTAGGAGTGTACTACTGGAACACATCATAGAATCATGGTAAGGGTTACAAGGTGTGTGATCCTTTTGACATGGCATGGGATTCTTAACATAGGTTGAAACCCTATCCACCATTAAATTCAAATAACACACATTGTAGTTTTCCTCTCTTTATGATGTTTGTTGAGTATTTAACATAATTATGGATCCTTAGAGTGGATCTTCAGATATGCCTTCAATACCACATTCCTCATTTATCTACCAACTAAAAATGATGGGGGTCGTTTTTTTGTAATTGATTAATCCCTAATGTTTTCGATAATTATAATCTGTCTATATACATGATGTTGTCCACGTATCCTATAGTGACTCCAATTTCTATAACCACTCTAGATCCCATATGTATGGAGAATCACTAGATAATCATTATAATAGATTAAAAATAAACTTACATATCATCATTTAACAATCCACCATAAATTCAAGGTTATGATCAAGGTAGAACACAATCCAACAATGTATAATCATGACCCGATCATCCAATGATGATGTTTGTAAAGAACAAGTTTGGGAAAACCATAAGAAAATATATGAAAAAATTATTGGAAAAATCTTCTCATCCAATGATTTTGAAGTTGTCGATTTCTATTGGTTATCACATGTAAAATAAGGGGAAATTATTGAATTAAAAATATAATAGATAACAAGGATCATTGGAAGGATCATATAATTGTTGGCCATGAATCAAATATAAAAATCTATCTAAATAGTTTAATAAAAAAGGTTGAAAAAATATGACGAGTCCATCATCAAAAATGATATATCATTGGTGTAGAATTCATTCTTCATCGATGAAGAAGACCCACTACATTCACTGCCTCTCGATCCACCTCAATTAGATGGTTCATTATTCATAGGATCATCATCTTCCAATAAATAACATCTATGTATCCTCTCAAAATATTATAGGGATATTCAAATAACCCTATATAAATATCATAATTACATATATATATATATATAGAGGATTTAATGTAGGTGATATAAAATAAAATGAATAAAATTATTTATATAATTTAATTAAAGTCACTTGTAAACAACTCCATCAACTGGACATTCAGTGCCAACCAACCCTCGGTCACACCTCGGGAAAACCCTATGTTTTGGAATCCACCATGGTCTTATATTTTCATTATGAGGACCCAAAGAATAGGAAAATAAAAAAATACCAAAATGATTGTCATTCATGGATTATAATATTAATATATTCTTAATAATTTAATTATGGAGTCCTGTGACACCCAAACATTGTGCTGAATATGGGGATAAATCCTGGCATATAGCTAGAAATATTACAAATAAAAACCCAATAAAACTAGAGACATTTCATTATTATACCATTATAGTATTATCATAAAAAATCAAAATTATCACTATTTAGTAGGTGTGTTGAGTGTGCATATAACTCTCTCTCCCACAATATCTTCTATACCCTATCGTGATGCTACAATACATAAACAAATGTAATGTAACATCTACATAGGATCCTCTCTAACTGATCCTTGATTTACATTGGGTACTCCCCGATGGATGCTCCATATTTAATATCCAAATCACCCCAGTAAATAATGTGCATAGGTTCATGCATGTATCACTTCACCTGTGATACATGGAATACATCGTGTAGTTGGACTAGCTATAGTGGATGGGATATATAATAAGGTAGCTCAACAAGACTTTATAGGATCTGAAATGGCCGGATAATCCTTAGGGATAACTAGCATCCCTAAAAAACCCTTATGTTCTTTATTATGAAGATACTCACCTGAAAACGTGGTCATCATTCTCATGAAAGAACAAACTATGATGTCATTATATATATGAATTTTGTCATCATTATTATATCCAATTCTTCTAATAAATCACATATGCCTGCTCTGTCATAACCAGCACTATCTCAATCCCATCTAGAGATGTTGTGGCAATTTTACTCTAGCATAAGGGTGACCATTATGGGTTTATATAAAAGCTCACAAAATGATGCATGTAAATAGTAGAATGATAGATGTTATTATAAGGATACTCTTGAAATGCAACTTGATCATCTAAGATCCAACTAAACTCTAGCACATGGGCTCACAACATATCCTCCAACACCTGGATAGTTAAACCAATATGCCCGTATGTCTGGCATTTAAATGTTGTACGCATCATAAACTAGGACCTAATGGACTCCTATAAGACTTTCAATAACCGGGACATGAACTGGGAATAACAATAATAGAAAATCCTTGATTGTTCCCTATGAATACCGATAACCCCCTTGTATATAACTACTATATACTCTTCACAAAACACTTCTACCTAATGAAGAGAAAATGTTCCAACTTTTTGAGTTGATCAACAGTCACCCAGATCACATCATGGCCTCTTGATGTCCATGGAATCCCTATCACAATGTCCATGGATATGTAATCACATTTCCACACTAGGATCAAAACATTCTTTGTAAAACATGTTTGAGCATAGTTATTATCCTTTAAATGAAGTCATGTGAGGCAGCGATAGAAGAATTTCGACTTGATCCAACTAATGAAACCCTAAAAAACTGACAGTTAATGTCCATGTACTTATCTTCCACACTGAGATGTAAAAATATATTGGAATTCTGAAACTCCCTATTCACCTACTCATTAAAAAAGTATATACCCATATTTTTTACCTAGAATTGGACAATGTGTTACTATTTATTAGAAAATACATCTCCTATATCTTATGATGATTTATTTTACTATACAACCTCATGTTTTTCATCCAAACTAAGCCTCTATCACATTCTATATGACAACCCTGATCTTTTATTACACAATTAAACATAATTTATTACATAAAAATCACTTGATACAACATATAATATATAGAGTTCTAGTTTATTTAGGGATTAGGATCATTTCATAACAACATAAAACATGAAATACAACATCATTATTGAAAACTTCCATTATATGACCACTACATTCTTTCGTACTTAGCATTGCATGGGATAACCTAAGGACATGTATTAGAAAAGGGTGAGCTATAAATGCCAATAAGGGATTAATACTGAAATAAAATGAGGAATAAAATACATGTTTGACAATAGGAATATCAATAGATCACAAGAGAATCATAAAAATAAAGGCATGATAAAGTATGATAATCATAACATGGAAATGTGACAACAACACTTAACATGGAATTAGCATGATCCAATGCTCATTACACATGGATCATGAGAAAACCCTCATTTCACATGAATCATGATTAAAACCTCTTTTCACATGGATTAGAATGAGTCAACTCCATTTTTCACATGACGTATAATGATACTAAACTTTACCCAATGCGTTAGAGCGCTATCAGGGCACACCCATCCTGAACATTTCATTTCATGCATAAGTGTGCCCCCTGGATAATATAAAATGGAATCAATTAACATCCTAAGTTATTCCACAATTAATTAATGTATAATAAATACATGAAATCACCATTCAATATGTATATGTGCATAAAGGTGAATACCCTTGATAGAGACATGGGTATGGTATTCACTACACAATGATCTTGACGTGGAAAAACGCGGTGCAATTTTGGCAGCATAACAGCGTGACATAAGGATTCATGAAAATAGTTGATGAGATAGAAAAGGGTGTTTCATTATATGTACATGAAATGGAACTTAAGGGGGTCATATGGATACATTTCCCAAAAAACGTAATTGAATTTAGATGCATAATACAAAAGAATTACTTGGATGTAAAAAAAGAGAGAAATCTCTCACTGAATTTTACCATGGTAACAGGTGTACATGGGAAAATTTAATGAGAGAGAAAGGGGTCTCACATCATACTAACATAAATAGGACAGTATGGGGAGGTCAAAAATCATACCCCAACATTTTTAATTGAAAAAAAGGACATAACAACTTAAAAAAATTAGAGACAAATTAGAAAGGAAGAAATCCCTTACTTGGATGTGTGCTTCGAAACGATTGAGAGAGGCTTGAGAGAGGATTCTTGGGAGATTGGGGAAACATGGGAGGATTCTATAGAGTGGATGGTCGAAATTGGATGAACTAATAAGGCATTAAGTGAGGATGAAGTGGGAGCTCAGGTGGGTTTATATTGGAAAGGAGAGGGAATTGTTTATTATTTAGGTTTGGGACACCTCACATTAAACTAATCAAAACCACAAGCAATCCCATGGTTTTTTCCCATTGTTTTATCCAAAGGGTAGTGAAAAACAATATTTTATAGGTCCAAAGTCCAAAATTCTTCAAATAATGGTGTTTCTTATGTGCGGGTGAGTCACACTCTCAACGAAAACAATTTAAAAAGACAAAATGTTTTATAAGTCTTGGATGGTCCACAAAAGCATTGTAAAATAAATCAAAATAAAAATAAAATCACATTATTTTAAAGTTAAAACATATATTGGACAAACATTAAGTTTATAGTGACTTCTTATATTACTATTGGGCCATTATGATATCATAAAACACATCAAATATTTAAACAGTATTTAGTTTTTTACCCAAAAAATTGACAATCTCATAAAATTAGGAAAAATTCACCATTGGATATTTTCAATGTCATAATTCCAGAAATAATATTCATTTTATATAAATAATTTTCTAAATATGTTAATATTCACTTTTAAAATAAAAACTAACATTTATCAAAAATTCATGGGTTTTGACAAAAAATGGATTTCAAAACTTTTTAAAAATTACAATTGCATTTGTAAAATTATACGATCATTTAAATTTAATAAAAATTAATTTAATAATAATAAATAATATTTTATTAAAATATTATTTAATTCAAAAATCCATGAATTCATCAAAATATATTTCTTAGTTGAACATTAACTAAAAATAATATTTGTGCTTTAAAAACTATTTACAAGGTGACAACAATAAAATTAAAGTAAATTCATTGTTGTATAAAAAATAATGTACAAAACCATAGTTATATGGTCTTGTTACATAACCCCTTATAACACCTACATAAGTCCGAAGAGTAAGGTGCGCGATGGTGACAGACTCTTTGGGTTGCTCGGATGACATTGCTTGTGTGGTAATATCTATCAACATCAACTTCTCTCGTTGGCGGTCCTGCTCGAGATTAACATAATAAAGCTCAGCTTAGTATTGGTCAAGATAGAATCGCAAAGACACAACCTCCTTTTTGAGCTCTAAAAAATGGGATTCTTATGGGGCACGTCTACTAGATAGGGCCATCGCTTCCTTTGTCTGAGTAAATTGGATTTATTAAAACCCTATATTTATACTAATCATGTGATTGCTTTTCAATGGATATATTTGAAACATTCGAAATTCTTAACATAAAACAAATGAATTTGACATTTTATATAAACATTTTATATAAATATACTTTTAATTGGATCAAGAATGATTTCCATTAATCATTGTTTGGGTCGTTACATTCTATATAAGTGGAGGAGTCACCACCATTGACTAAAGAAAAAAATCACCCTTTCCCACATTCCTGGTCTGCTGTAAATAAATCAACCTCCTATATTAAAACTTCAAAAAGTGAGAACAATACTTCTTTAAAAGGTTATCTTCTAACATTATTCCCTTCCCATTAGAAAAAACAATCTCACTGTAATAGTGTTTCCTAAATTAAAACTAACACATTTTTATTAGGTTATGATCTATCTGTATGAAGGTATACCCGAGACTTTGATTGAGTTAGTATATTATAATGTTCTCTCCAAAATTATAATTCTTTCATATCTTTAAGGTTAAGTCACTTACTTCTAAATATAATTCATGAGTAGGGTAGTTCTGTACATTGGGTATCAACTAACTCCGTGAATATGTGATCACTTCCTACCTATTCATCAACAAAAACCTGAGATGAGCTCTAATGGCCTCAAAAAATAGTACGTACTCCACATTTTCCTCTTGTAGTCTCAACATTGGGGAACTAGCCTGCCGTAGACTCATATACACAAAGGCACTAGGACACTAATCATTTTGGGTAAATGGATATCATTTCTGCACCAAAGCAGTCAAAGGGGATTTAATCCAGTATAAAAATACCACAAAACTCATATAGTATACCATAATTCAAAAAAAAAACTCCTCACCTATTAAATAAACATGGCATTACTATAAAATAAGCCTTTACAAAATGATTTGGACAAACCATTTGTATAAATTCTATAAAATGACCCTATACCAGTAGTTTGGAAAAACAATTGGTATAGTTATCATTATATTACCCTATACCAATATTTTTTTAAAACATGTTGGTATAGCTTCAATTAAATTACCCTGTTGTAAGGGTTTTTACAAAATTATTGATATAGGTGATGAATATATCAACAGTTTGGATAAAAGCAATGGTATTGGATCTATTTAATGATTTAGTAGGAATTGTTTTTCCCAAATTGTTGTTATATATTATAAAATTTAAAATATCTATACCAAAAGTTTTTCAAGCCATTTTGATAGGAATTTTGAATTTGGATAAATTATATTATTAAAAAATATTGAATACATCAATAATTGATTTAATTATATATATATATATATATTCCTATACATATTTATTATTTTATGTTTTAAAAAAACATTGTATCTTAGTGGTTAGGTAGTTGAGATATAAATCGGAGGTCCACATATCAAAACCACCAGATGATCTTTTTGAATTACCTATTCCATCGATTCTCAAATCTGTTGGTATATGTATTTTATATTACATATATAAATGGTTTTTCAAAATGGATGATATATTTAAATACCAACACCAAGAAATCCAAAGCTACCCAAATCATTGGTATAGATTATACTAATAGTGCTTTTCCCCTATATGAATAGATCCAAACTATTGGTATATTATTATTTTCAAATAGTGTGGCTAGAACCCAAGAAACCACCACATCCATATTGCCTATTTCTATAGCTAAACCATGATCATAAATGAAATTCCCAAAAATTTTGAACTCACAGATCAACAAATAGAACATTGAGAGAATAAAATAGAGTAGGTTCTATCATTGTATGTATATTAATATCCTCATTTTCTTTCTATGATATGCCTCTTTTGTGAATTAAACAAGCATGTCATCAATGAAGACCACCAAAATTCAATCCAGGTATGTGTAGAATATCATATTCTTCAGAGCTATATAAATTGTTTAGTGATTTATCACATGGAAAGGTGTCACTAGAATATGTTTTCCTTAACAATATCCAAATTACTTCTTCATAATATCTACATCAAAAAAACCATAAATGGTGGTTTTCGGGATTTAGAATGTCTTTTCAAGAACCAACTCACACCTCACAACTGGTCAAAGTGGCCATCATTCTTATATAAGGGTTAATAGAACTTTATCATCAATTAGATTGGGAGATGATAATAAATACAATTCCTCAAGATCAATTCCACATTTAAAAAAATAGATTTACCGTGGTGGATATATTGCGTCTGATGAAACCCCTATCTCGACGCTCTTCCAACTACACCGCTGGCCCCTAGATCTTGTTAGGGGACATAAAATAATCCAAATAATATATTAATTTCTCAATATTCTTGTTGATGCATTGTATCTTTCTTCTAGAAATAACCACTCACTTTGAAATGATATCTCTATATATCCCAAAAAAAAATATGTACGATATGATTGAAGGCATATAACTCGACTATGATGATTTTAAAACTCGGATGAAACTACGAAAACCGTATAGATACCCAAGATTATTATATATGTTTTTATCACGATTACTTGGAAGACCAATGAGAAAATATCTCGCTTAAGTATTATGTCACACTGCAAGAAGATATGTGTAATCGAAGAAGTTTTTCATAGGGTAACCACTTTACAATGATTCCTAGATAAAAACTCCATTTGAACCTTCTTCTATCACACGATGATTATAGAGATAATGTAATGAATCACACATGTGTATGCTATAATAAAATGAAGAGTAAAAAATAATCAGATAATACCACATATTAGCTCAGGTGATGCTTTTTCATTGCTCTCTAATGCCAATCTTTATCCACGACTCCAATTGATAGCTCCCAAAACCTGATGTGGTGTCAATAATGGTGGGGTTGGGTATAGCTCTTACAATTTTCCCCCTCAAACCACGGCTAACTCTTATGATTGTACTACTCCTATACTAAAACAGCCTATATATGGGTTTCCCTGGCCCTACTTACAGGATCCCTTATCAATGTGGGACCCCTATGTTATCTTTTCTATATGTTCCTACAAAATTTCTTCATATATGGACAACTCCATGCATATTCCAAATGAATTATCTACTCAAATACCAATTTGTAATGTCCTGACCCACTGGGGTAGACTTGGAAGTATATGTTTATTTATATACATACTGAAACCTACCTCCAATATGTTAGTGGTTGTAGACTGTCATCGGTATTGAAAAATATAAAATGGGTGGTTTTATCTGAATTTTATTAAATGCACTCAACCAAAAAGATTGATGAATTTTTTTAGGGGAATAATAAATGAAGGAGTCATCTAGAGAAGTAAATGAATGAAATAAAATCTTTGGAATACAATTGAGTACCACTATATAAACTAATGTCTAAAATAAATGGAAACATACATGACCATTTAGAAATGAAGACCCAACCTAACAACAGTTGGAATAAAGGAAAATTAGAGTGATAATCTCATGATATCCAATTCTTGACCATAATACATGGTTATTGAACCCATGTATCACTATTTGGCAATGATATTACTGCTAAAACATATTTTATCAGCATAAAACAAGGCACATACAATAGATTCCATGTAATGTTGATTAAATACATACCAAATAGGACCCCATTAAACCCACAAAGGGAGAAATATAGATTTACAAAAAGGTGTCATCCCAAGCCAAATAATCTAGGGAAAACCTATAAGATACATATATAGGCTAAAGAAAAAACCCATATGAGAGAGAAATGTGATGTGAATCTCACATTCCATATATCATTGATGAGATTTCATATAGCCCCAAAATTCTATCACAGATGACCTAAATCAAACAAAACATGACCAGTGTCTATGTGGAGGTCCTTTCTCATATCTATTGTTATTCAGTGCCCAGGGATACACTTCTATTATTGAGGATACTTAACCTTCTATTGCTCAATGATAGGTGAGTACCGCTCTATATATATTTGGCATGTGCCCAGTATTTGGGAATACAATCTCTATCAATATGAATACAATGTCTGGAACACACCCTTATACGATAGGGGACATCAAAAATTGAAATCACTCTGAATGATCTGTCCCAATAACTATCATTCTCATGTGTCACCACATGATGTTTTATATTCAAAACACCTCACATCATTTATGGGATTCCATAATGAATTCCATCATCTTGCTGTATAAAAAAATCACTAATACGGTATTCATGGTCGAGTATCTGAGTCCCAAAGAAATAGATATGAGATTAAGAACATCTATATAGATTACACATTATGCATGGGGGTTAACATGGAGTGTGTCCCTACATTATCACATGGTTTTGTTCTAACATAGACATGTCTTGGGAAACCAATTCATACAACATGAAGTGTATTGGAGGCACATGATGTTTCTATCCACCTCGAGACGTGGGATTTTACACATTGAATATGGATCATCTGTCCAAGTACAGCCACACAACAATTATGGTATGTAAATAGTGTATATTTTTACCTGAGGTATTGGTGTATTACACCTAGCACACTACTTGGCTGGCCATGTATTACCAAAAGTATTGTCCATCATGTGACAGAACATTTCTAACAACCTTATGTCTAGCTCATGAAAATCTATCACATGTCATGGATAACTGGATAGAGTCGCATGGTGTATTGGATCGACCACACATTGTATAATACTTAACTCAAATGGAAACCCAATCGTCCATAAAATTTGAATAACACACCATGTGTTCTCCTATATTACCTGGAATGTTGTAACATTTATCATTTAATTCCATAGACATTATGTAAATATCAAAAAATTACTTTGATACTAAATTCCTCATAAATATTTCACCTCAAACATATTGTATCTATCTCTTACCACCGATTGTGGCCCTCTAGTGACAAGAACTGAGTTTTCACATATCCTCATATATCACACCACACATCTTGTAGGGCCTTCTATTTTGGTGGCCACTCTAGATCCAAGATGAAAAAATCATTTCTTTTTAATCATCCCCATATATCCACAAATAATCTTCCCATTCATTACTTTCTAATAAATCATGATTATAGGGGTTTGATCATCCTTGAATCAACCATTTCATTGTCGAATCCGGACCCCATGCTCCAACATTGAAGTATGAAACGAATGTGTCAGGGAAAATAATATTAACAAATGTGAAACAATCATTCACAAATAATTCTCTAGAAACGATTAAAAAAATTGGATTTCAATTGGTGATAACATGTGAAATGATAGAAAATTTATGGATCAACAATATAAAATAAAACATGGCTCATTGAAAAGATCAATTAATCATTGATGAAGAATATGATATATCATTCCACACAGAATCATTTAATTAGAAAGGAAGAAACCACAATTTAGAGCCTAAAATTAAAAAGTATCTATCACTAGTGAAGAAAACATTTTATAATTATCAAGAGTAGCATATAAATCCACTACCTCTCCATCCACCCTGATATGATTTTTTTTCTTTAACCAACTATGACATGTGAATGAATAATTTAGATGTTTCATCTCAAAATATCCAAGGGTTATGTCGCTAACCCTAATGGAATTTCATAATGAAATATTTATAGAATAATTAATTAATTTCATTTAAAAACAATTAATTATATATGTCAAATAAATGATCCCCCTAGGGATTCCTCAACCGGACATCTTACAATGACCAACCATTGGTCATTCTTATGTTAAAAAATGAATTTTATAATCCATCAAGTTATGGGATTTTCCATTCAAGGTACTAAATATTGGAAATACGAAAATCATTAAAAATATGTTAACACATGATTTAAATATATTTATACTTTCATTATATAATGTTCTGGGTTTCATGACCCCCCAAAAACCTGACAACAACATAGATAAACCAAGATATATACATTCAAAATTTCAAAGGAGAAATACAATTAAACTAGATTCGTCAAATCAATCTCATTTAATAAACTCATTATTATATGAGTTCTAGATTTTAAATCGATAATAACATTCTCAAGTGAGAAATATCTAGATTTTATCCTACTCTTTATCAATGGAGAGGGAACACAAGCATGCCAAACATAAATTACATTAGATTATTGAGGATTAGGTCTTTTTAAATTATGATGGTAAACATCAACTTCACTTCATAGAGTATCATTATAAGATTGAGGTTTTCGACTTGTAGAAATATGATGGTATACATCATCTACACTTCATGGATTTGATCTATCAAATATTCTCATTGAATTTGTCGTGAATTGAATCTTATAGAGTCTTATTCCTCTTATTGATTGTTTAGGTGGACATACCTAAGTTTGATTACCAATGCAAGATTCCTTCATAGGATTTAAGGTAAAAAAATCTAAAGATTATCCATGGTATTAAAGAAAAATAATTCAAAATATTAGACATTAATGAAGGAATCATTTGGCATTTTTCATTCAAAAATTTCATGAGGATTTTATCTAGGGAGTTCTCTTATGATGTCATGGATATGGATAATGAATGAAGTATTGATAGCCTCAAACAAAAATAAGTATGTATGTGATAAATAATATATAAGTATATATATTTATTTATTTATTTCTGGGTTCTATTTTTTTTCAGCCCATTTTTTTTGAATTTCTAGGGAGTGAAAATAGTTACAATAACACTGAGAAGTAAAAAAAATGTCAATGTATTTGTTATGAAATTATGCTCCATGGTCATTTCAATGGTAAAATTGTATGCTATATTTTTTATTTCATATTATCTATTATAATTTAATATAGTCTCTATTAGAATCAATATTATAGGTAAATCATAAAACCAATGAATATTTAGTAAATTCATTGATAATTATAATTGTGTGATATTTATGTTTGAAGCAAAAAAATTGAGTTTGTTAAAAAAACTAAATGGTGGACTTGTTATAAGGACATAAAAGAGGATTCATGATTTTAATAATACAAATGGTATTTGTGTTTCTTAGTAAATATAAAATTTTCACAAACTATAATATCTTTAAAAGACAATTTCAATAAATCATGAACTGTTATGTTACGATAAATGTTGAAATGTGAAATAATATTTCATTGAACTAGGAACCAATTAAAAATCCAGGATACATTATATTTTTCACATAAAAAGTTGACATTTTTTATTAGAAGTGATTTAAAAAATATATATTTTTTAAATATAGTATGTGTTAAGTAAAGCATTTCATTTAGAATTATAAATGCTAGAAAAATAATGTTTAAAAGTAATTTTAAAGATTCTATCACATTTTTGAATAAATTTTAAAAAATTATTCTTAAAGTCTTTCAAAAAAACACCATTAATTACAGAACTATTGAAGTTAACCATCATACCTATTCTAGTAAATTTTTATTTCAAATCATCTCCAAATGTGAAATTTCCTCTATCACAATTCATGGGAAGATTTAATTTCCAAGGATTTCTACACAAATTCATGGATCACCCAATATCCATATAGCATGTATCATCCTAGTTTAATCTATTATGATTTAAAATATTATGAAACTATAAATTTTTTCACCCATATCTCTCATCTGTTTGTGTCTTCTGGTAATGATTCTTAGAATCCCTGCTCATTTAAATTATTCTTTTTCATTTGAAATATAAGAAAAGAGATGAAATATTTTTTATATTCCACATCAATAGTTTTTAGAAATGAATTAATAAACATTGTGTTTTAATTTCAAATAATAATTACAAAATTTATTTCGAGAAATGATCTTTGTAATAGAATTCCTTTTATAATTGTTTGGAAAACTGGATTTTTTTATAGATGTAAACCAGTGTAATTTAAATATATTTGTTAGAACCAATAATTTTATTTCTATTTTTTACCTCAAGGGTTAAGTGATAAAGTGTTTTCCTAAATATCAATATCCATAAAGTCCAAATTATCAACATTGGTTTTTTTGTTAAATTTTATTAAGAAAATATTCTTTTAATTGAAATTTTGATGTTTCAAAATAAAGAAGATTCTATTTCTTTTTAAGTTCATAGAATTATGAAATATGTTCTCAAAAACCACTTTGAAGATCATTTTTTTCTCATGAGAATATAATTATAATTTTGAGATGAGGTAGAAGTTAAGAGTAATAATTGTAAAGAGATAAAGAGAGACATATTTTTGAAATAACCTCATTTCCACTGTCAACATTTTTCATATGAAAATCGGGGCACCCATATGTTTATTAGTATATTAAAATGGCGTCCTTTATATCTCTACAAGTTTATTACATTAGTGATTTAATACATTGATTGTTATCTTTTGAATTTTTACTTTTCATGGGATAGTTACATTTTATATGGAACTTCATTCTATAACCCAAAAATGTTCCCTTAAAATTATTGATTATTTATTTTTTATGTTTTGAGAGTTCCATGTCATTTTCATGTAATTTTTTATCATACAGGTAAATTTGGAAATGTCAAAGTCACTCCTAGATGTGAATTAAGTATTTCCCTTGAATGAAATATTTTTTTTATATTTATTTAAATTTCTAGAATCTATTTAAGGATTTATTATCACATTAATCTTATATTTCATGGGAGAAAAATTGAGTTCCCCAATAGCTCTTTTTTTCAAATAATTGGTTTTTTGGATTCTAGTGAATTTTTGTGCCAAATTTAATGGAAACACCATATGTATTTTCATGAAAAAGACTTTTATAAATAGAATAAACAATATATTTTATCCTTCAAAATTATTTGTAAATCAAAATAATCAATTTTTTGATAGATTTAGTAGACTACTTGGAGAAAAAATCATGGTATTTTCTAAACATATCTAAATGGGTAACCTTTTCTTTGTTAATTATTTCAAGAGTTACATCTAAATTTTTCTATATTTCTTTATCCATTTTTCATATAGAAATACTATTAAATTAATTTTTTTCTAATCCATAATGTAATAAATTTATCCACTTATAATCTAATTCAAAGGTTGAAATATCTTTCAGGGTCAATTTAATTGTTTTTTCTGTTGTAGGATTATATCCATGTATTATGATTTTATAAATAGAATATCCCTTACATCTATTAAAAGTAGATATTTAATTTTTCTAATAACCATAATTTGTACCTTAAAAAACAGTGTGTTGCCCAAATATTGTCTTTCAGGACCACCATTAGTGTCCAAAAAAACCATTTAAATAAAAATATCATTGTTTAAAAAAATTAAATAATGATTTAAAAAAATTTTAGAATTAAGTAGAAAAAATATCAATTTTAATATAAAAACTACATTTGGTACGAAATATTTTTATGAGTAGGGTAAAATGGAATGAGTGGGGGTGAATATCTTTTAAAAACAAAAAAGGGAAACACAATAACAATAAAACATATTTAAAAATATTATGAAACTGATTTTGAAGATTTAAAATAAAATAATTAATTTTTGAAAGTGAAAGAATAACACAATAGAATATTATAATAGGAAGAGTAAAAAACATTTATTTATTGTTATTTGAATAAAAAACAATTTTATTAAAAACTATTTAGTAGATAAGAATAATTTCACAAAATTTAAAAAATTATTAATAATTTAATTCTTATAAATAATATAATTTTCAATTTTAAATGGGATTGGATATTTATTAAAAAAAATTAAAAAATAACACTACAATGAGTCCCTATGTATACTAGCTAAATTACTATAAGATTTAATATACCAGTACCTTGGAATTAATAGTTTCTAGGATACCAAAGAATTACCTATCTTTTCTTGTTCGTATTAAAAAAATGAAATTACAAAATATACTATATGTTTAGTATGATATATAGAAACATCGTGATGAAAGAGAATTATCCTTTAAAAATAAATGTAATGAGAACCCTAGTCCCATGCATCAATGGTAGTAAGAAACAAATATAAATGAAAATGTAAGATATGATATATCTATGAAGAAATCACATTCTTTCTTAGTCTCAATTATCTAAAGTAACATAATGAATGATGTGAGGAAATTAGAATAATTTAAGGGACTAACAAGTATATTACATTTCTCTCCCACTCTTGAAAGGATAATGATGATTTTAAAAGGACAACACTTCAGAGAGTAAATGAACTATTGTGTGCTTTGGAGTGAGAGATTGGATGAGGTAAATAGTTTTTATTTCATTGTGTAGATTTTCAATGATTCCAATGGTCTCTATTTATTAGATCAAAATTATTATTAATGATCTCGAATATTTTAAAGCATCTTAAATGTAAATAATTCAATGATTATTTAATATTAAACACATTAAATTTCAATCATGTTATTTCCTTCCCCATGGGTAATGATATAAATATTTATCTTATTGATGATCAAATAAACTTTTATAAAAATAAAATTTAAATATGTATATAATAAGTTATAGAGAAATAATTAATTTTAATGATATATTTTCTAATATTTAGAAAACACATTCATGACCCTGATTTAAAGTGGTTATCCCTCCTATTTTGGTAATGGGATAAGATATAAGTGACACCAAGTCTCGTCTCTAATAGGCCCCATGCGAGTGACTAGCATCAATGGTATACTTAACACGCAGATGGGAGGCATTAACCTCTAGGAGAGAACATGTGAAAGAGAAATATAAGACATATATCAACCAACTCCTTCTCAGAATCCAATATAAATGAGAACCATAGTTCACATATGTAATGGAATTGAAGAACTACTATAACTAAAAGGAAAACATCAAGTTGAAAATGAAAGGAAAAAAATAAGGCAACCATGATTACCGAACAGCTCCTACAAAACCCATAAGCTAGTAATAACCTACCTGATCTTCAAGATGCTATTTCTGACCTCAAAGAAATGATTTACAAATAAATGGTGTCTATATAATAGTATACTCAGTAATATCCTCCGTGGAGCCTCTCATGAAAAATATAAAGATAGATACAAAAATTATAATGAAAAACATTTGAATCTAACTCGTCTCCTAAATAGGTGTACTTTGGTTCAATACTGATCATGTTTAATATCAAAAAAATTTCATATAAGAGAATATAAAATAATAATAAATATCAAGGGTACCCCACTGGTTTGCCTCTTTTTTCAAACATTGCACATCTTGAGCTTCTCTATTTAAAAAGGCTAAAACGTAGACACCTGGGGGATGTACCACAATGTGAACCTCATTCAACAAACCGCCACATCCACATAACCAGAAGCTAAAAAGTAGTTTCCTAGAGCCACCACATCTTATATTTCTTGTATCATATATTGGGTATTATACATCATGCCATAACAACCCATACACCGAGTAATGTTCCTTAATCCATCAAAACATATACAAATTATAACTATAGTATAACATTGTAAAGTATATCCAGAATACATGTGTGTGAAACAACCACAAGACATTACATCCATCTAAACACATATATGAGAAAAACTAATGGCCATACATTGAATCACAAGTATTTATAATGAGAAGAGAGAAAGCCTAATGTGGATAGTCAGTCATCCATCATCCCAATAAGATATTGGGGAAAACACACACCCCCCCAGGATCATAATCACTAGGGTGTCAGTTTCCCAAACTAACAGGGTGGATTAGAGTATAAAAAAACAAAAAATTACATAGTATAATATATCTCATAGCCACACTATGGGAATAACCTAGTCTTATACTAAATGGAAGCTGATGTCTCTCAAACTCCTATCATCCACTCTTACGACCAAATATCCTATAATAACATAACCATTTCAAGAGTTACATTAAATAATTTTATTCATTTACATTAGTTTGACTTTAAGTTAATTAATTATTAACAATTAATTAACCATTAATATTTTCCAAATTATATTACATTTTCATCAAAACAACGATACATACCCCCTATACTCAACCATCCCAAGATCATGTCACGTCTGGGCCTCATTTCCCAACTACACAGGGCTCATATCTAGAGCACATAAAAATTTGTAGAAAAAAACCTATTAACCTGGATATTTTCCATAATGCAAGGAATCAAGACTTCACACACAACAAGCCCTCACGATTCCAAAGCACAAGAAATTTGGCCATTATAATCAATAAAGAACTCAATCCCTACAAGTGATTATCTTTTAACACACAACCAGTTTTTATTCTATATAGAATTAGCTGATTCATTAATCCCAAGATCCTATAATGGGAAACCTAACAAGAAACTAGAAAAATCTATAAGAAGTTAATAAAGAAATTAATTTAACATGACTTTAAGTCTCCTATCAACCAGATTCCACATGATTAACATATTTTTTCAATTACATTATCATATGTAAAGTCAATTTATTTAAATTATCTTACATAATTATGATTAAAACACATCAGATTCATTAAACATGACTCATTAATATTTTATCTGATTAATTATCAATTAATTGAAACTTTACATTCTTTACAAATTAAAAAATCCATTCAAGCATAACAAGAACATCATTGATACCACACTATCATGAAAATGATGAGGCATCATGTTATCACAGTATAAGAAACAACATATCCAAGAGATCGATACAAATTATTTAATCCATTTTATGTTTTTATTTTTTTAATTTCATTATCATCAAAGGGGAAAATCATGATCAATTTATGAATGCACATAAATAAAAGAGATGAAAGGAATCCCTTACCTCAAATGGTTCCAATATTATTCAAATGATGATGGACCAACACTTCATATCCCGATCACATCTCCCAAAATAACTGTATCCATCCATGGAAGTTCCACCAAAACCACACTAAAAACAACCAATAAAACTACAATGGAAAAAATAAGACCAAGATCCATCACATGGAAAAGAGGAATGAGAGGAAACGAATCAAAGAAGCTGTAAGAAAAAAGGGATAGGAAACCCTATATTGAAGACAGATCAAAGGTGGGAAGCTATAGATAAATCCCAGAAAAAGTAATCCCCAAAAAAATGAAGTGGTGGTAATCTGGTATCCTGAAATGATTGAAATTCATTGAAGGCCATAAGGTTTGAGATACCAACAATGATGCATCATTGAATGATATATAGAATCATGGATTTACATGACATGTAATCCAATTATATGTCATCTGATCCTCAGGGTATGGTTTATACTGAAAATTGAGTTACCTTTTTATTTTTAAAACCCAGATGTATTAATCATCATAATCAGATCAGAACAATCTATGAAACACACTTTCACATTGTCTAAATTTTTACATTTTGTGAAATCTCAATGCTTCCATATTTTAGAAATTAAATTCTTTTAGACATTATGTGTTCCTCCTATGAGCACCTAGGTAGTTAATAATTCACAATGTGTCAATAAACATGGATCTAGGACCTTAAATTAGATACCTCTCAAAAATTTATAGTCCTCAATAATCCAAAACCATCCTATAGAAGAAAACTAAAAAGGGTCATCTGAATAAACACCTGGTGAGATACCTCTCAAAGCTATTTCCATCACATGATCTCACTGTCTCATCCTTGGAATAACATGAAATAATGAAACAACCATAAAGAGTTCATAAAAACTATATGAGGGGAGATACCTCTCAATAAAGATCATGATGAAAATATAAACATACGAAACCCACCACATTATCGAGAAAATTCCAATAACCAAAAAATGATTGACGTTACAAGAGAAGAGATAAACATAAAACATCTTGGGGCAATGAGTGAGTATGAACGACTCAAATTCCTAGATAATATCATAAATTCCACTATTCCACCATAAGAAATGAACAAAATGGATAGAATACCTAGGAATGACCTTATCATAGAAGGTCCAAGAAATCTACAGACCGGTCCTTAAAGGTTAGATCATCGGCATCATCGATCTATCCCTAAATGATGTCATGAGAGACTTCATGAAGATAATAATGGATCTATGACACTTGAAATGTATCATGTAACCAATTTATAAGTGGGGGAAGTTTTATTTGATAATCCACCACTCCAATATACTCTAACAGTATGAAAGACCCAAAAAACATATAAAAAATATTACTTCCATGAAAAAACCTTCAATGTACATAATGGGTTTCCACCTTTAGGTACATATGATCACTAATGTCGAACTCCATAGTTCTCATCCTATGAAAATCATAATAATTATGATGATCATGTTCTTATTTCATCCTCTCATGGATAACCTAAACCATATCTATCAAATTATGTACTAGTACTAACCTAATAATTACTAACACTCTGACCCTAGTCCATCGCAATGGAGAATAGTAATTCCAGTCTTACAAGGCTTTAAATGAAACCATGATGATGGTGGATTGAAAAATATTGTTGTATGGAAACTCAAAAAAGTGAATGTTTCTCATCTATTAACATATTAAATCAAGGAAAACATGTAAAAATAAGTCTTCAAGAGTTTGGATGATCCACTCCATCTGACCTTCTGTCTGTGGATGATAAGTAGTGCTAAGGAATAGCTGATAACCAAAAAAGATTCTAGATACCTATCCACATCCTAGAGGTAAAAATATGATCTCGATAAGAAATTATCATCATCATGATGCTAAGTATTCTCACCACCACCTATATCTATTTACTTGACCAAACCTACACTGATCACGACACCTTGATCATTGTAATGTGGCCTGATTTCATCAAACAAGACACTACCACGTATATAGAATCAAAAAATATATTAGATAGATGTAATCTAGTAAAAAATTCCATTGAGATTTCCTACCAAATCAATTGAGGAACATAAAATAGTTGAATCTAACAACAACTAACATCATCCTCCATCTTCAACTTCTAGTAGAGAAAACATCGAGAGACAAAGTTTGTAACCGCATGAAACAAACTAGGCAACAAAAAATAACCTCTAAAATCTCAATACATATTTTTGAAGAAAATATGCAATAAAAAATGATATCTATAATACTCTATAAAAACCATATAACATATTTCCAGTTTAAGGAAAAGCCTTTTCTAAAACAACAATGAGTATTTTTCTTCCTCAAAACAACCAACATGGGCCTCACCTCAATTGACTTAGTCTCTATATACCGCCACCTCAAGATACCACAACTGGGATTCCACCATCTACTAAATTAGATATTATTGCACCATCAATTGAAAAAGAAAACCTCTGCATATAGAATTTCCCATATCTGGATGCAGTGATGAATGTTCTTCCATAACTCTCTAGAAATAATGAGATTCAAGAACTACCTAAATGAATGAATTTTATCTCAAAACATCGTAAAAAAATAAAATTTCTAGGTATAGATGAAAAATCAATGTCAAAATCCAATATGAACTCAATCCACCGATGCTGAAAAAAGAACCGTACATGTTGGGAGAAAACATACCTCTTTCTATTGTGGTATGTGAAGACTAATAAATGTTATCCAATGAGTTAATGTCTTCACAACATCAAAGAAAACACTACTCCTACAAACTCGAGATCATGGGTAGAAAAATTATACTCATAGGGAACTAAATGTTTGGACCGGAATGAAATGACCAATCTATGAGTCCTCAAAACATAGCTCAAACCAAGATGTAAAGAATTATATAAAACATCAAATTAATCTCTTTCTATTGACATAAAAAGAACGGGAGTAGTGACCAACATCTACTTTTGATACTCATAATATGTTGGACACTAATTGGTCTATAATAATGATAGATTATTTTTGGTTAACGTTGTCATAGGAGTCACAACCCAAGATAAATAATCTGCAAGACTCCTGTAGAAGCCTAAAAGACCATGGGAACATTTCACCACAACACTATCATTTAGGGCCTCCCAAGACACAACTTACTCTATCTTAGTTGTATCTACAACTACACCCTGCTAGAATATAAAATTTCCCAACGAACAGACTTCTGGTTCCCAACAATCAAACTTTAGTTACTTTGCAAATAAGTTCAGATGAGGAGAACTCCCCAAATATCACTTAGATTATTTGTATGCTCATCCTTAGAAATGGAGTATATAAGCATTTAATTGATTAAAATAACCATGATATTATCTTGGAATTCATGAAACACATCTATCATTAACCCCATGAAGATAGATGGAGCATTCATTACACCGAACGACATCACAATAAACTCATAATTCCCATGACGACAACGGAAAGAAGTCTCCAGGATATCCTTATCCTTTCCACAGTTTTGAGGATATATTGAACTCAAATATTTCTTCAAGAACCATCTTTCACCCATAATTTTATCAAATATATCCTTAATACATGGAATAGGATAGTAGTTCTTCAGTGTCACCTGGTTCAAGAGATGATAATCAATACACAATAGGAAATGGTTTGCATATTTATTCATGAAAAAAAGAGGTGCACCCCATGGTGAAACACATGGCTAAGAAAAAAACCCTATAATAGAAAATCGAGCGATATACATAGCTCTTAAAACTCAAAAGATTCCATCCTATGTGGAGTCATTATGACTGGGGACCCTCTCAAGTTTATTTTGATCATAAACATGAACTCTCATTGAGGTGGTAAGACTAAAAACTTCCATCGAAAGACATCAATGTATTATTCTATGGCCTTGGGAAACACCTACTATTTATCCATTAACAAACTCAACATCTTATTGTCCATTAAGGATGATAAATATGGAACAAGACACTGAACCATCTAAATTTCATACTCACCAACAAACATTATTGGTTCTCCATCAGCATCAAAGAACACAACCTTCCTCATAATGAAATCCATCATAGCCAGTGTGGAATACAACCAATCATTTATATGGATGATGTCATATGGTTGTATCAGTAAATATAGAAAGTATCCCAAAGACTGTTTCTACCCCATTGCTATCTCATAGTCTATACATAAATCAAAAAAGTCAGCTCGACCTCAGACTAGCATAGTCAGCACCAAGCGAACTGGAAGCCTCTCTACCTCAATTCCAAAAGCATGGAAAAGGGAATGTTTCATGAATGAGTGTATCATACCTAGTTCAAATAAGTCATTAACTGCAGTAGAAAACAATTAATGAGAACCTTGAATGACATATGGCATCCCCAACACCGGAGACGAAGAATAAAGTTTACCACGACATGCTCCATGGACTCTCTGACCATACTGATGACCACCTCCATAGCAATGCTATACTCTCTATAGGGAAGGAGAATCTCATGGATATCCATTGAATGACCCATATACTCTATATTGACCCCAAACATGACCAAGCTACTACTATTGGCTTGTTTGTAAGTACCTTATCAGTGGAGGCTGAAGCGGAATAACTGGTGGGTGCTGACTACTTAGATTGCTTGGGCACTCTCAAAACTGATGATTGAGGACTCCAACAGAGGAAAATGTGTCTAATCTCTTATAACAGGCATGAGATACATATCCTCTAAATAAATGATACATCTAGGGTTGGGACCTACCAACGGTTGATCAGAATGTCTTCTATCCAGACAATTGGTTTCCCGGGACAAAATCTCGGCATTGTTGAGGAATCTAGAAAAATCCCCTCTTATGATGATCTAGCTGGGGATAACATCCCTTATATGTACTCTTCAATTGAAAGCAAATTTAGATAAATATCCAACAAAAATGGAGTTTTATGGTGTTTGATATCTAGATAAAAATCCCCATTGAAATTCCTTTCCTTGACCTCCTCATCTGGAAACATTTTCGAATCATATCGCAGAAGGTTCCATAAATGGATCCGAAACTCCTAAAAATTGGACCTCCTTTGTCAAAGGGTATGAAGCTCATGGTAATTGGACTTCTTTGTGATTGAAGAAATAATAACTACTCTAAACTGGTCCCAAAACACTTCCCACAAGATTTTCGACTCTTCATGAACACCGGGGAACAAGAACCATCACTCCCTCACAACCCCATAGAGCATCGTCATAGTCATTGATATCTAGTTCTCCATCCAATTACAGTTCTAACTGAAGGATATATCAACCTCCTTCTACCAATATTCCATGACTACATATGAAACAGATCCATTGTTCCTCTGTAGACTCTGACACCGACACTCTCATCATTTTATCCTCCAAGTGTCATAACCAACAACGTCTACTATACAGTGATCTACTTGTGCAACTTGATGAACATCGTTCGCATGAACCAAAAAAGGATTTTAACCTCGATTAATGCCTAAAAAGGGAAATAAATTAGGGCTATTTAACATGGATCATGGAAGACCTTATCATTAAATAATTATTTCCTATTATTATGCTTATGTTAAACTATCCCATGATATACCCATTAAAACTCAGTCGTAAAGAATAATGATGCATGATCCTTTCCTTGGTCTCTACCAAGAAAAATTATCAACTAGTTTAGTAGAAATTTTATGCTTAATGTTCCATGCATCAGATCACAGGGTGAAAAAAAATACTTGTGTCTAAGCTGGCCTCCCATGTTTACAATTCTTGATAATCTTAGTTTACATTATTTCCCTGCCAGTCTATGCAACCTCACATGAGGATTACTCCAAACTCTATCTTGTACCTCAACCAGAGCACGGATACCACTCCAAAGTGACCCCCTCACCACATGGTGTAACCATACTAGTCTGAAAATGGTGGAAGAGATATAATGACACTCGAGTCATATATCCAGTAGGCCTCAGATTGGCGACTTGTACAGAAGATATTGTAAACATGGAGATGTCAGGAATTTCCCTCAATGAGAACACATGCAAAAGAGAGAGGAAATAAATATACAATAAAAATATTTATTATACTCCAATATAAGAGAAAATCCATCTTCACATATATAGTGGCATGAAATAACTATTACAACTAAAATAAAAACTGAAAGTTCCAAAATAAAGGAAAAATTATGGTGACAATGTAACAGCCCAAGATTTTATAAAGAAATATTCTTTTTAATTTTATTAATGTCTTGTGTTGTACGCTACACCAAAAGGATTTTGCACAACACACATCCTTGTCTTGCCTTGCATTACACGCAATCGCGACCTTCCTCAATAGCGTGTGTAATACGCAATACCGAGTTTCACTAAACAACGATGTGCTATTAAAATATTATTAAAACTAGCCGTTATGAATAGTAATAACCACTTTTTAAAATTTTGTAAATCTTATTTTTCAAAATGAACTTCATTCTTGGATTCGGAGTATCGAATTTAGCCTAAGGTGAAATTTTGGTACTTTTCGGATAACTTTCATATTCTGATGAATAGTGAAAAATTACTAAATTATAATTAAAAACAACTTTTTTAATCGAAATAATTAATAGTGATAAATTATTAATTTAAGTGGTTTTAAAGTATATTTAGAATATATTTTTACAATTTAATACAATGTTGGTCATTGGTTGTAATTTCACATTTAAACAAGACATAATCAAGTGTCAATCTTTTGATATATATTGTTTCCTAAAAACACGCTATTTATTTTAACAACGGGATTTAATTATAAAATTAATTAATGAAACTTCTATGTTATGAATTTGGTAAAATAGATTTCATTTTTGAATTCGGAATATGAAATATAGCTTAGGATGAAATTTTGGCATTGTTCTGAAAAACATCAATTTTTGATGAATAGTGAAACTACTAAGTGGTAGTTAAAAAAACTGAATTTTTCATAAAACTTAATTTTGCCGCTTCTGTGAATGGAATTTCGAAAATCCGAGAGACATGGTTAATATCAATGACTAAAATGTGGTTCAATGAGATGAAAATAATTTTTTGGTGAATAGTAACTTTTTACTTTTTTACCGCGGTTAATAGTAAATGGGGTAACTAAGGGTAAATATGATATTACTATTACCCTAACACATGTCCTAATTCTATTGGACAAGTGTAATTCGACCAAAAACAAACTTAGGAATAAAATATGACCATTTAGGCCCACTTGGATTAGATTAGGACATTTATTATTAATTTATTCAAAGAAAGGTTAAAATAGTTAAAATCAATGTTTAATAAGTAAATAATTTTTAATATGGGGTTATACATAAGATAAATTAGATTGTAAATATTCATTAGAAAGCTAAAAAGATTTCCTACATGATGGTATTTTATTTGTAATTTTTAGACATAAAATAATTTATTTTATTTATGACACAACGATGATGCAGTAATTATCTTATTAATGAAATATTGACATAATTGATGTTATAAACACCAAAATAAATGTAATTTGAGATTTTTTATGAATTACACTAATTTTCTAGGTTACTATGATATATTATTGTTTATTTAATCAACTTGGTTCGAACATTTAATTCTGTTATGACTTTCACAAAAATCATATATCAAATAGTGTCAAAATTGACACAAAATAGTTTTTAAATCAAATATTATATTATTAATTGTTATTGTATTCCTAAAAATCTAAGGTCCGGCCAAATGACTTAGATAAGGATATATATATTAATAATAAACAATTTGGGGTTCGTTTGGCATGTTATAGTAAGTTTATTAACCATATAGTGGAAGAAAACAAAAAGACATGGTAAAAGTTAAATTATTTAACTTAGAGTTAAATTTAATTGATAAGGTTAAAATAATATCCTAAACTTGTCTAAATTCTATTGGTTGATATGATTTCGACCCCTCCCCACCTTATCTTCGAAATAAGACCCTTTGGAACCATTATAAACCGATTTTGACTTTAATATAAAATAATATTTTGAGATATTCCTAAGGTGCCCCTCTCCTCCCTTATAAAAGGACACCTCCTGCCCCTCCTCCTCACACCAATTTGAGCACTCAAGATCGTCCAACCCCTGCCAAAATCCCTTCTCCACTTCCCTAGAAACATCCTAGAGGTTCTGGTCTTCCTCAAAGACCAATTCTAGTGCCCTAAGAGGAGGTCTCAAAGAGGCACTTCAAAGAAGAGGTAATTACCGTTACCAATTCTTTCATCTTTATTTCTTCTTCCACTTCTTCTTCTTAGGTTGTTTCATTATGAAGTAATAACATCAGTATCACTCATATACTGATATGTTATTATAAGTATGAAATAACCCTATTTCACCATCTATCCATCCTACGGAAAAAGAAATCACCGCGCGTGTGTACGTACGGAATACCGTCTCCACGCCGTGGTGTAATCTATTTTCCACCACCACCTTACATGGATGGGTATAATGGTGTAAAGAATAACTATACATAGTTATTACAACATCATATTGATTCTGATATATTGTATAATCCACTCCAATTCAATTCAATATTTATAGAAATGATATCATCGCTCGTGCGTACGTACGGACTACCGTCTCCACGACGCGATGAGATTCATTCTCCATGTTAACCATTTAAGAATGATTATAAAGTATATATAAGAAATAATAATGGAATATATGAAATTATAAAGCTACTGGATTTATGTATATATATATATGTATGTCATCTACTTACATCCATTCAAGACAATAAGGAAAGGAAAACAGCGTTCATGCGTACGTACGGACTACCGTCTCCATGAACGGTGTTTTTCATTTCATTTATCTATCTATTATATGTATATATATACTGAATATATATGATATATAAATCATATTTTATATTCTGGAAGTAAGTAAATCAGGATATAAGTATTAATAATGTCAAGAACAACAAGTAAAATCACCTACGATAAATGAAACGATTTTACCCAAAACGCTTCTTTAACATGGAATTTACAAAAGAACGGGTAATATAAAGTCATAAGTGAACCATATATGATATCATAACAATGAATATGATTCTGTAATAAATCAATGACATTCTTTAAATCATTATACAGGAGGTTCGGACACATATGAAGCAAATCGGACCTAAGGTAAGGGAAATATCACAATCTCATTTTTATCCGAGATTGTTTATTCGTAAGTATTTACTGGGGTGTATTTTATCATCCACATCCATGTTCCCTTAATATGTAATATTATTTCCATCCACCTACAATTGTTTAAATCCAATTTTACCCTTCTATGAGTTTTTAGTAAAGGATATGAAAGGAATCTTTTTTCGTTTTTCGTACGAGGTACTTTTTGACTTTTCCGACAAAACTACGAAGAATGTTTTTTTTAACTTATACGGCACGAACGGATTTATACTGTTTTATAAAGCTTTATTTTCATGAAGATTCATCTAAAAGATTTCATGACTATTTTCAATAAAATATCTTTCTTTTAAAATTGCATGATGTTTTGTGAAAAGAAATTGATTTTGAAGAAGAAAGGATATTTTCCTCAAGAATTAAATTCAATTGTTTTATCAAAATTATTTTCCATATAATATAATAAAGGGTTCTGTTTCTATCCATATTTTTACATTGATTTGAATATGTTGTGATGGAATTATGTTTATGAATTCCTTTATCTTATATGAATGGTTTTATGATGTCATGTTGTTTAAGAATCCCATTTTTATTACATGGGTTATGCAATGATGTATGATTTATGATTTTGTGGCACACATAAGAAAGGATTCATTAAGAGATGGGTGGGACCTATATCTCCCTCCAATGCATTGGGTAATGATTTTATATCTCATGAGATAGACATGGCTGAAATGGTAGGTTATACCGGTTCAGTGAAACAGGACTGAAACGAGGGTTACTCGATTCAGAAAGGGACTTTGTCCACTAAGATAGTCTTGGCAATGAGTCTTGACTAACAAGAAATGACTCTCTATGATTATGTGTATATGCCACAAAGTTTCATGTTTTAAGTTATGATTATTTGGATTTCATTTCACTACTATGATTTATCCCATGTTATGAAATTATGCTCTCTTTTGCAGGTTAAGATTTCCAAAAGTTATGTTCTTATGAATATGATCTGATTGATTTTTCTTTTGTATACCCTTACTGAGCATTTGAGCTCACCCTTTTATGTTTTCTTTTACCCAGGATATAAAGAAAGGTTTTAGGTAAAAAAAAAGGGAAGATCTTTATGGGAGATATTGAAGATCTTTCACCACGATTAGAAGATTACGTTCCGAGTTTCCAAAGACACTAAACTATTACGATCCTTGTGTGTGTGTTTTTTTGTTATGTACTAAGTATTCCACAAAAGTAATGTAATGTCCATGTACGTCAGGCTTCGGGTCTCTACAGTTGGTATCAGAGGAAAGGTTTAGTCAACCTTTGGAAACTAGGATGCGAGAACTTTAGTGAGATCCCTAGAGATATTTCTAAGGTATGTCTAGGGATGTCTCTAAGGTTAAGTATGCGTATAGGTTATAGTACTAGAATTACGCTAACGATCATAGAATTAAACCTAAGATGTTAGATATTTAAGTTACTCCCCCTTTATTATGATTTTTGCCTCTCACACTATTCTTTTGGGTTTTAGAAAATGGCTGGAAACAAGATGATTCACGATAATGGAGGATATGATGGACAATGGAATGATATTCTTCATAATGAAATGGGATTTGGAAGTCCAAACATCATTATTATGCCGAATCAGCAATCTCATAATATGATCAATAAAGTAAAATTTGGTAAGTTTCCTGACTCGGCTAATAAGAGAAAGATGGAGTTTCATGATGATCATAGAGGAAAGAAAGTTCAATTTCCCCTATGTAAATCGTGTGGGAAGAGGCATCAAGGAGAATGTTTCAAAGGAACTGGAAGATGCTTTGGGTGTGGAAAAGAAGGACACAAAGCAAGTAAATGAAAAGGAAAAGGTTCAGTTAACAACATGGATGAGGATAATGGTATTGCTACGACATCAACAATGGTTAAATGTTTTAAATGTGGAATGTACGGGCATTATGCAAACCAATGCCCTAAGGGAAAGTCTCATGAAGATAATCAGTATGGTCGTATGGGAAGTATTTATGTGGATGATGATGAAGAGACTACAAATGATATGTGAGATGAAAGAATTGTTGAAGCTCGGTCAATGGTTCAAGAATGTAGTGGAATGATTACATGTTTATCATGTGTAATGTTGTATAAGTAATCTCATGGCACTATGGAATAAAGAGACATGTAAGGATTGTTACATTGTTGTCTGATTAATGTTACCAGTATCCATGAAAGGTTATTCAGATATTTTTGGATTGTAGATGATATGCGCATAATGAAGGGATAAGGAGAAAATAAAATGTTTGATAGTATTCATGAGCTCATGACTGATATAAGGAGAAGGTTATATCATGGTTTGAGTATATTGAATTTTTGGATTTTGGTATGTGGAAAGAGATGACTTTTGACAGCATTCATGTTTTCACTAAGGTTTAATGGGTATTCATATTTTTTCAAGAGAATACATCATTAAAGTATTCACATGATTGGAATGTGACCAACAAGATATATGGGGGATAAATGATGGTATTCACATGCTTGGTTGGCGACATTTCAAGTAATCATTTTCTTTATACTATGAGCTCGGTCCGAAGTATTTTAGATAAGCCTAAAGATTGTAATGGATTATGTTAACCATAAGTTAGTATTGTTTAAGTATAGAACTTTTTTTTTTGATATTATTTATGTGATGTTATAGTAATGTAGTTTTAGAAAAAGGACAACCTGCAGGACGGGCGACAACCCATCGCTTCGGACAAGGCTGTGGGAATCGAACCCACAACCGAAGTGCGACTGGCCTTTATCGCCTACCACTGGCCTACATGAAGTCCCTGTTTAGTAGAAACTAGTTTATTATATTAAGCAGTATGATATATGAAGTATAAGTCCATTTTAGGAACCATATATGATTAATCTCACTATAGATCGACTTATGTATATAAGTTTTGCTAACCTTTTGTTTGAGACAGATGGAATGACCTGTCATTCTATCACATGATCTGCTAACACTTCACGAATAACAAATTCAACTTCATTTATTTAAGAGATGAAGTGGAAATTGTTCAAAGCACGAACAACAGTGAGATTGTACCAAAATAAAGTAAGTATTTATTCTAATTCAAATTTTCAACTTTAGGGGAAATGATCTTGAAAACCAAAAATGTTGTCCTAGTGATCTTATACCTGATGAATCAGATGGTACCTTATATCATCACAAATATATGGATTTGTGATTACTGGCATTTTCATAGCCATGTTCTCTACCACTCTCCATCAGAACATGATGGTTAGATTTCTCTTCCATATCCATATTTTCACCTATGTGGAAACCCAATGATTAGTTTATTTGGGTAACCGTTACGTTTCATACTTTTGATTTTAATGATTGGTTTTGATATTCCTTTTTACGATGTGGGTTTCTATTAAAGAAACTTTCGAATAGTAAACCAATTATAACCCCGACGAATTTCGAGGGCGAAATTCATTTTAAGGGGGGTAGAATGTAACAGCCCAAGATTTTATACAGAAATATTCTTTTTAATTTTATTAATGTCTTGTGTTGTACGCTACACCAAAAGGATTTTGCACAACACGCATCCTTGTCTTGCCTTGCATTACACGCAATCGCGACCTTCCTCAATAGCGTGTGTAATACGCAATACCGAGTTTCACTAAACAACGATGTGCTATTAAAATATTATTAAAACTAGCCGTTATGAATAGTAATAACCACTTTTTAAAATTCTGTAAATCTTATTTTTCAAAATGAACTTCATTCTTGGATTCGGAGTATCGAATTTAGCCTAAGGTGAAATTTTGGTACTTTTCGGATAACTTTCATATTCTGATGAATAGTGAAAAATTACTAAATTATAATTAAAAACAACTTTTTTAATCGAAATAATTAATAGTGATAAATTATTAATTTAAGTGGTTTTAAAGTATATTTAGAATATATTTTTACAATTTAATACAATGTGGGTCATTGGTTGTAATTTCACATTTAAACAAGACATAATCAAGTGTCAATCTTTTGATATATATTGTTTCCTAAAAACACGCTATTTATTTTAACAACGGGATTTAATTATAAAATTAATTAATGAAACTTCTATGTTATGAATTTGGTAAAATAGATTTCATTTTTGAATTCGGAATATGAAATATAGCTTAGGATGAAATTTTGGCATTGTTCTGAAAAACATCAATTTTTGATGAATAGTGAAACTACTAAGTGGTAGTTAAAAAAACTGAATTTTTCATAAAACTTAATTTTTCCGCTTCTGTGAATGGAATTTCGAAAATCCGAGAGACATGGTTAATATCAATGACTAAAATGTGGTTCAATGAGATGAAAATAATTTTTTGGTGAATAGTAACTTTTTACTTTTTTACAGCGGTTAATAGTAAATAGGGTAACTAAGGGTAAATATGATATTACTATTACCCTAACACATGTCCTAATTCTATTGGACAAGTGTAATTCGACCAAAAACAAACTTAGGAATAAAATATGACCATTTAGGCCCACTTGGATTAGATTAGGACATTTATTATTAATTTATTTAAAGAAAGGTTAAAATAGTTAAAATCAATGTTTAATAAGTAAATAATTTTTAATATGGGGTTATACATAAGATAAATTCGATTGTAAATATTCATTAGAAAGATAAAAAGATTTCCTACATGATGGTATTTTATTTGTAATTTTTAGACATAAAATAATTTATTTTATTTATGACACAACGATGATGCAGTAATTATCTTATTAATGAAATATTGACATAATTGATGTTATAAACACCAAAATAAATGTAATTTGAGGTTTTTTATGAATTACACTAATTTTCTAGGTTACTATGATATATTAATGTTGATTTAATCAACTTGGTTCGAACATTTAATTCTGTTATGACTTTCAAAAAAATCATATATCAAATAGTGTCAAAATTGACACAAAATAGTTTTTAAATCAAATATTATATTATTAATTGTTATTGTATTCCTAAAAATCTAAGGTTCGGCCAAATGACTTAGATAAGGATATATATATTAATAATAAACAAGTTGGGGTTCGTTTGGCATGTTATAGTAAGTTTATTAACCATATAGTGGAAGAAAACAAAAAGACATGGTAAAAGTTAAATTATTTAACTTGGAGTTAAATTTAATTGATAAGGTTAAAATAATATCCTAAACTTGTCTAAATTCTATTGGTTGATAGGATTTAGACCCCTCCCCACCTTATCTTCGAAATAAGACCCTTTGGAACCATTATAAACCGATTTTTACTTTAATATAAAATAATATTTTGAGATATTCCTAAGGTGCCCCTCTCCTCCCTTATAAAAGGACACCTCCTCCCCATCCTCCTCACACCAATTTGAGCACTCAAGCTCGTCCAAACCCTGCCAAAATCCCTTCTCCACTTCCCTAGAAACATCCTAGAGGTTCTGGTCTTCCTCAAAGACCAATTCTAGTGCCCTAAGGGGAGGTCTCAAAGAGGCACTTCAAAGAAGAGGTAATTACCGTTACCAATTCTTTCATCTTTATTTCTTCTTCCACTTCTTCTTCTTAGGTTGTTTCATTATGAAGTAATAACATCAGTATCACTAATATACTGATATGTTATTATAAGTATGAAATAACCCTATTTCACCATCTATCCATCCTACGGAAAAAGAAATCACCGCGCGTGTGTACGTACGGAATACCGTCTCCACGCCGTGGTGTAATCTATTTTCCACCACCACCTTACATGGATGGGTATAATGGTGTAAAGAATAACTATACATAGTTATTACAACATCATATTGATTCTGATATATTGTATAATCCACTCCAATTCAATTCAATATTTATAGAAATGATATCATCGCTCGTGCGTACGTACGGACTACCGTCTCCACGACGCGATGAGATTCATTCTCCATGTTAACCATTTAAGAATGATTATAAAGTATATATAAGAAATAATAATGGAATATATGAAATTATAAAGCTACTGGATTTATGTATATATATATATATGTATGTCATCTACTTACATCCATTCAAGACAATAAGGAAAGGAAAACAGCGTTCATGCGTACGTACGGACTACCGTCTCCATGAACGGTGTTTTTCATTTCATTTATCTATCTATTATATGTATATATATACTGAATATATATGATATATAAATCATATTTTATATTCTGGAAGTAATTAAATCATGATATAAGTATTAATAATGTCAAGAACAACAAGTAAAATCACCTACGATAAATGAAACGATTTTACCCAAAACGCTTCTTTAACATGGAATTTACAAAAGAACGGGTAATATAAAGTCATAAGTGAACCATATATGATATCATAACAATGAATATGATTCTGTAATAAGTCAATGACATTATTTAAATCATTATACAGGAGGTTCGGACACATATGAAGCAAATCGGACCTAAGGTAAGGGAAATATCACAATCTCATTTTTATCCGAGATTGTTTATTCGTAAGTATTTACTGGGGTGTATTTTATCATCCACATCCATGTTCCCTTAATATGTAATATTATTTCCATCCACCTACAATTGTTTAAATCCAATTTTACCCTTCTATGAGTTTTTAGTAAAGGATATGAAAGGAATCTTTTTTCGTTTTTCGTACGAGGTACTTTTTGACTTTTCCGACAAAACTACGAAGAATGTTTTTTTTAACTTATACGGCACGAACGGATTTATACTGTTTTATAAAGCTTTATTTTCATGAAGATTCCTCTAAAAGATTTCATGACTATTTTCAATAAAATCTATTTCTTTTAAAATTGCATGATGTTTTGTGAAAAGAAATTGAATTTGAAGAAGAAAGGATATTTTCCTCAAGAATTCAATTCAAGTGTTTTATCAAAATTATTTTCCATATAAGATAATAAAGGGTTCTGTTTCTATCCATATTTTTACATTGATTTGACTATGTTGTGATGGAATTATGTTTATGAATTCCTTTATCTTATATGAATGGTTTTATGATGTCATGTTGTTTAAGAATCCCATTTTTATTACATGGGTTATGCAATGATGTATGATTTATGATTTTGTGGCACACATAAGAAAGGATTCATTAAGAGATGGGTGGGACCTATATCTCCCTCCAATGCATTGGGTAATGATTTTATATCTCATGAGATAGACATGGCTGAAATGGTAGGTTATACCGGTTCAGTGAAACAGGACTGAAACGAGGGTTACTCGATTCAGAAAGGGACTTTGTCCACTAAGATAGTCTTGGCAATGAGTCTTGACTAACAAGAAATGACTCTCTATGATTATGTGTGTATGCCACAAAGTTTCATGTTTTAAGTTATGATTATTTGGATTTCATTTCACTACTATGATTTATCCCATGTTATGAAATTATGCTCTCTTTTGCAGGTTAAGATTTCCAAAAGTTATGTTCTTATGAATATGATCTGATTGATTTTTCTTTTGTATACCCTTACTGAGCATTTGAGCTCACCCTTTTATGTTTTCTTTTACCCAGGATATAAAGAAAGGTTTTAGGTAAAATAAAAGGGAAGATCTTTATGGGAGATATTGAAGATCTTTCACCACGATTAGAAGATTACGTTCCGAGTTTCCAAAGACACTAAACTATTACGATCCTTGTGTGTGTGTGTTTTTGTTATGTACTAAGTATTCCACAAAAGTAATGTAATGTCCATGTACGTCAGGCTTCGGGTCTCTACAGACAATGAATCCCAAATTTCTCTTGCAAAACCCACACGCCAGTGGTAACCAGCCTGATCTCCAACCTACTCCCATTGACTTATAAGAAAATATTTTCAGATGCATAGGGTGAGTATAATAATATTCTCAGTAGGATCCTCCCGAGAGCCTCTCGCGCAATAGATAAAGAATGCATGCTCAAGCGTAAAGAACAAAACATGAAACTAACTCATCACCTAAATATGTATAATAAGTTCCCATCCCCACCATGGATAATATAACCAAATATAACATATAATAGAATATCATATAATAATAAATATCAAGGCTACATATATACCCCTTCCCTACTTTCTGGAACTTTTCCCTAATGTCAAAAACATGAGCATCTCTCCCAAAAATTGCTAGCCCATAGACACCTCTTAGAAGCACTACAACGTGATCATCATGAAAAAAACCACCATTTCCACATAAAAAATGTGTCTAGGTAGTTTCCAACTGCTAACGTATCCTGTATTATGTGTATCATACATCTAGTATTATAATTGAAGGCATCAAAATTCATACACTAGGTAAGGATCCTCAAGGCATTACAGACTAAACATGTTATACCTATAGTATAGCTTTGGAAACTATATCTAAATACATTTGTGTGAAATAACCAAAAGCCATTATATACCACTAAAAATATATATGGGTAAATATAACTATCATTCCTTCTATAACAAGTTACTACAATGAGAAGAGATGGGGCCAAAGGGTGTAGTGAGTCATCCATCCTCCCATTGGGTTGTTAAGGAAAACACCCCCGGGCCTCAGAATTCCTAGGGTGTTATTGTCCATAACCGATAGGGTTAAGTAACACATAAAAATACAAAATATGAATGGTATAATATAGATCAAATCCACACTTTGGTAATAACCTAGTCTCACACTCAACTGTAACTAATGTCTCTCAGACTCCCACCTGCCATTACTAAGACAAAATATCCTATAAGAACACAACCATTTAAAGAGATACAGTAATGTATTATATTCCGTTTCATCAATTTAAATTTATATTAATTAATTCATTAATAATTAAAATTTTCCAAATTACATTACATTGGAATCAAATCAATGTTTTATGCCCTCCAAACATAAGAAAAAAGAGTCCACGAATACTCATAATTATAACCTCAACATTGCATCCCAGCAAGATCCAACCCCATGGGTTAATATTTTGTTAAATTTTTAACGTTATAATGTTAAATATTATCATGTACTCTAGGAATAATCCTAAGCTACTAATATAGTTGAAAAAAAAATGAGAACATCCATCTTCCTGAAGTAATGGGGAATGAAAAGAAGATAACCAACAACCTGACCATCAACCAAACAACTAATTCTAGTAAGTATGCAACATTAATATCAACTTGTAAGACCATCATTAAAACTTTATTTAATCATTAGTATCCTCCTTGGAAGTCGCATTCATATCTTGATGCATGCTTCTACAACATGAATAAACTGCTACAACAACATCAGGGAGTCCCTACCCCACACTCCAAAACAACACTCCATGATCATGAGTCCCCAACTCATGTTACATCTGAGCCTCCTCACTGCAATATAACAAGGATGATATCTAGATAACATCATAAGAAGTATAAAAAAACATAAAAACCATTATCATGTACCAAAATCATGTCCTCCATCATTCATAGAAAAATATCACTCACGACTCAAATCACAAGGCACTAAGACTTTACTAGAATGCAGGAAACTCATTCCCTACACTTCATTATCTTGCATCACACAACTAGTTCTTATTATATCACAAATTAACCGATTCTTTAATCCTTGCATCCAATTATGAGAAACAAACGTAGAATCTCGAATATATAGTAACAAGTTAATTACAAATTAATTTAACGTGAATTTAATTATTTTATCAAAAGCATTCAACATGATTCACATATTTATTCAATTACATTATCACATGGAAGTTAAACTCATTGAAAAATGTTTAAAAAATTATGAATACAACTCACCAGATTCATTAAACAAGACCCATTTTTCTCTCATCCAAATAATTATCAATAAATTCTGGCATTACATTCTTTACCAATTCCACAATAAAATCCAAGGATAACAAAAACATCATATATACTAAACTATCTAGAAAATCAAGAGGCCAGCCATTATCACTATATAAAAAACAGATTATCCACACAATTAAACTAATTATTAAATATAGTTAATGTAATTATTAGGTAAATTCCTTAGGCATCCTTAGGTCTAAATCATTATCCATTTATGATTTAATGTAAATCAAAGAGAATAAATGAATACCCTACCTAAAAAGTTTGTCAAAAGTTTTCGTATGAGAATGGACTGACAGTGCATACCCTAGATTCCTCTCCCTTATGAACTAGATCCATCAGAAAAAGACACTTTATAACCATGGAAATAAAAAAACTCCATTATACACATATATATCAAGAAAAATGACATAGAAAATATGAATAAGAGCAAACATGTTGAAGAAACCACTAGAACAGAGGTAGAACATACCTTGAATCAATGAATGATTGAAGGACATAAGAAATATTTCAATCCTTGAAAAAGGAATTCCCAAAATATCAAAAGGGGGTGTTTTGGGTAACCTAGATTGAGATGGAGGAATTGCAGAACCTAGGGTTTTAGAAACCCATAACACTACTTTATTTAAATATATACAACATCAGGGAATTATATTAAGTGTTCTCTCATTTCACGTCATGTAACCCTCGAGGTATAGTTTATGAAAAACAACACGTTTGCTTTTTATTTTTTAAAACCTTGATTTGTTATAGATCGTGATCTAATAAGAATATTCCATGAAAACCAATTTCACATGGTGAAAGTATTTACATTTTTTGAACTCTATATATTTCTATATTTCAGAGCCAATAACTTTTTTGGCTTCGTTTGATCCTCCTGTATGCACCTCGGTCTTAGGAAACATGCAAAGGGTCGATCCGTAGGAATCTCAACCTATAAAAAATGCAGAAATTATACCCCAAAATATATTAAATACCTATAAAAACAAATAAAATATTACAAACCCATAAAGTTAATTTTCATTACAATAAAGGATACTAACTCTCCTTTTTTTGAGAGAAAACAACATAACATAAAACCTCTCCCCCATGGATATTATCAAATATAACTAACAAATATGGTAGGATAATAATGAGTTACAATTAAAAAAAATATTATCATCATTAATAATTATTTGAGAGAAAATAAAATAATGGTTTGAAAGTACTTGGAAAGAAATAATTTTAAAAAAGATATTCTCATTAAATATCATGACTAAATAAAAAAACATTTGAAAATAATATGTAAAACATTAAAATTATTTTTAAAGATAATTAATTTTTGAAAAAAAATTATTTCGAAAATGATTAAAAAAGAATTTGTCTTTTTATGAACATTTCATTGTTAAAATGATTTTATATACCTCAATTAGAACATTATAAGTGATTTAATGGACCATCATCATTAAAATTATCTAAAAAATAAGTAAAAAACTGAAAATAATTACCTTTGAAAAATAATTCTACTATTATGTTTTGGTAAATATTATATTAATAAACTATAAAATATTTCAAGTGTGTGTCTAACTAAGATTTATATAAATCATAAGTCACAATTTACTAGAATGAAGGAATGATTAAAAGAAAAAATAAATCTTCTCTTGAGAAATGATTAGGAGCACCATCACCATAACCACGACCACTATTCTATATCCAGACATGAATAATTTTAATTTTGTAAAATAACCAATTAAAATTTCCATAATAATTTTTTGTTGTTGTTTTATTAATTTGAAATCCATATTTGAATGAAAATAAATAAAAATGAAAATGAAAAGTTTCACATGCATTCCATATGATTAAGTAATATGTTCTCAAATATAACCATCTTCAAATCACCTTTGATTTGTTCTAAGTGATTATGATAAAGGGGTTTAGATAATATAAAGACATATAAAAGGATGGTGAAAGTAATTAAAGAATGATATAACATTTTCTGTTGTGATCTAATATAAAACGGTGTTTGAAGTCAATTTCCTTTTTCTACGATCCCTGTATAGGGTTTAGAAATGATGATCGCACTAAACTTGTATCACTTCATATCGAATAAATAATATTTTATCTCAAAGTCAAAAATATTATGTTTCATCCATATAACACTACACAAATACTCCCAATAGTGATTTATTCCACATTATTAATAGAATTTGAAACAATGTTTCTCTTCATACTACTCCAAAGATAAATAATTTACCATGTAGATGGAAATTCCCACTAATATTTTTCAAATTTACATTACATGCATTAAAATTTACATTAGAATAATATTATTTTTTAAAATATGTTTTCATAGTATAAAATAATTCATGTTTTTTTAACCATCCAAGTCAATATTATGGGGGATATTTTATCCCATATTTATCTTAGGAAAAAATGAAAACATTATTTGAAAATTATATATTTTTAAAACTTAGTGGTTGGACCAAAAGAACATATTATGAAGTGAAACCATAATGAAATAAACTTTTAACATCCATTTAAAATAGTTTTAAACTAATTTGATAGGTGAATTCCAATCATTTTTAAATGTATTGGAGTCTTTTTATATGATAGATGATTAATAAATAATCACTACCATTTTTTTGATTATTTTCTTTAGAAAAAAAGATAATCCCTGGTATGGATACAATTTCATTATTAATCATGATTTATATCATCAAAAACCCACTTGAATTAAATTATATGATGATTATCGGTAATTACCCTTACCCTATTATCCCGAATAAAGTGTCTTACTTTGTTATATTGTAATAAGATACATGGAATCCCATCCTGAATGCCCAAATAGCTTAGTAGTCTTAGTAAAATGGATGAAATCATGAATTATAAAACACATTTGAATAAAAAATGAAAAAATAGTTTTTTCTGGAATAACTTTATTTCACTTAGAGTAACCATTCATATGAGTCATAATAAACATAATAGATTCCTTTGAAAGGAATAAATGTAAGGGTTAGCTCAGATGCACAATGAGTGTTATGTACCATGGAACATTACCTAAATCAATAATCATAATCAATATGAAATCAAAAAAAACAAATCACAAAAAATATTTAAATTACTTGACTATCATTGTAATATAATGAAAAATCAATATGTAAAGGTAAATTACTAATCAAACATGAAATTTAAATTAATAATCTAAGACTAAAATGACCAAAAATATTATATCCTAAGGAAGCTATAATTGATAAAAATGATAAATTAAATAAATGATGTTTATAATTATCATGTTCTATGACTTAGGAACAAAAAAACCTCTACATTCATGGTCTATCCTATATAGAGTTTAAAATAATATACAGAGAACAATTTTGTTTATCCAACTGATTTGTTTCATTAGCCCTGTCGATGCATCGAGGGGCTATATATTTTCAATTCAACACCCATCACTACATGTCAAATGGTTTATTCCAATATCGAATTATTGATTTAATTCATGATTAATATGCCTTATCATCAAATATCCATATTAAGTATAACATCTAAATTATTCAGTAGTTTCCTAATAAATAAAATAAATATCATATTAAATTGAATATGTAATAATTTTATAGAGATTTGGAAATGAAATAATCCATGATAAATAATATGTATATTGAGGGAAAATTTATGGTTTAATGATAATATGAACGTGAATTATTCAAGGGTAAGTTGATGACTATGAAAATGATTAAAGTATGTTTTTTCCATTACTTTCCTCAGTCAAAATAAACATATGCCATCTTGAGGAAGAATATAGATGTTATCAATACAATTTTTACCCATTGGATTATTAATAAGAGATTTAGTTTATTAAAAAATGACATTGAAAAACTACTTGAAGAAAATATCATTTCTTTTTTAAAAATTACATTTTGAGAGTGAATTTTTTTAAAAAGAAATTTTTTTAAAATCATATTTAAAAAAAATTCATGGAAAATATACTTGAAAACTCATAAATTAAGATTCAAAAAAATAATTGAGGATAATTCTATATAAGTCATAAAAGGTAAAAACATTTATATTGCATTGTAATAAGGTTGTAAAAGTACAATGTTCGGAAATAGATAAGAATATTATTTTTGGTAAATTTGGTAAAAAGATAAAATTGAAAGTAATTACTTTAATTAATAATATTGAAATTATTAATAACAATTTATATTTTTTTGAATATGGTTCTTGAATAAAATAATTTTCTGACAGAAGAGATAAATAAATTCTGGTTTTCTTAAAAACATTTTGTATACCCAACATTAAGATAATTATACCATTAATTGCAAATAATCTTTAATAACTAGAATATATTAAAATTAAATGCTTTATTAAACAATTATAAAAAAACATTTAAAGGAAATCCATGTTTAAATAATCACAAATAAAATGAGACTGTGAAGGCCTTAAAAGTATCATAATTTTGAATTTGTAATTAATTAATGAATCAATTATGTGTATAAAAAATAAACCCAAATAAAACAAACATAAATAAATCAATATTTATTAAAAAAAATTAGGGTCATAATCTTAGAATATGAACAACAAATAAAAAATAATATAACCCAATGAAAGGAAATTGAGTTATGATATTCCTAATAACATAATAACTCTTAATTAAAATTCCATTATCAAAAATAATATAAAATATAACATAATATACCGTGAATAATGATTTATTTATTAAATTTCATGTCGTAGTTATGAAATATACTGCATATAAATTAAACTACATGCAGGACATTAAAATATTCTTCAGTGATGTGAAATTTCAATGAAATCCCTTACATTATGCTTCGTCTATGTTTATGACCATGTATCCTTAGTTGAAATGATTTCATTAATATTATTAAGTAATAATAAAAAAATAAAAAATATTTATAATAGAATATATCATTCTTTTATAATATATTACCACCTGTTTCCTAATAATGTTTCATTATTTTCATTTTTTAGGTGTTAATTGTCATGTCTTCCAAGTAGGTTTTGACTTGTTATTTTTTGTCCCTATTAGATAGATCATGAATTAATCATACAAAATTTTAAAACATGATTTCAATATTACATAAATTTTTTATATTTTTATTTGTATTAATTCATAAAATAAGGTGATTGAAATGATATACACCATTCATAGAACATGTAGGCTATACGCAAGCATTAATTTTGTTTCCATTTTATTTTCATTTTAAATTTATATATATTATTTTTTTATAATTATTATGTAATTAATATAAAATATTTTCAATAAAATTAAAATTAAAATGATTTATATAAACTTGAATGAAGCACCTCACTTTGTGTAGTGGTAGTCCATAATATATACAAACAATGTTATCATATTCAGATAAAATGGAAAGCATAAATTTATGTGTTATATATTAATTTAATAAGGATAAATACATCTTAAATATAATATTCATGAAATATAAACATTGCTCCCATCATTATTCCCAACCGTGAAAGGTGGTAATTTAAAAAGTATTCATATCAGCTCGTGAGGTGGTAGTCTGCTAGACACATGAATGGTGATTTTTTAAAACATTTTATGAAATCGTGTGAAGTTATAGATCATAATCTTAACATAAAAAAATCTATTTTTATTGATGATATTGTTCTTATTTTTTTTATAATGGCATAATAATAATTGATAGTAGTAGAGAATAAAATAAAATAAACACGATTTTTGAAGAACATTTCCTCTTCCTTAGGTATCGTCCTTAGTATTGACCTAAAACCACCAATGTATTTATTTATTCAAAAAATATGGATTTTATCATGATTTTAGCGGATTTTGGAGTCATTTTGGTAGGGATTTTTTGAACCAATGTCTTTTTAATTTTTAAAGAGATGGGGAGAGTGGTAGCCTTTTCTACCTGGAAATGTCAAGAAAGTGTGGTTTTAAAGTGAAAATGATGTAATGTTTAATATTTTCTTATATCTAAATTAAATATAATAATGATTCCAATAAAATTAATGAGATTAATATATGCCTAATTGATCTATTTTTTACATTAAAAAAATTCAAAATATTGTTTATCATTATAAATTATTTATAAAAACATGTATTTTTAAATTCAAATCTAGATTTTTTTATTATTCCTCAAAAAAATAAACATCACATAAAAATACCAAATATTCAACATAACATATTTTTGAAGCTAAAATTTCAAAAATTAATTTTCTTTCAAATAAAATTTATAATAGTATCAAAAAATATTTTTAAAGAATGTGCTACCTTAAAAGGCAATAAAACTACCTTTAGAAAATCACTTATTTTTTAATATAATATTTATTTTCTTATTATATTATTGAAATAAAATTTGTATAATGTATTTAAAAACATTTTTTAGATATATAATATATAAATTAAATTAAAATCATAACCTAATTAGAATTAATTTAAATTATGAAAATGAAACACCAATGGGGCATAAAAATAGTTTTTATTAAAACACTTCCTTTTAACTAATGGGGTTTTATATTCATTTATAATTAAATCATAAAAATTAAATTCAATAATATATTTAATATATTACTTTATCATATTTAAGGAATCCAAGCATATTAGTATTCTGTAAGAGATGGCCATGCGTGTAATGGAAGCCATCGAAGAATTTCATTGTTGTGTGTATATCAAGCTACACAGTACTATGTTCATTTCAATCTATAGAATAGTTCATTTTTTAACTAAAATATAAAGCATATCATAAAATATTGGTATGTTAAATTCCTTTATATGATTAGTGTTTTGTCTCATACCCACTATCATATCTAATATTCATATTTCAACCTTTTGGGGTGGTACATTCCACCCAGTTGAAATAAATTATGTTAACAAAATGCAACCATGATCATAGTAATAAAAAGATGAAATTTCAAAATAGATTCATTGAAATGACACATCATATTAATTGATAGAAAAAGAAACCTCTTTATTAGAGGGTGTGGGAAGTAACAAGGTAATATAGAACAAAAAATAAATGGGTTTTCATGTTGGAGAAAATCGGATGAAAGTAAAGATATAGACATGGATGAAAAGTTCACATATTTATAGAGAGTGAAAAAGATAATTTATGGGAAAACTGAACAATCAATTGAAAGTATGGGGTCTCAAAATGTTAAGTCTTATAGGTCTTAATTAGTCATTGATATCCTCATAAATAATGTTAGTAGAATATTATGTTATTTCATGATCCTTTGGCTAAATTTAATTGAATATTTTACTATATTGAAACTATTCTATTTCTCAAAAATAATTTCATCCTAGGGTTTTATTTTGATCAATTCTCAATTCATTGTGTATTCTAAGAAACAAAAAGAAGGTATTAATTTTTTTTTGTTCTTAATAGACTTAAATTAACTTTTTACATATAGTAAGATGCATAATACAGTGAAAAGTATATTATTCTATAAAAAAAATATTCTAAAAAAAATATGGTTACTAAATTAATCTCTAAGACTCAATTGTAATAATTCTACTTTATAATTAACATTTTTTTAAAAAAATACACTAAAAATAATGACATATTAACCAGTACATCACATAGGCCAATGGTTGGTGTGTAACCCTTATCATCATTCGTTCATGGGTTCAATCCACACTTCCACTCCAAATGTGACTGATTTTCACCCTACATGTGGGTTTTACTATTTTATAAGCTATATTGTTTTTATAATGTCCCAAAAAAATATGATAGACATACTGGAAATAAGGTTGATTGTTAGATAACATTTTTACTATGGTTTCCATTAAATTTCTTTTTAATAAGATATAATAATTTTATTTGACTATTAAAACATAGTAAATAATTATCATATAAACCATATTGGTAATTATAAATTTAAAATTATGATTATAAAATTTAATCTAATTATTCCTTAAATAAGTTTCCACCAAAACATATTATGACCATTAATTTATACCAAAACATTATTAATCTCGTCACATTCCTACTACATAAAAACTAAAAATGGGTGTTTAGTAATATACACTTCTGATAAATATTAAATTCATTAACACATTACGGTATCCATAACTCTTTTGATAACAAGTACCCAATTGAATCTAAATTTTGATAGAATTGTTATACAATTTGTGATTCTTATATCCAAAATACTATTAGTCAAACACTTCAACAATTTTTTTCATAAATATTAATATGCAAGTAAATCATCCATTTCATTTCCATATTAGTCCTTCCATGGTCTAGGGGTTACCCATTGAAAGAGGGAATTGAATCGAGTAATTATCAGTTTATCTATATGTAATGAAATGAAAAATAAATGGATATTTAAGATGTCATTAATTTCCAAAAATAGAACACTTCATTTTTCCTGATAAATTATTTTCCAAATTCATTTCTTTTCCACACATACAATAATTTACACTTTCAATTGAGACAATTTAATGGGTCTCTCCATTTTCATTTCTTACATGATGTTAATTGGGCCTCACTTTCTCTATCGTCCCCACAACTCATGTTCTTGGGAAACTCCATCCTCCACTTATTTGGTGAGATTAGGATTTTCAGAAGGTTTATTTTGCTAATCATATTTTGTGAAAACAAGTTAGAAATAAAAAAGATATATTACACTCCAATCAACCTCCTATTTATTTTCTCATTGTCACCACTTTTTCTACCAGAATAAATGTTAACATGAATTATTCGGGTTCCATCCATTTACAAAAACAAAAAATAATTATGTTAGTAAGATTAATCATAGTTGGGAAACTATATACTCATTTTAAGATTTCTATATCCTGACAAATTATTTCAATCTACGACAGCATTAGTATACCCTATGTTACTTTTTATCATAATATATTCAGATACATCGTAGTGGGTGGTAAATAAAAAATGAATTATCCTTTGCGTATCCCCTAGGCATTTCAAATGATTTATTTAGTAATTCATATTTTGATGTACTAAGTTACTACTTATTAAAGCTTGAAATTTCCCTTTCAAATTTATTAACCCTAGGTGCATTATTAGTAGAACCACATCCACCTGTAGTGTCTAACAAGAGATTTATTTTTAAGAATACCAACACAATATCAATGCTACAAAATTTTTTGGGTGTTATTATATAATTATGCTCATATTATATTATTTGGTTATGTTTTTCATGTTATTATTTCATAATATAGTTCTCGAGGATTCTACCAAACTTCCTTTGATACTAACTATAATGACCCTATCCCCAGTTTCCTAGTTTGGATGCCATACTTATTAGATTGGAATAATATACAGTGAATAATATTCTAAATTACCCAATAGATTAGAATTTCTTATAAAATAGATACATACATAAGTTTTACATTATATTATAGAACAAAAATTACAATAAAAAATCATGAAAAATATATTCCCTCTAGTATAATCCTACATTTCTATCATAGTAAAATTCATGGATTTTTAAAAAAGGAAAAAAATATAAGGGTGATCTAAAAATATATTTAAGGGTATATTTGAATATTTCATTAGTAAATAATCATAATCAATTTGGAATGGTAAACAATTGAACACACATTACATTTAAATAACTTTACTATCTTGATTAGATTGGGATGAATCAATATGGAAAGGTAAATAACATTAAAAAATTCCATTTAAATAATACCTAATAATTAAATTAATGAATATATTATATAATTGAAAAAAATATCATGGATAATAATTATAATTTAACTGCATTCTATTCTTAATTATTTGAAATCTTGTTTTCGGAACATGATAACATCAATTTTCAAGATCTATATTCTAGATAGTTTTAATGTACAAGTAGAAACACATTTATCTTCCAACAGATTTGTCTCATGAGAACTGTCAATTGATAGAGGGTATATATAGTCCCTGGTTCCCATCCCACAATACATTCCCTATATTTTCCTTATATCAAAAAAATCAATTTATTTCATGAACAATATGTATATCATCCAATAATTGTTTTGGCTGAAATATATGAATTTATAAAAAATTATCAAATTAAGAAAATTACTCTCAATGTAATAACAATATGTAAAAATTTTAGGTATTAACATATCCATGAAAAATAATATTGATATTTAGTGAAATTTAATGTTCAATGATCATAGGAGAGATAATAACTCCTTGGAATTCAATGACTACAAAAACGATTAAATGAATTGAGTGTTAATAATATTATTATTCAAAATATTCATAATAAATCTTGAGTAATAATAAGGTTGGTATCAACACAACTTATACCCATTAGAATTATAATATTTTTTTATCATTAATGAAAAAAAAAATTTATTTCTAAAATAATTAATGAGTAAAATGTCCTTTTCATTTTGAAAATAAATATTTATAAAGTAAAACATTATGAAAACACATATCACTAACAATCATACATAATAACATTTTCATTAACAATACACTTCTATTATTTAAAAATATGTATCAAATAAATAATAGCTGTAAATACTATACATGCAGTACGAGGTAAAATGTATATTCCTTTTTCCTTGTAAAAAAGATAGAAAAGTGAAATATTCAGAAAATGAAAATAAGATCACTTCAAGGAAATTAGGTGAAAGGTAAAAATGGATAAAATTTTCTTAAATTAATAATTTATAAATTTCTAATATAATTTTTGAATAGATTTTTAGAAAACATGGTTATAGAAGAGAATATGTTTCGAACCTGAGAGAGAAATGAAGTCATGTTTTATTACAAAAATTTTAAGTACAAAGGATTGTAAAATTGATTCATTTTCATGAAAACATTAAAGAATAAATATAGGACAATTAAATAAAATTCTTGTTTAAATATTTATCAAATAAATTCCATTAATTGATATTCTGGTTTCAAAAACCCAGAGTAAAATTGGATTGTGAATTAAACCCTTGAAAAAATCATAATATTGATCGGAGAATCAAATAATGAACAAATTATGTAGATAAACTGAAAATACACATTAAATAACTGTATATACATTAATAGATATTCACAAGTTACTATACACAAATTATTACAATACTAAAAACAATTAGGAAATAATATATCCATTTGATGGAAAATTATATTATTAAATTCATAACAACTTGCTAACTCTTGATTTAAATCCCATTACAAGAAATAATTCAAATTGAAACATAAATTAAAAAAAAATATTCATGGAATTACATATCATGGGAAAAGTATATACCATATATAAAATAATCTTGTGGTATAACATTACATTGTGCCTCAATGAAATGAAATTGAGACGAAATCCTTTACCCAACACTTCATTTTTGGTTTAATGACCCTTATCCTCATATATAATGGTTTTAATAATAGAATTTAATTAAAAAATAACCAAATTTAATTTTATAACATCATATTTGATACTTTTATAACATCAAATCACTCAATTATTAATAATAATTCGTTATTTTCTTTATTCCAGGTGTTAAGTTCCCTGTTATTTGAGTATGTGTTGACTATTCATTTTCTGTAAATTTTACATAAATAATGATTTAATCATATCCATAATTTAAATAAAGAATTAAATATCACATATATTTACAATATATTTATCTACAGTAATCTATAAAAAAATTATGGGAAATTAAATACACTGATCATGGAGACAGTTGGTCGTTCATACGCAAGAACAATGTTTCCGTATTATTATCACGTTGAAAGAAAGATAATTAAGGTCCATATATATATATTATCATTCTCTTATAATTTATATTTAATATATATCATATATTTTTATTAAAACCATCATTAATACATTCCTTGTAAGGCATGAATAAATCACATCATTTCGTGAGGCAGTAGTCTACTACACACAAGAACAATGTTATCCTATTTCCAAAAAATTGAAAGAATGAAGGTATGTGTTATAAAATAAATAAATAAAAATAAATATATAATAAATATCATATAAATCATATATAAACTATATTTACAATATTATAACCATCCTTGACATGTGGTAATTAATAAACAAACAACATCTATTCGTGTTGTGGTAGTCCATCGTACACACAAATAATGATTTTGTAACCCATTTTATTGATGTGTGTGATGTTATAGGTCATAAAAAATATATAATCATATCATTATATATATGATACATAGGTTCTTATATAAGTTTGGTATAATAATAATTGTAGGCGATGGCATGTGAAATAAAATTAAAACACTTTTTTAATAACATAACCTATTATTCGGGTATCTGACATTAGTCTGTACTAAAACCATCGAAGGTATGATTTATTCACAAAATAAGTCGTCTGTAATTATGTTATGGAATATAAAGTGTTTGTTTTTAGGTTATTTATGAACCAATGTGTTTTTAATGTGTTATGATATGAGGAGTAGGGTGGCCTTTTATAAGTGGGGTGAGTGAAGATCTTGTAGATTTTTAAAAAAGAGATTTTATCTCACGTTTTATTCATTTAAAGTTCTTCAATAATAGAAAAATATATTTAATATAATGTATGAGGTCTATATATTACCATAAAATTGGGTTTGGATGAGTTTATAGGTCCTTTTAACCCTTATTTTTAAATTTTATCCATTGGTGAGCTCATTTTTCTCTCAATCAGTATAATTAATTTTAACTACATTCAATAATTATTTTGGTTAAAAATCAAGTAAGTATTTTTAGACATTATAAATTATTCTGATTAAAAATACTTAATTCATTATTCAATGTGAAAACAATTGGTGTGAAAAAATGTAATTTGAAATTAATCCCACATAAGGGATAAGAAAAGAAGTTTTTAAAGAGAAAATGTTCCAAATATTGTTATTTTTTATATTTAAATTCAATATAAAAATTATTCCAAAGAACTAAATTGGTTAAAATTATTTTTATTATATATTATTTAAATTCTAAAATCATTAAATATATTCTATAACACTATAGTTTTTTTTTGAAAGAAAATGTTGTTTAAAATTAAAATCTAGTATATTTCACTATTCATCTAAAAATGATTCATTTTAAAAAAATACAAAAAAATCACAATAGCATAATTTTAAAATCCAAATTTCAAAAAATATTTTTATTTTATCAAATGAAATTTTTTAAAGTGTCATAATTTATTTATAAATAATTTTCTCTAATAAAAGGTGGAAATTATTCCTTTATAAATATACAGCTTTTTATTTGTAAAATTTGATTTGTTCTTATCATATTTATATCAAACAAATTGGATAAATTTAAAAATATTAAATTAAAGATATTAAATAAAATTTTCATTAATCTAATGCAATAATAGTATTTAATTTAGTTTTTTATCATAAAATGCCTCTCTCACATAAAAGATGTTTTTTAGAAAAACATTTCTATTATATTATTTGGTTTTGATAATCAGTTTTAATTAATTGGTAAGAAATGAATTGATCCATATATTTAATAAGTTATTTAATCCTATTTATGTCCACTTATTTAAAAATAATTATGAAACTATCCTTTTAAGTAATAATATAAATAATATTCATCAAAACTCGGTCTTGTGTGTAACACAAGCCATTGCAAAAACACAGTATTACATGGATTGTAAGAAATAGAATAAGATGAATATATTGAAAATATTAAATATATCAGGAAGTATTGGGTTGTTATATTCTATTTTATGATTGGTGTTTTGTTCCACACATTCTGTCAAATATGATCTTAAAATTATTATCTTTAAGAGGGTTACATGTTGTGTACATTTCACAGGAGTGAAAACATAGTTATTTGAAATTGGTTATTCTCATCTGGCATAGAAAGTAAACAAATATCATGATTAAAAGGGTCAAAAGGGTAATTATTTTCTATATGAAAAAGGAAATCATGATGTTCATCCTCATTTAATTGAGACCTTCTTGTACATGTTTCATATTGTTATTATCTAATAATAATATCCAGATAGTGATCATTTGATTGAATCTAATACATGGGAAAATAAGGGAATGGAAATTCTAAAGAAACATATATTAATTTATATTATTTAGGTATCTAAATGGAAAACCTAGGTTTTTCAGCATTATCATCACTATTTGGATGTGATTAGGGAAGGTTCTCTTTGAATTTTATGTGAATTGACTCTTCTAGGGTCTTTGTCCTCTTATTGATGACTCATAAGGCCTTACTTGAGTTTAAGTACCCAAGGAATATTCCATTATCAGATTGGGGGATAAAATTTAACTTATTATCATTGGTATTATGGAAATATAAATTACATCATAATGAATTAATTAATCAAACATTTGTAGTTTTACCTTTCTAAAGTTCATAAGTAGTTTTTCATATGAACGGGCTCTTGAGGACTAGGTTGATGATAAATAAAGGTGTATTAAATTCATAGTTTAAAAACATTTTTAGAAGGAAAATTTAAATTAGGAGAGTACTGGATATTTATTGGATGTTCCCATTTCATCTTTTGACAACACTAATTCATTGAGTTGTTCTACAAGAGGAAAAAAGAAATGATAAAATATAGAAGCACGAAACTCATCAATGTCAAATTATATCAAATTAAGAAATATAATAACCTATTTGGAGAAATTTTTAATATTCATTTCCATTTAATAATTTCATTAATAATTGATAAGTAAAATAAAATCCTTATTCGTACGAGACATGAAGAAAATCCATATAAATATTGTCAAGTCATTGGAAATTTAGAGGTCTAATTTTTAACCCTGATACTAAAATCTTTTCATAGCCTATGAAGGTCATTATTGAGTAGTATTAATGATTTTGATGATAAAACATGAATTCTATGATAAAATAAGGATTTTTTTTGATTTCCTCATAAGTAATATTCAAAAACTATGTCATCATTAATAGAAAAATTCATTAAATCTTATACTAGATAGTTACAGTTGAGCATAAAAATAGATTGAATGTTGGAATGACCTAATAAATGAAGAAAAAGAAAAGAATAATTATATTTTAACTTAAAAATATAATATATTGAGAGTATAGATTTTTTAAATCTATAATATAATCAATTTGAAAACTGAATGTGCTAAATAAAATATTTCCTTTAGAATAAAAATCACAACAAAAATAATTTATAAATTAAACTTTAAAACACTAATAACATAATTGACTAATTATAAGTAAATTATTCTTCAATATCTGTGAAATCATATCTTTATTAATTATATTATAGTCAGGTAAACTAATCATAGATATACGAGTATTGTTTCAGTTTGAATCATTCTGAAATAGTACATATCATCCATAAAAAACATCATGTTGAATGAAATTAGATGCATCACAACACACATTCCTCGAGAACCCACTATACATATAAAATGTTACTTCTTAGGATTTTCTTTTATTATGAAAATCATTTTGAAACTATAACTTTTAGTAACATATTTTGGGTCCACACTTGTATGCCAATAAATATTTTTCAAGGCACACTTGTTTAATTCTTTTTTCCCTTTCAAATATTTGAATAGATATTAATTATAATTGGCCATCCATATATATAATTTTTAAAAAAAATCCTAAAATTGGTGCCTAATTTTCTAAAAACAATAAACAAATTTATTATTTTAAATTCCCATAATATTTTTTTTTCATTTTTTAATTTTTGGAAACATTAATGTCTTGAAAAACCAAATATATAATAATTTTTATTTGGGTGACAAGTACATATGATCTTATATAAATTATATTCCTCTTAGGTAAAACTATATAAAGTGTTTTTAATATTATTCATTTTAAATTACAAATTTTCAAAAAAAAATTAATTTATTTTTTAGGGAAAATATTCTTTATATTTTAAAATTTAATATTTATTAGAATAAAAATAATTTCATTTCATATTCGGTTCATTAAATAATTAATAAATTTAATAAAAATCATTTTGATGTGTGTTTTTTTCATTTTTATGATATTTTTAATTTAGTTAAGAGAATTCCTTAAAAGAATAGGAAGAATAGAAATGAGAATGAGTGAGAGAAATTTTTAAACGTACCTAATATCCATCCTCAATCTGTTTCATGAGATACATGTTACATCTATATCTGGTTCATATGTTTAAATGTAGTCCTCTCTGGTGCTCCATGTCGAAAACATTAGGGACTTCCTTCTTTACTTCTTCCCTTTTTTCCTTTTTCTTGATCAAGGTCAATCCAACATCATACATCCATTATTTTTTTGCATTGAAAAAAATATCCTAGAATTAATGATTCTTTTTTTAATGTTTTTAGAATATTTTTTTGGTACTTCTCAGTCATATTGGAAATTATTTCAAATACTTATTCACTCTTATACGATTCATCATTATTTTCCTTTAAAGTAACAGTATTTATTGTATCTATTACCGAATTATCTCACTTTTTAGATTACATTATCAATGTTCTCTCTAGTGTTTTTATAAATCCAATGTGTTCATTGACCCCCATGTATTTACTATATTTCCATTTCTATATTTTATTGAAATTATGTTGAAAATCACTTTCAAAACCCAAATTATTTAACTGGATGACTTTTCTACAGAAATAAAACCACCATAAGATTTTTAACTATTCAAATGATCAACAAATAAACTGTAAATTTCATTTATACATTCACTTGGATGCATGGTGTAACTCTCATTGTAATATATAATCATACCTAACTGGGTATCATTTAATTATTTATTTCCTTTAGTAGTAACTTATAAAATATTCTGAATTTCCTCATCCATATTGAATTTTTAAATATGGTTAAATTCTTTTATTATTATCCATATTACAATTAATTTATAACCATAAATTTTAATTAAAATGATGTAATATCATTTAGGGTCAATTTAACATTTTTTTCCATTATACGAGAATATCAATGTATAAAAATGTTATGAACAAGACAACTAAGAGGATTAAATTTTTTTAAAAGATTAATGAAACCAATTTTAAAGGGTTAATAATAAAAATATAAAATTTTTAATGAAAAATAAAAACTAGATAGAATTATATAAGAAGAATAATAAAACAAGGAGTGATTAAATGTTTTTTGAATATAAAAGGGAATTGAATAAATGTGATTAAGTTATTATGTGTTAATTTATGAAATTAAAAATAAAAATTAATACTTGATTGATATAAATTAATGCAATTTAATGTAATTGAGACATAATATTTGTTAAGGATGTTTTTAAATATCTCTAAAAAATAACCCATATTTTTACCTCCTGTTCAATAGAGGATATAATGTGTTAGACCCTTGGATTTAAATATTTCAAATATACAACAACATTCCATTACTTTTTTAGGTTGTAAAAAGATGCATGAATTATACGAGACACTAGCTCTTTAAATGGATTGCTTGAAATTCAAAAAAAAGAATATTCACTTGACTTTTTGATGGAATTGGATATAATATAATGGTATGCTACTTTAATGGTAGTATGTACCAATTGATAGAAGAATATAATGTTATAAGTTATGAAATTGACAAAATAATTTATTTTTTATGGGATATAATGGGTTTATTATTTCCACATAGTTGAATAATATTATAAGAAGTTATAAAATGAATGAAAACAAAAAATCCAGGATAACAACTAGACCTCTTCCATTAAAAAACTCTTATAGATTACACTTTTTTTAATTAGGTGGTTTTATAATAATATAATGGTATATGGGACAATATGAGGTATTATATTAATGGATTCGGGAAGGTATTGAATGATAAAAATGGTTCAAATAATTTGAATAAATGATAAAAAGTTAGTCCATTTTATAAAATATGGGAGGGGCACTCTTGAATTTTTTTAAATATTAAATTAAAATAAATTAATTAATATATTAAAATATGTAAAATGATTTATTAAAAATTTAGGATTATTATATGTATAAATTGTCTTCTATAAAAAAATTTTACACGTCTATAATATGGTTTCACCCTACACATCAATTTTAACATAATTGATCCCGTTTTTATAATTACCTGGATAAAAATAGAATTAATTTTATGGGTTAATATTATTACTATAAAAGATGAATTTGACCATAAATGGACCATGATTAATATTTTAAACAATACCCCAATCACATTGATGGAAATATGTTTGCTTTGGGTTTTTAAATTATTTTATTAAATATGATATTTTCTAAATGATCATTATTGTAAATTTTGGATCTATTCATTCAATTTTGCATTTATAACAATATAAAAATAACTAAATGAGATAATAATTATTTAACTCCAATAAAATATTTCTTTTATTTGAAAAAAATATTGTAACATATAATTATTCCATTTATATTACTTTTAATGTTTTGAAAATCATATATTTGATTTTTTTATTAATTTATATATTATAGTGTCGGTGTTGTGTAATCCATTAAGGAAATTATTTAAGGACTAAAATTTAGGGAGAAAATTATATAAATAATCAATATTTATATCCAAACATACATTTTTTTAACACTATGTTTATGATTTAGTGTTAATAAAACAAAGAGAATGACTATTTTGAATTTTCTTTAAAAAACTTATTATGAGGGAAAAATAATGAAAAAATGGAAAAATTAATACATTTTAACTTTATATTATTTTTGAAAAAATATAATCATACAAAAAAATTGACTTAAGTGATAATGCTATTGTTTATTCATTATCATATTATTTTAACTTTAATTAACCAATTTAACTGATACCATGGTGATAATTACCTAAGATGGTTACTATTCATATTGAAAAAATGGGACCTTTTACGAAATATGGACCTCAAAATTAAAAAATTGAATCCATTTTTCATGATTCTATTCACATGCATGAAATAATTTAATTTAATATTAAGCTGTTAAAACACGATGATAATGTTTTTTTAAAACAACCTTTTATGTATAAATTTTTTTTACCAAAATTAAATTGTAAAATTCATTATAAGGAATATAATTGGAAAATATATAATTAAAACAACGTAATTATATTTTAAAAAGAATCAAAATAGAATTTTTCATTGCAGATGATTTTATGGAAAAAAATTTCAATAAAAATTATAATTGTTCACTATTTTTTAAAAATATAACTTGTAAAAAAATATGGGATAATTTTAATATGATGATATAATAAATCATATAATTTTTATCATATAAAATTTCATAATGTTATAGGAAGTAATTATATTATTAAATCATAAAAATCTCTAAAAATATATATATTTTAGAATAAAATTGCATTACTGAAAAATTAGTACGCATTTTTTAAGAATGAATTGATAATATTTAATTGATTGGCACCTAAAAATATATCTCATAATGCCATTACTACTATTCATACCCACCAATTTAATTTGTACGTTGTAATGGTCAATATTTAAATAATAAATTTTCATGGTGTGTTTAAGATTAATGTTGTGTATCTTATACTCAATCGAAAATAGTATTTATGTAAAACAACGATATATTAAAACATAAAAACTAATTTTCATTATATAAAATAAATTTTCTCATAATGGAAGAAATAAAATAAAATGTTTTCTCATAAAAAATAGTAAAACCCATTTATATAAAAAAAAATTTGATGCCTAAAATGATTTGAAAAGAAAACCAAATAATAAAATTGTATTTATTATCAAATTAATTTGAATTATATAAATGAATTATATTTTTAATATTTTAATTAAAATCATTCATACTTTCTATTGAATGAGTTTGTAATAATATTCACATTTTGATAATAATATTTTGTGATTCATTTAAGATTGGTGTTTCATGTCATACATGTTATTTAACATAGTGTTTTTTTAAAAACATAATGAGTTACACATACAATTATACTATCATAAAATTTCAAAAATGTGATATAAATGATAAAATAGTTACTAATTAATATATGTATATTGGATTTATTAATATTAAGATATTAAATCATACATGATGGTTAACATTTACTATCAGTATTTTCATTCCTATTTTATTATTTAAAAATAATAAAAAATTATTTAAATTTAATATTAAGGTATTAATTATATATTTATTAAATATTTTTTTAATAATTCAAGAAATCTGGTATTAATATCTTCATCATTCACATTATTAGTGTAATCATGCAATATTTTGAATAGTGTTTCTTGAAGTCCTTATAGGAAATGGAAAAAAACATTTATTTCATATTTATAGTTATATAGGAAAAAAATTATACTAAATATTCTATTTAATTAAAATTCTTACAAATAATTATAGTTTGTAGGATATGGATTAAAATGAAATAACCTTAATGATATGTTTTCAACTTCTCTTAGAGATGTCTTTTTTGGAATTAACATTTGAGAAATAATGGAAGATCCTTTTGTTGGACTCCAAGTTATTGAATATTGATGTATTTTTTTGGTAGATAATTTTTTATATATTTTTCACATAAAAAAGATATATAATAGAGGATAAATGTTGGGATATGTAGTGTATTTCATGGGGAAGTAAGTAGTGAGTTTTTTAATTTTTTGACAAATTATTATATGTTATCTAGACTATGAATAATATTTATTTTTATAACTGATAATAGTATTTTAAAAAAAAATATATTTTTATATTTATATTCATCCAAAATAAAATTGAATCATTTGAAAAAGTATTTTATTTTAAAAATCGAAATGATTTTAGTACAAAAAAATATAATCTACTTTTCTAAATTGATTTATAGTTTTTATAATTTGAATTGTTATTCTATAATATATAATTTCGTTCCAAAAATTGATTTTATGTCATGAAAAATAATTTTAAATTAACCAAAAAAAATTAAATCATAATTATTTAATAACAAATTCTATATATGAATAAGTCATTTTCAAAATTCCCAAAAAATATATAATTTCATTAAAAATTATAATTTTTTTTAATTAATTATATGTCCATAAATAAAAAAATAATATATATTATATTAAAATAAAATTTTAATTTACTTAATTAAAATAAATATATTTTAATCTAAAATTTATGGTTTTTATTAACTATTGTAAAACAAATTTTAAATACCCATTTATAATTAATTTATGAAATTGAAATTGAATAATTATGTAATATTGGTTGGATAGTAACATTTCTTCCTTTATTCATTTCAATTATTAATTAAAATTTTATATCATCAATATACTATGTTTTCATTTTAATATTCTAATAATTCGATCAATATTCTATTTTATAGTTTTTAATAGTGATAATCAAATTTGTTTCAGACACATGTATAATGTTGAAATAGGCATCTGATTGACAGATATAATGATTAATTACTTAATTATTCCTTCATATATTTTTTCAAAAAATTTATAAAAACGTAAATAATTTGTCATGTTTTTTTATTTCAAATTATTCTTATAATAGTGTAATTTTTTCAAAACAATTACCCATGAGATTTTAATATTTTAGATACATTAATTTTTTGGTTTCTTATTCCATTTCATTAGTATTGATGTTATGGAATATATTTTTCATTTATCTAAATTAATCTTTATTTTTGGAATAAAATATTCCTTAATTTTTAAATGGTATGTGTGATAATATACTCTGGTATTTACTCGGAAAAAGGTATCTTTAAAGTAATTGTTTTTTAAAAGTAATTTACATAAAAAAGTTGAATATTATATAATTATTATTTTTACCACTACCTATATTATATTTATTTTTTTATTTTCCTATGTTATGTTCTCTGGTTAACATCTTAATGTTAATCATATCAGTTAATACAATAATGTGATCAATAAATGTGTTTTAAGGGACTAGAGAAAATATTAATTTACACATAATATAATAATAAATTTTGGTATTCATCTCAATATATTATTGATATTTTTGGTATTTTCTCTTAAATTGATATTTATTATAGATCATGGGACAAATTATTTGGGAAAAAATTGATAAATTTCATATTAATGTTTTTAATGTAAGGGTGGAGAATGAAATTCAGGTTATGGTTTTCAATGTGTATGAGATCATTATAAAAAAACAATATGTGATCTTTGGGGATGAGGTTGTAATTATTCCCTAGAAAATGTGAAATAGTGAAGAAAATGTAAATAGTGTGTTATTATAGAAAATAACAATTAAGAGAGAGTCTGATTGAATTATTGTTATAAAGAGGTAGAGGAAGAAGGAAAAGAATAAGATGAGTGATGAAAATAAGTATATTGTAATGGGGGAACCCAATTTGTTAATATTTATAAAAAATATAATAAGTAGTATTTTGATAAAAGAGTTAGTGATAGTTGTTGGGAGAGCCTTATAACAGGTGATTTAGTGTGAATCCTCTCAAAAAATTCTCAAATGAGTATTTTTTTGAAACTGCGGGAGGAGTAAGCATGTCCCTCAATCCTTGATTCTATCCTTCCAGACCTAAAAAAGGAGAACAACACTATTTCATAGAATAATTTTTTAATACATATTATTTTTTATATTTTTTTACAATCAAATCATATTCATATTTTAAATACATTTACATTGTAAGATGTGTTTTTGATTTATTTTGAAGTGGTTCCCAAATTATAGGATAATATATTTATTGTTTAAAGGAAAATGAAAAATTGGTTACAGATGTAAATTATTATACGGGGAATTTAATAGTTTCAAAGGGGTGATCTACATTCTTTGTAACAACCATTATTTCATTTATAAATATTATAATGATTTTCATTTTTATGAAATCCTGTTCATAATCATTAAAAATATTATTTTCAAGGATAATCTATATAAAAAATATCATCTATAATATGTAAAAATGTCAATCTTTGAAAAATAATAGTGGATGTTTCATTGTATAAATTATAAATATAAGGGTCTTTTATTGATCAATGTAAACATGAATATGATATTTGCAGTAATCAGTAGATCTTTTTAAATATCATAGTACTATACAAGCTTAAATATATTGAAAAATAGGAGAATGTTGTAATTGTAATATTTATTTTATATATTTAACATCATAAGGAGAAAATTAAAACAGGTATTTCCAATGTAATTCTATAATAATAAAAATAATACATTTAAAATGTAAATGCAACAACATGAAGAATCTATTATCTATAGATCGTGTTGATTTTTTTAAAAAAAATTGAATTGAATGAAGAATATCTCAATCAGCATAAATTCATTTATTTAACTTTTATGAATAATATATATATTTAATGGGACAATTGTTATATTCTTGTTTCATTTTATAAAAATATATTCCTTATATTTTTTATTCCAAGTTTTAAAATGCCATAAATATTCTTTTTATTGAGTTTTGAGGTGTGATTGACCTCAAAAAACTACATTATGTCCTGATATGGAGGAATAAATTTAGAAAAATGTCTGTAATGTTGTTATAAAATGTGAAGTTCTATTTCATGTTTACTCAACTTAAAACATATCAGTGTTTTTTATAGAGGATGAATATTGGAAGATCTGACTAGTTTGGTTGTTTGATAATGAATGTAATTGTCATTGTTAAAAATCTATTTGAAAAAAATAGTTGGAGGAAAGCTAATGTGAGGATCTTGGTGAAAAGTGCGTGAATATTTATTAATGTTGAAAATGTTTATTGGATAATGTTTCACCATGGTAGTCAGATCAAGAAATTTGTTAGTATAAAGGTGAAGGTATATTTGAAATAAAATGAGCACTCAATGTACTAAGATTATATTAAAATTACATTCTCAAAGAGAGAGAGAGAGAGAGAGAATATTACTCCATAAAAATAGCATTTTGGATAATAATTGGAGAATATATAAATAATTAAATAAATTTATCATATTTAAAAACTAAATGTGTCTGAGTTACTAAACTGAGAAGATAAGATATATAAAATATACATTAATTCTATGTTTTGTGAGAAATAATAAATATTAATTCACGAGTGTACAGTGTTGAGTCTATATAAAGAAGTATTGGTAGATCTTTAATGGTTTATTCATGTGGTGAATTGATTAAAAAATGATCATTAGTGTTTATACACTATGAATATTTTGAAGTCATTTTCTTGAATTTGGTGAGTTTTTGTCACGACCCGTCCCCTGGGGCCCATGTCATGACTACCCCAAGCCCAAATTCTATAGGCCAGGGGTTGGCGACTAGCACAAAAGGCATAATTCCTTAAACTGGAAGGCATTGCCTTTATGACTGTAAACACAAGCAACAAAGCAATCAACTAAATAAAAAACACTAAGTAAAACTGTATAACAAGTCAGTGATGAAAAGTAAAGGGGCTGGAAATACAATCCCAACCATAAAGTACACGTACAACTGAAAAGAAAGAAAAACTAAAAGGTGAAAAGAAGCTCCTGGATCATCCACTAAGGATCCTACCTGAAGGATATGTACAAATATCCTATACAGCACTCCACATCTGTCTGTCTCTTCCATGTATCGTCACGCTGTGTGGTCTACCTCAAGGCACTCTCCAGTCCTCATACACACAGCCTCGGTCAGCATTTTCCATCGTCTTCATCAAACACAAAGGGGTGCGGGCATAGCCTGTGTAGGGGTTAGTATAACGATACTCTGTAGGGACCCCGAGACCACCATGGTGTCTCAAAATCGACCAATGATAAACCACAAAATATGAAATCAACGGATAGCCATTACTTAGGTATATTCCCATACATATACCTAAGTTATCAAGTAACCCATCTCATTCATGAGGTAAACACAAAAGTTACTCACTCAACGCACATAGGTATAGTACTCACATAGAGTGATAGAGATGATCAGATGTAGCCACTGAATCATCTATTCTGTCAAAACCACACAGGATCCAGGAGCAGAAATTAAAACTGTCAAACCCACAAAAGATCTAGGAACAGTAAATAGAGTTGTCGAACCAACACAAGATCAAGGAATAGTCATCAGTTTTTTCGAACCCACACATGATCCAGGAACAATAGTCGGAGCTATCGAACCCACACAGGATCCAGGAACAGTCGTCAGTGCACAACCAGAAATAGGGTTCCACACAAATCATGCTTGATTCTGGGGGTCTAATCATCAATCCATGTGTCGATACATGAACTTCCACGAAGTTCCATGTTTATGTATCCAAAATATCTGTCTTTCCAAAAGAAATCCAATGCGACAAATGGTGCATCAATTAGACGCCCAGTTTAAGAGTTATTGGCATTTCCGTTCTGAGGGCCCGATTAGAATTACATTCGAATTCAAACTGACCTTACCACAACTATGTCCAAACCTTGAGTGGGTTATAACAAAATAACTGTTTTCCTCCACGTTTTCTGTAGCCGCAGACGGTTCTTCAATCAGACGCTCAAAGCTCAAATTATAGGATAAAGAGTGGAAACAGGCCAAAATGGGTCTGGGTCCAGTCCGACACTATCCGCAAGTCCGACCCGGTCCACGGAAGCAGCCCGGCCCGCGAGGGTGGCTCGACCCACGCTTGTGGCTGGGCCTGCTCTAGGTTCGGCCCGCACTCGGTCCGGCCTGCGCTGGGTCTGGTCTGCACTGGTTCCAGCCCGACGACCGGTGTTGTCCTCCCTAGCCGTGTCCAAGGGGGAAGTCACGCCCCTTAGTAACCCTAGCGAATTAGCCGTTTTGGTGGGAGTAAAACCGGTGCCACGTGGTATCTTTCCATGTCACGTGGAACCCACGCGATGGGGTCCTATTATTCCCAGCTGGCGGAGCGGCCAGCTTCCTCCCACGTGGTGCAGTTGCGCCGCCCCTCCTCTAGAAACTCGACGTCTCGGGATACTGGTCTTCCTTGCATCCGGCCTTGAACCAGCCGCCACTGCACCTCCCCGAACAAGGGTCACGTCCCCTTCTTCTCCATCGCGCAGTGTGGTTGCGCCGCGCCTTCTCCGGAAACCTAGCGGCTCAAACCGCCGGTCTTCTTCACGATCGGGCTTGCACCGGATCCCAGTGCACTGTCGCGGCCCGTTGGCCACGAGGTACTGATCTGGCGGTGTGGTTGCACCTCCTCCACCACGCGGTGACGTTCATCGGTTCCATCTGCCGACGATCTTTCCGATGGTCACCGGATGTGTTCTGGTGGCCCGATTCTCATTCCGGAAGTAGTCACGCTCTCCTCAAGACGTTGCCTTTGATCCGCAATCATTATTGATGGGTGTCTCTCATTACGATCTCATTCCATGTTTAGAATCAAATTATACAATGAATGTGGAGGGGTTGGGTTGTGTTTATTCGGCCCACACCCCCCACGTTAGGGTGATAACATGCGGCTTCGAATTATAATCCTCGACAGAAAATGATAAACGTGCAAAAAAATCAAAATTTCAACCGCTACCTTTATTCTTTGTTCGTTGTCGAAGTCGTGGGAAGGTGGACCTCGATTCGTTAACGTCGGTAAAGAAGATGAAGAAGTTGAGGACCACGTGATCAGCGTTCATCAAGGACGGCGTGTCCTCCCTTGTTCCTGTTGAAGATCAAAGAAGAATATGTCTGTCATTGGCAGATGAAGTGTTCATCGTTCTTCGATGGTCGCTCTTCGTTGGGAGGAGAGTTCCTCATTGGAGAGGAAAAGTTTCTCCAAGTGCTCTTCCAACCCCTCTCCCAATAAAGGAATGGCCAATATAAATTAAATTGTGTTTTAATAATTTAATTTGAATTTAACCATTAATTCAAGAGGTCTTGGCATAATAAATTAAAAAGAGGAGTGGCACCATTAAGTGGGGAGCTCAAGAGGTGTATCCCCACTTAATGGGGAGTTCAAGAGGTTTTATCCTCAGGTGGTCCCCACCATATAAATCCTCACATGGGAGGTTGAGTTCGAGTGGGCCCCACCACCATAACCTCTCATGGGAGGTTAATTTGTGGTGGTCCCACCTCCAAATTCTCTGAGGAGGTTTCAACCAACTAATAAAAATAATGTTTACACAACCTTCTTTTTATTTAATTTATTAAAACCCAAATACTCTCTTTTAATCTCGACCGACTGCCATTGAGGTGCAGGTGTTCTTAAGATAATATTGGTGCTGCGAGTTCAATGGTTCCCTAAGATTTCAAATCCTAGCATCGGTTCTAAAGTTGTAAAATCCCACTCGTACGTTTACTGAACATACCCGAAAAAACATCAGAAATTGATTCTGGGCACACCGGGCCATGGAATCACGCGCTGTTAGTTTTTGCGGACTCGTAAAATTCCCATCTATTTATGAAAAAAAATTCCACAGAAATTCCAGGACATTACATTCACCCCACCTCAGGGATTTATGTCCTTATAATCTAAAAATTGAACTAAAGGAATATGTGGGGTATTGATCACACATTTGAGCCTACGGATCCCATGTTCTCTCCTGGAGGTTCCCATGCTGCCAGCGAACATGCACCAGTGGTATCGACCATCCATGTAGGAACCTCTCCTATCGATCCTCAATCTCCACTAGAACCTTCGTGAAAGTCTCCCCATCATCGATGTCTAGTTCTCCATTGTTGATGATGTGAGAAGGGTCGTGCACATATCTCCTCAGCTGGGATACATGGAAGATGTTATGCACCTAGTGCAACTGAGGTAGATGATTCAGGTGGTAATCCATCTCTCATACTCTGTTGAGGACCTAGAAAGGTTAGATGAATCTCAGAAATAACTTGCCACCTCAGCCGAATCTATGTAGTCCTCATCGAGGTGAGACCCATAGAAAGACGTGGTCGCCATCCTCGAATTCCAGAGGTATCTTTCTCCTGTCAGCATACGACTTCTTCCAGCTTTGTGCAGTCTTCATCCATTCTTGGATGATCTGCACTTTCTCTGTGGTAGCTCGTACCATCTCTGGTCCCACTAGTGTTGACTCCCCAGGGTCAGTCCAGCAGAAAGGTGATATGAAAGGTTTCCCATAAAAAACCTCAAATATAACCATTCAAATGGTGGAGCGATAGCTGTTGTTGTTTGAAAACTCCACCAATGGTAATTGATCCTCCTAGCTACGACTTAAGTCGATGACACAAGCACACAACATGTCCTTGAGGGTCTGAATGGTTTGATCAGTCTGACTATCCGTCAATGGTTGGAAGGCAGTGCTCAGATGAAGTTCCATCCTGAAAGCCTCTTACAACCCCTTCCATATCTGGGAATAAAACTGTGCATCATGATTGGAGACAATATCATAATGTACTCAATGTAGCCGCAAAACCTCCTATACATAGAGGCGTCCCATGCTCTCTACTGAACCTTGATCTCTGATTGGTAGGAAGTGGGATGACATGGCGAGTCGTTCGATGATCACCCAAATCGAGTCATGACCCCTGGATATACGTGGATGTCCTGTAACAAACTCCTTATATATCCCATCCCACATCCACTCTAGGACCTCTAAAGGATGTACCAAGCCTACTGGTACCTGGTTCTCCGCCTTCACTTGCTGACAATTGAGGCATCGAGAGGCAAACTCCACTACTTCCTTCTTCATACCTATCCACCTGTGTTGTCGTCGAAGGTCCTGGTACTTCTTCTCCACTACTGGATGTACCACTACAGGGGAAGTGTGGAGTCCCCTCAACACCTCCTCCTGAAGTGCCACTGGTACCAAGGTACATCATGTAAAAAGACGACGTGCTCCCCACCTTCAGAAAATCAATCAGGTGCCTGCCCTATAGATATCTGAGCACACCGTGTCTCGTAGTCAATGTCTCCATGATGTGCCTCTCTGACTCGCAAAAGATGTCGGAGAGTGACTGTAAGAGAATATAGAAAGGTTACTCTATCTCTATTAACAAAGGATATCTGTAAAGAAGCCAGCTGCTCTGTCACCTCTCCAAGTAGCTGTATATAAGATCTTCTGCTGATTTCATCTACAACAACATTCCCCTTCCTAGGAGTATAGACTAACTTGAATTAATAGTTTTGGATGAACTCCATCCAACGTCGTTGTCTCAGGTTCAGGTCCTTTTGAGAGAAGATATACCTGAGACTCTTTTGGTCATATTAGACTGTGAAACACTCGCCCATAAGATAGTGCTGCCATATCTTCTAGGCGATGACCATTGATGGTAACTCCAGGTCACGGGTGGTGTAGATCTTCTCAAGCTGTCACAGCTGATTAGAACCATAAGTGATCAATTCTCTCTCCTACATCAAGACACACCCGAGATCGGTCCCCGATGTGTCCTACTAGACTACATACCCTATGCCATCCCTTGGAAGCCTCAATATTGGGCCCCTAGTCAGCCTCTGCTTCATATCCTGAAAGCTCTGCTAACTTCTATCCGACAACAAAAATGGTTTCCCCTCCATCATCAAGGCTGATATTGGTGATGCAACTTTGGAGAAGTCTGGTACGAACCTCTGGTAAAATCCACCCAAACGAAGGAAACTCTATACCTCTGTCACACTCCTAGGTGGCTCCCAAGAAATTACCGCCTCAATATTTGCTGGATCCAATGTAACTCCAGCCTCTGAGATGTCATGTTTTAGAAAGTGAACCTCTCGGATCTAGAACTATCATTTCGAGAGCTTACCATAAAGCTGGTGCTCTTAGAGTGTGTCCAGTACTACCCGCAAATTGTAGGAATGCTCCTCCTTAGCAGCCGAGTAGATCAGAATGTCATCGATGAAGATTATGACAAAGTGATCGGGGTATGGCTGGAGAATCATGTTCATGAGTCCCATGAACACTACTAGAGAATTGGATATGCCGAATGTCATAACCAAGAACTCATAATGGTCGTACCGACACCTGAAGGCCATCTTTTTCACATCCTCCTCTTGTACCTTGAGCTGGTGATAGCCTGATCTGAGGTCTATCTTCGAGAACCACCGTGCTCCCTCCAGATGATCAAAGAGGTAGACAATCCTCGGGAGTGGGTACTTGTTCATCAAGGTCTTCTGATTCAGGCGACAGTAGTCGAAACAAGGCCTCAAGCTTCTATCCGCCTTCTTGGTGAATAGAATTAGGACTGCCCAGGGAGAAACACTGGGCCAGATGAATCCCTTCCCCTGCAAGTCCTCTAACTTTACATGCATCTCGCGAAGCACTGTGGGAGCCATCCGATACGCTGGGGTAGATATCGGTGCCATCCCATGGTATATGTCAATGTAGAAGTCCACCTCTCTGCGAGGACGTAGTCCTGGAATATCGTCAGGGAAAACATCCGCATACTGGTCCACCACTACATGATAGCTCAGACTCTCAACATAAACTGCTCCCAAGGGTAAGGCAGACCAACTGATGAATGATCAGCTGCACCCTTCTCCTTGTTTTTCTGTCTTGTGATTCAAAAGCTCCATTCTCTCCGGAGAAGGTTAACCTAGTCCTATATCTGCGGACAGACTGTACTTTGTGCCAAATACATTTGATCTGATCTTGGATTGTAAATAACTAGTCCATACCCAAGATGATGTCATAAGGCCTTGACGCCACTATGAGTAGATCCCAGCGGATGATCTCGCCTCCTAGAGCAAGCTCACACTGCCATCACTAGTGCGTGATCATCGAGTCTGCTTTCGTAGGAGTCTCGAGTTGTAAGGATCGAGCCAACGGCTCTGTTGGAATCTCCGAGCTCCGAACGAGGGAAGTGTCAATAAAAGAGTGACTGGAACTTGTGTCTATAAGAACTGCAGCTAAGGTGGATTAGACACAAAATGATCCTCGAATCATCTCCAGAGTTCCATGATCGTATTCCTCAGCTACCTAGAGTTGAGATCTCCCCTAACCACATACTCCCTGTGGTCGGGGTGGACCTCCTGGTGGTGGTGGTGGTGGTGGTAACACCTCGTAACACCGTCCACCATGAGCTTCATGGAAAGATCCTCTGTCACGTCAGCATACTCTCTGCAGAATACCTTGATAAAATCTCTGCCTCTGGATGGGAGTTCCTTAGACCAACTGCTGATCATCCATATGATGGGTCAGACAGTCACGAGCCATGGGACCCTTCCTGCCACATATAAAACACTGCCTATTCCTCGAATGACTGGCTCTATCTAGTGTGACTCGCACAACCGAATTTGAGTCCTGAGGTAGTCCACTAGACGGTCTTCTCTACTTGGACCTCTGCGACATCTGTCTACTACCAGCAGCAGAAGACTCCGCTACGTGATGCCCAGTGGCGGGTCTCGCTGCTAGTGACTACTCAGCAAAGAAACTCTCCCCAAAGAGGCCCTTCTCCAACACCCCCACCTACGTCGGCATGCTGAGTGAGATCATTGAAGCCTTGATCTCTCGCCTGAGCCCCTGCTTGAAGGTTCGGTCCCTGAAGAATGGGTCTCGCACCATATCTGTGGAGTAGCGCGAGAGGTCCGTGAACCTCGCTGAGTACTATGACACCATCATGATACCCTACTTTAGATGAAGTATCTCATGTGTCCGCACATCACGTTGGGTGTCTGGGACAAAATCTGCAGGAAAAAGGCTCTCGAAGTGTGTCCAATGTAGTGTCGCCTCTTCATGCACCTTGAGCATCAGGATCCACCATCAGTCTTATGCTTCCTAAAGAAGACTCACGACAAGTATCACCATAAGGTCGGCCGGTGTCCCTACAAGTTTGAAGAATATCACCACAGCCTCCATCCAATCCTTAGATGCATGCGGGTCGGTCACACCACTGAACCTGGGCGGCCTCTAGTGCTGGAACTCATGAAATACGCTAAGGCGGTGTGAACTCTCTACTATTGGGGCTGGTGGCATCGGTGGTACAATAGGAAGTGGTACCACTGGTGCCTCCATTGTGATAGGTCCCTACACCGAGGCCTCATCGATTGGTGGGCTTCTATCTTATACAAATCCTAGAACACTAGCTGGTTGTCTGCGTGGAGGCATCCTGTAAAGAAACAGGTGCGCCACAGTCAAAATTTATACCAGGTGAGCTGACTCAAAGAGATCATAATGAAAACTCTTCAAAACACAAATTCAATTAGTGTATTTCGTGCACTGAGTCGGAAATACGAAATCAGGGTCCTAGTGTATGGATACATCGGCCACAACACCAACACTGGACTCCCTAAACTGAAAAGAACCACACTCAGTACCCTTAACACCATTGCTTCACAGAAAATATTAGAGTCCTAAGATCTGTGATAGAATTGAATCCTATAATACCATTTTTTCATGAACTGTCCCCTGGGGCCCATGCGATGACTATGCCAATCCCCCCTTCCATAAGCCAGGGCCTGGCGAATAGCACCAAAGGCGTAATTCCCTTTACTGGGAAGACATTGCCTTTATAACTGTAAGCACACACAACAGAGCACACTTTTGAATACAAAACACTAAGTAAAATAGTATAACAAGTGAATGAATAAAATTAAAGTGGTTGGAAATACAAGCCCAACTATAAAGTACAAGTACAACTGAAATGGAAAAAAAGCTAAAAGGTGAAAACAACTCCTGGATCATCGACCATGGATCCTACTTGAAGGGTAGGTACAAATAGCCTCCATGGCACTCCACGTCTGTCCGTCTCCTCCATGTATCATCACGCCGTGTGGTCCAACTCTAGGTACTGTCCAGTCATCATACACTCAGCCTCAGTCAGCGCTCTCCATCATCTACATTCAACAGAACGAGATGTGGGCATAGACCGTCGAGGGGTGAGTATAACAATACTCAGTAGGGACCCCAATACCAACAAGGTCTCTCAAAATATACTAAGGATAAACCATAGAGTATGAAATCAATAGATAGCCATTACATATGTATATGCCCATAAAAATACCTAAGTTATCAAGTAACCCATCTCATTCATGACGTAAACACAAAAGTTAGTGACTCAGCTCACCCAGGTATACAACTTACGTAGATTGATAGAGATTATCATATGTAGCCAATGAATCATCTATTTTTTCAAACCCATAAAGGATCTAGGAATAGAAATCAGAACTGTCGAACCCACAGAGGATCCAGGAAAAGTAAACCGAGCTGTCGAACCCACACAGGATCCGGGAATAGTCATTAGTGCTATCAAACCCACATAGGATCCAGGAACAGTAGTTGGAGCTGTCGAACACACACAGGATCCAGGAATAGTCGTCAGTGCACAGCCAGCCACATGGATCTATACAAAGCATGCTTGATTCTGGGAGGGTCCGCTCCTCAATCAAAGTTTAGATAGATCAACTTCCACAAATTCCCATTTTTATGTATCCAAAATATCCGTTTTTTCAAAAGAAATCCAACAGAACAAATGGTGCGTTAATCAGAATCCTGGTCTGAGTGTTCTTTGCATTTCCGTTCCAAGCGCCCGATTGGAATTACATTCGAATCCAACCAGGCCATACACCAAATTTGTCCAAACAATGCGTGGGGTATACCAAAAGAACCTTCTTCTTCCAAGGATTTCATATCCACATACGGTTCATCAATTGGATGCTCGTAGCTCAGTTTACAGGCTAAAGAGTGGAAACAAGCCAAAACAGGTCTGTGTCCGGTCCGACCCAGTCCATGGTGGTGGCCCAGCCTGCGACGGAAGCCAGGCGCACGTTTGCGGCCCAACCAACACTGGGTCCCACCAGTTCTGGGTCCAGCACGGGGGCTTGTGGGGTCCGCCCTAGCCACGTCCTGGGGGGAAGCCGCGCCCCATGGTAATCCGAACAGTTTCGCCGTTCGGGTGGTAGTCAAACCAGCGCCACGTGGCACCAGTTTGCGTCATGCAGGACGCACGCGGTGGGGTCCTAATGTTCCCGACTGCCCGAGCGGCCAGACGCCTCTTGCGCAGTGCGGTTGCCCCACGCCTCCTCCAGCGACCTGGCGGCTTAGGCCGCCGGTCTTTTTATTGGTCGACGTTGTGCCGGCTGCCGCTGCACCGCCTCGGCCAGCGGTCGTGGCCCCTTCTTCTACAACACGTGACGCGGTTGTGTCGTGCCATCCCTGGAAACCCGGTGGCTCGAGCCATTAGTTTCCTTCATGACTGGGCTTGCGTCTGCCGCCGTTGCACCGTCACGGCGCATCGACCTCGGGCTACTCCTCCGGGGGCGTGGTTGCGCCGCCGTCACCACGCGGTGACGCACGTCGGTTCCATCTACCGGCGATCTTTTCAAGGGTCCCTAGATGAGTTCCGGTGGCCCGATTCTCAATCCGGAAGTAGTATCTCTCTCCTCGAGGCGTCTCCTTCAATCCGCAATAATCTTTGATGAGAGTTTCTCATTCCGGTATCATGCCGCGTTTAGCGTCAAATTCCATAAAGAAGCTGGAGGGGTCGGGACATGTTTGTTCAGCCCACACCCTCTACGTTAGGGTGATAACATGAGGATTTGAATTATAATCCTCGCCAGAAAATGAAGAGTGTGCAATAATACAATGTTTGAACCCCTCCCTTTTTTCGTTGTTCGTTGTCGATGTCGCGGGAAGGCGGACGTCGATTCGTTGCCATTGGGAAAGAAGACAATGAAGTTGAGGACGACGTCTTCATTGTTCTTCATGGATTGCGCTTCCTCCCTGGTTCCGATTGAAGATCAAAGAAGAAGATTTTTGTCATTGGCGGATGAAGTTTTCTTCGTTCTTCAATGGTCTCTCTTCGCTGGGAGGAGTGTTCTTCGTTGGATAGAATAAGTTTCTCCAAGTGTTCCTCCTTCCCCACTCCCAACAATGAAATGGCCAATATAAATTAAATTATGTTTTAATAATTTAATTTGAATGGATCCATTAATTCAATAGGTGTTGGAATAAAAAATTAAAAAGAGGGGTGACACCATTAAGTGGGGAGATCAAGAGGTTTCTCCCCACTTAATGGGGAGTTCAAGAGGTTTTAACATCGGGTGGTCCCCAGCATATTAATCCACACATGGGAGGTTGAGTTTAGGTGCACCCCACCACCATAACCTCTCATGGGAGGACAAGGTGTGGTGGTCCCACCACCAACTTGCCTGAGGTGGTTTCAACCAACTAATAAAAATAAAGTTTACACAACCTTATTTTTATTTAATTCAACAAAACCCAAAAACTGTCTTTTAATCTCGACCGACTGTCGTCAAGGTGAAGGTCGTATGAAGTGAATACCAGCACTATGAGTTCAACGGTACCCTCAAATTTCAATTCCGAGAACCGGTTCTATAGTTATAAAATATCTCTTGTGCGTTTACTGAATGTACTTGAACAAAATTTGAGAAATTGATTCTGGGTACACCGGGGCACGGAATCCCGTGCTGTCAGTTTTCACAGACTTGTAAAATTTCCATGTATTTATGAAAAAACATTCCATGGAAATTCTGTGTCTTTATAGTTTTATTCACTGTATAATATTCCATTTTCTTGAAGAAGAAGGTAATTTATTTTTTATTTAATAACATGTAATTTTAAGTAGAATCTCTCTTATCTGGGAATGCTTTTATTTTATTGTAACTATTAGGAGATAGTGAATCCCCCATTATCATGGTATGTGCTAGAATGTATGGGTAATAGTATAATAGCATTCCCATAATGTTTTATTGATAAAGGTATATTAGTTAAAAATCTATATAAAGGGAACCTATTTGGATGCACTATAGAGTATGATCTAAAATTGAGTTCAAAACTTGTAAAAAAATTATTTTTCATATTTCTTACTATTTCATTCCTTGCACATGGGCGATGTTGAGATTTTTACTTAATATGTTAACATCTTAATCAACTATAGAGTTTTATTAAAACCCCTTGAATTTTAAAAACCAGGCTACAAATATTCATCACTCTAATTTCATCCATTAGACACATTGGGACACTAAATTGGTATTATAGTTGATGGTTTCCTTTGTATAATTCTATCTTTGGGAATGATAGAATACATTTACACCATGTATAGTATAATTGTTCCCTTGTTTTATTGAGTTTATTTTTATGATTATAAAAGTATAATGTTTTCATTTTTTTGTTCCATTTGACATTTATGATCTTTATACCACTACTGATAGATTTCAACCCCCTCAAAGGGGAGTGAAAATTATATTTTTTTGATAAAAGTAACCTTGTAGTTGATTTAAAATCTAATTATTCCATTTTGATCCCTCTTAATATAAAGGAATCAATTAATGGGATGAGTTTGGAAACAACTAAATAGGAATGGTATAAATATGTAAGCCATTATTAATTAATTTCCCAATAGAATGACTCTATGCTAAAAGTTTTGAAAATAAAGATTGAAAATATAAAAATTGAAGAGGGGGAATCCATTTATTATTACTGAACTAGAGTGAATTAGATAGTGTGTAACATTATATGTTTTGATATAAATATAAAACAACTTTTTTTTAAAGAAACTCATGATGGATTTTCCTGAATGATTTGAAACAGAAATTATATCTAATGAAGAGATGAAGGTTCCTCATTAGATGAGTTACAGAATAACCCCTTTTAATATAACTTGACAACGAAAAATGACATGAAGAAGAGATTAAATAATAGTATTTATTTTGATGCTATGATAAATGTTAATATAGTGGAAAATTACCCAGATACATCTTAATATTCTAATTGTGAAAATCATTTGAATATTGAGAAAATAGAATCTAGTCACTTTTCTGAATAAAATTTTTAAAATTCATGAGAATGAACATGGTAAATCCATCCTTTATTTTCTTAAAGAGGATGCATATGACCCTATTCAAACCAATTACCAAATATGAAAATGATGATATTTACACTACTATAAAAGAAAAAACTGACAATATAACTAGTGTCGAATTTCTTTAAATTAATCAAGAGTATTATTGACAAAATGAAAAAATTTATAACAATAAAAATGACAATCTTATTGACCAATTAATGAGAGGAATACCTTTCCTCTAGTGAGATATATAAATTTGAAACACATAAAATTTTTATAAATATTTTAGATTATATGGATGAATATGTACCCTCCTCATGTAGTGATAATGATGGTGGTAAATAAATATATTTAGAACACATTCGCAGACATAATGTAGAGATGTTTCTAGAGAGTAATAGAACATGTAAAATGAGTGATAAGAAATATATTATAAACAAAGGGATTAAGATTAACGAAAATGTATAATTTATCAAAAGGGAGACTAAACTCTTTAAAGATATTATGAAAATAATGTAGAATTCTACAGATCATTGAATGAATCAAAAATAACATGAATAAAATACTAATTTTAAAATACAATGATGATGCAAATTGGAATGAAAAATCCTTATAGATGAAAAACTATAATAAAGAGTGACTTTTTTCAAAAAATCTATTGAATTTAATGATTAATCATTAAAATTAAGGTTATAGGTAGAACATCATTTCACGGGACAATAAATACATAAATTTAATAAAAAAATAGTTAATTTATTTTTTATTGTAGTGTAGGAAAAAAATAAAAAATCTACCTATAAATGGAGTGGAAAATATGATGAGAAACTGTGTTATACTTATATAGTATAATGAAGAATTAATAAAAAACAACCTCTATTAATTAAAAGAGAAATCATGGAAGGTGAGGAATACAATGCAAAGAATATATAATGGAATATTTTACATAAAATTGTGGAATCAACATAAGATTTATATTCATTTTTAATAATTTATTTTATGGAATATTATTCCTCAAATATTACATATTATATTGAAACACTTCCTTATGTAGAGGAAGGCATGAATCATGGAGGAGCATGTGAAATAGAATGAATCACCATAGAAGATGACTGTGAATAGAGATTATACATGTCTTCATACTCATAATAGGTTTCAATGTCTGAAAAAAGTCAATGAATTATATGTGTCCATGGAATTTTAAAAACCCAAATATTTTAAAAGAATAAAATTATGCTCGATAGTGTGTAATACACGCACCCCAAAGATTAAACAAACCATGAAATATTACTATTTAAATATGGTAGTTTCAACAAAGACATTTAATTCATGTGTATAAGTAGGAATACCCACCTTATGAGTTATAAATAATTTCCATAATATGTACACATGTGTTGAATATTCCACTAGAAGTAAGTATTCATTTTCCGTGAATTAATATTATTCTTCAAAAATATGTTTCATTAAAAGAAGATTTTTATTACTTATCATGAGAAATGTTATTTTAATTTTTGACACTATTATAAATTTTATTTTTTAAAATAAAATTAATTATTGAAATCAAGTAATCAAAAATTATATAGTGTGAATTTTTAAGAATTTTCTAAAATGATTGATATTTAGATGAATAGTTAAAAATATATTTATATTGAATATTATTTTGTATTTAAGAGTTTACAAGGATAATTTTTTTTCAAAATTGTTCATGAATAAACACAACAAAAACATCGTTTAAACGAATAGAAAGTTATTTATAGATAATATATCTATTGGTAAAAATGAGCAATTCCAACAGATATTATGTTTTATTGGTTGTAATTTTTAATACCAACACTTCTTTTTACCAATAGATATATTTGTTGATATTGATGATTCAATACCAACATATCATATACCACAATTTGAATATATTACTTTATCAAAATAATAGAAACCTTTTTTTACCAACACATGAATTGGTTATTAATGATGCCTTTACCTGTAAATCTTTTTCCGTCAATAAAAAATGATACAATAAACCATTCAATAACAAAAAATAATTATTAATGAAAAATCAAGAGAAACATACTGTGTATATTTGAGAGGAGGGGCATTTTTTTAATTTATGGGTTCATGGTTAGAATAATTTGAGAATTGGGGCACCCCAACGGAAAATCAATTGGTATTTTGAGATTTACCCCAAAATGCATAATCAATTGGATTTGTGGTCCCACACCCCCACCCCTTCGCCCATATATATATATATAATATAACTAAATAATTATTATTATATAAATACATAATTTTTTATTAATAATTAAAAATAATTATATTTAATTTAAATTTTTATAAATTTATATAATCATAAATATAATAAATATAAATATATAATAATAAATATAATAAGTATATAATTATAAATATAATAATAAATATTTATATATTTATAGTTGTCAATATAATAAATTAAAATATAATTAATATATCATTATAATTTTATTAAATATATAATTATAAATATAAAAAATATATAATTATAAATATTATAAATTTATACTTATAAATATATAAATATAAATATTAGAAATATATCATTATAAATATAAAAAATATATAAATTTGAGTACACAAAATATATAATTATAAATATAATAAATATATAACTATATATATAATAATTATATAATCTTCAATATAAAAAATATATAATTATAAATATAATAAATATATAATATTAAATATAATAAATAAAATAAATATAAATACTAAATATTATTAAAATTAATACATCAAATATGTGAAATTATAAAAGCATATAATAAAACAATGGTTTCCCATAAATATAAAAACTATAATTATAATTAATATATAATTATAATTAATATATAATTATAAATATAGTAAAGATAATAATTATAAATATATAATAATAAATATAATAAATATATAATAACAAGTATAATAAAGATAAAATTATAAATATATGAAATGTATAATTTTAAATATTTGATTATAAATATATAATTGTGAAAATTAAAAATATATAAATATAAATATGAAAAATATATAATTATAAATATAAAAATATATATTTATAAATATAAAAAAATATATTTATAAATATAATAAATCATTAATTATAAATATAATAAATATATATTTATAAATATAATAAATCTATAATTATAAATATAATAAATATTTAATTATAAATATAATATAATTATATTAATTATAAGAAAAATGAAATATAATAAATATATAATTACAATGATAAAAATTATATACATATAAATATAATAAATATATAATTATAAATATAATATAAATATAATAATTATAACATATAGAAATATAATAAATATAATAATAAGTATATTTATTATATTTATTATAAATATACAACTATAAATATATAAAAATAATATTCATTGTATTTATTATAAATATTCGATTTCTAATTATGATATTTATAATTTTATATTTATAATAATTATAATAATTATATTTTTATATATTTATAATTATTGAAATTTTATTTTATTTATATTTATATTTATTATAAATATATAGTTACATTTATTATAAATATATATATAATTATATTTATATTTATTATAAATATAATTATAATAATTATTATATTTGTTATAAATATAATTATAATAATTATAAATAGAAATATAATAAATATATAATTAAAAATATTAGAAATATATGATTATAAATATAACACATATATAATTAAATATATTAGGTGATTTGATGGAAATATTTCATCAAAGACATACCTCACACACAGACCGGAGATGTAGGTGATAACTCCCCTAAGGGGATAGCTCACCCATCAAGCTTTATTTGTTTTTCAATGGCTCAATGTCTTGTGATCATGATGCCCAATACCACCCAATGTGTCAAACAAGGACATATGTGTACACCCATAAGCAAGTTACCATCTGATTCCCAACCCAAGAACCTTCGTTAATCCATAGTCAAAACTGCCCTATGAAGCCCTAGCCGTCTTCGTCCCCTGCAATAGCCCGTGCCTTTTTTTCTTCTGTAATTCATCGTCCAAGTCCAGCCCTCCTCTAGCTATAAAACCCTCCTCTACCTCCCTCGAAGAAGATCCCACTAACCAGATGATGAGGCTTGCTCGTCACCGTGAGTGCCACATCCTTCATTTGGTACCCCATAAAAACCTAAATCGGTGACTCTTTCTCATGGCCATCGCCACCCCATGTTCTGTGTAAGACCTCGCATCCCGCTTCCCCGCCTCACATCTTCTCCCTTACTCCGGCCTCACTGCCTATCATCCTACCTTGCATCTCATCACCCCTATCTGGCCTTGCATCCCATTCCATCCTCGGTTCTATCTTCACTTGCATTCAGTGACACATTCTTCTTATTGCTTGTGAGGCAATGTGGGGTCAGTCTCCATACTAATTTCAGGGATGTTTAGGTTTCTTATGGTGTTTTATCTTTAGGATTTCTCCCCCATCATTTTGGATCGAACCTCAACTATATTTTATATTCCTTTTTTCTATTTGGATTCGAGGTATTTTTATTTAGAGTTCATCCATTTTTGATTTCCCTATTACATATATTGTTTCAGTGGTATGATCTCAAAGGAGAAGGAGATAAACCAAAACGTGCAGTGAAGGTTAAGCACTAGAATAAAATAAAGATATCACTTGGAGTTTAGGAATTTCTCTAGAACTTTCTCTTTAGTTTTCTCCTAACTTCCCATCATGAGTAGATTTGGCCAGCCTTCGGATATAAAGAAATACATGGATAAGAAGATTAATATTAAGTAGAATATTAATAACATATTGGTTGGAATGCTTCAGGGTTCTGATCAATTTTTGAATCTAGTTGATGGAAACACCATTTAATTAGATGACAATGAAAAAAAGATATTGGCATGGTGGTGATTCATGGGAACAGTGTGATGACTGTTGAAGATCTAGAACCGATAGGTCAAACCTAGTGATGGAGTTTTCCATTTTTTTGGAATGTTTCATAGTGACAAGTTTGTCTTAATAAATTGTGTACTGGCTTCCATCTAAGAACTAGGAATTTTTCTTCATATCCTTCGTGTCTTTTACTAAGACTTACATTTTAACAGATGTAGAATTTTTTAAGGAATAGTTTTTCATCCTAGTTTTGGTTCCAATTTACATTATCTATCTATTTTAACTGAGTGTAATAAATTTCTAGCATTCCCCCCCCATTTTTTATATCCAGTGGCCCAGCTAGGTTTTCAATGTAACCCCCCCATCCCAAAGTAGGATTAGTTTATCGATATTGATCTTATGGGTACCTGAATGTTCAAATTTCTCATTCTCCCTGGTAGAAATGGGTTGTCAGATTCGTTCCCACTTCTGTGTTGTTATTATTATGTTTTCAATATTCATTTAGCAGGTAATGTGATGGAGCTAGTTTTTGTTTGAGGTTTAGTTTTTTTTCTCAAATGGTCGTTGAAGTAGATAATATAGACAAACTTTATGATGGTGTATATGCTCAAGTTTTTTCTATTTTGGTTTTGATCCGTATTGAATTTTATAGTTTCAATTGTTCTTTTGGATGAAATATATGATGTTTTATAGTCAAGATTTTCTTGTATATGATTTTTTTGACTCGAAAAAGACACTAAAAAATGATGGTGGAAGTTTTGATTAGTCTTATTTGGACTGGAGGCATTAGTTGATATCTTCACAAAGGAAGTACTTTTTTTGAGACAATTCATGTTAATTTTTTGGTCTGTAATTGTTCTAGAAGTGGGTTCTGAAATTTTAATGTTGTATATAATTTTTTTATTTCTTATTAAAATTCAGTTCTTCATGCCAGAATTGGTTTATGAGGATCTTTACATTGGTAATTACTGTGAAACACAATTAATGGTTTGAGTTTTTCTATGAAATGTCTAATAAATTGAAATCACTATACAGTTTGAAGCCTTTTGGTATTTTATAACTATATTAATTCACCATTAGACATCATAAGATTTCTCTTTAGATAAAAAATATAACTGAAAACATGTATTTGGATTCTAATATCATTCAATTTCACATCATTTGTTTATACTTTAATTTATTTCTATTTTGGTTTAAATTAATGTAAATATTTAGCACAAATTTGTGGGTATGCACATTGGTTTTGTGTTGCGTGGATCTTCGATCGGAAATGTGTAGCATAAAACCAACTTGAGGTTCCTCACTGATACCAGAGGAGAATTGATTTTTTGAGATGTCAAAAAATATTAATGAAATATTATCATACTAGGTAGATATTTTATTATTTTCATTTATTTATATTTTGGTTTTTCTTCATATAGATATTTTCAGTGATTTGTGGGTATGATTTTTGGTTGTGTGTGCTGTATATTTTAGAGATGATGATTATGAAAAATCAAAAACATGAGATGGATTACTATTACTAGAGGTAAATGATTTATTGAGATATCAATATGGATATTGAATGAAAAATGGTCGTTCTATGAAAATCGTTTTTAATACTTTTGTTTTTTTTATTTCAATTCATGCATATATTTTGTACATATTTGTTGGTATTCTCTTACACTATGTGAATTTTAAATCTTGGAGCTGAAGGGTGTGGCATAACTACAACTTCAGTATCCTCACTAGTACTATATTTGACTTTGATTGTTTTCTCTAATGGATTACTTGAGGGTATTGAATGATATTTAACGGAAGCAACTATTTTTTTATGAGGATTGGTGTTGGAGGATAGAAATCCAAAGACGTTAAGTCATTTTTTCATTTTGTAAGGGGGAGGGGTGTGGAGTTCGGGGTTGCAAAGATGGATCCTGAGGTTTTATGGTCTTTTTAGATAATAATCAACATCAACTATGTATTGATTAATTTTGTATTAAATTTCATTATTAATATAATTAATCTTTTTAAGTATTAATTTGTTTAAAATCATTTTGGTATAATAATTACAACTGGTGTATTATATATGATAAAATTAATAAATATAATATGAAGAATTTCAAGTAATAAAAATTAATAAATTTTATTTCATTGTAATTTATAAACATATTTTGTATGTTGGTAATATTATTACAAACATATATATTGGTCATTTGTAACTGTTGTTAAACACATTGACCAATATATATATTATCTATTGGTACTATTATAATTGTTATAGAACTATTATTAATATCATGATAACATTTAGTGACAGTGTTTTTAGCAAAAGTTTAGTGACCTGGTAATTTTTGTTGGTGAAATTTTTTACCAACCAAAAATGAAATTTTACCAACCGATATACCCATGTTGAAAAAAACTAATTATTTTTTAGGGAAAATTAGTTGATTAATATTATAATGTTATTATTATATTTCTTCAAAAAAACTATGGTTTAATTTTTTATTTAAATACATTTTAAATTCGTAATATTTATTTATGAAAAATTATTTTTTTATTACATTATATATTTCATTGTAAAATTATCTTATACCACATTTAGAAACTGATTATTTAAAAAATATTCCTTTTTTGCAATTTTGATGTTTAACTTTTTCAGATAAGTACTTTTGTTTTTAGGTTAATATAAACAAAAACCATGCTAATATTTTCCACCTTAGTAAGGGTAAAGCTAGAAAAAAAAATAGTTAAAACACTTGGATGAGGATTCAAAATTTACATTAACCATTCATTAATCCATATTTATGAATTATTTTTGGGAATTTAAGTTCATGTTATGAATATATGGCCACCTAGATCCATATTTCATTATTTATGTACTATAGCATAATTTAGGTAAAAGATAATGTCAAAATAGTTACACCCTTGACATAATTATCTTAAATATTTTATCATAAGTGTAAAAAAATATGTTCATTTACAATTATTTATTTGTAAATGAAATTTATATTATTTTTCATTTTAGTAAATTTTTAATTTTTAGCAATTGAAAAATTACGCTAATATATATTCATTATAACGTAATATTTATTCAATTAACAAAATAGTAAAATTAATGGTATTATAAATATTAAAACTCAAAAAATTTGAAAAATTTATTATTTTTCATGAATTTTAAAGAAACATATGTCATATTATGTGTTTTTATTCATTATTTTGGAAATTCAACTTTGTCGTGACTACGTTGATTTAAATGAATAGTTTTAAAAAAGATATTAATTATATATTCAGAAAATGTCATTTTAATAAATTATTGAAATATAATAAAAATCTTGATAACGAACATGTTGGATTATATATTGTCTAAAATATCTATCTTTGATCATATATGATCAAATTTTCCACTTATAAGTTAAAATATGACCAATTTAAGAGTGAAAAATTCATTACAACATTTATTGTAAAAATAATTTAACTAAGAGTCTAAACCAAATGATATGGTTTATAATAAAACAAAAACCATTAAAATGTTTACTTTTTAATGGGATATGTACTATATCCTACCATATATTTGAATCTATTTCCATTTGGAATAATTTTTTCATCTGAATTTATTAATTATAATTAATATTTTGAGAAATTCACTAAGTGTCCCTCCCCTCACTTATTAGTGGGAACCCAACATTCTCTTATTCAAACCCCATTATGCCACATAGACAAAAAAACATACCTAATTTTATTTTCAAATTCACTATACATGAATTAAATCCACATGGATTATTAAAATAACATTCTAATTGTCCTTAAGAGGTGATCTAAAGGAGGCATGATGAATATTGGGTAATCCATGTTCTGAACCTATTTTTCTTTTTTCAATTCTTATAAAAAATATAAATCAATGATATTTTTTTGAAAATTAATAATTGAAAATTTATAAATATACTGAATTATTATTATTATTACAACTATATTATGTTTATCCTCCATATTTTCCATCAAATGTGATTTGAATGTATTTCTCATTCGTATCTATAGGTGATCATATCCCCATAGTGATATGATTCCTTTTCCATCTCTAAAATTCATAGATAGTTGTTATGATGGATTAAATGTTACGTATGATATAGAGGTTATAATTGTTCTTCTATAATTATAATATCATATATAATTTATTAGCATCCAATCTGTGGGAAAATGATAATGTTTCTCATTCGTATGTGTGGACTACTACATTCATTAAGTGGCATGATTCATCATTCATTTGTGATTGAAATTAGAGGTAATATGGATACATTTAATTAATATATAATACATATATGATATTATTGTTTTTATTTAATGGTGATTTTTTTCCTTTATGACATTATAATCATCGAAAATTAAAAACAATATTCATTTGTATGTATGGATTACCATCTCCACAAACTGTGTTGTTAATTTATCTATCTGTATATATTAGAGATTAATATAAATATATATAATTAATATGTATGATACCTATATAATTATTAAAATAATATTTATTAATTATCCATGATCTATTTATAAGTACTGGTACTGACAAACTGAAATTCTCTAGAAAAAGGAAACAAATAACACCCTGAAATTGATATTTGAAGAATTAATTTTTAATAAATGGGTGTATAATTTTTATAAGTGGATCATATATGATGTTATAATTATTTAAATTATTATTTTATATATTTATAATGAATTTAAATTTATTACAAAGGATGTTAGATATTCATCCAATGATGTCAAACTTGAGGTATGTTACATCTAGTCGAAATTTTTAATTTTTGAGACATTTGTCATATTCAATACTCATCTCTTTTATGTTGTGTAAATAGAACCAATTTTATATGTTATATCATGAACCACATTATTTTAATTATATTTTATGTTTCTTGTGATGATATTATTTCATTATAATTATGAATTAAAATTTACCGAAATAGAGTGGGTTTTATGTTCCAATCTCATTGTGTATTGGTATTGTTTATGATTTTGTTTCCCAAGATGAAATATCATGACATAACACTTAATAAGCTTATAAATTTCTTTGTATTGTTGTTATTTATAAAATTAAATACAATAAATTCACATAAACCACAATGGATTTAATCATAAAAAATAATTTTCTATGTTTATGTGGATGGAATAATCTATGACTTATGCCAATTTTATTTCTCATCACTCTTATTATTTAATTATTTTATGATTCTTCACTTATTTACTAACATGATTCATTTCATGGAACCAAATTAAGTTATTTTACAAAAAAAATTATGGTTTTAAAATGTTATGCCCATGTTGTCGTACCCTTATGCTCATGATATATTTATGTGATCATTGATGTCTCCCTTGTTTAACCTTACAGGTAATCTGTGCTCACCCAATCTCATTATTCCGATCCCCAAGATATAAAGGCTATTTTTAAGCATGATATATCTAATAATGGTGATAGTTTTGAAGAACTAAGTGGGTGAAAATTCAAATATCTAATGAACATGTTTTTTATGTATTTATGATTCCAATGGTAATAAACCTATATGATTATACTTTGAATTATTATGTTATGTAATGAATATTCATTTAATATGAGGTAATTTCTATTTATGAAATTAAATCGTCACTATAGTTGGCATCAAATATAGGCTTAGTGAAACCGTGGGAAATAGGATAAAAAAACTTTAGTGAAGAATCTTTTGATAATCAAATGTATTGGATAACGTTCTATGTAATGGTAAATAAATGATCATGGTTTTACTTGAATAAAATACCTATTGGGATACTATAATTGTAAATTGTTATAGAATAGAATACACATGAGCCTCAAAATAGTTGGTGAGGTATCCTTAAGTGCATCCACAAGACCCGAGTTCAAAACCAGGTAAAGAAATATTTTTTCAGGGGTACTGTAGCAGTATTGTTCATTGTGCAGGTACTGTAGCATAACTATACACTGTAGAGTACTGTACGAGACTGTACACTGTGCAGTACTGTAGCATATAATGTTTGGTACTGTAGGAGCTGTAACTATTCACCTTGGGCCACTAGTTTGGGCTTAGAGTCCTTAAAGCTTTTGGGCCACCGGGGCCTTCAGGTCAGTAGGGATTTCGGGCCACCATTAAGGCCTTCGGCCCACCTCAAGGCCTTCGGGCCACATGCAGTTGCCACCGACACTATAAAAGAAGAAGCATCCCCAGAAGAGGATTTAGAGCACGTGCACTCACCAGAGCAGAGCCAAATGGATTTGTCATAATGAGAGGGTTCGGCTATGCCATCCGGACCAGCATGTGCTTGCATGAAACGCCTAGCCAGACGGCCATGCGAAGGTGGAGAGATACTATCATGATGTAGATGCTGGGGAGGGTCAGTTCCCTATAGATAGTCTGGTTGAATTCCTTAAGACTTTTGGATCATGTAATCTCCTAAACCTATGGGTCATGTAATCTTTGAGCTTACAGGCCTTGTAAGGGTTCCTCCTCATCCCTTTAAAGGGGGGTTATCAAAAATCAATCAAAATGAAGGCCTTCGGGGCATTTGATCTATATAATAGAACAATCTAAGGGTAATAACACCAAAAATAGTTGGTTGAGTATGTATTGACCATCATTTTGAGGCATGGTGGTTGTTCCATTACTGGGAACCTAGGAAGAAACCCCCTGGGTAAATTTTGCGATTAACTCACACTGTATATATAAACCATTATGATTGATTTTAATTGAAGATACCAATGAATTAAATGGGTTAAATCTAAGGTTCCATAGTTTTGAAATAATGTATCCTGAATTAGAAATATGAAAAAACATTTTTCATGGTAATGTGGTTTACCACTATGATTATTGTTGGTAAAATAATAGATTATGGTTTTAGTCAATGAATTGAACCGTGATTAATATTTATCACTGAATGTGATCTATAATTGAATGAATTTACTAAAGATAAACTATTTGAAATGGGATTTGGAATGAAAAACCTTGTGATTATTCTTATGAATATATCTCATTACATGAATAACAATCTCAAATTGGGTGGCTAATCTAATACACCAAATAAGAGAAAAAATGGGGTTTCATGAAGGTAATAGAGAGAGGAATATTTCATTTTAGACATATCATGTGTGTTGGAAGAATAGAAAAATGAAATGTTTCAAATGACAAGGATAATTTTCTCTGTGTGTAAAATAGGTACATAGAGAATCTATTTGTTGAGGATAAAAGAAAATTTTGTTCAAATAATAGTTTGAAGTAATTGTTTTCATATGGTACCATTAATGGTTGAATATTTTAAATTTGGGAAATATATGAACTAGAAAATAAAATGTCTTATGTGAAAATGTAAAAAAAAGAGTTTTTAAAAAGTTATTATAAGTAATTTTTTTAATATTGATGATGATGAAACTAAAAATGAAACATAAAAAATTAAAACTATTAACAAGATAAAGCCTAGGTATAGTTGAAAAAGGTTGGGGAATGATTTATGCTTTTATGTACTGAAATTTGAGAATTAAATGGTAAATGTATTATTTTAAATGGTATTATTTCTAAATGATTCATGAAATTTTTTAGGATTATTATATTGTAGTTTTCAAATAATGATCATCAAGAATTTGTTTAATGATATTTATGACCATGAAATGTGAACTAATGAAAATGATATATTTATTGGAAAATAGATGATTGAGCGAAAGCTAACCCTTAATACATGACCAGTGTTTAAATAACAATTATTTATTGAGATAATTATGTTATTTTTAATGTAATTGGGAGAGTATTCATGGACTTGGAAAAGAATATAGATTCTATGAAAATATTTTACTTCTTATCTATGATTTATTTTACAAATTTTTTGGAATTACATAATATAATATATTATATATAATTATATTTCATGAATAAATGTAGTTTTTTAAACATGTATGTTTTCATTTATGTATTATATTAATTCATGTTATTATAATTTATTAAGATAATAAATTATTTAGTTATTCACATAGATGGTTTTATATATTTAGTGGTACCTTGAATTTTTTGGGGGAGAAATTTATATTATATTAAAAACACAGTTTTATTCTTCATTACAATTTTTTATATAGCTTTTGGACTGACATGGATTGAAAATGATTTAAGGATAAATACTTATGAAATAGTTACGATAAACCATCAATATTTTTTTGGGGTTAAAATATCATTTATCGTAATGGTAACATGTCATTATCATTTTGGTGTTTTTAAATATCTTGAGACATGTGTAATGAATTATAATTATTTTATTTTTCTTATGATCCACTAAATGTTTTTTTAGTAATTCAGGATTTTCAGTGTAGGGGCCATTGGGTAGGTATTATTTAGAGGATATCCACAATGAATACCCTAGAGGAAGAATAATTTAGAGTGTGGAAAAATTTTCAACAATGTGAACCAGATTAACAATGATGCTAGTCTGTGAATTTTTCCATCGAAAACAAGAACCATTCATTCATACATGGGGAAATTATCAATGGTTGTCCTCATGTGGTATGGATATTTGAGGATAGAAACAATATTTTCTAATGTATGGGTTTTCTTAGGTATCCTGTCTTTATGCCTTCAGGTCTTGTATTGGCCTTGTTCTATGGGCCTTTTAGTTGTTTAAGGGTTACCTTTCACCCTAATTAATGATATGTTGATTCAAATTTCACAATAAATTTATGGCCTTTATATTTAATGATAATATTTATTTCATGGAGTGAGATATGAAGTTTAAATTAGAAAAAAAAAACAACCAAAGGATAATATTATGCTTATCAAATTGAAAGAAATTAACTATGTATATTTTCTCATGTTCTCCATATTGTTTAGAAAATAATCCTTGACATTATGATATAAATATTTAAATAAAATGATATACTTTATTGTTTTTTTTCAATGGAATTTTCACCTATAATAAATTAATTATTTTATGGTCATTAAATTTCTCATTATAATTTTCTATATCACTTTCTTTCATAAACCAAGATTTCGTTTTATATTCCATGTCCATAATATCACATCCCACTATTGTTCACATATTTTGAAATATAATTTTTTGTTATTCTAGGTGACCTTTTAATTTTATTTTCCCTCATTTTAGGAGTAGTTTTCTTAACCCATTTTACGATCTAAGTCTTTCACAAAAGAATTTTTAAATTACAAACCATTGATTACTAAGAACAAGTTCAAATTATGTGGATCCAATTTTTTAATGAATGGGAAGAACATTACACATGATATTTTAAAAGAGTAACATTATCTTTTATAGCATAAATGACCCACACCACCAATATTAAACCAGAAATGAATGATTATTAATTAAATATTAGCATTACTACCTAGCCATTTAAATAAGGGATATGAATAGGAATAACAAAATTTTGATATATATATATATGTATAAATTTGTTAATCAACAAATATGTAATTATTATCACATAATAAATAAGCATTCGATTTCTTTATTAACGTCTTATTATCCATCAAAAGAACCTTCCATTTATACGTAATTTTTAGTTATATTTTTTAAAAAATAATATATATATTTTTTAAAGCATTTTGAAATATTTTTTTAAAAACCAAATTCATTTATTAAATAAATATGGAATAATTATTTGATGGTTAATTTCTATTAATTTTATAAAAATATAGACATTTATAAATTGAAATATAATAATAATTTTTATTAAAAAACAAAATTTTGTTTCAAAAAATTAGATGGATCCTTCTTTTAAAAAAATCAATGTAAAACTTTTCATATTTAATTGAATCAATTTAGTGGTTGAATTTAGTATATATATATTTTTATACTTAAAAATTTATTTTTATTAAAAAAAATTATTTCATTGTGTTATTAATTTGTCTCTCAAATTAATTTCTTTAACTTTTACAAATTGATAAATGAAAATTTGATTCCTTTTTTGAAATCATGTGAATAAAATTAAAACTATAGTTTATTTTATTATTTTTCTATATTATTAGGATCCATGGTAAATTTTTATAACGTATGTATTTGTAAAAAAGTTAAAATAATCATTAAACATGGGCAAACGAATTTAAATATTCATTAATGATTTCCATTAACTTATTGTATGGATGTAGTTTGGCCTTGTGAATACATGTATTGAATATATCACCACTTAAGGCCATATTTTATTGAAATAGGTAGTGTATTTTTGATGGATTTGAATATTACTAAATCATTTATCTAGTAATATGAAATCATACAATTTGTTTAATTTTAGTAGTGGAAGATAAAAAACATTATAAGAGTTATCAAATGGATTTAAAATATGACTTCTTGATTGTTGATCATTATGTAGAGTTTTTAATGGATAATTTTATGTCTTTATTCGTGATGAAAATTGAATCATGGTTTGTAGACATAATAAAGAACTCTATGGATTAATGAATTACTCTTTAGACTTATAGGATAATATATAAGGATGATTTAGAATCTTGTATTTTACTAAATGAAATATAGATAATAATATCGATGTCATAGATTTGTCTCTAGGAATTGGTGGGGTCATAGTACATGAATATAGAGTCATTTTTAGGGATAAAAATTTATATTTGTGAGGATTTTTCAGAGAAAATATATAGGTATTTAAATTTTTCCATGTTTGGTGAGATTCCATATTTTAATGCTTTTGAAATCATTCACGTGGATGATCATATTGTTCTTTACAATGTAAAATATGATAGTGATTTATTTAAGGGGGTTGGAATGGATGAATGAAAAGAGATTTATAAACCTTTTTCTATTGATAATAAATTGACTAATAATGATGTAGTATATTGTTTTAATAAAAATATATATAATAATTAATGTCAACCTTCTATATATGACCACTTTAATACCAATTTTCTACACTATGTGAAATAATTCAAATGGATTTGAATGTGTGTTGTTTTTTAGGAACTAATAGGATGTTGAGAAACATCATGAATACTAGATGTTTAAACATAATATAATGTATCACTCAATACTTAAATTTAATTGGACTTAAAGATATTTAATAAGAAAGAAATTTTTTAATAGAAATTAAAAATTTGGTTGATAATTTTTCATTATATTATTTATGTGGAATGGTATAGAGAGAAGAAATGTATTGTGAAATTGAGATCAAATAAATAAGAGTAAATAATAGCCACATGTTTTTATTCTCAAGTGATATGGATGAAAATAAATGTATATTACTAGAGTGTTATGGTTTTGATGCCACTGTGTAGTTACTGTCATAACCAAATTCCTATATTTCATTCTTAAATATAGTTCAACATTATAGATCAAAGAGTATTGATGTTTAATATCATTTCATAAAAGACAATCCAAAATAAGGTGATATGAAACCTTTTTTTAATTACTAATGAATACATTTAAAACATTATCAATAGTTTTCGTGAATGGAGAAGTTCATTGAATTAAAGTTGAATAGTCATGTTTTATAATAACCTCTCACATAAGGGAATCACCCCCACAAGTATTTGATTTATGGTTTCAAATGGGGATATAAGAGTGAATCAAATATTATATATTTTTCTAAGAGGGATAATATTATCAATGGTGGTGTGTGATGTTAATTTTTTATCAATTTTCAGGGTTTTTACCGTGAAGAGAGTCATTTTTCATGAGTTGAAAAATATTATAAGGAACAATAATTTGAATAATATGGCTAAAATTATATTGTCACCTTTACAAGAAATTCAATCTATAACATTACATTGTCCTATGGTGTGCTGTAAAGATGCATCTCATTTGATATTAACTATGTTTTAATGGCATTTTAGTGAGGATAATTAAATTATTTATAAGGTGGATAAGATTGAGAATGTTTTGAATAAGGGATATCAAAAATTCCAGAGGAGATCAAATAACCATACAACTTGGAGGAATTTTTGACGACTTTTTACATTTTGTGATTATTTTCTATGAAGTCATCAAAATATTTTTTACTTTATATAATTTATTGTTAGAATTTTTTGAAATTTTTGGAATTATTTGGACACATATATATATATATATATATATATTTCTATGTGAAAGTAAATAATTATTCATATCTCAAAATTATCATAAGGTCCAGTCAGTGGATTTATAATGAAAATATGTGTTCTTTGTTACAGTTATTTTCTATTAAAAAGTATGATATAGACAAATTTAATCATGATATCCTTTAATAATAATTAAACATTAATGTTCTCAATGATTATGTAGTTTATAAGGATCACCTAGAATCTATCAAAAACTCATTATTAGTTTTCTAAGTATGAATATGTTTATGTTGGAGTGATAACCACAAGTGTCCTTTGTAAATATATATATGAAAGAATATAGTCTATATATGTATTATAAGTTTAGTGTAAACATCAAACTACTATATAATCATAAAAAAAATAATTTGACAATAATATTGACTAAAATATGATTTTTCCATATTCAACATCAAAATAAAAAAACAAAATTAAATGATTCCGAAGATGTTCTCCATTGGGGTGTATAGTAGTTTGACATGTTTCACAAAATATTTAAATGTGTAATAATGATTGGTAACCAAATCCAAGGGAATTTTCAATCTAGATTCTATCCCATTTGTCTTCTCATTGTATTATCCATCAAATTAATATTTAAATAAATTATTCTTGGTTCGATATATTTACTAAAAAAGTATTTGTGTGAGTTTTAGAAAATAATATTAAAAGTTATAAAAAATATTTTAATCAGTATTAATCTAATTATATATCCTATTTTGATTTCATCATTTCAACTAATAACATATTAAATTCATCTATTAACACATTTTGTTCCTCTAATAAAACATTTAGTTTATCATTGTATTATTCAACTTTTATATCTTTATTCTCTATAATATAATCCATAAAAATATCTCAAAATCACTCTTATAACAACTTAGATAACTCAAGCATAACATACAAATATATTAAATAACATTACCGAAATAGTCATTACATCTCTTCATAAATCACTCCCGAAAACTAATAGGTTTTGTTTTATTAGATTTTAAATACATAACTAAATTTTCATACAAATTTTTATCAATGTCTCATATATATAATCTTCACCCACAACACACTTCTATACATTTTATACATAATACCATTTTTTAATACCTAGCTTATCAGAACATAAAAATTTTGTTTTCAAACACTCAGTAAGGGGTGAAAATAAAATATATCAATATATGTCAACATGAGATTGTATCCTAAAAATATGTATCATGACCTAATTCATCACACCCCATTTGTATGGAAATATTCTATGTGTCATACCCAAATACCAACACCAATAGGTCAGAGGACAGAGATTAGAACGATTAGAAATATCACACACATGGGAGGGTTTATCCTAATTTACCTATTAAAACACTCATATTCTCAAACCCATACAACTCTAAATACCATAGAACAATTGATAAAAATTCATTCATATGTCTAAAACCCACCGTTAGAGTACCACATATTATAGAATGAAAAATGTGTCCAAATACATGCCCATCAAATTAGTGAAAATACTATTGCACCTACTCATAAGTAAGGAACTATTGAATGATTCAAAACTAGTATAATCCCCAGACTCCATTTCCCAAAATATGCTCCACCTACTCATCATAATCTAAAGAATTATTAAAAGATCATATCTTCTATAATATAAACAATATGTATTGTAAAATACCATGCATATGTAATCATGATAATACCATGTAGTGTATCTCCAAATAACTAAACATATAACATCAATGTAGAATTCATATCATCACATGGTATGTTAATATGGATATGATACATAAAAACAAAAATAATAAGATTAAGATATAGTCAAGATAATCTTGAAATTAAAACAGGTCTCAACCATACCAATATCCTCATCATTCCAGATGACTCTCAAAGTTAATACTCGTCTTAGATAAATTGGTCAACAAGATATGATGCTACTAATGATGCTCATCTAAGTGGTTATTCTCAATGTGAATCTGTAAAGAAGTTCTCATTAGATGTATAATATGTTATACATAGAAATGTTATCAAAACTATTGATGATGAAGGACACATAAAACCATTACTGGAATAACCTTTTATGTCCTCCATGGAGATCGGTTAAAAAATAGGGCATCTTTTCCATGTCCTATGGGAGATTTCGCAAACCCAATACAGGATAAAAACCATGCAGGGTATTGACACCCATGTATGTTATTCCAAATGATGCCATAAACCCCAATTAGAGAAATATAATGAATGATAGTGGATCCCACTAAAGTCTCATGAATGAATAACAAAAACACTACTAAGTCTAAAACAATATATGAGATCATATTAATATGATGAGAAAATAATTACACATAGTACCATCATAGGTATGGACTAAGGGAACATTCTCAACTCATAATGGTCTACACTAAATCATCTAGGGGAAAACACCTATACTCATAAAAAATCATAATTTACAATAATAAGTGCTCCAACTGGCCCTTTAAGGAGTAACCAACATGTCCATAAGGGTATATGACATGTCTCACTGGAACTGCCCATGTCTTTTCCACATATGGAATCCCAAAATAAAAGGCATGTTCCATAGGGGAAAACACCTTTTAGAGATAAATAGGTAACTCAACATTTTGTCCCTCTTAACACATGTTACATAGGTTTTTCATGTGTATTCAGTTTATGGTAGTGAACTTTTCAATTAATACTATATGTTCTACACATCCTGCGGTGTGTTTGTGCTAGGCTGGTACATGGTTTGTGTCATCTCCCCTTACTTATGTAACATAAAAATAACACAATGTGTTCTTCACCATACAATGTTTGTGAAGGGACATGGTCTCTTCAAAATATAAAACATTAATACAATGTTCCATCTGCTAGGGGTTACATATTGTGTGACTTTTCTAATACATCATGTGACACCACATAGATTCCTAGGCATGTACTCTCTATACATGGAGATATGGAAAATTAAGGGTCTCATGGTGGGTGATAAGTGTCATAGGGTTGGTGATACTTATGACAGTATTGAATCCCTTGCACCTAAATGATGTGAATACATGGAATTTATCCATATATACTACATATCATGTGATTAATAATTTCTCAAAAAATCTATATTAATTACAATTATTCCTCTCATGTCATTGGTGACTGGTAATTCACCACAAAACTCACTAGAAATACATATTATGTTTGAAAATTCTTCACTATCACTATTGTATAGAATATCTCTACCTAGTTAACTTGATAAATGGTTCAATTCACACCATTCAAAAAACTGCAAATCAAATCGCAAGTGGGTAACTCTAATCTAATCACAATCAACCTCATATTGTATATTATCATTGTTGTATCCTGATTGCACCTTCAATTAAGAGCATGAACTTGTAGCATTTAATTTTTTTTACTGATTAACGATTAATCAAATATTAGATAATAGTTTCGACTATGTAAATACTAGAAAATAACCATGTCAATAATTGGTGAGGAAAAACAAGAAATTCCAAAGATGAATGAACATCAACTACAATTCGGTTTGGAAATAATTTAGTTCCATTACAATGAAGAAAAAGGTTTAAATATTACAATTCCACATAATCTAATGCATTTAAACCCTCACTCTTACCATGATCCACCCACAAATAAATCTATTAGTTGATTTGATTCATATCCATCATGGAAAAACAATTGGGATAAATAACCCATAGAAAAAAACCTATCACGGGTTAGGATTGATCAAAAATGAAGAAAAAATATATGTTGAATTCATTGGTGGGATTCAAAAATTTCATTATCATTGATGACCATTTATTTGATTTCATTCACCACGATATCCTCCATTGGCTTCTCTCAATCCCCTGGGTTATGTGCCTAACCTAACGACTGGGTTGTAGTTGTATATTTATATAGGAAATTTTTATTTTTGGTTTAAATTAAATTATTAAAAAATATATTACTTTTATACATTATTTTGATCAATTATAAATAATGGAAAAACATTATTCCAAATAGTATTATGTTAGGTATAGGGTACAAGCCACATTTTGGGATCAATAGTGGTATATTAGTTTTTATTTGAGACTCCATTCGAGAGTTATTCCATCATTTCTAAAAAACCATGTGTGACTAATATAATATATTTAATATTTTTATTATATCAAAACTGAGGATGATCGGGCCTTATAATATCACACAATAATTGTGAATATCTCTGAAAACATTCCTTTAAATATTTTTATTTCTGACATTGAATAAAAATTGATATCACATTCTCCCAGACATCGGTATTTTTTTTCAAAAAAAAAACAAAAACACTACATAGAAGTGAGGATACAGATATCTCATTAGGGATTACCATACCCACAAGATATAATTAATTTTATCATTTTATCAACAAAAATGATCCTAGGGGAAATATTTCCCCACAAGGATTTTTATTTGGTTAGTACTAATACACTACCACGCTCCTCAAAAAGTTTACTCCATCCTCAAGGCCCTGACTATCATGGCCCCAAACATAAAATTATTCATTCACATTTCTCTAAAACTATGTCTCATGTAAGACACCAAGAACCTGGTCAAAATAAGGTCATAGTTTCTAGCAGTAGTCCACCTCGCTATCCCAACACAGTAACTCGAAAAAGTTCCCCAAAACCCCTAATATGGTCTTCTGTCCCGATTAAATTACCACAATCAATTATGAAGGGATATTCCTTAGAACACAAGATCATATCATTGTTCCCCAAGGACACTATAATCTATCCAAAATGAAATATTTACATTAATGTGCAGTCCTCAACCACCATTTGATGAACTTCACACCTTTATAAATACTGATGTCACCATCTCTAAGCCCACAAGAATTCTCTTCAACTAGATCTGACTAGTATAATGTTGATACCTAGGGCCTACAATAAATGGAATCACATTGTTATATGAATAGGTTTTTGTGGAATCCATCATTATACCAAAAATTTATTAATGTAATAAGACTCTCCACTCTATGGCCCCAAGATAATATGAAGTAAAAAACATTTTATCCGTAACCTGAATGGTCAACATTACCCAGAAAATCTATGGCGTATAAAAACTATTACCAACCATAATAATTTCCCAAAGCCTCAATAGGGATATACCCATAGATAGTTATGCTGTGGTCCTACATGGTGAATTAGTTGATTATCACTTCAATAGAATCTTGACCTCTTACTGGTTGTGGAAACTCCAACTTTAAATGAAAAATGATACAATCCCATTTCCACTTACATCCAGAGAAATTGTCTATTACCTATTAATATGTGAATATTAATGTATTAATCTCAATAATAAGAAACAAAAAACATGGTCTCCAAACCTGATTCCATAGGATCTTGGTACACACTCTTTTCTCATAGACTTACTGGTATGGAAAATATACCCTCATAGTACCACGTTCCATAGTCTAACAGGTGTCATCAATCATCTTCTAAAGGAATAAGTACTCCCCACCTTCATAAAAAAAATCCAAAAAATATATATTGAATATTTGGTAATAAAATACAATTCAATAGAAATCCCCAGGATGTACCAACCCAAATCACTTAAAAATGAGTGTGATAATAGATATTGATTGGAGATATACTACACCACCCTTGACCTAATAGATCAACTATAAAGAGGTCAATTGCAATGTTACATATCATAATAATATAAAATAGAAAACATCATTATATGTAACTTCTTCCATGACTGTGCCCTTGGGTTGCTACCATGTTGGCACCGCCTCATCCATTATTGTGTCCACAGTCAAAACCATTCCTACAGATAAATATATAAATAAGTGTATCTTATGAATATATAATTTATACATAAATAGATTCCCATAAAGCCTATACTCTCAGAGGATGTCTAGTACCATCATAAAATTTCCTATGATATCCACAACTAGCACCAAGTACATTAAGATTCCATTGGAAAATTCTACCATGAATTTATCCCAGAGGAGTGAAAAATTAATGAGTCTTATAAAATTTATAAGGGAGTACAATATAATGAAAGGAATCAATATGAAATTAATGAAACTATAGAAGACTTAAAAATACAACTTCGGTTCAGACGCCACTCAAACTTGGAGTCAATGTTAAAAGGTCATTGGGTCTAAAACTTTCGACCACTTCACCTTTAACAATATTAAAAATAAGTGATTGTTTCTCATGTGTGGACACTCCTCCCATATGTCACCATGTTTAGTTAAATTCAATTCAATACCAAACATATGCACTCATCCACCACCCATGAGAATAGCATTGTGTTAATTAGTGAACACATTGGGCCTAAAAAAGCCACTCCCTCTACATATACTCAAATTGTACCTTTATATCTCCCATATATATAGGTTCATCTTACCTGATGGCATAAATATTTGAACAATCGTAGTTCATGTCTATGATGAAAAAATATTTCGATGAGGAGGTAATTATGAAACACCCTAATACAAGGACTCGATACTCTCCTCCAACACAATGAGAACTAAATATCATAGAATAAGATGTCTATGTGTTATATTGTACTTAAAATAAAAAATCATTTATTGCATCTTATACATGAGATCATGTGTCTATTCCTTGGATCTCCCCTTAAAAATAGAGGAAATCTCTATCCCACAACACTGATTCAAAACAACCCACACTAGTAACTTATTGGGAATGGTAGTAAGAAACTAGTACATAGTGATGAAAAAATTGCAGGTACTTCCTACAATTAGGGAATACATGACATAGGTCTATATCTATATATATATGTCTCTGTCATCTCGTAGAGTCATTTCACACTATCGATATATGTTTACAATCAACAATACTCTCTGTAGGAGCCTCCATCATAATGGTTTGAAAAATTCACCACTTTTATCTTTAGGTCTTGAACGAGGAATTTTTTAATGGGGAATTTAGATTATGAATAATTTCTACAAGTGTAGTGGAAGTAATGATTGAACATGTCATACTTCAAACCACACAAGAAACCTATATGAAATAATATAAAAACCATTGAAATAATAATTCTATTTCCGAGATTTTACCCTTAACCATGGACCAATCGAACACATTAGCACATAAAAATGTTATAAAATATACAATTTAATAGAACTCATCCACCACATCGTGAAATTATCCATTTTTTTGGCACTGGCTAGCCCATGTGGTTTTAGATTGTGTTATAATAATGAGTCTCAATGGGAGAAATGTTCCATTACCAGGAGTGTCTAAAACAATTTATAGAATCCCTAAAATTGCTCTCTACCAATGCACTATCACACCGTAGAAATGTTTGAACTCCATGTATACCATACAGTGGGGTATTACATAATTAGTACATTCACATGATATTTTCAACCCGGACTTATATGACCCAGGAATGGTTATGGCTCACTATGAAACCCTCTCCAACTCTAAATATAGATCATATGATTCTTACTCCATACAACTTTGTCAACTACTTGGGAAAAAAGAACAAAATGTTTCTCCTTAAAGAATATTGGTTGTTAGGGAAACTGTCTCATTGGTCTAGGGTCCCCACTATCCGAAAATACAAGTCCATACCCTCGATCCAATCTGTCATGGACATGAGGGTCTAGGTCATAGGAAAACATGAGTGGTATCTATTTATATAACTCTTGAAAAGATAAAATTGTTCATGTACCTTTATCCTACCATGATGGATCCATCAATTACTAAACATGTGAATGATCAACAACCTTGAAAACTATGGTTAGGTTCATAACCTGCTCAATTGTTGTTATCACTTCTTATTGGCCAAAAAGAGAAAACACCTCAAGTAAGGGGTCTCTAAACTGATGCCTTATCAATCATCTAGGCATCCCCATGACACTGTATAGAAATAACTATTGGCATTCATCATATAAGGATCATGAAAATCATCAAGACATACAATAAAAATTGAGTATATATGGGGGGCTAACACTACAAGGACATTGAAACATAACATAATCCTATATGATGCATATAAAAATGTTTGTCATGAAACCAATTTCTAAATGTACTATGTCATTAAGTAGGTTATTAGAGTCTTGGGGAATGTATATGTTGGATTCCACTCAAACATTAGAGTACCTCTCCAAAGATATGAAATCAAAACACATTAACCATATTTTCATGGTTACCAAACCAATCTCAAAAAAAATATAATATCTGAACCCTAGTCCAAATATGATCCTACCTCTAATGCCACTATGACTTGACCCAACCCATATGGGACCACATGGTTGGTGATAAGCCAAGTGTTACACTCCAGGCCTAGCTCAAATAGGTATCAGGATAGTGACCAATACTGAATAGGCATATCACACACATGGGTGGCCATAGGCTAATTCACTTGTACAAATTCACACATCTCCACATACCCATTAGTTGTTAAATTATAAAGAATAATTTATGCCACTGACTTCATAAATCTAAAACCCAGAACTAGAATAACAAATATTAAAAATTTAAAAATGGTTCCAAATACATTCCCACTAATTTAGTGAATATAAATTCTAATATTCATAGATGGATGGGGTTAACATAAAATTAAACACTAGTATGAACCTCGGCCCATCTACCCCAAACAATGATCCACCTACTACAAGACCAATAAGAACTATGTATAAATGTATACCAACGACATAAGTCATGAAAAGTGGAGGTAGATCGCATGAATGGGTGTGTATAACAATACATATTTGGAAATGTTGAAATTACCAAATGCATCAGGGTTATAGTCGGTTGATCATAGTGTATTTTAATCCAAACATGAGAAATAACAATAAAAACAAAAAGACCCAGATATACTAATGATAGATTCTAGGTAAAAAAGTTTTCACATCCATACTACAATCCATAGGATTCTACTTGAGGATTCTATGTAATAATCACCAGAAGAACTCATTTCATGTTTCATTCTCTCCCTAATGAATCTCTCCCAAGTAGTGATTCTCATTAGGTTATGGTAATGATGTACTTAGATGATATCCAATATCTTGATACACATATAATAGATCACACCCAATGATCTTGGGGAACACATTAAACTATAAAAGGAATAACCGACTGATATCTCTATGGAGATTAATACACATATATGGGATCAATACTAAGTCTAATAGGGGACAGCAAAATCCCAATCATGAATAACACACTATATAATGGAACAACACATGTGTATGTTGGTAACACCGAAACCACAAACCCCACATAAGGAAATTGAATGAATGATAGGGGATCCTTCCATAGTCCCATGAAGATATATCATAAACTCTGCCTAATACTAAAACCATATAGGGGGTCCCAATCCTATGATGACGAATTAATGCCGCACTTTACCTTCATAGTGGTAGGCCAAGGGAATACAACCAACTGATACTAGTTTATAGTGAGATTTTAGATGGAAAAAACCTACGCTCGGAACCAAGATGAAATGAGATGAACAAGGACTCTAACCTACCATTTTTTTGTTAAAAATGTGTCAATACGGGTAAACACCATATCTTATAAATCCTGTAAATGAAACTATCACACGATAACATGACATGAATTTCCTATTAATACGGAATATGTCCCATAGTGGTATATGTAGTGTTGAGATATATCTAGAACTCATCTTTCCATCTTGCCTATCACATTTTCCATTGTTGTTTTATATATACCTAATCCATGTCCAAGTACTTTTTAGTGGTACACATAGTATAATCCACATTACACAACATGTAAGGGTCGGAAAAGAACTCGATATGTGTCGTATTCCCATGCCAGTGTACTTTCCAAAGTACACAACATGTTCCCTACCATACATGGTGCATAGAGACACATGGGTTAATGGGAATTTACTCCCCATGCATTAGATGCCATAATAAATGGGTTAAATGACATTTTACATGGCCTAGACATCATATAAAATCATAATTTTTCAAAGGTTTGTACACCATGTACACGCCGAGCCGGCTAGCTAAGGGTCACACATCATGTGAAAAGTGTTAAAAGATATATGATAAATTCCCCTAAAAGTAAACCCTAGTTCCATAGAGAGGGGATTATAAGGTGTGTGTCCCTATATACTACATGACCTATAAATCATTATTTCTAACAAATTACAGAATTTTAAAGCAACATCCACCTACATCAGTGCCACAACCCATAACACCTTCACCATTAATCTCTCTATAATATTCAATGGTTGTAATTGTATCTTGGTCTCACCATTGATAGTGAACCCTCACACAAGTTATCGATTCATTAGTCTAATGAATGATCACATAACAATTAAATAATGGATATTTTTTATTCCACAAGGAATGAAAATATTGGTGATGAATCGTTCAATGAATAGCTAAAGAAATACATGTAACATAAATGATGAATGAACATTAGTACTTTTTTAAATTTTCCTCCATTTTTTTTTAAATTTTTATGATGAATGATTGAAAAAATAACAATTATCTATTATCACAAGTAATTAAACCAACATAAAAAACACGATCGACCCAAAAATCAATAATTTTATTGATTTAACATTCATTTATAATGGGATAATGAATTATGTAACATAAAACATAGAAAAATAGATCCTATCTAAGAATAGGATCAATCAATGATGAATAAGAAATCATTATTATCTTCATTTGCGACATCCATGAATTCTATTGTCATTGGAAAATTTAGATCTGATATCATTTTCTACGACCCCCTATAATGGTATCCCTCAATCCTTAGGAATATATGGAAAATATTGTGGTAAGGCTATCATCATATATTTTTAGATGAAACATTTAGGTTTGGTTTTAATTAAAATATTATATCCGTAATTTATTTAATTAGTCCCCACATGAATAACTCTAGAAAAAAACTCAACGCTGGAATATATTATGCCACAACTACAGTAAAACTCACATTATAGATTCAATGTTGGTCATAGTTCACTTATATGAGACTCTATTTTGGAGTTATTTCCTTTTTTTGGAAAATTGAGCATACCAGATATAATATATTTAATATTATTGTTATACCAACACTAAGGATCACTTGGCTTCGGAATCTCATGTCGTCTTTGTGTCTGGATCCAAAAATACTACTTAAAATATTCCAATGTATTATGAGGAAAACATAAGTAAATTATAATAAGGGTGTGATAACATAGTCTAAGTACATGAAAAAAACCTAATAACATAATATCTAAAAAAACATAGATCACAAATCATGAATCCTTAATGACTTGAGAGATAACATAGAAATTAGGAATATGAATGTGAACTAATTAAAATATTATCATAATCCGAAGAAAAATAACATAGTTAAGAAGAATAATATGTAAATGTGGAATTATAATTGGTTGTATTAATAAGAAAATAAAATCATTTGTTAGATAATTTATCCTGTCTAAGACCATAAAAACTATATCAATCTTGACTCCATTAACATAGATTTGTTGGTTACTATGCTATATTGATACAGGATACAAGAGATCACATCATTTAGTATCACATTTTTTTAGTATTGGAATAATATATAGATAGAAGTTTTCCATAGTATAATGGAATATTTACTTCACATTATTATATTAATATGGAAATCATTTTAATTCCTTTTAGTACATATTTGAATTCATTTAATGATCCCTACATTGTACACCAATGAAAAGAACAAAAATATCACATTGATCTTAAATACTATGTTATGGGTAGAGTACAATATATTATTTTAAATACTATGGATGGAAAAAAATATATTTATGAAAAAATGATCATATTAAATATAGTAACTATTAAATCATGAGAATATAATATATCCATTTTTAATAGAACTATGGAAATGAATGAATCATATGAATAATAGTATATCAATTAATTGTAATAAAATGAATAATGTTTGTCGCCTTAGCCTTAATATCAATGCCTCAAACCATGATCTCATGACCTTAACATTAAGTACATATTTTATGACATCAAGATCCTACCATCAAAGACCCATATCAAAGAAATATTAAAAAATTGTATGGCTAAAAAATTAACCACACCATTTTTCTTATGATACCTACTAATGCATTGAGGGGATGCATAATTTCAGGCACCACCCATCACATAACTAAGCCCAATCCATTCACAATAATGAATAAATTATTAACAATACAACATATAATAAACCTTCTTTATTAATCAATAACTTTAACAATTGGAATAATAAAAATATAGATATCATTAATTTCCCTAGTAAATAAATGGAATAACCTAATAACAATGCATATAAGGTAAGACTATGGATAGTTAAATTAAATAATATATGTAAAAATAGAGATAGATAAAAAGATGTTATTTTGTATGAAAAACACAATTAGAAGTTCAATAAAAATTCACATGGATAAAGAATAAGAAGTATCATTTAGATTTTTACACTCTTTTAAAGAATATTCAAGTAAAGATAATGGATGCTTCTTTGAAAAATCCAAAAAAATTGGAGATAATGATTCTAAATGAAAACCAGTAGAGGAAGTAGAGAAATAAATTAGTAAAAAAAATATAATATATGATTCTTGAAACATTTTTTTGAGGGATATAAATGCTAATTGAAATGAAGTCATAAGTTAAATCTAAAAACAATTTTTTTGATGATGTGTGTTGGATTTTAAAAAAATTTAAAATGTTAATTATTTAAAATTTTAATTTTGAAATTAAATAATAGAAAATACCAAAAATTTGGACTATAAAACATAATACATGAACACAAATAAAATTTTAATATATCTTTATTTGAACTGAAATCATTAAATGTGTAATAAAAAATTATTTTTAAATTAGTAAATGAGAAATATGAAGATCAAAGGAAATAATAAATACTTTTCATTTAAAATAATATAGGATATCAATTTTAAGAAGAATATTATAGATATAGAGGAGAATTTTTATAAAGCAACAAGATTAATGACGGGAAAAGAAACCATTACCATTTGGGTAAAATATGAATCAAAATAACATGAAAACGAAATCACAAAATAATACTTTATATAACTGTCATAGTTGTATGAATGGAGAAATATGTCAATTATGAATCATATACACCGTATAAGTTAAAATCGGTGTGTAATATATATTATTTGTCAAAAATGTGAATTAGAAATGAAAACCCCATACATGTTAATCCTTACAATAATGAATAAACTTTATCCTATAATGTAATAGACATATAACTATAATTTTAGTTAGAAAAATATTAAAATATATTATTCATTATCTTCTTCAATTATACCCATTCATTACAAAAATATTTTTTTAATCATCAAATGTTGTTAACCTTAATTGATTCATATGTGTTTCCTAATAGTGATGTCTGATATTGTTTGCTGGTACAGAATTCATAATCCATAGACAATTCAAGAAGATAGAATATTTATGATTCTAAAAGTTATTATTCCACATTTTCATTTCTTGGAAGTCATTTCTGTGTTTTGAAAAAATGGATTCCATGAAGAGCTTGATTAATGTAATTTAGAAATACGAATAGAATAATTTATAATAATAAAAAAATCTATTTCATACATTCATGATGATATTAATTATTTATATTACTCTTTAATAACATATATATTTAATAAATATATTTTTTGATTAGTCATGAAATTGCATTATAAAAACAAATATACATCTCTATTGAGGGGTAATATGAACCCACACATAGATGAAATTTTGTTTTTTCTAAAAATTGATGAGATAAAAAATGGAATACATTTTAAAAATAATTATTTTATAAACATAATAAGTATTTATTAAATGACATTTCAAAATATTCCATTTAAGGTTTTTTATAAAAATTAAATACATCTCTTCCTGGGGTGGTAGCCCTCACATATATCCAAATGACATTCTAATTTTTCTAAGGAATTTATTAAAATTATAAATGATTATATGTTTAACATTATACAATTTCAGAAAAATAATAATATCTATGTCATTATAGTATAAGAGGTAAAATATATTATTAGGAGAATATGTAGAATAAAAAAAAGAGAAAATATTATTTCTCACATTGGGAATTTGACACTTATCCTAGAGGACCTCTTAGAAATTGAGGATATATAGATTTTTTATATGTCATGATGCTACCAAATGTTGCATAAGGCTCTTGGCGAAGAATAATTCTCAATTATTGATGTTAAAATATAATTTGTATAGTGTACTTAAAAAGTTATTAGAATTCTCATTTAATAAATAATGGGAGTTTTACATTTGTAACAATATAAAAGGAAATGTCATTTTCAATGCTTGAGACTTCCCCATTTGAAAATATTGGAGGTATAATTAGGAATTTTTGTAAAAATATATTCACTTCTTGTAGAATTTTCATATTCTTATTCTGGATTTTTACATTTACAATAATTTACATTTACCATAGTAACTAATTTTTTATCCTCGGTAACAAATTTTTATAACAAAAAATAAAACCCAACTTATCAAATAATATGGGTATTCATATTCCAAATATAAAAACATTTTTTCATTAATAAATTTCTAAAAGGTATACTAAATCATTATAAAATAATATGAATATGACACATAAAAATTGTTTTAGTGAAAAAAAACAATACATAGGTTTTGAAATGATAATCTTAGGTTCTATATTAAAATAAAAGTTCAGATGAATAATTTTACTAATTCTATAAATATATTTTTATAAACTAGTTTCATAATAGTTTATTTCATGCTTATATCCTAAGGACGTTGGTAATGTCAAGGTAATTATATATTCGGAATTTTGAATTTTCACCCAAAAAAATAGTTCATTACAAAAATATCCTTCAAATTCATAAAAATAAAATATTATCATGATAAATGAAAAAAATAATTTAATTTCATCATGTTAAAATTAGAAAATTCATAAAAATATATTTTAAATTTAGATACTATAACAAATAGAAAATATATTTTTAAAAAAATGGGCATAACAACCCCCAATCTGGAATTATCTCAAGTGGGAATAAAAGGCTAGTTATGAGTCCTCAAGAACACCTCCCTGGATGACAGAGGTTACCAACTAGAAGTAGTGGTGTGAGATTTATACTGGAGAAGCTATACACCATGTTATGACGATTGATATTAGTATAAAAACTCTTTTTAAAATAGAAATAATAAAAGAAAATACATAGAAGAATAAAACAATAAAATTAAACTAAATTTTCCAATAAATAAATATATAATAATATAATGACGTGATTAAATTTAATAAAATTTAATTCTATAATAATAAAAGAAAAAAACAAGTAGACTAATATAAAATACTCAATGCCTACTGTCCCAAACCCCACATCGTTCCCATCTCCAAACTCCAACCCAACATCAAATAAGAAATCAACAGTAATGTCCTTTTCCTATGTCTAAGCCAGCTTCAACAAAATTATTCTTGGGTACCAAATGAATGTCCAAATAGTGTGTGAGTATAAATCAGTATCTCGACACCACCATGACTAAACTAAACCAGTCTGATAAGTACTGTATGAAATAAAGTGATAAAAATGTGTATTAATTAATTCAACAGTTAATAAAATACAACAATAACCTTCTTTGGCTCCATAATGGAATATCTCTGAGTATATATTATGACCATTCAAACCACAAAAATATAAACATTTACAATATCCTCCTTCAGAACCATTCTAAAATATATCTTAGAATGCCTTATGACCATGCCAACAACAACCATATAACCATAGTATATTCACAACTATCTGGGTCTATGCCCTACAATAATTATAACATTTAGGGTTGAACCCCTATAATAATTATTCCATTCCTGTTCAAAGACCTATAATAATTAAAACATAGTAATAGGCATACCCCACATTCTATAATCATTATAGAATAAGAATCGATCTATCACACACTAATTATCAGTATTACAAAATATAAGTGTTCAAGTTCTAGGGCTGATCCCGATATATAAGAATTACAACAAGAAACACATTCCATGTCATTCATCATGGATATAAAAATATGACATCCCAATTCTCAATTATTAATTATGAATATTTCCATTCCTATTTCATATTCCACTGGAATTTTAATTCATAATTTATTAACAATTATATCAATAAAAAATAAGCCACAATTTTGGGGATTCAATATTAATAAATCGCCCTAGTTCACTTGTCATGTTAAATATACATTTACACATTATCCAAATACAAATCAATTTCAAACAAATGGAATTCAAAGAATAATCTCATTAAATTATTTAATTTATTTAGATGCACACAACGAAGAAGAAGTCACAATATTGCATATAATTTTCAATTATCAAACTATACGGTAAAGAATAGACCCATACCATTCAAAAATAGCACAAAAATTCTTCCAATAGACAAAAACCACGAGGATGAAGGCACAAATTATTAATAAGAGGTTCCTAAATGTAAATTGATCATGAAAAAACCTATTATTTCAATTGTGAGAAGGATTTCAGTACAACGGACTGGATAGGAAAGAAAATACGGAAGAAACATGACCAAAACACTTAATAGGGATTTACCACACAAATGGGATGTACATAAGGGATTTTGGAACCCCAAAATATCATATAGAATGATATAGGGTCAAGATAATAGGATCTTCAGTTGATTAGAAAGAAAATACTGTGAAAACATTTAAAAAAAGGAATGAAATTTATAAATAGTGTAATGTGAATAAATGTTATATAAATTTTTTACTGGAATATTCTATAAAATACATAACTATAGATTTATTTAATTAAAACCCTTGAATAATTACATAACATTTATTATCTTCACATGGCGTGTAAATTTGTCCCATTTGAGTTTTTGGCCAAATTTCCTTTTAAAAACCTGAATCACATTTAATGCTTCACAACTGGACATTAAGCCCTAAAATACTAAACCCATTTATCCATATACTCTAATAATTCATTAAATCACACTTCACCAATCATTATGCCATTTTCTACAACAAAGTCTCTTAGTCTCTGAATAAGTCTTTGCCACCATGGTTCAAATGAAAAACTCAGAGTGAATCATACCTAAAAAAATATACGATCTTAAAACATCCCCACCATATAATAACTCACCCCAGAGATGGTTCAAGAATCACATTGAGGTCTCAGTAAACCAATGTATCCACTATATTCATATAAAAGAATACCTCTCTGAGGTTTCTTCAGGAACTCTCCCTTGCTACCACTACACTCAAACCAAAATTATAGTCCAACCCCAAATATTTTCTAACTACAATTCTAAACTCATATTAGACTATCCAAAATGAATACATAAGTAGAAATATCTAAATCAACTATGTATATCCGATGGGATGGGTCAAGAATATATCTTTATATTTGAGACACATGGAACATTTCGTGCAAGGACAAAATGTATTGTGGAAGGGATAAATATTAACCCACTAGATGAAACCTTTCCACTATTTCAAATATCAAGAAAAACCTATCCAATATCTCTCTATATTTCAAGATATAGAATTTCCCTAATGTAGGAGAAACCTGAAAGAAAACATGATAGCCAACCCTGAATTATAGAGGTCATATTCAATGGCCATGATAATATTTTTTCATGCTCTACGTAGTCGCCAACTAATGTCTACTCAACTGAACATGTTATGATGTATCTTACATGAGACTATGCCCATTAATTGATAAATTTCCTACCTCTAGCCAACAATGAAAACAATTACCATAATTTCCTACAATGACTCAAAAGATTACATTTGGATTGATACAAGGAAGAAATTATTTTATGAAAACTTCACAAGTTCCATTTATTTCTCCCAAGAACCACCAAAATCCAAACAATAGTATCATTATATACCCTCCAAAACTGGAGTAGTCCCATTATATTGATTATGATTCTATGGATGATAGGTTGTGCTTAAATGGAATACTGATCCTTGGGCTTTCTGGATACCATTCTAGAAATTGAATGTGAAGTAAGGATATCTGTCTCAAATGATATCCCTTAGAAAACCATGAAACCGAACCACCTCACACACATAATGATTACCCATATTAAAAAAATGGATGGTTTCCCTAATAGGTAATAAGTGAGATATATTAGTTTTTTTTATCTAAAAAATCAATACAACCTCATTCTTATCAGTCATCCTAGGCAGTCTTGTCACAATATCTATCATGAAAACATACCATTTCCACACTAGACAAGGTAATGGATGAAAAACCTTTTATGGATTTTGAGGCTCTATATACACCTACATTCATGTGAAGCATCTAGTGACAAATTATACCACCTCTTTCTTCATTATGACTAACCAATATTTTATATAGATATCATGATATATCTTTATTTAACCTAGAATCTCCACCAATATAGAAGAATAAAATACCTCATTTTATCCCCACACATTTGTGTAAGAACCAATACTCTTCCACAAAAAGAATAGAATTTACACTATTGAAAGACCATCATGATGCAATCTCCCCACCATATAATTTTCCACTCAGGACTGATCCACCAGAATTAGATAACTACTTGGTATAAATGTGGTCTAGAAACAGAAGTGTACAAGATTTCAAAGGAGGATTTAATTTTCCATGATATTCATGAACATCCAGATGCATGTCTACAAAAAGGGACATAATCTAATAGTCATTATACGACTCTCATACTAAAGAATCCAATTTATTTTGGATCAATGAGTATAAAATAACATTTAGATTTCTTAGTGTATATTAAAATTCAATATTGAAAGACTGTAGAAACTAGACCTACTTCCTCTACCAATGGATATCGGCTCAGTATGAAAATATGTATTTTGAGGCTCTTGTAATCCATTTATACCAAAAACCACTCACCCATGAGATTGTGTCTCCAAAATCATAGGGCTTGTACAACTAAATCTAACTATAGATTATGAGTAGGGTAATTCCTAACTTATAGTCTTAGCTTTATGAATCAATAAGCTACCACTCATTCCTCCTACATTAAAACTACCTTGAGTCCCACTTCAGATATTGCACAGTAGATGTTATATTATTTACCTAGCATAGGTAAAGAGTGCATAGGTTCTGAGGTCAGCCTGCATTTTTCTCTTGAAAAACTCTTTCATAAGGATGAGACCGAACAAACATCACCCATTTCATAGTCATCCCTATCATTAGTGCTATAAAATGGGTTAATTCTTCGATAAAAACGGGTAATAAATTTTTGAACCCAAAAATATTTGAATTTCAAAGGTGTTCTTGGGATATTCCAATGATACAATGGATAAGATATTTTTAGGTCCATCGACACTCATTCCCTTGAGATGAAATTTATCACATGAATGGTTCCCAAAATTAATGGTAACCACTAATCAATAGAGCACACATGTTTCAACATTTTATATTATATGACCTTAATCCCAATGATGTTTGATTGGAGAAAACATCATACATTATTTCAAAATTCAAGATGAAAACGTTTTCAAAATAAGAAGATAGAATATAATTTGATGCTTATGTATCAAAAAACAGAATCTATAGTAGATGATACAAGAATTATTCCACTAATAGAACATGGTCATCCTTAAACATTATCTAGAGAAGTCTACATAACATGAAACTATCTTTTACTTCTACATTGGGCTCCAATCTGACTACCATGATCTATTTACCTTTCTTGGTACTATTTCCCATGAATTGGGGTACCACATAAGATACCTCATCCTGAATGAAATGAAGAATTCCATCTACTAGACAACTACAGGGTAGTTGGTCCCATTCATGAATCTTGTTTCTTCATGAACCTCTACCATAGGTTTGGTCTGGAAATTTCATAATGAACCTCTAATGATGTCCCATTATTCAATAATAATGACACTTGACTTAGGGGTATGCACACTGCAGTTTCTTGTGACAAAAATAGACACTCGAATAGTACTAAAACGGATCACGATCCTAAGACAGTTTTACTATGACTTGAATGATAATAGAACTATTTATTTAGTGTAAAGTATCATAATATTACTTCTTACAACTTGACTAATAACTTCTATAACACCCTATTAAAATATCTGGACCACTACTCGAGGCCTCTCTCAGATTTCCTTCTTTGGTGAGTGTCTGATTCATAACATCTTTAATGATTCTTAATAAAAAAACATTTACCTACATATAGATCACACAATGATAAAAATACTATAAACATCTCACCCTGTAGATCTCATAATTAACCAAAGATGGTGAAAAGTAGTGTTCGTCAACAAAATGTCCAGCATAGTCCAACAGAGACCAACCTTCCTACATCAGATGGATGGAGTCATGAGTTTTTATGACCCTCAATGTATCAGGATTGTAACATCCCAGGTAAATAAAGAATAAAGAATTTTCATATTTATTAATATTTACGAATTAAATATTAATTTTATTTTAAAGGGGTTGCTATGTTCGATAGCGTACCCGATATGCAACGATGAATTTCTTTGAAACTTACGTAGAACACTAGTAATAAAATAATATTATTTTAAATTTTAGTTAACAAGTAGCCGTTGTACTGGCGGGAATGGATAGAAATAACTAAAATATGATTAGATATGTTTTTAAATGTTTATACATTTACCCAATAAAAGATAAAGGCTTAAAATACGGAAAGAGTTCAATTTTAGGGCATATATACTCTAATTATCACTAAAGGTTCACTTATCACCTTTTAATGGTGAACCGTCATTAAATATAGTTTTTATCACTCTTATACTTTATTTTGGACCAAATATAACTCTTCTTTAGAATCGGGACATCAAAATTTACTTTGTGTAAATTTTTGGTACCTTTCTGATAATGTTCATTTTTTTATGAATAGTGTAAAATGTTGTATTTTAATTCAAAACCACTTTTTAATCTAAATTATTTATATGATTAGATTATTATTTTAATGTGTTTTAAAGTGAAATTAGAAAATATTTTTACCAGTTAATCCAATGGTGGTCATTGGAATCAATTTCACTTTGAAATTGGACTTAAACTGGTGTCAATCTTTTGATACTTATTGTTTCACAAAAACACGCTATTTGTCATGACAGCGGGAATTAATTATTAAATTAATTAATTTGACTTATATGTTTTGAATTTTGTAAAATGGACTTCATTTTTGAATTCGGAATATCAAATATAGCTTAGGGTGAATTTTTGGTGATTTTCTGAAAAACTTCAATTTTTGATGAATAGTGAAACCACTAAGTGGTAATCAAGCAAACTGATTTTTGAGTTAAATGAATGTTTACCACTAATGTGTATTGAATTTTGAAAATCCGACATACATGGTTATCATTAAGAAGTAAAATGTGGTTCAATGAGATTAAAATAATTTTTTTGGTGAATAGTAACTTTTTTTCATTAATCGCGATTAGAGGTAATTAGTGTAGTTTAATGTAAAAATGATATTATAAAAATGTGAAAACACCATAAAACTTGTCCTACACCTATTGGGTGAGTCATGGCCGACAAAGACAAGCCATGGGCCAACTTGGGGACCCCATGGAGCCACTTTAGTTGGAAAATGACATTAATATATTTTTATTTAATGTTAAAGTGAAAATGACACTAACATAAATCGTTTTACTAAAATAATTTTTGAGTGGGGTTATACAAGTCAAAATTTTGATTATAAATAGTAATTGGAAAGCTAAAAAGATTTCATACATCATAGTATTTTTTTATAATTTTTAGACATTAAATAAATTAAATTATATATGACATAATAATGATGCAGCGATGACAACATTATTTGACGATTTAAATAAAATGGAAAGATAATGCAAAATATAAAACCTACACATGGCCAAAACCAATTTTATGTGTGGAGGTCGAACCCTTATCACCTTATCCACGAATTATATCAATGTGGGACCTTTTAAAACCGAAAAACATTTTCAAATAAAGTAATATTTCTTTACTTTCCAAAAGTGCCCCTCCTCTCCTCTTATAAAAGGCCCCCACCTCTACCCCATTTCACACACTTCTCAAGCCTTTGGCTCGGCCAAACCCTGCCCAAGTACTCTCTCCACATCCCTATACTCATCCTAGAGGATTCCCTTTGGGCAGAATCCTTTCAAAGGAAGCCTTTAGGCTCAAATCAAAAGGGAGTTACACTTTTAAAGGTAATTCATTCTCTCTTGTTCATTTGTTTTATTTTGCTTCTCCAACCCCCTAAACTCTTTTTATTTACTTATTTTGTAACAACACCAGTATCTTAAATATACTAGGATGTTTTTATAAGATTTATTTGAGCTACACTATCACACAACTACATCAAATGGTTAAAGAACATACGTTTTCCGTGGATGGCGAAATTCTGCCTCCCGAAACGATGATTGTTTAATAATCATTTAACACCTTCAAAGGTGGCCATTATGATGTCACCATTTTGATATATGATATATAATATGTTTATGTTTTCCTTAAGCTTCTGTTTTTTTCATTTTTGTCATACCTTTATGGTTTCCATTATGGGTAAACACGATATCTTCATTTAAGGAAGTGCGGACTACCGCCCCCTAAAAGTGATGTGATTCGTTAATGCCATATGTGGGACGTGTAAAGGATGGATTTAAAGTTATTATATATGATGTTATACTGGAATTATAATATACCTCTATATCATTATTATTTATTTCCATTAAATTATGAGATAGAAATGAAAGTAGCGTTCATGCGTACGTACGGCTTACCGTCTCCATGAACGGTGCATTTCATTTCTTATCCCCAAATGTAATGTACTATTAAAATTACATGTATATAATGTATATATATAATTAATGATATATCTAAATGATGAATATAATTCTGGAATTAAAATATACATACCTCTCATTTAGTTTTAATTCCACTAATATGACAAAGAAATGAAAGTAGCGTTCATGCGTACGTACGGCTTACCGTCTCCATCAACGGTGCATTTCATTTCTTACCACTAAATGATTATGTAATATTATAAATACATGTATATGCTGGATATATATGATATATATGATATCCAAATCAGGAATTTCATTCTGGATATAAAGAACATTTGACCACACGAACAACATGTAATTGTAAGAAGTCAACTTTCGACTTAAGAACCAAATATTGACAAAACAAACATTATTAACTTAAATGGTTACATAATGTTTATAACATGGAAATAAGTGATATAAAAGGAATAATGAAGTTTAAAAAGGTTCTTAATCAAGTATAAATTAACTCAAGTTTATTATTCAGGGTTTTAAAGAACGATCGAGTCAAGTCGGACCCGAGGTAAGGGACTTCGTCTCAATCTCCTTTCATTGAGGCATATTTGGTTTTATACACAACTTTCTTTTATACGGTGTATAAAATCCTTTGACTTTTACTTTTATACAAAAGGAATCTTTTTCTACGAAGCGTTTTACTAAACGACAAAAAGGAATGTTTTTTTTAACATACGCGGTGACAACGACCTTTTCCGCCGCCGCGAGTATTATTTGATCTTTGGCTTTCTCAACAAGCCGTAATGTTTTTAGAATAAAATAAATACCATATACTCTTTTATGTATTTTGGTATTGAAAATGGTTTTGAAAAAGGATTCTATTATTTCAATATATTTATGATATATTGTGATTGAAATGTGGAAATGTTATCATTCCTTTATATTGGTTTTATGTTTTATGATTTTATATTGGTACTTGGACATTATAACGGGTGGTTACGTTATAAACCATATGATGGGTGGTGCCGTGAATACCAGGATGGGTGGTTACGTTATAACCTCCAATGCATTGGGTATGGAAGTCGGCCGTATGGATATTCCATTAAGTATGTATGAAAATTGGCCGTATGGCTATTCCATTAAGTGATATGTGTGGAAGTCAACCGTATGGTTATTCCACTTAAGTATGTTTATGTCCCAAGTTACCTTTATATATTCTATGTGTTTTTTATATGGGTTTTATGGTAATCCTTTGGTTACAAAAAGGTAAGTAATGATACTTTATTCAGTGATGATTTTTTTCACTACTTCATGAAGGTGAAGGTATTACATTGATATAGTATACATGGTTTACATGATGTTTGAAAAACTAACAGTTTTCATACTTTTTGTATCCTTTACTGATCTTTTTATGCTCACCCCAAGTTTTTCGAAATGTTTTTCACAGGACTTAAAGTGGAATAAGGTCAAGGATGGGATCAAGGGAATTTCATGCTATCTAAAACATGGAATCTAGACATCTTTCTTTTTAAGAGTTTTTATTTTATGGAGACTTAGTAGAAGTGTCTACTTTGTAATCTTTTCAAATGTAATAGTTATGTCCTAATTCTCTAAAACTCTAAACCTGAAAACATCCTCAATGGGAATTATTCATTTAATTCAATATTAAGTAAGGTTTAAGGCTGGGGCCTTATAATTGATATCAAAGGTCGGTTTAGACAACTTTAGAAGTTAGAAAAGTGTTAAATTATAATATGATTGAAATGATATAGCATTTACGGATTACCATGTTGCTTCGCCTAAGATATTTCTGTGTTCAGAATGGTTTTCCGCAGAGGAAACAAAGCAGCTATGTTGGGACGACATCAGGAGGAAGATAACCTTCCAAATCAGCAACCTGAGATGGTCGGAATCGGAACTGAATAGTTTGTTGCAGTGATGGAACAGTTGACTCAGGCTATAAATAGTGGTGGTATTCATGCATGAGATCAGCCAGATCAACCGCAGAGGAACATGTCAGTGGTGGAACATTTCATGAGGCAACATCCCCCATCATTCAGAGGATCATATGACAGTGTGAAAGCTAAAGGGTGGATTAAAGCGCTGGAGAAGATTTTTGATGCCATGGGGTGTTCAGAACATCAAAAGGTTAGTCTTGTTGTTTACCGTTTTGAAGGTGAAGCTGATCAGTGGTTGTCGATGGTGAAGAATATACGGAAGATAGTGATGAGATTGAGGATATTCACTAGGAAGAATTCAAAGGTATGTTTCCTGAGAAATATTTTCCTAAGGTGGTTCGTCTTAGGATGGAAAACAGTTCCTAGAATTGAGGCAGGAGGATGATTCAGTGGCTACTTATGAAGAAAAGTTCACTCGATTGGCAAGGTATGCTCCAAACTTCATACGAGATCTTGATAGTAAAATAAACCGTTTCTACTCAGGGTTAAAGCCAAAGTATCGAAGGGATTTATCTTCTCATGAGTTCAAAAGTTATGAAAAACTTGTTCGATGTTCGGAGAAGGTGGAAATGGAGTTTGCTGATGATTAGGTGTTCTATGACAAACAACAGAATAAGAGATCTAGTTGGCAGGAAAAGGGGAAGAATTCATCAAAGAAGCAAGGAGGTAAGAAAACCAAATATCCATCCTGTGAGAAGTGTGGTAAAATGCATCCTGGAGAATGTTTATCCAAGTCTGGTAAGTTCTTTCGGTGTGGTAAGTCTGGTCATATTGCTCGTAACTGTAAGGAAGATGATCAAGCAGGAAATGAAAAGCCAACGGTAAGATGTTTTAAGTGTAATGAAATGGGTCATTATGCAAACGAGTCTCCAACGAAGAACTCAACTGGGGGAATGCAGCTAGACTACAAGCAGAAAGGGGTGGTAAAATCATTTGCAACAACTTCAGCAGATGTTTGGCCATCGAATGAAGTGGTATCAGCTCCAGGGAGCTCAGTATTTTTCGAAGATTGACTTGAGGTCGCGGTACCATCAGTTTAAAGTAAAAGAAGCAGATGTTCCGAAGACTGCGTTCCGTACTAGATATGGCCATTATGAATTTGTAGTTATGCCTTTTGGGTTAACCAATGCACCTGCTGTATTCATAGACCTTATGAATAAAATTTTCCACGAGTTCTTGGATAAGTTTGTGTTTGTGTTTTGAGGTTTGTGAAGAGGTTATGTGTGCCTTGTGATTCACAGTTGAAGAATGAGTTGTTATGTGAGGCTCAAAGTTCACTGTTTTCAGTTCATCCTGGCAGTACTTAGATGTACAGAGATCTGCAGGAGTATTACTGGTGGGATGGAATGAAAAGAGATATTTCTGATTTTACTGTGAAGTGTTTAACAAGTCAACAGGTTAAAGCAGAGCGGCAGTTACCGAAAGGGATGCTTCAGCCTTTACCAGTTCCAGAGTGGAAATGGGAGAATATATCCATGGACTTTGTTGTTGGATTACTGAAGACATCTCGAGGTAATAATGCAATATAGGTTATTGTTGATCACTTGACTAAATCTGCTCTTTTCCTTTCTATACGAGATACTTTCTATCTAGATCAACTTTCCTGTTTGTATCTTAAAGAGATAGTCAGGTTACATGGAGTTCTTCTCTCCATTGTATCTGATCGTGATCCCAGGTTCACATCTAACTTTTGGAAAGGCCTTCAGAAGTCGTTCGGTACGAAATTAAATTTTAGTACAGCTTTTCATCCTCAATCAGATGGGCAGTCAGAACGAACAATTCAGACCTTGGAGGATATGCTACGAGCTTGATCGATGGATTATCAGGGAAGTTGGGACCAACATCTTTCTTTGGTTGAGTTTTCTTATAATAACAGTTTTCATTCCAGTATACAGATGGAACCATTTGAGGCATTATATGGGAAGCAGTGTTGAACTCCAGCATTTTGTGATGAAGTGGGTGAAAGGAAGCTGATAAGACCAGAATTGGTAGAAGAGATGGCAGAAAAATTTTAGTTGATTCAGAAAACACATGAGAACAGCTCAGAGCAGGCAGAAGAGTTATGCGGATAACCGGAGGAAGGATCTATCTTTTGAGGTAGGTGATCATGCTTTTCTCAAGGTTTCTCCTTGGAAAAAAGTGATGAGATTTGGTAAGAAAGGAAAGTTGAGTCCAAGGTTCATTGGACCATACGAAATTCTGGAAAGAGTTGGATCAGTTGCATACCGAGTGGCTTTACCTCCGATTTTATCTCAGGTACACAATGTTTTTCACGTTTCGATGTTGAGAAAGTATATGCCCGATCCATTTCAAGTTTTGAGTCCAGAGGTAGTTCAGCTGGAAGAGAACCTATCTTATGAGGAACAACCAGTCCAGATTCTTGACCACAGGAAGCAGGTGTTACAGAATAAGGTGATTCATCAGGTAAAGGTTTTGTGGAAAAACCATGTGATTGAAGAGGCAACGTGGGAATCTGAAAATGCTATGAGGGATAAATACCCGCACTTATTTTGATAAGTGAATAAAATTGCGAGGACGCAATTCCCAAAAGTGGGGAAGGATGTAACATCCCATGTAAATAAAGAATAAATAATTTTCATATTTATTAATATTTACGAATTAAATATTAATTTTATTTTAAAGGGGTTGCTATGTTCGATAGCGTACCCGATACGCAACGACGAGTTTCTTTGAAACTTACGTAGCACACTAGTAATAAAATAATATTATTTTTAATGTTAGTTAACAAGTAGCCGTTGTACTGGTGGGAATGGATAGAAATAACTAAAATATGATTAGATATGTTTTTAAATGTTTATACATTTACCCAATAAAAGATAAAGGCTTAAAATACGGAAAGAGTTCAATTTTAGGGCATATATACTCTAATTTTCACTAAAGGTTCACTTATCACCTTTTAATGGTGAACCGTCATTAAATATAGTTTTTATCACTCTTATACTTTATTTTGGACCAAATATAACTCTTCTTTAGAATCGGGACATCAAAATTTACTTTGTGTAAATTTTTGGTACCTTTCTGATAAAGTTCATTTTTTATGAATAGTGTAAAATGTTGTATTTTAATTCAAAACCACTTTTTAATATAAATTATTTATATGATTAGATTATTATTTTAATTGGTTTTAAAGTGAAATTAGAAAATATTTTTACCAGTTAATCCAATGGTGGTCATTGGAATCAATTTCACTTTGAAATTGGACTTAAACTGGTGTCAATCTTTTGATACTTATTGTTTCACAAAAACACGCTATTTGTCATGACAGCGGGAATTAATTATTAAATTAATTAATTTGACTTATATGTTTTGAATTTTTGTAAAATGGACTTCATTTTTGAATTCAGAATATCAAATATAGCTTAGGGTGAATTTTTGGTGATTTTATGAAAAACTTCAATTTTTGATGAATAGTGAAACCACTATGTGGTAATCAAGCAAACTGATTTTTCAGTTAAATGAATGTTTACCACTAATGTGTATTGAATTTTGAAAATCCGACATACATGGTTGTCATTAAGATGTAAAATGTGGTTCAATGAGATTAAAATAATTTTTTGGTGAATAGTAACTGTTTTTTCATTAATCGCGATTAGAGGTAATTAGTGTAGTTTAATGTAAAAATGATATTATAAAAATGAGAAAAAACCATGAAACTTGTCCTACACCTATTGGGTGAGTCATGGCCGACCACGACAAGCCATGGGAAAACTTGGGGACCCCATGGAGCCACTTTAGTTGGAAAATGACATTAATATATTTTTATTTAATGTTAAAGTGAAAATGACACAAACATAAATTGTTTTACTAAAATAATTTTTGAGTGGGGTTATACAAGTCCAAATTTTGATTATAAATAGTCATTGGAAAGCTAAAAAGATTTCCTACATCATAGTATTTGTTTTATAATTTTTAGACATTAAATAAATTAAATTATATATGACATAATAATGATGAAGCGATGACATCATTATTTGACGATTTAAATAAAATGGAAAGATAATGCAAAATATAAAACCTAAACATGGAAAAAACCAATTGTATGAGTGGATTTCGAACCCTTATCACCTTATCCACGAATTATATCAATGTGGGACCTTTTAAAACCGAAACACATTTTCAAATAAAGTAATATTTCTTTACTTTCCAAAAGTGCCCCTCCTCTCCTCTTATAAAAGGCCCCCACCTCTACCCCATTTCACACACTTCTCAAGCCTTTGGCTCAGCCAAACCCTGCCCAATTACTCTCTCCACATCCCTCTACTCATCCTATAGGATTCCCTTTGGGCATAATCCTTTCAAAGGAAGCCTTTAGGCTCAAATCAAAAGGAAGTTACACTTTTAAAGGTAATTCATTCTCTCTTGTTCATTTGTTTTATTTTGCTTCTCCAACCCCCTAAACTCTTTTTATTTACTTCTTTTGTAACAACACCAGTATCTTCAATATACTAGGATGTTGTTATAAGATTTATTTGAGCTACACTCTCACACAACTACATCAAATGGTTAAAGAACATACGTTTTCCGTGGATGGCGAAATTCTACCTCCCGAAACGATGATTGTTCAATACTCATTTAACACCTTCAAAGGTGGCCATTATGATGTCAAAATTTTTATATATGATATATAATATGTTTATGTCTTCCTTAAGCTTCTATTTTTTTCATTTTTGGCATACCTTTATGGTTTCTATTATGGGTAAACACGATATCTTCATTTAAGGAAGTGCGGACTACCGCCCCCTAAAAGTGATGTGATTCGTTAATGCCATATGTGGGACGTGTAAAGGATGGATTTAAAGTTATTATATATGATTTTATACTGGAATTATAATATACCTCTATATCATTATTATTTATTTCCATTAAATTATGAGATAGAAATGAAAGTAGCGTTCATGCGTACGTACGGCTTACCGTCTCCATGAACGGTGCATTTCATTTATTATCCCCAAATGTAATGTACTATTAAAATTACATGTATATAATGTATATATATAATTAATGATATATCTAAATGATTAATATAATTCTGGAATTAAAATATACATACCTCTCATTTAGTTTTAATTCCACTAATATGACAAAGAAATGAAAGTAGCGTTCATGCGTACGTACGGCTTACCGTCTCCATCAACGGTGCATTTCATTTCTTACCTCTAAATGATTATGTAATATTATAAATACATGTATATGCTGGATATATATGATATATATGATATCCAAATCAGGAATTTCATTCTGGATATAAAGAACATTTGACCACACGAACAACATGTAATTGTAAGAAGTCAACTTTTGACTTAAGAACCAAATATTGACAAAACAAACATTATTAACTTAAATGGTTACATAATGTTTATAACATGGAAATAAGTGATATAAAAGGAATAATTAAGTTTAAAAAAGTTCTTAATCAAGTATAAATTAACTCAAGTTTATTATTCAGGGTTTTAAAGAACGATCGAGTCAAGTCGGACCCGAGGTAAGGGACTTCGTCTCAATCTCCTTTCATTGAGGCATATTTGGTTTTATACACAACTTTCTTTTATACGGTGTATAAAATCCTTTGACTTTTACTTTTATACAAAAGGAATCTTTTTCTACGAAGCGTTTTACTAAACGACAAAAAGGAATGTTTTTTTAACATACGCGGTGACAACGACCTTTTCCGCCGCCGCGAGTATTATTTGATCTTTGGCTTTCTCAACAAGCCGTAATGTTTTTAGAATAAAATAAATACCATATACTCTTTTATGTATTTTGGTATTGAAAATGGTTTTTAAAAAGGATTCTATTATTTCAATATATTTATGATATATTGTGATTGAAATGTGGAAATGTTATCATTCCTTTATATTGGTTTTATGTTTTATGATTTTATATTGGTACTTGGACATTATAACGGGTGGTTACGTTATAAACCATATGATGGGTGGTGCCGTGAATACCAGGATGGGTGGTTACGTTATAACCTCCAATGCATTGGGTATGGAAGTCGGCCGTATGGCTATTCCATTAAGTATGTATGAAAATTGGCCGTATGGCTATTCCATTAAGTGATATGTGTGGAAGTCAACGGTATGGTTATTCCACTTAAGTATGTTTATGTCCCAAGTTACCTTTATATATTCTATGTGTTTTTTATATGGGTTTTATGGTAATCCTTTGGTTACAAAAAGGTAAGTAATGATACTTTATTCAGTGATGATTTTTTTCACTACTTCATGAAGGTGAAGGTATTACATTGATATAGTATACATGGTTTACTTGATGTTTGAAAAACTAACAGTTTTCATACTTTTTGTATCCTTTACTGATCTTTTTATGCTCACCCCAAGTTTTTCGAAATGTTTTTCACAGGACTTAAAGTGGAATAAGGTCAAGGATGGGATCAAGGGAATTTCATGCTATCTAAAACATGGAATCTAGACATCTTTCTTTTTAAGAGTTTTTATTTTATGGAGACTTAGTAGAGGTGTATACTTTGTAATCTTTTCAGATGTAATAGTTATGTCCTAATTCTCTAAAACTCTAAACCTGAAAACATCCTCAATGTGAATTATTCATTTAATTCAATATTAAGTAAGGTTTAAGGCTGGGGCCTTATAATTGATATCAAAGGTCGGTTTAGACAACTTTAGAAGTTAGAAAAGTGTTAAATTATAATATGATTGAAATGATATAGCATTTACGGATTACCATGTTGCTTCGCCTAAGATATTTCTGTGTTCAGAATGGTTTTCCGCAGAGGAAACAAAGCAGCTATGTTGGGACGACATCAGGAGGAAGATAACCTTCCAAATCAGCAACCTGAGATGGTCAGAATCGGAACTGAATAGTTTGTTGCAGTGATGGCACAGTTGACTCAGGCTATAAATAGTGGTGGTATTCATGCATGAGATCAGCTAGATCAACCGCAGAGGAACATGTCAGTGGTGGAACATTTCATTAGGCAACATCCCCCATCATTCAGAGGATCATATGACAGTGTGAAAGCTAAAGGGTGGATTAAAGCGCTGGAGAAGATTTTTGATGCCATGGGGTGTTCAGAACATCAAAAGGTTAGTCTTGTTGTTTACCGTTTTGAAGGTGAAGCTGATCAGTGGTGGTCGATGGTGAAAAATATAAGGGATAGTGATGAGATTGAGGATATTCACTGGGAAGAATTCAAAGGTATGTTTCTTGAGAAATATTTTCCTAAGGTGGTTCGTCTTAGGATGGAAAACAGTTCCTAGAATTGAGGCAGGAGGATGATTCAGTGGCTACTTATGAAGAAAAGTTCACTCGATTGGCAAGGTATGCTCCAAACTTCATACGAGATCTTGATAGTAAAATAAACCGTTTCTACTCAGGGTTAAAGCCAAAGTATCGAAGGGATTTATCTTCTCATGAGTTCAAAAGTTATGAAAAACTTGTTCGATGTTCGGAGAAGGTGGAAATGGAGTTTGCCGATGATCAGGTGTTCTATGACAAACAACAGAATAAGAGATCTAGTTGGCAGGAAAAGGGGAAGAATTCATCAAAGAAGCAAGGAGGTAAGAAAACCAAATATCCATCCTGTGAGAAGTGTGGTAAAATGCATCCTGGAGAATGTTTATCCAAGTCTGGTAAGTGCTTTCGGTGTGGTAAGTCTGGTCATATTGCTCGTAACTGTAAGGAAGATGATCAAGCAGGAAATGAAAAGCCAACGGTAAGATGTTTTAAGTGTAATGAAATGGGTCATTATGCAAACGAGTCTCCAACGAAGAACTCAACTGGGGGAATGCAGCTAGACTACAAGCAGAAAGGGGTGGTAAAATCATTTGCAACAACTTCAGCAGATGTTTGGCCATCGAATGAAGTGGTATCAGCTCCAGGGAGCTCAGTATTTTTCGAAGATTGACTTGAGGTCGTGGTACCATCAGTTGAAAGTAAAAGAAGCAGATGTTCCGAAGACTGCGTTCCGTACTAGATATGGCCATTATGAATTTGTAGTTATGCCTTTTGGGTTAACCAATGCACCTGCTGTATTCATAGACCTTATGAATAAAATTTTCCACGAGTTCTTGGATAAGTTTGTGTTTGTGTTTTGAGGTTTGTGAAGAGGTTATGTGTGCCTTGTGATTCACAGTTGAAGAATGAGTTGTTATGTGAGGCTCATAGTTCACTGTTTTCAGTTCATCCTGGCAGTACTTAGATGTACAGAGATCTGCAGGAGTATTACTGGTGGGATGGAATGAAAAGAGATATTTCTGATTTTACTGTGAAGTGTTTAACAAGTCAACAGGTTAAAGCAGAGCGGCAGTTACCGAAAGGGATGCTTCAGCCTTTACCAGTGCCAGAGTGGAAATGGGAGAATATATCCATGGACTTTGTTGTTGGATTACTGAAGACATCTCGAGGTAATAATGCAATATAGGTTATTGTTGATCACTTGACTAAATCTGCTCTTTTCCTTTCTATACGAGATACTTTCTATCTAGATCAACTTTCCTGTTTGTATCTTAAAGAGATAGTCAGGATACATGGAGTTCTTATCTCCATTGTATCTGATCGTGATCCCAGGTTCACATCTAACTTTTGGAAAGGCCTTCAGAAGTCGTTCGATACGAAATTAAATTTTAGTACAGCTTTTCATCCTCAATCAGATGGGCAGTCAGAACGAACAATTCAGACCTTGGAGGATATGCTACGAGCTTGATCGATGGATTATCAGGGAAGTTGGGACCAACATCTTTCTTTGGTTGAGTTTTCTTATAATAACAGTTTTCATTCTAGTATACAGATGGAACCATTTGAGGCATTATATGGGAAGCAGTGTTGAACTCCAGCATTTTGTGATGAAGTGGGTGAAAGGAAGCTGATGAGACCAGAATTGGTAGAAGAGATGGCAGAAAAATTTTAGTTGATTCAGAAAACACATGAGAACAGCTCAGAGCAGGCAGAAGAGTTATGCGGATAACCGGAGGAAGGATCTATCTTTTGAGGTAGGTGATCATGCTTTTCTCAAGGTTTCTCCTTGGAAAAATGTGATGAGATTTGGTAAGAAAGGAAAGTTGAGTCCAAGGTTCATTGGACCATACGAAATTCTGGAAAGAGTTGGATCAGTTGCATACCGAGTGGCTTTACCTCCGATTTTATCTCAGGTACACAATGTTTTTCACGTTTCGATGTTGAGAAAGTATATGCCCGATCCATTTCAAGTTTTGAGTCCAGAGGTAGTTCAGCTGGAAGAGAACCTATCTTATGAGGAACAACCAGTCCAGATTCTTGACCACAGGAAGCAGGTGTTACAGAATAAGGTGATTCATCAGGTAAATGTTTTGTGGAAAAACCATGTGATTGAAGAGGCAACGTGGGAATCTGAAAATGCTATGAGGGATAAATACCCGCACTTATTTTGATAAGTGAATAAAATTGCGAGGACGCAATTCACAAAAGTGGGGAAGGATGTAACATCCCATGTAAATAAAGAATAAATAATTTTCATATTTATTAATATTTACGAATTAAATATTAATTTTATTTTAAAGGGGTTGCTATGTTCGATAGCGTACCCGATACGCAACGACGAGTTTCTTTGAAACTTACGTAGCACACTAGTAATAAAATAATATTATTTTTAATGTTAGTTAACAAGTAGCCGTTGTACTGGTGGGAATGGATAGAAATAACTAAAATATGATTAGATATGTTTTTAAATGTTTATACATTTACCCAATAAAAGATAAAGGCTTAAAATACGGAAAGAGTTCAATTTTAGGGCATATATACTCTAATTTTCACTAAAGGATCACTTATCACCTTTTAATGGTGAACCGTCATTAAATATAGTTTTTATCACTCTTATACTTTATTTTGGACCAAATATAACTCTTCTTTAGAATCGGGACATCAAAATTTACTTTGTGTAAATTTTTGGTACCTTTCTGATAAAGTTCATTTTTTATGAATAGTGTAAAATGTTGTATTTTAATTCAAAACCACTTTTTAATATAAATTATTTATATGATTAGATTATTATTTTAATTGGTTTTAAAGTGAAATTAGAAAATATTTTTACCAGTTAATCCAATGGTGGTCATTGGAATCAATTTCACTTTGAAATTGGACTTAAACTGGTGTCAATCTTTTGATACTTATTGTTTCACAAAAACACGCTATTTGTCATGACAGCGGGAATTAATTATTAAATTAATTAATTTGACTTATATGTTTTGAATTTTTGTAAAATGGACTTCATTTTTGAATTCAGAATATCAAATATAGCTTAGGGTGAATTTTTGGTGATTTTATGAAAAACTTCAATTTTTGATGAATAGTGAAACCACTATGTGGTAATCAAGCAAACTGATTTTTCAGTTAAATGAATGTTTACCACTAATGTGTATTGAATTTTGAAAATCCGACATACATGGTTGTCATTAAGATGTAAAATGTGGTTCAATGAGATTAAAATAATTTTTTGGTGAATAGTAACTGTTTTTTCATTAATCGCGATTAGAGGTAATTAGTGTAGTTTAATGTAAAAATGATATTATAAAAATGAGAAAAAACCATGAAACTTGTCCTACACCTATTGGGTGAGTCATGGCCGACCACGACAAGCCATGGGACAACTTGGGGACCCCATGGAGCCACTTTAGTTTGAAAATGACATTAATATATTTTTATTTAATGTTAAAGTGAAAATGACACAAACATAAATTGTTTTACTAAAATAATTTTTGAGTGGGGTTATACAAGTCCAAATTTGATTATAAATAGTCATTGGAAAGATAAAAAGATTTCCTACATCATAGTATTTGTTTTATAAATTTTAGACATTAAATAAATTAAATTATATATGACATAATAATGATGAAGCGATGACATCATTATTTGACGATTTAAATAAAATGGAAAGATAATGCAAAATATAAAACCTAAACATGGAAAAAACCAATTGTATGAGTGGATTTCGAACCCTTATCACCTTATCCACGAATTATATCAATGTGGGACCTTTTAAAACCGAAACACATTTTCAAATAAAGTAATATTTCTTTACTTTCCAAAAGTGCCCCTCCTCTCCTCTTATAAAAGGCCCCCACCTCTACCCCATTTCACACACTTCTCAAGCCTTTGGCTCAGCCAAACCCTACCCACTTACTCTCTCCACATCCCTCTACTCATCCTATAGGATTCCCTTTGGGCAGAATCCTTTCAAAGGAAGCCTTTAGGCTCAAATCAATAGGGAGTTACACTTTTAAAGGTAATTCATTCTCTCTTGTTCATTTGTTTTATTTTGCTTCTCCAACCCCCTAAACTCTTTTTATTTACTTCTTTTGTAACAACACCAGTATCTTCAATATACTAGGATGTTTTTATAAGATTTATTTGAGCTACACTCTCACACAACTACATCAAATGGTTAAAGAACATACGTTTTCCGTGGATGGCGAAATTCTACCTCCCGAAACGATGATTGTTCAATACTCATTTAACACCTTCAAAGGTGGCCATTATGATGTCAACATTTTTCTATATGATATATAATATGTTTATGTCTTCCTTAAGCTTCTATTTTTTTCATTTTTGGCATACCTTTATGGTTTCTATTATGGGTAAACACGATATCTTCATTTAAGGAAGTGCGGACTACCGCCCCCTAAAAGTGATGTGATTCGTTAATGCCATATGTGGGACGTGTAAAGGATGGATTTAAAGTTATTATATATGATGTTATACTGGAATTATAATATACCTCTATATCATTATTATTTATTTCCATTAAATTATGAGATAGAAATGAAAGTAGCGTTCATGCGTACGTACGGCTTACCGTCTCCAGGAACGGTGCATTTCATTTCTTATCCCCAAATGTAATGTACTATTAAAATTACATGTATATAATGTATATATATAATTAATGATATATCTAAATTATGAATATAATTCTGGAATTAAAATATACATACCTCTCATTTAATTTTAATTCCACTAATATGACAAAGAAATGAAAGTAGCGTTCATGCCTACGTACGGCTTACCGTCTCCATGAATGGTGCATTTCATTTTTTTACCTCTAAATGATTATGTAATATTATAAATACATGTATATGATGGATATATATGATATATATGATATCCAAATCAGGAATTTCATTCTGGATATAAAGAACTTTTGACCACACAAACAACATGTAATTGTAAGAAGTCAACTTTCGACTTAAGAACCAAATATTGACAAAACAAACATTATTAACTTAAATGGTTACATAATGTTTATAACGTGGCAATAAGGGATATAAAAGGAATAATGAAGTTTAAAAAGGTTCTTAATAAAATATAAATTAACTCAAGTTTATTATTCAGGGCGTTAAAGAACGATCAAGTCAAGTCGGACCCGAGGTAAGGGACTTCGTCTCAATCTCCTTTCATTGAGGCATATTTCAATTTATACACAACTTTCTTTTATACGGTGTATAAACTCCTTTGACTTTTACTTTTATACAAAAGGAATCTTTTTCTACGAAGCGTTTTACTAAATGACAAAAAGGAATGTTTTTTTTTAACATACACGGTGACAACGACCTTTTCCACCGCCGCGAGTATTATTTGATCTTTGGATTTCTCAACAAGCGTTAATGTTTTAAGAATAAAATAAATACCATATACTATTTTATGTATTTTGGTATTGAAAATGGTTTTGAAAAAGGATTCTATTATGTCAATATATTTATGATATATTTTGATTGAAATGTGGAAATGTTATCATTCCTTTATATTGGTTTTATGTTTTATGATTTTATATTGGTACTTGGACATTATAACGGGTGGTTACGTTATAAACCATATGACGGGTGGTGCCGTGAATACCAGGATGGGTGGTTACGTTATAACCTCCAATGCATTGGGTATGGAAGTCAGCCGTATGGCTATTCCATTAAGTATGTATGGAAATTTGCCGTATGTCTATTCCATTAAGTGATATGTTTGGAAGTCAACCGTATGGTTATTCCACTTAAGTATGTTTATGTCCCAAGTTACCTTTATATATTCTATGTGTTTTTTATATGGGTTTTATGGTAATCCTTTGGTTACAAAAAGGTAAGTAAGGATACTTTATTCAGTGAAGATTTTTTTTACTACTTCATGAAGGTGAAGGTATTACTTCGATATAGTATACATGGTTTACTTGATGTTTGAAAAACTAACAGTTTTCATTCTTTTTGTATCCCTTACTGAGCTTTTTATGCTCACCCCAAGTTTTTAGAAATGTTTTTCACAAGACTTAAACTGGAATAAGGTCAAGGATGGGATCAAGGGAATTTCATGCTATCTAAAACATTTAATCTAGACATCTTTCTTTTTAAGAGTTTTTATTTTATGGAGACTTAGTAGAAGTGTCTACTTTGTAACCTTTTCAGATGTAATGGTTATGTTCTAATTCTCTAAAACTCTAAACCTGAAAAGATCCTCAATGTGAATTATTCATTTAATTCAATATTAAGTAAGGTTTAAGGCTGGGGCCTTATAAGGATAGTAGTAGATTATGAAATTAATATCAATGTATATCCATTATATCTAAAATTATTCCCATATTCCACCAAATATTCCACCAATTTATGGCAAGTCCATGAAGCCTATACATTTAAATATTCACCCCCTTTCCATGGGTGTCTCGAGATGCATAAAGATTTTACAGAATTACTCCGTCCAAAACTCGTCAACATAGGGTCCCTTTCCCCAGTAAACATAGGAACATTATGAAGCAATAAATATATTTTTATCTTAGAATGAAATGTAATGTAATGAACAACATCTAATTCCATGGATCACATCACCCTCAGAAAGCTTCGTTAAGCTGAATATCGATATGATCCTCAAGATCTATCAGAAACTTTGTTTTAGCTGTATTAGGAGTGTGCTGACTTCTACACTACTAACACATCAGTCATAGAAGAAGTGGAAGAATTTTCTCTACAAATAAAAAACACAACATAGTGAACTAAATAGAATCATTGTCAACTCAATGGGTGAATGTAGAAGATAACCACTAGATATTGGCCTCTTTAAGCATAATATACATTTATTTTATAATGATATGAAAACTAAATTGAATTTAACATAGAAATATATATCCCATATCACATTTTTACAGTCTAGTATATATCACATGAAAAAATAAGTATGTCCCTATAATTAAAAATACCTATTAATATATCCCTATATTGAAATTGCGATGCATGTATTCTCATCTCACGCCATACCGATTCATAAGAATAATTTCAAAAAATAATAAAATCATAAAATAACAACCTTAAAAGACTTCTGAATCACACAAGGTAAAATAACACCAACTATAAAAGGCACACAAGAAAAAAATCAATCCCATCCCTAGGTACTCGTATTTCCCCCAAACATGGGATTGTTACTCCCTTGAACAAGCTCAGTACCAAGTCATGACACATCACAGTCTCATTTATAACATTCCAAAACTTTATAATAAAATAAAAAAACATTTTCCTTAGATATAACTTTGTAATGTACCCCACTTTTTCACTATCCCACATAACCAGATAGGGTTGGTTACAAGACGCAAATCATGCCTCCCCATATTCTAGTGGGTGACGACTAGCCGTGATGGTTTGAAAAGTATAGTGGGGTGACTATACCCCTGTTATGATGTGTCATATAAGTAGAAAGAATCATTTTGAAAACTAAATAATCAATGTATTGGAATATCAGAAGACAACAATAATATCCAACTAAATAATTTAGTAATAATGTATTAATGTGTTGAAATGTAAATAAATGTCAAACATGAATAATACAAGAAAACGATTTGTTGTCTCAAATAAAAGACACAATATCCCAAATCCAAAACACCATACCGATCCTATATCCAAACTCAAGTGAAAAGGGAATAATGAAATTAATAGAAATGTATTTTTCCATTTTCCAATCTTTCATCCATAAAATCTTCTCGGGTTCCAAATGACCAAAAAAATAGGGTGTGAGTAGAAATTAATAGGTTGACACAATCGTGTATAAACTAAACAAGTCTGATATGTAGTGTGTAAAATAAAGCAAGAAATAAGTGTATTTATTTATTTAATTATTAATTATATACAGCCACAACCTACTTCGGCTCCATGATAGAATATTTTTTCGCATGTCTTAGGACCATGCCAATATTATCCATATTAACCACTGTAAAATATCTTACAATAGCGCCATTCCAGAATATATCTGAGCAAGTCATATAACCATGTTAACTAGAACCATATAAAAATTATATAGAAACAAAAATATGGGACAAATACCTATAAGAAATAAAAAAAATTGGGTCAAATCCCTATAAGAATTAAAATATTCTAGGTCAAAGTCCTATAAGCATTACGATATGAGATTATGCATAGCTGGCTATATAAAAGTATTACAACAATGGACTAGGTCGATCCCACTCAATATCAAAATTACAGCATATAATAGTTTTTTCTGGAGTTAAGCCTCACATATAAGAATTACAACATGGAACACATTTCCTTCAATAAATAATGGATATCATAATAACACATCAGAATTCTCAAGGTATAATTATTAAAATTAACAATATTCTTTCATATGCCACTTGAATGTAAATTCACATTTTACTAACAATTATATCAATAAGAAATAATCCAAAATATTGGGGATTATATAATAAGAAATAACCCCTGGTCACATGTCATAATAAAAACTCATTATGCAAGTATAAATTAAAAAACAATTTGAAAAAAAAGGAATTCATGGATTAATGTCATTCAATTATTTATTTGATTCAGACACATACATTGATGGAACACTCACAATATTGTGTAATCAAGGTAATTATCATACCTTAGGATTAAGATTTAGACAACCTACCATTAACCAATGATAAAAAATTCTTCAAATGGAAAATACCCATGTTGAATATGGTGTAGATGATTTTGAGGTGGTTTCATGATAAAAAATGATCGACATAAAAAAAACAATTCAAATGGGAAAAGGATTACACCATAAAAGATTGGAGGAGAATGAAGATATGGGAGAAACATTACCAAAACCACTTTCTAGGGATATCTCACACAAACCGGATGTACATAAGAGAATTTGGCACCCCAAAATCACATGGAGAATTCACTTTGGTAGAGAGAAGAAGAGTTACAACCAATTGGAAAGAAAACCACCAGATCATATTTTTAAAATAGAAGGTTAGGAATTTATATGTCTTGTAATGTGATTAAATGTCATGAATTTTTTTTAATGAAATATTCCGAATGATATGTTTCCTCAGATTTATTTTATTAAAACCTCCATACAATTACACGGCATGTAATCTCATTAAATAGAGTGTAAATGTTCTACATTTTAGTTTTTATCCCATTTTTCTTCTAAATAATTTGAACCTCCTTTAAACCATCTCAACTAAAATTGAATCCAAGAAATTGTTAACCCTTTTATTCCCGTAATCAATTAATTAAAACAAGGATACACCCTTGGAAATTAACCCATTTTCTTGAACAAGTTTTCTCTGATTAAAAATAAGACTCAGCCACCATGATCAAATTAAAAACTCATAGAGAAGCATACCTAAAATAATATGGGATCGTACAATGGACCTTATTCATTAAATTTTATAAATCCTATTTGATATAAATGTACAATTATATGAATATTTATATATTTGTTTTTAAATTTAAATATATCTCATTATAATAATAATATTTTATAAGTTATTAATTTAAAATTTTAACATAAAATTTTCAATAATTTTGAAAAATATTTCATTTAAAAAAATAATAACTTTTTTCAATAAATAATAGTAACTTTTTTCATTTAAAAATATGATTTTTAAAATTATTATTATATCATTATTTACTAGTTTTCAATTATTATTATTATTTTCCCTAAATGTTTCGTCTAATATGTCCTGAATCACATTAGTTTAGTGCTTCAATTTTCTAAAATTATTCAAAATAATGTTTTCATACAGGAGAATTACTCAGTAAAATATCAGTGTCCTAAATTCCTTGAGAAATAAATTTAGTTCTTGAAATACTAAATTTTTCATACTAAGAATAATGTATCAGAACAACATCATAATTTATATGTAAATTTAACAAATTATATTATTTATAAATTATTTTCTATGAAACAAGGTAGTTCATTTTTAAATTTTAATGAAACTATGTATTTTCCATTTTAAGACTCATAATGAGTTTCCAAATGCGTACCAAGACAGTTGATAGATATATTTAATGTATGACCTGATAGATTTATCTTCCTTTTTATTGATTTTGATGAATTATTTTTCATTCTAGATAGAGAATATGTGGAAATATACTTTCTTGATTTAATTTTATTAGGTATGTTTAATTTCATCCTTTTGTTTTGTTTCGATAAGTTTCAACCCCTTATTCATCTCATATTAAAATATTTGATTAATAATGATACATTTTTCATAATCAACGAATTAGAATCAACACTTAATAGATTATGTGATACCTAGAAGATTGAAATTTTGTTTCTACTATCATTATCCATTCAGTAAAACCATAATGGTTATTGTATGTTATGATAATATTCAATATGTTTATACCATCATGTTATGATGAAATAAATTAATCCATAAACATTAATAGTAAATTCCAATGTTAAACATAATCCATTATATAAATAAAAACACTCAAACACTTCAATATATTGTTTTCCAAATTAAAATCCTAAAAATCATATGGATGATTTCAATGTTAACCATTGGTATATAAACCTTGTTTTTAACTAGAAAATATTATTTGAATCTTAATTTAAACCACATGATATATTCTCCCCTTATAGATATTCTCTCTAGGTGTCTTGATTATCAACCGCTTCCTCAATATGTTACGGGATGACTCAATATTCTCAATATATAAAAAAGTGTATCTGCATCATGCGTTAAATAAATCATTATCTTGATTTGAGTTTACGATCAAATTACATGAAATCACATAATTTAGGGCTTCAACTTCAGCTATTATAAACTTATTTTCATGAATGTTTATCCTGGGTATATTCTATGTTATAATGTTCTTATAATTAGGTAATTGGTTTGAATAATTACTCATCCAGTTATAGTTATATCACTATATATTAGTTTCTTCTTTCAATGCCTTACATTCAAGAACTGGTGGCCTCATCTGTACACATGTAATAAACATTCATTCACTTTAATAAAATTCTACCATTTTTTCAACAATTATCAAACGTTTTTCATTCAACCTATCCCATGTTACCATAAACCCATATTCCATATTTTATTTTTCCTAATACTCATACACCCATTTATTCTCATATCTTCCATTGAAAATATATGAGTTAGAGAATTCATTCTCAGTCCTAATAGGACATTATACTATATAATCATATAAATAAATATATTGAGAGACTAGTTCACTATAGAATATATAAATATATATATATATATAATAACATCAAACAAATGGTTGATCATAATTTCATGTTTACGTCAAAATTTAGCAACTTGCATTTGTAATAATTCATAATTATACTCATAGACCAAGACACTATATTCTTCCTTCTCATTGAAATTATTAAATTTCCTTTATGTAATATCCAATTCCTTTCAATTAATGTATTTATCAAATAATTTAACAATAAAATTCTTAACATATGTTCTTTTTATATACTACTATTTAAAATCATTTTTAATAAGTTAACTTTATTGATCACGATTTATCCCTAAAAAATAAACTACCATGAAAATTTTATCCCTTCCCCAATATCCTTGAGGTCGAAATATATTCTCCTGGTACATTATCTAATATTCAACAAAAAATGAATTTGTGGTCCCAATATATAATTGATTTTTATGTCAAATAATGAGGTTAAAAATTATTTCACAATGTTATATAATTGACGGATGCACTATATGGGAATGTATATTATATGTAACATGGGTCAACGTCTCTCATATTCCCATATTTTCCCAATCCCCAAAAACAACTTTTTAATCCTTAATTACACGGAAATACCTTCAAATGATTACATGTGTTGATATGTTTTCCCTTTCCTATATAAGGAATAATATCCTAAAAATGTCTTACACTAATTTAATTAATGAATAAAATCATTAATTTTTAAATCATTTTATTTTATTCTATATATTTTATAACACATAACATAAATCATAAATGTTTTCCAAAAAAAATTCTAGAATCATAAATATAGTGTCCGTGGGAATATATTAAAATCATAAAAATAATTTTAAATTATGCATAGTGGTTCATAAAGAGTGTGTAAGTCATACAAATAATATTAACCTATTTTTTCAAACAAGTAATATAGTTAGGCCTCGATGTCATTAAACATGTGAAGATCAAGTAAATATCCAACTAATATTATCCGGGTTTTTACCCCTAAGAGAATCTGTGCAAGAGCCTATATCCATTTATTTGTATCCAAATGTGGATTTTATTTCATTTAATTACACAATCTATATATTAACAAGGTTTTATGATGTTTTTCTAAACATAGAATGATCTAGTGAGATTAACATCATGTTAGTATCTCTAATATATGTTTTCCTATATCAAATTAAAATGGTTTATAGAAAGCATACTTACATACCAACTATGATAACCCTGAATCCTGTTACCTATAGTTGGTGGTTGCTTCATTACATTTTTAAAACATATATGGGATCACATCACAATGAATCCCACTATTTAGTATTATTAGGAGACATGTGACATTCATGGATTCGATAATACAATGGAAATATAATAAAAAGTAATATAATAATTTAAAATCATTATTAGTCATTTCGAAACATCCATTAATTCATTCAAATATACCTTCATTTTACCCTAGAGAATGAATTCTAAATAAAATGTAAAGCTAAATTTAAATTTAATGTGTAGCATATAATAGGAGTTATCATAACAAAAGCATGGAAGAAATAATATGTAATGAAAAATTATCATATTAAAAATATAACCAAATTAATCATGGGAACTTAATATATACATAGATTATATAAAAATGGAACTAAATTTATCAGATAAACCATAATATCTATGTTCAATGTTATAAAATTCCTAAGGTCATACATAATAATATTTTCATAAATTCTTCAAATTTGGACATGATGAATTAACCATGAAGTCTTTATACTTTAATATTATTATATTACAATCAGGTACACATTCTCATACATCATGGTATTTCCATAAATAACATATTCTATACATTATGATATTACCTTCAAGGTCCCATGTCAAAGAAATAATAATAAATCGGTACGAAATCACAAAATAATAAACAATTTATGTTAAAAGCCCTAGTGATGAATAGTGGGGCTATAGAATTTCAATAACCACTTTTACATAATTATGTTCAATTTATTAACTATATGTAATAAATTGTTAAAAAAAATTAATAACCAATATTCGCTAGTAATTAACATTTATTTAAATTATAATAGTAAACATACCTGATATCAATAGTTTTTTTCCCAATATATTCAATAATATGTTCATATTTAATCTAGTAACATATTTTCGATAATAAAATATTATTATACCTCTAGTGAAACATGATAAACATTAATAAATATTGACATCGAGGAAATCGCCTTTTGAAGATTATTAAAATTTTACATAGAGAAAGAAGAGGAAATACCCCATAAATTTTATACCATTTCAAAAATTCTTTTAAAAATTAAAAGGAACAAAAATACCTTTTAAAACCATGAAACCATAAGATGATTCCTATTAATGGAAATTTATGATGGAGGAGTGAAATTGTTCTACTAACACACACAATTTTGATAATATTACACTCAGGTTTTGGTGGAAAAAATAAAATATGAAAGAAGGTCAAAAATCAATTTTAAATATAATATTCATATATAAGAAAATAATATTCTTAAAATAAATTTTTAAGATTCATATCTCCAAGAATGTAATTTTTTAAATAAATAAATGATATTTCCAAAAAATGGATCGAATAAGAAAAAATTTATGATCCTAAATAATTTTTTAAAATTATTTATCAATCCCACTTTGTCAAAAAATTATTGTTATTTCTTTTCAATATATAAAATGTGAAATAAAAAACCAAAAGAAATATTTTTTTTTTTTGATTTTATAATATGAATGGTAAACATTTGTTTGGAATAACGGTATTGATATAGAAGAGAAATATTAGGGACAAAAAATAAGTGTTATTGGAAAATAAAACCTTACAATATTTGTAGCATTGGGATCAAAATAAACTAAAATAGAAAACATTAAATATATCATTAAATAACTTGAATAAATAATTTTATGTTTAGCTATTTTAAAGTGGATGTATATACACTACATAAATGAAAATTTGGGCATAATGAAAAAACATTTCTCAGCCAATGTAATTTGAGATGATGAAAGGTTACCTTTTACAACCAAATTTAAAACAATGATCTAAAAATTCTTATATAATCAACATAAAAATCCTAACAATATATTTCATAACTTTATTTATATCTTTTATAATTAATATTTTTAATTTATACTCATTCTATATTGGTATAATAGTCGGTCAATCATTACATTAATCATCAAATGTTTGTAAATTATATTTTTTCTTAAATGTTTAATAATTATGATATAAAAACACATTTTATGAAAAAAAATTAATTACTCCTTGTTTTTTCAAGATAACATAATATTTTACCTTCAATTATTTATTATGATACATTTCCATTTCCTGGAATTCAGAGGTATGGTTAGTGATATTTGAATCAATGAAGATCTCATTTCATGTAATTTACTAATATATATATATATATTTAATATCATATATATAAATGAAATATAATCTATTACCATCCATATAATTATATGATGTAAACAAAATATTTTACTTTTGGTAGACAATTATCCACATGTACACATGTGATTTTTTCTCATTTTTCATATAATGAGAGGAAGGTGTGTTATTTTTTATCTTTTAAAAATAATAAAATTTTATAAATATCATATTTATTCATAAAATAAACTTTTATAACCATATATGTAATACAGTTTTGAAAAATGATATTCATTGTTCCTGGAGTTGGTTATACGAACACACACAAAAATGACATTCTCATTTATATGAGGACTTGGGATGGGTAGATAATTATTATTACATTACGAAAAAATCAGTATAATAATATTTATTTAATTATATTATAATTCTAAATACTTTTTTTTTTGAAATATAGAGAATGAAAAATGTTTGAATTGTTTAGTACACTTGTAGAAAATTTGATCCTTATCTGAATGTCCATCATGGAAATGGAAATTTTAGTGATTTACATTGTCTAATGGTGTAACACCCAATGATTTGGAGAAATAGTTTTTTTAAAAAATTATTATAATAATTTATATATGTTTTTTACACATAACACTCGGTTTAACTTACATTATATATAACAACAAGTTTATACGAAACATGTAGTATTACTAAAAAATTATTGTATGATAGTTATAACCAAGCCATTGGAATGAAGATTATTAATAGTATTAACTAAATTATAAAAATATACATTTTACATGTGTTTATAAATTTACCTATTTTATTATAAATTAATAAAAATATAAATTAAAAACTACTTGAAAAAATGAATTTTTGTTTCTGAAATGCTATATTTATGGAAAAAACATGTTTTACCGAAATAAATTAAACATAAACATTTTTTTAATAATTATAATGATATTAATTTATAATATATTCAATTCACTATTTATAATTTTTCTATTGTGTTTATAGAAAATAGGTAAGAATGAATCAAAATTTAGGCATTAAAATAGATTTTTTCCTAAAAAAATTTAATTTTTTTTGAACTTACTTGATATCTAATTTTTTACGCAAATAGAAAACTAAAATCATAATATGAAATTTTTATTATGTTTTTTTGATAATTTTAATTGATGTTTAATATTTTGATGAATATTGAAAAATTCATAATTTTAATTGAAAAATAACATTTCATTTACCTTATTTAAAAAGTTAATATTGAATTTAAAATTATTTTAAATTAATGTCAGATAATTTATAAATCTATTAATACCATATAAGAAATTCGAATCATATTTATTTTTATTTTTTATAAAAAGACTCTATAATCATTTGAACATCATCTCATTCAAAACATTGTTTATCGTCTCATATATAGGATTAATTTTAAATAAAATGATTCCACATATACAAGTTGGATATTTAAAAAGGGATTATATAATTTGAATGAGAATAATTTTTATTAAATAACAAGGTTAAATTAATTTTTGACCAAAATTAATAATGAATGTTGTTAAAATTAATTATCCCAGTTATGGTAAAAAAAGGTTTAACCATGGGTTTAAATAAAAGGATAATTGAGAAAATTGAATTGAAACTTGTATAAAATATATTGGATTAAAATATTTTGATTATATAATTTAAAAATCCAACAAATAATCCATTTTGGGCCCTTTTTATTGATAATACACCTTTTACATGTTAAAACATTAAAAGTGTGACACTCACATGCTATATATAAGGTCACATCCTCTCTTATCTTATAAACATGTTAAAAACATTTGGATCATCCAATACCTACCCAAATATCTTATAAACATCAGTATTATCTAACTAGAATCATTAATTTTTTTAATAAATCCATCCTTGAAAGTCTTTTTGTGCAATCATATGGAGGTTACCTGAGGTAGAGGTATTCTTCTTCATCAAGTGTTTTTTCATCCTCCACCTCTTTCAAACATTATTAAATCATTCTTATATAATTTACTATTTAAGGAAATTACCAATCCTACACCTATTTTAAATATTATTTAATAATATTTCATTATTTTAAATAAATTACCTACTAAATTATCCATTGTCATCAAATGGGATACAAAATCATCATTCATGTGTACGAAAAACTACCACCTCATGAACTGATGTAATTTGTTTGGCATTACCACCCCTCACAGCTGGAAAAAATTTTGCAATTAATTTTTATATATGATATTTATGTTATTATCATACTTATATAATTATTAAATCACACATACCGTAATAATTTGTATTCCTTGGGAATATGATAATGCCGCACGTGTGTACGGTAGAGTACCGCCTCGCGAAGTGATGTGATTCATTCAATCTTTAAATTGATGGTAATTAAGATGAGTTTAATGAAAAAAATATTATATATATATTAGAAATTAAGATGAATATTTAATTTTAATTTATTATTTAGCTTTTATCATAATACATATAGTATATGAAAACAACGTTCATGTGTACGTACGACCTACCATCCCCAGGAGTGGTGTATTGCATTTTCTATCTCAAAATTTTATGGATAAAAAAAAGTCATTTATAATGAGTATATATTATATTTATACCAATTTTACCCTCAAATATATCATTTAACTATTTTCAACATAATAGTAAATAACATCAAAATCAAAACCATTATGAAAATTAAAGCAATTATTACCTAAAACGTGCCCTTAACATTGAATTGTTAATAAATGGGAAATTCTTGGTCACAAGTAAGTAATATATGATAACATATATGTGAGTATGGTTCTTTAATATATTTATAATTACTATACATATGTTAAACATGAGTTTCTAACTTGTATAAAGAATTATGTACTTTTGTTAAGAGATTTATGTCTCACTTATGTACTTTTCTTATACATATGCCATATTTACCGCATATTTATTTTAGGTTTTTTATATACAGAACATGAATTTTTTTTATTTATCTACTCCGAAAAATTATTGGTATCACATATTTATTTGAGTATATCTATTTCATTTGGATTACATTTCAAATGTTACCAATGTTGACATGGTTTTATGTTACAATATCCCCATTTATTAGCATTTTTTTAAATACGTATCTAATATTAAAATATTATTATATAAAAACCATGAAATATAATGATACTTCCATTTATATTCTTATTCAATATATTATAATGTAATTTTTCAATTTCACACTCTTTGGTACCTTAAAAATTGAGATACGGTTTTGAAGAAAAATTATCTTTATTTTCTCATTAGTTTAACACCCCTTTTGTTCCTAAAACCATATTTTATATAAAAGTCTTAATAAATGAATTTAACCATAAAAAAATTAATAATGAAACGGTTACCCATTTTTTATGTTTCGTAAAACAATTTAATGTAATATTCATGTAATTTTAAAAACAATTCTTGTCGTGCTTTATCAAAAAATGTAAATGGTACCTTTATTCTAACATGTATGATTTTAATGGTATTTCTACCATAATGAACATTATTATCATTGAATATCTAATTATTTATCTTCAATGTTATTTTCAATTAAAATTATATTCATAATTGATTATAATTTTTTATTTTTAAAAAATGGTTTTCAATGAAAATTTATCATCCATAAAAAACATTCTAAGTGGTCAATATTTGAAAATAATTTTCAATCGAAGATGACATCACATTTTTTAATGTATGAATTTCTAGTATATGTAATGAGGGTAGAATTATTATTAATTATTTTAATGGTTTATTATGAAAAGAGTATTATGAAATCCATTTTTCATCCATGTATTAGACCATGATTAAATTGTTGTGAAACCCACATCTCTCTCAATGGGTCTTGTAGTGATGAAAAGATGAAATGATTATAATACCTATCTCATTTCCACGTCTTATTATACAATGGAAAGATTATGAATCTTGTTTCATTACAAGGAATGTGATATGTTAAATTTTTAATGGTCTTATAGTACACATATGAATAATTTTCATTATGTGAAAGGTGGAACCAACATCTCCATCCAATGTATTGGGTAAAGATTTGTATCCCAAGTTATTGACATGATTGGAATGAGGAATGAAACTAGATCAGTAAGGGACTTTGAACACAATAATGTTCTTGGGAGAGATCCTTAAATACTCTGATTATGTGGGGGATTGTCCAATTCCACTATGATAGCCTATGAAGTTATCGTTCAATACTAGGGAAATAATTTTGTATCCTTATATATATTCCGTCAATCTATGTCTTATAAAAATATTTTACTCTTAGGGATCTTGCTGTTCGATTTCATTATGATATAGGTTTCAGAAACAACCGATCTTTCTTCCCTGAATCAAGATTCTACCCATTGAAATGTAAGGTTTGGTTTTCAAAAGTTATTATCATGTCTTAATACCCTTATGTTCATGTTATGACTACATATCACCATTACATACCCTTAATAATCATATGATCTCACCACTTCTTATGATTCTTTCCCAAATTTTTGATGAATAATTTTTTGTAGGGTATTATTATGAATAATACTGAATGAGAATATATTTTTTGAGATGTTTAATATCATTTACCAAATTACAATATCATGTACATAATCCCCTAAGATAATACACTATTATGGTCCACAGTTTTGTTTCCATGTAATGTATTAAATATTCACCTAAAAAGATTTAATATCTATATTGGGTAAGCCTAGGTTGAAATACCTAGTATCAGATGATAGTTTTATTCATCCATTGGAATGTACGAAGAGAAAAATTTATTGAAATCTCTAAGTAAATATGTAATTATAACTCTATGGATGGGTCAATGTATTAGAAAATTTCTTGGAATTCAGGTAATTGATTGAGTGAGTGTGGTTAATGTAATTCAATATCTTTTTCGATACTACAAGTGGATGTGCCTTTAGCCCAAATGTACCAATGGGTAATTATTTTGAAAAAGGTTCATTGACCTGGATGCAGTCATATCATAGTTCATGAAAATAGGCCTTATTTAACACTTGGTTTGACACTCTTTAGTGATATTATTTAGAATATAACAAGATCTTTGGGAACCATTATTAGATATTTGAATAATGAATACTAACAACCTAGGTTAAGCCTATGGATTCATAGAGTTGTAATGATTTTGAAACTATATTATTAATTTTTTTTATTATGTGGGCCCACTGTGATTACTATTTTTTACTACATCTTTTGTTTTTAGTAAATGGTGGAAACTAGTAGGAACCTGGTTGACATTGAATACAACATACAGTTCTCTGATGGGAAGCCAAATTAGATGATGAATAGATTGAAGGATATTATGTTTATTCTTATTCAGTTATCACAGTACATGATTTATAATGTTCACCTTAATAAACACTTTGTCTAACCATAAAATAGAAGGGTATAGTTCAATGAGAGTTCAGGTAGTGGAGAACATGGATGAATGAATATTTAGTTCCCTATATGTTGAGAATGTGGAAAGAATCACTCAAGGGAATGTGTAACGACCTAATTATTTATTGATTAATACTTTTTATTATCAATTAATATTTATGAATACAATATTAAGTTTATGTTAATGTTCACATAGTTTCTGATAGCATACTTAGTATTCAACAAATGGTTTCTTTGAAATGATACATTTCACACAACATTGAGTTATACTGAAAAATTATACATTAATAGTATGATTATTTTAAATGGTAGTTAACATCTATTCATTGGAATGGAATGAATGAATAATATCATTTGAATTTTGAAATATGTTTTACACATGTTTAAATAATGATTCACTAGTTACCAAATTTTTTAGAAATGTAAATAAAAACCATATGATTATAAAGGATGTGTTTTTAGGAAAACCTCTCTAAAAGAAAATAATTATGTTTATAAAATCATATCAGTCTTTATGGATTTTTATTTAATGAAAAATATATGTTATATATTCTATGTATTTTTTAAAATTCATAATATATGTTTTCTAGACAAGATATAATAATAAACTCAATTTTTTAGATAAAAGAATTATTTTTTAAGAAATATAGTTATACCGCCTTTTGATGGTGAACCATTTTTAAATCTAGTTTTATAACTTTTATATGTTTTATTTAAAAAAAATAATCTTTAAATTTATAACTGAGGTACAAAAATTTACTTTGGATGAATTTTTGATAATTTTCGGATAACTATCATGTTTTGATGACTAGTGAAAATATGATAAATTTTAATTGAAAACAACTTTTTCTATAAAAATAATTTATATGGTTAAATAATATTATTTAATGGTTTTAATGTATAAATGTAATATATTTTTATCATTTAATCTAATTTTGGTCATTATAAGTAACTTACCACTGAAATTGGACAAAAACACATGTCAATCTTTTGATAGTTATTACTTCTTAGAAACCCACTTTTTAATTTGGACAATGAGGAGTTAATTTTATATTAATTAAAAAAACTTTTTTTTTTGAATATGGAAAAGTGGATTCCATATTTGGAATTATAATTTCCAAATTGTTTGAATTGGTACCTTTTATTTTTATAAATTATTTATAGTACCTTAAGTAATTATTTTATTTACCGTGGTTAAAGGTTAAATCTGGTAAATAAGGGTAAAAAATAATATAATAATATTTAACTGCCCTAACACATGTCTTAATCCTATTGGATGAGATATGCCTGACCAAGGGCATCGTTGGGTCAATTTGGGGATCCCATGGATCCACATGAGAGTGATAATAACATGTTATATTAATTAATATAATGTAAAGATAAAGTATAACATAAACATGTATCTTTTACTAAATCAATTTTTATATGGGGTTATATAAATAAAGTTTTTTACTATAAATAGTCATTATAAATCTAAAATAATTTCCTACATTTTTGTATTTTATTTATAATTTTTATACAAAAAATAAATTTATTTATTTTCGACACAATGATGATGTAGTGATTACCTTATTATTAAATGATTTAAATAAATGAGATTATAAATATTAATGATTTAAATAAATGAGATTACAAATATTAAAATAAATTTATTTTAAAACATTTTATGCCATAAAACATCTATAGGGATGATTATGTCATGTTATATTCTAATTAATGATTTTTTTTCAAGAATAAAGTTTTTATGTTTCTCCAAAATACCATGAAATGAATAGTCTAAAAATCGACAAAAATGAGTTTTTTAAAACAAATATTATTTAATTAAATGATATAAGAGTCTTAAATATCTACGATTCTTCTAAATGACTTATATAATGTTTATAGTTTCATTAAAAAACCACTTTAGGTTCTATTGGATTCTTATGGGTACTATACTTAGCATATAGTATGAATATACAAGAAGACAAGGTAAAAGTTAAATTAGTTAACCAAGAGTTTAAGGTAAAAGATAATGTAATTTTTATGACCTATACTTGTATAAAACCTATTGGTTGAGAATTTTTTGACCCAAAAGCATATAATATTTGAAAAAAATGACCTTGGGACCATTTGATACCGAAAATAATTTTATAATAAAATAATATTTCAATACCATCCTAAAGTCTCCCTCCTCCCTCTTATAAATAAGAATCATTTATACCCATTTAATCAGACCTATCAAGCCCATGGATCATCGAAATCCCACACAAATAATTTTTAAACATCCCTCTCCTCCTCATAGAGGCCTTACATTGGGCATAATGCAATTCAAGAAAGCCTTTTGGAGAAAATCAAAGGGAGTTACATGTTTTAGAGGTAACATCTTCTCTAAAGTTATTTTTCATTATATTACTAATTCAATATCTATTATATTAATATTATTTTATTACATAAAAATATAATTATCCTAAATATACTATTATGTTTTTATGAGATGGATTAAAACTACACTTACATACACCTCAATCTAATGGATACGAACAGACTGTTTCTGTGTACGGTGAACTACTGCCTCACGAAATGATGATTGTTTGATTTTTCTCCTACCACCTCTCATAGTGTAAATTATTATGGAAATTTATTTATATATATTATATATTATATTTTTATTGTGTCTATGCCTCTGAAAATTTTATTTACAACAAACCTTTATGCTTTTCATGATGTGTAAATACGATAATTTCATTTGATAAAGTGCAGACTACAACCCACACAAAGTGATATACCTTGTTCTTGCCACACAAGGAACGTATAAAGGATTGAGTTTATGAAATTATGTAACATATATATAATGAGATATTAAAATTTAATTATAATATACCCATTTATCATTTTGTTTTAATTTCATTAATATGAAAAATAAATTAAAGTGTCGTTCATGCGTACGTATGACTTACCGTCTCCATTAATGGTGCATTTCATTTTTTTATGTCCAAATGTTATGGACTATTATAAATACATATAAACTAGATATATATGATATTTAAATCTCTAATAATAATATGGATATAATTTAATTTTGACCACAAGGACAATTTTTAATTATAACAAGATCATTTTTGACTCAAGTACATAATATCAACAAAACGACAGATGTTAACTTAAGAAATTACATTATTTTTATAACATGGTATTATGTGATATAAAAAGACTAATAAAATTTAAATAGGTTTCTCTACATGTGTAAATTAACTTAACTTTGTTATTCCAGATAAACAAGGAACATACTTGATGAATCAGACTCAAGGTAAGGGATCCTTTCACACTCCACTTTTAGTCAAAGGATTATTTTATGTTATGTTATGTAATTTCAATTTTATTATGTTGGGATATTTTCTAATATATCATTATTTATGTACATTTTTTTACCAGTTATGAGATACCATTTCTTCTCCCATCAAATAACTTTATGAATTCTATGGTGACATTGTTAGGCTGCTGAATTTTCATAAGGGAAATTCTTAACCCAATTTCCTTTTATTGGGTTAAACTTATACTTCTTGATTAATTGTGCATTGATTATCTGAGAAATAACTTTTGATATCCTATCTTTTATTTATACTTTATTTACTTATAATTATTTTAAATACACATAATCGATCTATTTTTTTACACAATGGTCTTTGTAAGGGACTTCGTCCCAATATCCTTTCATTGAGGTATATTTTGACAATACACACCTCCTTCTTTTACATGGTTTATAATAAAAACCTTTGAAATTTAATTTAACATAAAGAGAATTTGTTTTATATGATGTGTTTTTTTAAATGAAAAAAGGAATGTTTTTAACGTATGAGGCAACAACAAATTCTCCACCGCCGTAATCATTATTTTATATTTGTATTCTTATATAAGCCTTACTATTTTCAAAAGGAAAAGAAATCACTTATTCCCTTTTTTGGTTTTTTTGTTATTTAAAATGGTTTTTGAAATGGATTTAGTATTTCAATATCATGAAATGATTTCTTGTGATTACAAATAAATTGTTATTATTGAAATGTTGATAATTTCAATATTATATATGTTATGATTATATAATGTTAATTGGACATTTTGGTGGGTGGTTATGTGAAAAACCAATGATGAGTGGTTATGTGATTAACCAAATGATAGGTGGTTCTATGATAATCCAAGGACGAGTGGTTATGATATAACCTCCAATGCATTGGGTAAGGAAGTACGCCGAATGGATTTTCCATTTAGCGATATGAGTTGAATTTGATGGTATGGTTATTAAATTTAGGTATGTTTATGTCCCAAGTTACATTTATATGGTATATGTTTCATTCAATGGACTTTATGGTAATATTTTGGTCACAATAAGGGTATGTAATGATCTTATATTTAGTGATGTATATTTACTGCATCTTAAATGTGAAAATTTTAGCTTTATGGTAGAGTATTCATGGTTTTCATATTATCCCAAGAATAACATATTTTTTTTATTTATGTATCTGTTACTATGCTTTTTTTCTCATCCCATGTGCTGAAATAATTTTTATAGGACATAAAGAATAATACAGTCAAGGATGGGATCAAGAAAAAATTAGTATTGTTAAAACATGAAACGATGTCATGTTTTGTTTAAAATAGATTTTGTTTTATAAAAAATGGAGAGTGAGAAGAAGTTTCTACTTATAATATTCATTATGTTAAATTTAGGTGATGACAAAATTCTATTAATCTCTAAACCCAAAAAAATCCCCAATGTGAATTTTATTCAAATTATCAACTTATCTCAAGATTAAGTAATACTTAAGGTTAGGGCCTTATAATAATTATCAGAGGTAAGTTTAGATACCTTTAGAGGTTTTGGTATTATTTAGGTATAAGTGAAATGTTTTATATAACCAAAATAGTTAACATATTAGAAAAATGCATAGTAATTTTTGATAAATTTAATGTGTTTAAGAAAACATGAATAAGAATATCACAGTGTTTTCCCACCTCATAAAATAAAATATGTTGATTTTACTGATACGCCAGCACTGAACTTTTAGGTTTTAATAAATGGATAGATCCAAACGTCACCAATGTAGAAATAGATGAGAAGGAAATTGTGGTGGTTTTATGAATAAGCAACTGACTAAAATTGGAGTTTCAATGAGAAATCTTGTGGTTATTATTAACCACCTATCTGGAGTCATGATTGACCACTTGAACATTGATGATTTGTATAAGGAATCATATATGTGAGAAATAAATCCCTATGGAAGTTCAGTTAATAATCATAAAGGTAATTATATTCAAAACTTATGTGTCCAGGATGTGGAATGAAACAAACTAGAGAAATGTTTAAAAGGAACATGAAGATGTAATAGATGTGGTAATAATGGTCATAAAGAAATTACCTTACATGGAAAAAGGAATCATTCAATTGACTAAAGGATGGGGAAAGCAATTATTTATAAGGGATTAATTGAAAGTTTTAAAGATGGTGTGCATGTGCATTACGCAAATTGATGTCCTATGAAGAATGTTCGAGAATGGGATCAGCCAGACCATACAAATTTATGTTTACCAATACCTAATTTTATTCCAATTGAAGATGATGAATCTTAAAATGACCTATGAAAGGTATGGATTATTTCTTAGCTCATGTTTTGACATTATTGAATCACAGGACATTATGCATGATTTTTTTTGTATAAAGGGTTTATAAAAGAATAAGATGGAAAATCTTGGATAAAGGATCTTGAAGTATTGTTCGATGATTAATGAGTCTATATTTTAGGAATTTAAGAGTTATGTTGGATCTATGGATGATGATATTATTAAATGTATTAATGATGGGATTAATTTAGAAGACTACTAGTATTTTTTACCGTTATATTTTTATATAAATATGGTAATTGAGGATGAATTGTCTTTTTATTTTGTGGATTTAATTATAAAAAACCATTAGGGTTTATATGATCCTTTAATTTGAGAAAATTTTGGGTTATTACTTTTTGGGATGAAAAATGAGAGGAATGAGATATCCTTTGAGGTTAAAATATGATATGGTTATTTTTTAGGAATTTAACTCACTTTTGGTAAAGTTATAAAATTATATAGTTTTTTTCAAAAAGGACAATATACATACCGTGTGACAACCCGTCACGTCGGACAAAGATGTGGGAATCGAACCAACAACCAATGTGCGACTTGGATTTATCACCTACCATTGGACTAAGTAAATTCCCTTGTTAGAATGCCAAATTATTTTTAGTTAAATTATTTTATAGATCATGAATAACATGATTTTGGGAGATTATTTTTTATAAAATAGATATACTTAGTATCAAAAAATAATTTGGTGATTAAGTTATAAATGTTATTTTGGTTGACATTCACTCTTTTCAGAACACTATATGCCTATGAAAAATAGAATACTATGGGATTTCATTTGTAGAGTAATGGTTCAAATATTATTTTTGAAGAATCTGTGTTTTTATTGTGTACATATAGAGATTTAGGTGATTTATAAAAATGATTAACCTATCAAAGAGAATATTTAATTTAGATAATTACGTTTTAGTATGAGAATTCACGAGTAGTCGGTGTTATTTTGAGATAAATGTTAAGATTTACCATGAAATACTACATGATCAAATCATTAGGTGTTTTCGGATTCAATATTATTTTGGATTATATTAAATAATTTTAAGGACAATTGTTTATTGAATGGCCTTTTTGAACATTGGGTATTGATTGTTGAAATTTTTAGATTAAGAGTAGTATTTAATTTTATAATGGATTATACTTTTTTAGGATTGTCTAATCTTGAGAAAACATGTTTGGTTTTGGTTCATGTCTAATGATAAAGGAAATATATAGTTCATCTTTTGTGGATTATGTGATTCGCTATATGTTGATTCTAATACTTTAGGTGTGACCAAGTTCTCTTGAATACTCGTCGTTTGGAGAAAATATGACTTTGTTGTAGATATATATTAAATGATGAAACTCTACATTAAAATTATGTATATTTCCTTATGTTATTAGTCAATATCATTAATAAATTGCTCATATTTTTGAAAAGTAACTTGAAACAAAAAAAATTCTCTGTTTACTTTTCCTTATGGGAAATCAAAGACCATTTAACCCTTCACATTTTTATGGTTTTCTGGTAGTTAAATTTTTCCTCATCATGTTTTCTGCCATGCTCTATCAGAACTTGATGGTTAGAATTTATTCTATATCCATTTTTTCCAACATATAATCCTACTATGTGTTATCTTGGGGGACCTTTTTACTTCCTATTAGTTCATTTAAAGTGACAGTTTTATTGACTCTTTTCCCAATGTGGGATTTTCAATGATGATTCTGATCCCAATTTTAAAATTGTGAGGATGTAATTTCCAAAAGAGGGGATAGATGCAAAGAACCATGTATTTATAGAATAATACCTTTTCATATCTGTTAATATTTTTGAATAATATATTTATTATATGTTAAAAAGGACACTTTTCTTGACAATATACTCAATACACAACAATAGGTTTCATTGAAATCTTATGTTGCACACAACATTGAGTTATACCAAAAAATATTACTGTAAAAATATTATTGATTTAAATAGAAGTTAATGTATATCAATTAGAATAGTGGTAATGAATAGTATCAACTAAATTATAAAAAATGGATTACACATGTTTAAATAATGATTCATTAGTTACCAAATTTGATAGAAATTTAAATAAAAACCAATTGAATATAAAGGATGTGTTTGTATGGAAATTGATTTCAAAGGGAATAATTGTGTTTTAAAAAAAATATCACTCTATATATATTATTATTTAATGATAAATATATTCTATATATCCAATATAATGTTTTAAATTCATCTAATTTGTTTTCAAGACATGATATAAGAACAAATTCAAATTTTTTGATAAAAGAAATATTTTAAAAAAAATATAGTTTTACCTCATTTTGATGGAGAACCAACATTAAAACATGATTTTGTCAATTTTATATGTTATATTTGACACAATATGAATATTTTTTAGAATTGGGACAAAAATAATTTACTTTTGATGAATTTTTTATATTAATTTGATAACTATCATGTTTTGATTAATAGTAAAAATATGAATAATTTTTATTGAAAATAACTTTTTCCATCAAGATATTTTAAATTGATAAATAAAATTATTTAATATTATTAAATTATAAATGGAATATATTTTTATCATTTAATACAATTTTGTTCATTGCTTGTAATTTACCTTTAAAATTAGACATAACCACATCCCAATCTTTTGATGGTTATTACTTCTTAAAAACCAACATTTTTGTTTTTACAATAGAAATTTTTTTAAATAAATACTACAACTTATGTGTTTTGAATTTGGAAAAATGGATTAGATATTTTTTATCAGAGGGTCCAAATTTGTGAATAGGTACGTTTTATTTTTATTGAATATGAATAATAACGTTAGTATTTATTTAATTACCATGGTTAAAGGGAAAACCCGGTAAATAAGGGTAAAAATCATATTATAAGAATACTAAACTACCCTAACACATGTTCTAATCCTATTTGATGAGATATTTATAACCATTCGAATCCATGGGATTATTTTGGGACTCAATAGAGCCACTTGAGATTGATAATGATAAATTATATTAATTAATTTAATGTAACGATAAAATATAACATAAACATATATATTTCAGTAAAAACAATTATATGGGGTTATATAAGTGATCCTATCGAAAATAAATATTAATTATAATGATAAAAACTATTTCCTACATTATGTTATTTTATTTATAATTTCTATACACATAATAAATAAATTTATTTATGACCCAATGATGATGTAGTGATTAAGTTATTATTGACTGATTTAAATAAATGAGATGATAAAGATTAAAATATATATTTTTGAAACTTTCTATGACATACATGAATTTTAGAGAGGATTATAAATTGTTTTATTTTAATTAACGAAGTTTTTCCTTCAAATATTCAAGTTGTTTAAATTCTTAAAAATTTATGAAGTGAATTGTCTAAAAATTGACATAAATGAGTTTTATATCAAAAATTAATATTTTATAAAAAGATATAATAGTCCTAAACATCTAATATTTGTCCAAATGACGTAGATAATGTTGAAAATTTCATTAATGAACCGATTTAATTTCTAATTTCATTTTATAATAACTATACTAACCATATATTATGAATATACAAGAAGACATTGTATGAGTTAAATTAGTTAACTAAGGGTTAATGTTAAAAGATAACATTAAATTTGAGACCGGGTCATGTATAAAACTTATTTCTTGAGAGGTTTTAGACCAAAATACATATTACCATTGACCTAAATGACATTGCAACCATTTGGAACCAAAAATAATTTTATAATAAAATAATATTTCAATACATTACTAATGTTCCCGCCCCCCTCTTATAAAAGGGCTCATCTCTACCCATTTAATCAGACCTCTCAAGCACCTTGGATTTCCCAAATTCAACCCAAAATTATCCATAAACATCACTCCCTTCCCCATATAAGGATTGCAATAGACATAAGTCAATTCAAGAAATACTTTTGGCTCAAATCAAAGGGAGGTACACGATTTAGAGGAAGCGGTATCTCTAAAGTTCCTTTCCATTACTTTACTTTTTCACTCTCTATTATATTTTTATTCTTTTATTAAATAACAAAACCAGTATCCTAAATATAATTGGATGTTTTTATGAGAAGTATTAAAACACCACTTACACACACCTCCATCAAATTGATACAAAAATACCATTTCTTTGTACGGTGAACTACTGCCTCACGAAACGATGATTGTTCGATTTTCTCCTACCTTCTATCATGGTGGTAATTATGAAGGAATTGTATTTATATTAGATTTATGTTTTATTTATATTTTATCTATGCTTCTTTAATTTTTATTTATAACATACCTTTAATATTTTCATGATATGTAAATACGATTATTTCATTTGAGGAAATGCAGACTACCACCCCCTCAAAGTGATATGACTTGTTAAAGCAAAAAATGGAAAATATAAAGGATTAAGTTAATTAACTTATGTAACATATATATCTTATGATATTATACTAGAATTATAATATACCTATGTATCATTTAGTTTTCATTTATTTAATATGACAAATAAAAGAAAGTTGCATTCATGTGTATGTATGGATTACCGTCTCCATGAATGGTGCCTTTAATATGTTATCTCCATATGTTATAGACTATAATAAATACAAATATACTGGATATATATAATTATCAAATAATTAATACTATTCTGGAGATAATTTACTTTTTACCACATGTATAATTTGTAATTATAACACTATCATTTCCGACTGAAGTACCTAATATCGACTAAATGACTGATATTCAATTGAATAATTTTGTAATTTTTATAACATGGTAATAAGTGATATAAAAAGAATAATAAAATTGAAAAAGGTTATTATAATGTTATTAATTAACATAAGTTTATTATTCAAAAGAATCAAGGAACATACATAACGAATCAGACTCAAGGTAAGGGAAATTTTCATCCTCCACTTTTAGTCAAAGGATTATTTTATGTTATAAAAGTTAATTTCAATTTTATTATTTTGGGATTTGTTCTTATATATCTTTATTGTTGTAAATTTTATGTCCATGTGATGAGATACCCTTTTTTATCTCATCAAATCATTTTCTGAATTTTAATGTGATTTCGTTAGGCTAGCTACTTTTCATAAGGGTAATTCTTAACCCTATTTCTTTTCATTGGGTTAATGTTCTACTTATTGATTTTTTTATGAAATGATTATGCATGAAATAAGTTTTTATATCGTATCACATATTTATAATTTATTTATGTGTACTTATAGTTAATCCACATAATCTATCTATTTTATTTACAAAATGATCTTTGTAAGGGACTTCATCTCAATCTCCGTTCCTTGAGACATATTTTGATAATATACCCTTCCTACTTTTACATGGTGTATAATAGACCCTGTTGACATTTAATTTAATTCAAAGGGAATATTTTTTTCTACGATGATTTTTTAGAAATCGACAGAAATAATTTTTTAACATATGAAATGATAATGACCTCTCCACTGCCTTAATCATTCTTTGATATTTAGATTACCTTATAAGATTTAATGTTTTAACAAGGAAAAGAAATACCTTATATTATTTTTGGTTTTTTTGGTATTGAAAATAGTTTTTGAAATGGATTGAGTATTTCAATATCTTGAAATGATTTCTTGTGATTCCAATTGAAAGGTTATTAGTGAAATGTTTATATTTTCAATATTTTATGTGTTATGATTATATAATGGTACCTGGACATTTAAGGGGTGGTTACATGATAAACCAATGATGGGTGGCTAGGTGATAAACCATGTGATGAGTGGTTATTTGATAAACCAATGATGGGTGGTTATGTTAAAACCTATAATGCATTGGGTATGTAATTTAGTTGAATGACTATTCTATTTAGTGATATGTGTACATGTCGACCGTTTGGTTATTCCTTTTAAGTATGTTTATGACCCAAGTTACTTTTAAATTCTATATGTTTCTTTCTATTGGATTTTTGATAATTTTTCAGTTAAAAAAATGGAACATAATGATCTTATATTTAGTGAAGTATATTTACTACTTCTTAAATGTGAAAATTATTACATTTTGATAATGTATTATTGGTTTTCATGTTATCCCAAGACTAATAGTTTTCTTTCTTTAAGTTTACCTTAGTGGGATTTTTATACTCATCCCATGTTTTTTAATGTTTTTAACCTAATGTAAAGAAAAATAGTGTCAAGGATGAGATCAACTAAAAAGTTATGTTTTTAAAACATGAAATGATCTCATGTTTTGTTTTAAATATTTTTTGTTTTATGAAAAATAGATAGTGAGTAGAATTGTCTAATTGTAATATTCAAGATTATAAGTTATAATAGAATTATTTAAATATATAATAATGAAAAGATCCTTGATGTGAATTAAAGTCAAATTATCGACTTATATCATGAATAAGTTATGTATAAGTTTGTGGCCATAGAGGATGTCTTATCGATATTGAAAGATGATTTGGGTATGAAAAATAAAGACACAATGAATGTAAATGAAAAGGAAAATTGAAAAGTTACTTTAATAAAATGTGTGACAATAATGGTCTCCTAATGTTAACCATGATAATATAATGTTTTAAATTGAGATATTATTGGTATAGTGAATATTAATATCCTAGGGGGAAAATCTACTAATTAAAATAATCATTGTTATATGAGTAATATTTATTCTTATGAAGATGAAAAAAATTTAATATTGAATGAAAAAAATGTTATGGAATAAGATGATGAATCTATGTTAATGGTTTGTCAGGGAAGTGGTCAGATTGACGTTGATATATTTCATAATTCATGAATTATGTTATATGAATCCTAGAATATATAAGGATTTTTATGTATAAGTGTTTCATTAAGGATATGAAATAATATTTTGAGTAGTACTAATGAACATTAAAAGTTATTTAATTGAAGGGTAATATTTTATGAAAAAAAATGAATAACAAATGATAACCCCTAATATGTTTCTAAGGTTGAGAAAATGGTGTTTATTTTGTATGAATAAATGATTAATATGAATAAATTTAATTTGAAAATATTGATGAACTGATAACTCATAAATTATATTTTGAAAAATTGGTTTATGTGATCTTTGATTAAGTAATAACATTATTTGATATATGGGAATTTTTAAATTATCTATGGGTTTATCTTAGGAATGAGTAAGATTTCTTGTTTTCAATATGGTTTTATGGTAATAATAATTATTAAAATCTTTCAAGAGAATATAAGATAAAGGTATTCAAAAATTTGGAATGTTTCCATTAAAATATAATTAATGATATTCAGAGTAATACTGTTGTGTTTGGGAAATTTTTTAACCCCATTATATAAATTTTATACATTGGAAGGGTCATAAGATTTAACTTCTATGGAATTTTTTATGTTGAAATTAAATTATGTTTTATAGATTAATGTATTACTTAATCATGTAAACGTTTATCCGTATTGGATGACTAGTGTTAACATTTTTTTATATAGAGATAGAAGGAATGTATTATAGTTCATTTATAAATTTTATGTAGTTCTTTAGACATGAAACAATTACATCTTTTAGAATAATAGATGATGTGGAAATCGGTTAAGACACAACCAATAGATTAAATTGTTCCTATGAAATAAAAAGACACCATTTAAGTAAATTTTCTTATGTTCTCATTCTATAAAGAAAAGGAATTATCCATCATTAGGAAATGGGTATTAAGATAAAATATTTTATTTCTATGATTTTTTTATTATCATAATGATATTTTTTCATTCTTAATTGTTTTATGTTTTGTTGAACATTAAAATTCTATGGATCACCCACTTTATTATAGTCAATGGACTTTTTATTACTATATAATTATTTAGGATTTAATTTTTTGTACATATATTCATTTCGCATATATGCTTCCTTATATGGAATGCTAGTATGTGTTATTATAGATGACTTTTTACATCTATTTCATTCTTTGAAGATGATTTTAAATTAACCCTTTTTATGATGCATGATCTTATGAAAGAAATTTTTAATGTTAAAAAATTGATAATACTGAATAACTACTATTGTGAAATTCATTTAAAGGGGTTTATAATGTAAATACCTAAGAATTTCTTATATGTTTTTTTTAAATATAATCTTTTAAATATTTTTTTGTTACACATAGCATAGAATTTATATTATTTTCCTTGCAACATTGAGTTTTAAATAAATGTGCCATGTTATTAAAATATTGTTATATGATCCTTTTCAACTACCAGTTGGAATGACTGGTATGAATTGGAATAACCAAATTATGAAAATATATGTTTTCCACATATTTATAAAATGAAATCTATGGTAAAAAATTAATTAAAAAATGAAAATAGTAACAATTTTAAAATAAAGGAAATCCATTTCTAAAAGATAAATTAATAAAATAAACACATTTTACCTCAATAATTTAAGAAACCCAATTTATTTGAATTATTTTAATTAAATTTAAATATTCAATATTCAATAAAATGAAAAAAATTATCTTCTCTATTTTCTAGATAGGAGATATGAATAAATCCAATTTTATACTTAGAAATTCAATTTTTTAAAAAGTAGTTTTATTACAATTTGGAAACTTATTTGAAAATAAATTTTTGAACATTTTGAAAATTTACACAAAAAAATTTCAACCTATTTAATTATAATTTTAATATTATATTAGGGTGAATTTTTTATAGTATTCCTAAAATACTCATAATTTGATGAATAGATAAAAATACATATTTTAAATTAAAAAAATCAATGTAGTTTAAATTATTTGAAATGAAATTTTATATTTTAGAAATATTTTAAAATATAAATAGATATATATAATATATGAAATAAAATTTTTTTTATTTTAATCATTTTAATATTGAATTTTGATATACAAGACTTGTAAAAATTTAAACTTTTCTATTTGAAACCCTGATTTCTCACTACCACTCTAGAAATAATATTAAATTAATATTATCCATTTTAATTAATTTAACATTTTAAAAATAACCAATACATTGAATACGATTAGCATATATTATCTAATTACAACAAATTAATTTTAGACCAAAATTATCCATGAAAACATTAAAAATTAATTTATGTGTTTAAGGATAAAATTGAATTACCTGGGGGTTATTGTAAATAGATAAGGGTTAAAATGACCTTAAAGATTTTATGAAATATATTTTTTGGACTTATATTGACTCTATTATTTCTATGTATTGATGAAAATCCTTTTATAACCATTTTTATTATAAACACATTAGTACATATTTTTATTTTCAAATAATTTGAAGTGTGTGAGTTACCTCTATTATAAAAGGATACCCCATATCAATCTATTAATAACACCAGAAAATCATTTTTTCCAAAAACTCATGGACAAAATAACTTCCCAAAATACATACACTCATAACAGAAGAATAATTTTTGTCACAAAGCATACCCTAGAAGGCATTTTGTGCAATCCTTAAGGTGGTTTTCTATGGAATATGTAATTTTTTTCAACTAGTGTTTTTGTTTTATTTCTTCATCCTCCTCCTTCCATTCTTATTATAAAATGTTGATATAGTAATATTACTATATTATCTATACTATTTTTTATGTTGTGATCAGGACCAACAACAATCTCCACATCCATCAAATGGGTTAGGAAATTATCATTCATGTGTACATCATACTACCACCACGTGAACCAATGCCATTCATTTTTTCAATAACACCACTCACGATAGGTTATAATGATATATTAAATGTTTTTATAATATATTTATGACATTTATATATTTATATGATTATTATTTCCCACTTAAATTCATACTTTCCATTATATGTCAATATGATAATATGGCTCATGTGTACAACGGACTACAACCTCACAAAGATGTGTTATTCATTCATGGATTAATAAAATGGAATAGCATTGAGTTTACTTAAAATATGTGATATATATGGCATAAAAGTTATTATGTTATTGTAATATATTAGTTACTGTTTCCCTCACAATCTTTCAGTAAAATTGAAACAATGTTCATGCTCACATACAACTAACTATCTCTATGGACAATGTATTTAATTTACAATATATAATTATTATTGATTGGTATAAATACATATATTATAACTATAATGTATATTTATATCATTAATTCATTATGGTTATTATTGAACTTTGTTAAATGTAATTTTACTAAAAATTCTAAATCAAAACATACAAAATAAAAAAAAGTTATTACCTAAAATGTGCCATCAAAATGAAATTGTTATTAAATAGGTAATATAAATTAAAAATAAAGTCATAAATGATAAGATAAATATGATTATTATTCATTAATATATGAATATTAATCAGATATTCATTATATAAAAGGTTTTAATGAGAATGAAGGAGGTCGAGACAAAAGGTAAGGGACTCCAATATCACCTTTTTACTTTTTTGAGACACATTAAATATTCACATATTTAATTTATATGGTTTATATATTATCTAAGAATGTATATTATTATGTTTAACATGATAATTATGGTGATTATATGTAATTTACTTACATAATTAACCATTAAACATGTAGCTGGACCAGTCATCACATGGTCTCAAGAGGACCTCCTCATACAACAGAGGCTACCTACTAGTAGTAGTGGTTTAAGGGTGTTATGGTGGAAAAAATATGAACACGATATTAGAGTTTCATAGATATATAATAATAACAATATCAATAGATAATAGAAAAATTAAGAAGCAGAGATAGAGAAATTCAATGGAGAGTAAGATAAATGTAATAACTGAGTAAAGATGCCAGACATCAATATAAAACATACCACGCATGAATTTCTATGTGATACTACAAAATAAATAATGAAACATAAATTAGGAGATATGATTCAGTTCAAGTATAAGGAATGGAAAAAATCGGTCCAGAGGGTGGTCTCATAAAGCATCCAGAGTATAGGCTTGGTATAGTGCACTTAACTCATTGGTACCAGAATTGCAACACAAGTAATAAACTAAGTATCTGGATCCTACAACCATGGAGGCCTGTTCAAGTACCCCAGTGGAATGGTGGCCTAATCAAGGTGTGAGATGAAATCCTTGAATCCAAACACCCATGATGTATATACCATTCTAATTAATGCATTATAAATTAAGAATTGTTCCCTCAAAAATAAATGCAAGCATAAATAAATAAATAAATGCCTTAAACTGGGTTCCACTGAGAAACGCTTTCAATTCACCTGCTTCATCTTAAGCTGGTGTGTCAGAACCAAAGGGGAATATAATGGTAAAATGGTTATGATAAAATGAGATAATTTGTAATGTCCCCATGATTGTTATTGGTCTTAAAGGATACATACCTGTTTTTCTAAATCCAATGGATCATTTAACATTATTAAAGCATTCATTTATCCTTTTCTGTTATTAAATTGATAAAAAAAATCATAAAATATTGTGGGAAACCCTAATCCCATAAATGAATATTTGTATGTACATTCAATGTATCTTACTAGGGGTCCTTCATATAAAAAATTATAAATGTTATGTACATGGTTACCCAATGATGATGCCCTATGTGTTACTCCATGCATGGTGTAAAAATGTGTAGTACTAAAAAAACCTCTATGTCCAAACCTTGTATCACATGTAGGGACCTAAGACTCCCTCATGGAATTGTATAACCAATCACTTCATTGATTGTAACACCCCGAGATTTTATGAAAAAGATTCTTTTTAATTAATGTCTTGGGTTGTACGCTACACTAAAAGGAGCATGCAAAACACGTATCCTTGACTTGCCTTGCATTACACGCAATCGCGACCTTCCTCGATAGCATGTGTAGTACGCAATACCGTGTTTTACTAAACAATGAAATGCTATTAAAATATTATTAAAACCAACCGTTATGAATAGTAATAACCACTTTTTGAAATTTTTGAAATTTTATTTTTCAAAATGAACATTATTTTTGGATTCAGAATATCGAAATTAGCTTCGGGTGAAATTTTGGTACTTTTCGGATAACTTTCATATTCTGATGAATAGTGAAAATTACTAAATTTTAATTAAAAACAACTTTTTTAATCGAAATAATTAATAGTTATAAATTATTAATTTGAGTGGTTTTAATGTATATTTAGAATATATATTTACAATTTAATACAATGTTGGTCATAGTATGTAATTTCACATTTAAACCAGTTATAAACAAGTTTCAATCTTTTGATAGTTATTATCTCTTAAAAACACGCTATTTGTTTTGACGATGGGAATTAATTTTTAAATTAGTTAATGTAACTGATATGTTTTGAATTTGATAAAATAGACATCATTTTTGAATTCATAATATCAAATATAGCTTATGCCTATTTTTTGGTATTTTTCTGGAAACTTTCATTTTTTGATGAATAGTGAAACCACTAAGTGGTAGTTAAAAAAACCGAATTTTTCATAAAACACAATTTTACCGCTTCTGTGAGTAGAATTTCGAATATCTGAGAGACACGGTTAATATCAAGGACTAAAATGTGGTTCAATGAGATTAAAAAATAATTTTTGGCGAATAGTAACTTTTTACTTTTTTTTACCCCGGTTAAAAGTAAATAGGGTAGGTAAGGGTAAAAATGATATTATTATTACCCTAACACATGTCCTAATTCTATTGGAGAAGTTTAATTAGACCAAAAACAACCTTAGGAATAAAATATGACCATTTAGGACCACGTGGATTAGATTAGGACATTTATTATTAATTCATTTAAAGAAGGGTTAAAATAGTTAAATTCAATGTTTAATAAATAAATAATTTTTAATATAGGTTTATAAATAAGATAAATTCGACTATAAATATTCATTAGAAAGAAAAATAGATTTCCTACATAATGGTAATTTATTTGTAATTTTTAGACATTAATTAATTTAATTTATTTATGACGCAAAGATGATGCAGTAATTATCTTATTAATGAAATATTGACATAATTGATGTTATAAATACCCAAATAAATGTAATTTGATACTTTTTATGAATTACACTAATTTTATAGGTTAATATGACATTTTAGTGTTGATTTAATTAACTGTTTTCGAACTAGTCATTCTTTTATGATTTTCACAAAAATAAATTACTAAATAGTGTCAAAATTGACATAAAATAGTTTTTAAAAATGTATTATATTATTAATTGTAATTTAATTCCTAAAAATATATGGTTCAGAAAAATTACTTAGATAAGGTTATATATATTAATAATAAAAAATATGGGGTTCTTTTGGATTGTTATAGTAAGTTTATTAACCTTATAGTGTAAGAACACAAAAAGACATTGTAAAAGTAACATTTTCTAACTTAATGGTAAATATAAATGATAATGTTAATATAGGAACCTAAACTTGTCTAAAATATATTGGATGAGATTATTTCGACCCATCCCCACCTTATATTTGAAATAAATCAATTTGGAGATATTTAAACCCGAATTAGGATTTATAATAAAATAATATTTTTAGTTATTCCAAAGGTGCCTCTCTCCTCCCTTATAAAAGGGCACCTCCTCCCCCTCTTCCTCACACCACTTTGAACCTTCAAGCTCTGCCAACCCATGAAAAATTCTCTTCTCCACATCCCTAGAAACATCCTAGTGGTCTAGGTCCTCTTCAAAGACAAATTTGTGTGCCCTAAGAAGAGGACTCAAAGAGGCGCTTCAAAGAAGAGGTAATGTCTGTTACCGATTCTTTGAACTTTATTTCTTCTTCCACTTCTTCTTATTAGGTTGTTTCATTATGAAGTAATAACATCAGTATCACTCATATACTGATATGTTATTATAAGTATGAAACAAACCAATTTCACCATCTATCCATCCTACGGAAAACAAAATCACCGCATGTGCGTACGTACGGAATACCGTCTCCACACCGTGGTGTAATCTATTTTCCACCACCACCTTACATGGATGGGTATAATGGTGTAAATAATAACTAATTATGATTATTTTAAAGTGATATTGATTCTAAAATTGTATACATACACTCCAATAAAATTCCACAATCATGAGAACGATATCATCGCTCGTGCGTACGTACAGAGTACCGTCTCCACGACGCGATGAGATTCGTTCTTCACGTTAACCATTCATGAATTATTATAAAGTATATATAATAAGTAATCATGAAATATATGAAATAATAATGATACTGGACTTAAGTGTATATATATTTATGTCATCTACTTAATTCCTTTCAACTCAATAAGGAAACGAAAACAACGTTCATGCGTACGTACGACCTACCGTTTCCATGAACGATGTATTTATTTCCATTTACTGATCTATTATATATATATATATTTATATTTTGAATATATATTATATATAAATCATGTTTTATATTCTGGAATTATGTAATCCTGATCTAAGTAATCATATGAATAATTACAAGTCAAAACACAGACGACAAATGAAACGATTTTACCCAAAACGCTCTTTAAACATGTAATTTACAAAAGAACGGGTAATATAAAGTCATAATTGAACCATATATGATATCACAACAATGATTATGATTCTGGAATAAGTCAATGACATTATTTAAATCATTATACAGGAGTTTCGGACACTTACGAAGCAAATCGAACCTAAGGTAAGGGAAAATATCACAATCTCATTTTTATCTGAGATTGTTTATACTTTGCTATTTACTGGGGTGTATTTTATCATCTACATCCATGTTTCCACAATATGTAATATAATTTCCATCCACCTACACTTTTTGAAATCCATTTTTACCCTTTGGTGCGTTTATGGTAAAATATATGAAAGGAATCTTTTGTCGTTTTTCGTACGAGGTACTTTTTGACTTTTCTGAAAAAAAGTATGAGAACAATGTTTTCTTTAACTTATTCGACATGAATGGATTTTTAAAACTTTTTTTCCGATAAGCTTCCTTTAAAAAATTTCAAGTTTAATTTTAATCAACTTCTTTTAGTTTAGAATTGTATGACATGTTAAGAAAGGAAAAGTGTTTTTGAAGTATAAAGGATATTTTCCTCAAGAATGGAGTTCAAGTATTATTTTCCATATAAGATAATAAAGGGTTATGTTTCTATCCCTATTATTACATTGATTTGATTATGTTGTGATGGAATTATTTTTATGAATTCCTTTATCTTATATGAATTGTTTTATGATGTCATGATTGTTAAGATTCCCATTTTTATTACATGGGTTATGCTATGATGTATGGTTTATGATTTTGTGGCACACATAAGAATTGTATCATTATGAGATGGGTGGGACCTATATCTCCCTCCAATGCATTGGGTAAAGATTTTATATCTCATGAGATAGACATGGCTGGAACGACAGGTTAAACCGGTTCAGTGAAACAGGACTAAAACGAGGAGTGAACTCGGTTCAGAAATGGACTTTGTCCACTAAGATAGTATTGGCAATGAGTCTTGACTAATAAGAAATGATTCTCTATGATTATGTGTGTATGCCAAAAAGTTTCATGTTTTATGTTATGATTATTGGGATTGCATTTCACTACTATGATTTATGCCATGTTATGATATTATGATCTTTTCTGTAGGTTAAGATTTCCAAAATGTTATGTTCTTATGAATATGATGTGATTGATATTTATTTTGTTTACCCTTACTGAGAATTTGAGCTCACCCTTTAAGGTTTTCCTTTCCCCAGGATATAAATAATGGTTTTAGGTAAGAAAAAAAGGGAAGATCTTTATGGGAAATGTTGAAGATCTTTCACCAGGATTAGAAGATTACGTTCCGAATTTCCCAAAGACACTAAACTATTACGGTCCTTCTGTGTGTGTTTTTGTTATGTACTAAGTATTCCGCAAAAGTAATGTAATGTCCTTGTACGTCAGCCTTCGGGTCACTATAGTTGGTATCAGAGGAATGGTTTAGTAAACCTTTGGAAACTAGGATGTGAAAATGTTAGTGAGATCCCTAGAGATATTTCTAAGGTATGTCTAGGGATGTCCCTAAGGATTAGTATTAGTATAGGATATAGTCCTAGAACTATGGTAACGGTATTAGAATTTAACCTAAGATGTTAGATATTGAGGGTTATCCCCCTTTACTATGTTGTTTTCCCTAGGATGGTTTTTTCCTCTCACACTATTCTTTTTGGGTTTTAGAAAATGGATGGAAATTGGAAGATTCACGGTAATGGAGGATATGATGGACAATGGAATGATATTCTTCATGAGAAACTGAATGAAATGGGATTTGGAAGTCCAAACATCGTTATTATGCTTAATAAACAATCTCATAATATGATCAATAATCTCAACTTTGGTAAGTTTCCTGACTCGGCTAATAAGAGAAAGATGGAGTTCCATGATGATCATTGAGGAAAGAAAGTTCAATTTCCACTATGTAAATAATGTGGGAAGAGTCATCAAGGAGAATGTTTCAAAGGAACTGGAAGATGCTTTGGGTGTGGGAAATAAGGACACAAAGCCATTAAGTGAATAGGAAAAGGTTTAGTTAACACCAGGGATGAGGATAATGGTATTGCTACAACATCAATAATGGTTAAATGTTTTTAATGTGGAATGTACGGGCATTATGCAAACCAATTCTCTAAGGGAAAGTCTCACCAAGAGAATCAGTATGGCTGTATGGGTAGTATTTATGTTGATGATGATGAAGAGACTACAAATGATATGTGAGTTGAAATAATTGTTGAAGCTCAATCAATAGTTTAAGAAGGTAGTGGAATGATTATATGTTTATCAAGTGTAATGTTGTATAAGAAATCTCATGGTACTATGGAATAAAGACACATCTAAGGATTGTTACACTGTTGTCTTTCCTTATGTTTTGAAAGTGTATGATGAATGGTACCAGCAACCATGAAAGGTTATTCAGATATTTTTGTAAAGTAGATGATATGCGCATAATGAAGGGATAAGGAGAAAATTAAATGTTTGATAGTATTCATGAGCTCATGACTGATATAAGGAAATAGTTATATCATTGTTTGAGTATATATAATTTTGGGGTTTTGGTATGTGGAAAGAGTTATCTTTTGACAGCACTCATGTTTTCACTAAGGTTCAATGGGTATTCATTTTTCAAGAGAATACATGATTAAGGCCTTCGAACGTTTTGAATGTGACCAACAAAAAATATCTTATGATATATGGGGATCAATGATGGTATTAACATACTTGTTATATTAAATCTCTGGCAATTGTTTTCACTATAATATGACAATGGACTGCAATATATTGGATAAGCCTAAATATTGGAATGTAATATGTTGGACATAAGTTAGTATTGATTAAGGATAGAACCTTTTTCAATATTATTTATGGGATGTTATAGTAATGTAGTTTTAGAAAAAGGACAACCTGCAGAATGGGCAATAGCCCATCGCATCGGACAAGGCTGTGGGAATTGAACCCACAAACGAAGTGAGACTGGCCCTTATCGCCTACCACTAGCATACAGGAAGTCCCTATTTCGTAGAAACTAGTTTTGGTATATTAATCAGTATGATATATGAAGTTTAAGTCCATTTTAGGAATCATATATGATTAATCTCAATATAGATGGACTAATGAATTTTTTGATAACTTTTCTAACCATTTGTTTGAAACAGATGGAATGACCCATCATTCTATCACATGATCTGCTAACACATCACGAATAAAAAATTCAACTTCATTTCTTTAAGGAATGAAGTGGAAATTTTTCAATTCAAGAACACCAGTGAGATTGTACCAAAATCATGTAAGTATTTCTTTTAATTCATCAACTATGGGGAAATGATCTTGAAAACCAAAAATGTTGTCTTAGTGCTCTTATATCTGATGAATAAGATGGTACCTTAGATCGTCACAAATTTATGGCTTTGTGATGCTGGCTTTTCCATAGCCATGTTCTTTACCACTCTCCATCAGAACATGATGGTTAGATTTCTCTTCCATATCAATATTTTCACCTATGTGGAAACCCAGTGATTAGTTTATTTGGGTAACCGTTATGTTTCATACTTTTGTTTTTAATGATTGGTTTTGGTATTCCTTTTTACGATGTATGTTTCTATTAAAGAAACTTTCGAGTAGTAAACCATTTATAACCCCAACAAATTTCGAGGGCGAAATTCATTTTAAGGGGGGTAGAATGTAACACCCCGAGATTTTATGGAAAATATTCTTTTTAATTAATGTCTTGTGTTGTACGCTACACCAAAAGGATCTTGAAAAACATGCATCCTTGACTTGCCTTGCATTACACGCAATCGCGACCACCCTCGATAGCATGTGTAGTACGCAATACCGATGTTTCACTAAACAACGATATGCTATTAAAATATTACTAAAACTAGCCGTTATGAATAGTAATAACCACTTTTTGAAATTTTTTAAATTTTATTTTTCAAAATGGACTTCATTTTTGGATTCGCAATATCGAAATTAGCTTAGGGTGAAATTTTGGTACTTTTTGGATAACTTTCATATTCTGATGAATAGTGAAAATTACTAAATTTTAATTAAAAACAAATTTTTTAATCGAAATAATAAATAGTGATAAATTATTAATTTGAGTGGTTTTAGAGTATATTTATAATATTTTTTTACAATTTAATACAATGTTGGTCATTGGATGTAATTTCACATTTAAACCAGTTATAAACAAGTTTCAATCTTTTGATAGTTATTATCTCTTAAAAACACGCTATTTGTTTTGACAAAGAGAATTAATTTTTAAATTAGTTAATGTAACTGATATGTTTTTAATTTTATAAAATAGATATCATTTTTGAATTCATAATATCAAATATATCATAGGCCTAATTTTTGGTATTTTTCTGGAAACTTTCATTTTTTTAATGATTAGTGAAACCACTAAGTGGTAGTTAAAAAAACTGAATTTTTCATAAAACTTAATTTTACAACTTCTGTGAGTAGAATTTCGAAAATATGAGAGACACAGTTAATATCAAGGACTAAAATTTGGTTCAATGAGATGAAAATAATTTTTTGTGAATAGTAACTTTTTACTTTTTTTCCCCACGGTTAAAAGTAAATAGGGTAGTTAAGGGTAAAAATGATATTATTATTACCCTAACACATGTCCTAATTCTATTGGAGAAGTGTAATTAGACCAAAAACAACCTTAGGAATAAAATAAGGCCATTTAGGCCCACTTGGATTAGATTAGGACATTTATTATTAATTCATTTAAAGAAGGGTTAAAATAGTTAAAATCAAGGTTTAATAACTAAATAATTTTTAATATAGGATTATACATAAGATAAATTCGACTATAAATATTAATTAGAAAGATAAAACGATTTCCTACATAATGGTATTTTATTTGTAATTTTTAGACATTAAATAGTTTAATTTATTTATGACAGAAAGATGATGCAGTAATTATCTTATTAATGAAATATTGACATAATTGATGTTATAAATAACCAAATAAATGTAATTTGATACTTTTTATGAATTAAAATAATTTTATAGGTTAATATGACATGTTAGTGTTGATTTAATTGACTTTTTTCGAACTAATCATTCTCTTATGATTTTCAAAAAAATCAATTACTAAATAGTTTCAAAATTGACATAAAATAGTTTTTAAAACAAATATTATATGATTAATTGTTATTTTATTCCAAAAAATATACGGTTCGGCCAAATGACATAGATAAGGTTATATATATTAATAATAAATAATTTTGTGTTCTTTTGGCTTGTTATAGTATGTTTACTAACCTTATAGTGTAAGAACACAAAAAGACACGGTAAAAGAAAAATTATCTAACTTAATGTTAAATCTAAATGATAAGGTTAACATAGGAACCTAAACTTGTCTAAATTATATTGGATGAGAGGATTTCGACCCATACCCACCTTACCTTCGAAATAAATCAATTTGGAACTATTTAAAACCGAATTTGGCTTTATAATAAAATAATATTTTTAGTTATTCCAAAGGTGCCTCTCTCCTCCCTTATAATAGGGAACCTCCTCCCCCTCTTCCTCACACCACTTTGAGCATTCATGCTCGGCCAAACCCTGACAAATTCTCTTCTCCACTTCCCCAGCAACATCCTAGAGTTCCTGGTCTTCTTCAAAGAGCAATATTAGTGACCTAAGAAGAGGACTCAAAGAGGCGCTTCAAAGAAGAGGTAATGTCCGTTACCAATTCTTTCAACTTTATTTCTTCTTCCACTTATTCTTCATAGGTTGTTTCATTATGAAGTAATAACATCAGTATAACTCATACACTGATATGTTATTATAAGTATGAAACAACCCTATTTCACCATATATCTATCCTACGGAAAATGAAATCACCGCGCATGCATACGTACAGAATACCTTCTCCACGCCGTGGTGTAATCTATTTTCCACCACCACCTTACTTAGATTGGTATAATTGTGTACATAATAACTATATATGATTATTTTAAAGTGATATTGATTCTAAAATACTATACATACACTCCAATACAATTCCATGATCATGAGAACGATATCATCGCTCGTGCGTACGTACGGACTACCGTCTCCATGACACGATGAGATTCATTCTCCACGTTAACCATTCATGAGTTATTATAAAGTATATATAATAAGTAATCATGAAATATATGAAATAATAATGATACTGGATTTATGTGTATATATATTTATTTCATCTACTTAATTCCTTTCAACTCAATAAGGAAACGAAAACAGCATTCATGCGTACGTACGGCCTACCGTCTCCATGAACGATGTATTTCTATCCATTTACTGATCTATTATATATAAGTATATTCTGAATATATATTATATATAAATCATGTTTTATATTATGGAATTAAGTAATCATGATCTAAGTAATCATATGAATAATTATAAGTCAAATCACGGACGACAAATGAAACGATTTTACCCAAAACGCTCTTTAAACATGTAATTTACAAAAGAATGGGTAATATAAAGTCATAAGTGAACCATATATGATATCATAACAATGAGTATGATTCTGGAATAATTCAATTACATTATTTAAATCATTATACAGGAGGTTCGGAGACTTACGAAGCAAATCAGACCTAAGGTAAGGGAAAATATCACAATCTCATTTTTATCTGAGATTGTTTATACTTTGGTATTTACTGGGATGTATTTTATCATCTACATCCATGTTTCCTCAATATGTAATATTATTTCCATCCACCTATAATTTTCTAAATCCATTTTTACCCTTTGGTGAGTTTATATTAAAATATATGAAAGTAATCTTTTGTCGTTTTTCGTACGAGGTACTTTTTGACTTTTCCGACAAAAGTACGAGAAGAATGTTTTTTAACTTATACGGCATGAATGGATTTTTAAAACATTTTTTCCAAGAAGCTTACTTTAAAAATTTTCAAGTTTCATATTAATCAACTTCTTTTAGTTTAGAATTGTATGACATGTTAAGAAAGGAAAAGTGTTTTTGAAGAATAAAGGAAATTTTCCTCAAGAATGGAGTTCAAGTGTTTTATCAAAATTATTTTCCCTATAAGATAAAAAAGGGTTCTGTTTCTATCCCTATAATTACACTGATTTGATTATGTTGTGATGGAATTATTTTTATGAATTCCTTTATCTTATATGAATTGTTTTATGATGTCATGATGTTTAAGATTCCCATTTTTATTACATGGGTTTTGCTATGATGTATGGTTTATGATTTTGTGGCACAGATAAGAATGGTATCATTATGATATGGGTGTGGCCTATATCTCCCTCCAATGCATTGGGTAAAGATTTTATATCTCATGATATAGACATGGCTGGAACGGCAGGTTAAACCGGTTCAGTGAAACAGGACTGAAACGAGGAGTGAACTCGGTTCAGAAATGGACTTTGTCCACTAAGATAGTATTGGCAATGAGTCTTGACTAATAAGAAATGATTCTCTATGATTATGTGTGTATGCCACAAAGTTTCATGTTTTTAGTTATGATTATTGGGATTACATTTCACTACTATGATTTATCCCATGTTATGATATTATGATCTCTTTTGTAGGTTAAGATTTCCAAAATGTTATGTTCTTATGAATATGATGTGATTGATATTTATTTTGTTTACCCTTACTGAGCATTTGATATCACCCTTTTATGTTTTCTTTTCCCCAGGATATAAAGAAAGGTTTTAGGTAAGAAAAAAGGGAAGATCTTTATGGAAAATTTTGAAGATCTTTCACCATGATTAGAAGATTACGTTCTGAGTTTCCAAAGACACTAAACTATTACGGTCCTTGTGTGTGTGTTTTTGTTATGTACTAAGTATTCCGCAAAAGTAATGTAATGCCCTTGTACGTCAGCCTTCAGGTATCTACATTGATCCTATCCAAGGTGTATACCCTAGGGTACTTATGCCACTCATCTGGAGGTAGAACCTATAATGCATAGAAATCCAATATCAAGAATAACTCATATGACCCAAACATTTTTACTAATCCTTAGCAATTCTAAAAATATGTCATGACATTCCATCCAAGGGGTTCCTAAATCAGAATCTCGTGTATCACCCTCAGTGATAAGGTGAACAAATGAATAAGATGTATATATATCTAACATGTCTAGTGACCAAAGACTAAATTAATTTAATCATTCATATTTCATTTGGTATAATGTTCAAGGCCAAACCAATGGGATATTACTTATAAGTCACAATGAAACGGAATTAATCACATGGAAAATTAATTTTATTCAAACCACTTCAATCACTGAATGGGTGATTAGGGGCCTATGACATGGTTCATCGCCAAAATCCAACCAATTAAATAGTTTAAGATAATTATGATTAGTAAAAACCATCAAGCGGTGTTAGGAAATCATGGAATGGGGGGAAAATAGATTTAAATATTATTACACCCATTTTTGTTGCTTAAGTATGGATGATCAACACGATGGTATGATTCATCTCTATATTGGGTCACCATTGGCTATGTAATACATTCAATTTAATTTAATTTACATGTTATTGGTGACTCTGGATGGGTTTGGCCCATGCAACAATGGTTCGATTTTTTGAATGCAGTGAAATGAAGGGAAATAAAAAAGACCACATACCTCATTCTTAGGTTGAACCACACATTCAATATCAATATTGTTTTCACTATTTTTTAATAAATCAATGAAAAATACATCTTCTATAAAAATTGGGAAAATGATATCACACCAGGACAACTCAATCAAGAGGAATTTAAATAGGGAAGGATAATTAGTAATGAAAAGCATATTTATGTGAGTCCATAGAGACCAAAGAAACTAGAATACTAAATTGTATATAGGATATCCATCAAATCCTAAAATAGGCATTGGAGAAAACCACAAAAGAGGGTGATGCAGACATTGGGGTATAAGAAAGAAATAAGAAATAAATAGAAAAGGAAATAATTTAAGAGACGAAAATGGTAATTTCACCCCATTAATGAGGCATATCATTGGACAACCCATTCACTAACCATGTGTAGGATGATATTTAAGGGAGATGGGTTATATATTTTTCCGCATGATTTGGTCAAAAAAAATGATCCAATCATGTGAGGAATAGATAAAACATACTGCATATGTGTCCCAATGATGTAGGATAGGATCATGTTTTTGTGAAACCATGTGAATCCCATTGTTACCACATATATTCTCTTGTAAAAACTGTATGGATACTGTTAGAGGGTTACACAGTTTCAGAAAAACCATGGGCCCTATTCAGTACTCCCTAATTTTGAGTTTCTAAGGTTCCACACTCCCGAAAAATTCCAGAGAACCTAACACACCACTAGGGCCTTTATCCAAATCTAAAAACAAAAAAATGATGGGTTACAAGACTCAAAAAGTCACTTTGAAGAATGGTTTTGAAAATATCCCATTCACCAAATGAAAAAGATTTAAATTCTATTGTATATACATCTAGTTAAAAAAAAGGGGATGCTACAATCTTCCCCCTAAGAACATATCATCCCCAGGAAGCATTGGGGAAACTTTTGAAGAAACAATCGAAAATCATGGGTCAAAATTTCATTTCGAACATTCATGTTGTGTTTCCAAATTCCCAATACACATTCAAGTGTTAGCTTCATACATGACACATAAACCATAGAACATTAATCCAATTATTTTCTTTCTCAAATAAATCTTTGTGACAGTGCCTACCTAATCCCATCAAACCAGAGACATGATCCAGTTGTCACCTCCTTCATCAATCAGTCTATGGTAATTTCCACCATTTTTTTATAAAATTTAGAAATTCCAAATATGAATCACCATACGACCATCAATATAGGTTTATTTAAACACACTCATAGAATAACAATGATTCACTTTTAATTACATTAAACATTGACCAACAATCAAACATGAATTAACCTAAATGATTGGTTGAGAAGAATTTCATTAAAAACCTCAGTTGACATGTATCACACATGTCTCCCACAAACAATGTGTTAGGGTGATGGTTTTTTTCAACCACATATTACAAGATATAGGAATATAACCAGTCTAATTTTATTTAGTTTACTATCCTCAAAGAACTCATCTTAATTGTATGGTGTAATCTAAAACTAATAATTATTCCTCTCAAATAGAGGAACCTAGGAATTTCATTGATGCAACTCACAAAATCCATTTAACATATTCTAGTGAAATATTATTCCAAAATTTCTATTTCAATTACAATTCCTACTGAAAATATAGGGCCATACCTGGTCCTATACACTTGGACTAATACCCCATTTTAAACAACTCATATGAAACTTATTGAAATTTAGGATAACCTCAGAATAATGATTTTGTGTTAAAGGAGAACACCAAATTAAACCTTTAAACGTAACATGCAATAGAGTTTTCTGTTCAAAGCCAAATGTCTACATATCAAGAATTTGGTATGGGTCCAAAGATGCATCATCCTCGTGATCAAGTTAAATAAAAATAGCTATTGTCCATGAGTTTATCAATGGAATTCCAAATTGGGAACCCATGTGTCACTCAGGAAAAACTATTACTCTAAGGATATCCATTATTCCAGATGGAACGTTTGTTGATATCACTTATCATGCTCAAAAAAAATTTAAATTTAGTGCAACGTACAACCGACACTCTCTCATTGTACACATATGATGTCAAGAGAGGGGAAACGATCAACATTTATCTTAGACCACACTAAGAAGATGTGGATAGTTACTTGGGAGGAACTGAAACACTCCCACTTTCAAGTGTGTGAAGTTCTCGGTATGGTTTCCACCAAACCATTTTATGGATGAATAGTTGAACCACTAATGGTTGACTTATTCTATCAAAATCTCTACTTCACATTCTGGATCATTTTAGTTATCTAACCATGAGGCTTTTACTCACACTGGCATCCCATGGACACTCAACACAAAACCAAGGACTATTCCCAACCAATTATGATTTCATAAGTTTGACAGACTACAGAATACGTCATCATTGTGATATAATGGAGGAACTGACTAAATACGATAGGTTCCATCCCCCATGGAATTTCAATCCTGAATGAACATTGAAAAAGTGTAATTTATTTTCCCTTGTACATACAATGAAATAGTTAATTGGTTTGACACGAAACTCCCCATCATAATAATGTGCTGATTATCATTCACTAAAAAAGTTAACTCAAACACTATTTAACAATAATTAAAACTAAATGGAGAAATAATAGTTTTTTACATGCGTGATAAGCATCATTCACACTGGGGTATGCATGGAAATCATCCCAAGTTATGCCCATGTTTTCCAAGAAAAATGACATTAGGATTAAGGAGCCCAACCAAATAAGGAGGCTAGTCAACAATCAATACTCTAAAGAACATCATCCGAGAATCTAGAACAAAAAAACATAGAGCTAGTCACTCTACCACAGAGATGAACTGTTAACTAAGACGCATATATCAAGGATTAAATGAGCACTGCTGAACATAAATGGTGTGTTCCATGGTTTAACCTGATGATGGGTAGCACATGTATAAATTTATACTACCATGAAGTTTCAAAATTGAATGGATTAATCTTGACACATCTATATGCACAAACGGGAATATTCATTAAAGTACTTGAAGGTTTTCAATTTACAGAAACCATTGTTACACTACTCCATATGTTTATTAAACTAACTGGAAATGTATTGAGTTTTCCATCACTAAGGAGGAAAAAGAGTTTCACACACCCTACGAAGTAGCCTGCCATTCCCTTAGAACGTCTAACCCACTAGATTTGAGTAATCTATAACTCTCACACTTGTAGAAAAGTTTTAATAAAAACATAACAAACTATCAAAATAAAGGTGACTTTTTATAAACTATAGGACCTACATGGGACTATGGTACCTGAATAGTAACACATAAGAGAAACTACATGTAACCAAACAATAATGTATTTAAATGTCTTCGGGCACTACCTATGATGGCCGGCCCCATACAAAGCTGAATGTGTGGAACCAAAATGATGTCATTCCTAAAAAAGGTGACATGTATTCAGGTTCTATCACTTATGTTTGAGATATAAAAAAATAAGTGTCATATGGGTAAATGTTCATGTTCATGTTCTAAGGAAATCTCAACAAACACCAAACCGCCCTTACCTAACAGTCATACAATGAAAATCACATAAATGTCCTTCTACAGATTTAAATTAAAACTCATTTATCTTTTCATAATTTCAATGATATGATTCAATAAATAACTATACATTTATAAAACATAACCTCTAGATCTTATTTAAAAAAATTCTCAAGGAAAACATACATGTTTTATTAACATCACATTACACATTTTCATTTATTAGCATCCCACTATAATAGGACCATTTTATCACACAACCCCATTTTATGGAGCAGTCATTTTTATATAACGACTCAATCAAAATACAACTCAAGTAAGATTAAAAGTTAATATATTATTTAATTTAATGGTGTACTAGTAAAAATAATTCCTCCTCACATCTACATGTAAACCACAAATGTGGCCACAACACATTAAAAGATCCCCAACAGACAACATAAACACACCCCCAAGGTTAACCACTATTGAATACCAAGAGAAAAGGTGACCAGAGAGGGTTCCATTAAGATATTTTAGGTTTAAAAAAACTCTATAAACATTTTTAATAATATATATTTTTAAAACACCAGTTTTGGGTTCATTTTATTATGAAAATTCCCTAACTATCATGCTTGGTTCTAGTTGTACATTTTGAAATTTAGTCACACGGTTCATTAAGAAAAAGCTATTAGGGTAAAATTATTATTATGGAAACTAAAACCTTTAGGGTAAAAATAGAATAAATTTTATATCTACAGTGGTCTCTATGTAAAATTATTAAAATGAATGGTTCCATTTTATGGGTAACCAATATTAAAATAACAAAGAGACCATACACATTACAACTTTTAGGCATCTCGCATCTAACTGCAACCATTTCATCAGGATTAATGGAATATTTAATGGTGTTATCATTTAAGAACAATTATTAAATAAATAAGATGCATCTAAATGGTTCTTTTATATGTGTCTCCCTTTTCCAATTCTTAAAGTGCCCAGACATTCTACAAATTAGAAATTGGAACCCATTTAACAACAGAAAATTTATTTTTTAGAAATTAAAATGTTAACTAATAAGATATTTATTCAATAGTATATAATTATATAAACTACATCATAATTGGTTTTGATATATGGATTTTAACTTTCAAATTTATAAAGTTCCCATACGCCTTACAAATTGCACGTTGACTCTCATTAAATAGAAACTATCAAGTTCCATGCCATTATAAACATCCATATAAGCATGAAAATTTTAAAATACAAAAACTAAATTTTCACCAAACCATGGTATGAAATTAGATATGATAATATTGTAACATAGATTCTCAAATATTCATTTTTATGTAAAATAAGACTAGAAATGACTACGTAAGATGGAACACTCAAACATGGAATCTAAGTAAGGCATAAAAATTTAAATTACAGAATCCTGTTAATAAAATACTTAAATAGGTGAAAAATGAAAATGAAATTAAAATTTATCTTGTAGTAAAAAATACATACCAATAAAACATGAAGGGAACATAGTTTTTTTTTTCAAAAAATTGCAATGTAATGTACATGGCATGTCATATACCTGACATGTGAGTTCTTGTGTGCCTAAAGTGATAAATTAATTTCTAAAACCATATCATTATAGTGCAGATGTAAAATACCGAAAATAACTTAAATTAATAAGCAGAAAAAAGCACACAAGTCACTCAAGGTGAAATAATAATCAACTATTCTGAAAAAAACATTACTAATAATCAATTCCCTAACTACTTTTAGTTTTACTATACATGTGTTGATCACTTCCTTGAATGGTTATTTTCCATGAAATGAAACATTACTCTACTCATCTCTACTAGTCTCAAATAGTAAGATAATGAAAAAAATCCTCTGATTCCAATTTTAACATTATGATGCAAATGTCCATTAAACCATTAGCTAGATCAGTCACCACATGACCTCAAGCTCACCTACTAGTATGCCAAAGGATTCCAACTAGCATCGAGGGTATACTTGTGGAACAATGGGGAAACTATTATCTCAAGATCACAGTGGTACAATGGTATAATAACAATTAAATCTACAGATAAAGGATAACAGCCTAAAAAATGATAGATAAATGCAATGTAGTGGAAGAAAAATGCAATGATTGATTAAATATTGCCGAAACCAATATAAAACTAATCATGAATTCATGCCCATGTGTTACTACTTAATAATTCATGAAATATACATCAGACGATATGATACAATACAAGTACAATGAAGAGAACAAGAAGTGGTCTAGAGGGTGGTCTCCTCGATTATCATGAGTACTAACTCAATCTCATGCTCATAACTCCAAGGTAAAAGCATTACATAATAGGAAACTAATCATGGTTATTGATCCTACAACCATAGTGGTATCTTTGGGTACCCCAGTGAAACAGTTTTTCATAGTATATCGGCACCCATGATTACTAGTCACTTCCATTTCTTGAATTATGAAATAAGAAAAGTTCTATAATAAATAAATGCAATAAGAAATAAATAAATCAATGCATCGAACTAGGTTCCCATTTTAAACCCTTATAATATACCTTCTTTTGCATAATATGATTTATTTTAACTAATGGGGTCTAAAATGGTAAAATGGGTGATATAAAATGGGAGAAGTTGGGTTATCCTCAATGTTTTGATTGGGAATGGGGTACACTTCCCAATGTTTCTAAATCCATAGGATTATTTCTATTTTTTGAAACCACTTATTTATCATTTTCATTAAATCAATTTGAAAACCACTTCATAATATATTGTGTGACACCCTCATCTTGTCCATTTCAATATAGAAGGACATTACATGTATCACTTGTGGGGTCTATCATATGACCAATACCAAGGAGTCCTTCAATTATGACCCAAGGATGATGTCTCTTGTATCACTCCGTGTATGGTGTGAAAATGTCAAGTACTAAAAACCTACGAGTTCATATGAAGTATCATATAATGTGGTTATGAGTCTATATCATGCCATGGTACAACCAATCATTCCATTGTTCCCATACAAGGGGTATCCCCTTGGGAATTGGTGTCTCTCAACTAGATTTAAAAGAAGATAACACATTGTAATCCCGTTATAGGCATACCTCATATTGCTATTTTCTTATTTTCCAAACGTTAACAATTCTAATAGAAAGGAATGATAGTTCATCCAAGGGTTCCATAAATAAGAACCCATTATATCACCCTCATTGGTAAATTGAAACAACATAGTAAGTAACACATATGTGAAATATGTCTAGCCACATACTATTCAATTAATATATGAATGTAGATTACATTAGCAATAATAGTGAAGGAAAACCAAAGTGAAATTTCATTAATCTCATAAGGGATAAGGAATTATGAACTTCTACAATCTATATAAAATAAACAACTTCAATCATTGAATGTGTGTGTACTGGCCTATGACGAGGTTCATCACCCAAATACAACCATTTAAACACCTCAAGATAATTAGGATAATCAAAACCCCTCTAGGGGTTTTAATAAAAATTAGAATGAAGAAAAAATGGAATTGATGAATATGAAACATATTGGTGTGGATTATGTCATTGAGATCTACACGAATGGGTGATTAACCACTAACATGGGCCACTAATGGCTAGTTAATACATTCAATTTTAATTTATTTAAAAATTAGAAGCAGTATCGGATGGGTCTATCCTGCAGCACAATAGAAAATTTTATTGAATGAAATGAAATGATGGGAATGATTCAAAAGAACCTAACTCATTCTTATCTCGAACCGCATGTCCGATATCAAGAATTGATTATGTCTGATTTTGATTATATTGATGAAATGGGCATACAACTAGAAAATAAGGAAAATGAGATTACGTTATGATAAGTCGATTGAGAGGATGTTTAAAAGTTTAAGGATCATGATGAACATAAATATTACATAGGGGAATCCATAGAGACTAAAAATATTTGAATCCGACTTTTGATGGAGAAGATCCATCAAATTATAGAATATGAATTGGAGAAACACATAAAAGAGGGAGATACACATGATGGAGGAGAAGAAATAATGAATGAATAAGAAAAAAAAAAGAAATAATGTAATATGAGAAATTTGGTAATTTTACCCTTTTAACAAGGAACTTGGATTGATTTCACAATTGTCCAAAATAAGTCTAAGCTGTGTGTAGGCTGCTGCTTATTGGAGAGGGGCTGTATGTTTTTTTGTACAGTTTGGCCAAACTATCTGCCCGCCATGATATGAATAGTGAACACATACTCCCAATATGGAATAATGTGTGTGGTTTGGGAACACAGTTAGGGATTTCATGTGTAGCTCGAACACTACACATCTTAGTAGCTACACAAACTACATGGTTACTACAGGAGGGTCACACAATTTCAAACAAACTATTAATCCCTATTATACATATCTAGTTTAGATTTTCTAGAATCTCACACTCCTAAAAATCAACAGAGCACCAAGGAACCCCTTTTTCCTTCATCAAAGTCTAAAAACCAATCATTCTCATGTCTCATGTCCGGATAATTTATTAGGAATCACAGTTTTTAAAATATCACATTCACTAAATGATGAAATTTAAATTCCATTGGATTTATGTCTGGTCTAAAAACATGGGATGATACATTACATATCAATTTTCTAATCAATACTTACTTTTAATTATGTTTTAAATGTTTCCAAGGTTGTAATGGTTTTATGTTATAATCTCATCATTTATCAATATAGTTTGTCACTAAGTCTCGAATGTTGAAATCTTTTGATTTACCCAACAATAAATCTCTTAAATGTTATTATCAACTACATATTAATGATATTTTATTATAATAGTTGATTTTCCCACTATTTGGTATATATAATAATTGAGAAATAGCTTTTTAAGAAGAATAATATATATTTATCTCTTGGGTAAAAATTCATTGTTCTTCCCAAAGCCATGGTTTCTAAAAAAGGATTAATTTTTTTAATTACTGAAAGTTATTTTTTCAAGGCTTTTTTACCTATGAAATTTTTTTTGAGGAATATTTATTACTTTTACAAAAAAAATGATCTTTTGGTTTTAACCAAAAATTTGAATGTAATATTTGTTTTAATATGTACAACATGAACCGTATTTCATGATACTATGAAGAGTATTTATATTGATTCATTATTTATAGGTTTTCAAGGATTTATTTAATGAAATTTAGTTTCAAAATTTTTATGAATGTATAGTTTTAAAAATTAATTTATAAAGTAATTTCATATTCCTCTAGAGTCATTCTATTTGATTTATATTGTGAAAATGTTATCCATCTAAGATGACATCCCTTGGTGTAATTTATTCTTTACTAGGGATATAATCTAACGATACCATTATATTATATTATTTTAATGTTTTATAATGAAAATATTTCTATCAAATTAATTTATCTTTGATGGGTAACACCAATATAATATTATTCTAAAACATTCTTATTTCTCAACATCTTATATAATGATAAAATGATGAAATTATTACGAAACATGTATCTTTTCTAAAACATAGTATATGGTGAGATTTTTATGAATTCCATTTTATTTTAGAAGTTCTAAATATATGAATTTTTTATGATATTATGGAACACATATGGACGATTATCATTATATGATGGGTGGGAAATATATCTCCATCCAATACATTGGGTAAATATTTATATATCATGAGATGTAGAGGACGTGAATAGGGAGTAAGATTAGTTTAGTAAGGGAATTGGTCCACGGTAATGGTCTTGGGAGTAGACCAGGACCACTATTATGGTTTTTGTAGTGAATCTATTACACTCTAGTAGCCTTGTTTTTTAGCCTTGAATACTATGAAAATGATTTCTATGATTATATGTCTTTCATAATTGACCATCTTATACAAATATTATGACATCATGGCTCCGGTCATTTGATTTCCTTCTGATTTTTGTCATATGGACTACCAATCATAATATCTTAACTCAATATTATAGTATTTTATATGCAGGGTATGATTTTTTAATTTCTATTATAATGTTCTCATACCCTCATGTTGATCTTGTGCTTATGTATATTTCGTTTTTACACTTAATAAAAAAAATGAGATCACTATTTCTTATGATTCCTTCCCACATGTTATAAAGAATGATTTTATCTATGGTATGTTATTGAAGAGTAGTAAAGGAAATGATCTTTATAGAAGAGTAGGAAGATCTTTTTACAAATTATAATATTTTATACCTAGTCTCCAAATAACCTAAACTATTACAATCATCATCCATGTGTTTGTGTTGTATATAGAATATTCATAACAAATGTAATATACATGTCTGATACTCTTTATTTTCTATAAAAGTGGCTAAAAACATGGGATATGGATCTTGGGAAATTATAATAGGCATAGAATACATATTTATTTGAATTTTAAATTTATATAGAAGAGTGGTGATGTATTTTTGGTATATGAGTGGGGTGAAATTTTTGTAATAATATAAAAAGAAATTTATTATTCAATGAATGTTTGTCCAAAATAAGAAAAATTGTTGTTTTAAGTGTCTTGTATTGAGGAACCACTTCACCTAAAATTTAGAGATAATTTTTGATGAATTTTATGATTTCCCCCCTTAGTTTTAATTTTATAAGAATTTACATTTACCATAATTACTCTTTTTTTAACCATTATAACTTATTTTATAACACGAATTAATATTACCCTTATTAAATAATTTTTATTTCTTATAAAAAATATTTAATCCATTTGATTAAATAAATATCATAATGTGAAGAAACATAATTCTAAAATAATAATTATATAACACATAATAATAATTTCTTACACATATTAATAGGGAATCCAAATTTTAATCATTAGTTTATAAATTTAAAATAAAATTTTTAATGTTAAAATTTTCTTATTAAATACATGATTTTTTATTGATATGTTTCATAAGTGTTTATATGATGGTAATAAAAAATTGTTTTAGAAAGGTCAAAATTATTATAAAAACATCTCTTTTACTGTTCATATAAATATATATCTTACAGATAAATCCAAAAAAACATCCTAAGTTAATATTATCAAAATGAAATAAAATATGTAGTTAATTATTTTAAATTAAAATTAAAAAAATTATAAATGTATATTTTATAATGAATTAAAAAAATATAAATGAAAAATTATTTTGTGTGTTTTTTTGTGTGTTTCAATTTAACTGTACCCACAAGCACCTAATATATATACATGAAAACATCTTTTATAGGAAAAATGAATTTTAATATTTATGCTTTATTAATCATATTACCTATCATTTTATAATTAAATGAATTTTAATATGTTAATTAATACATTTATATATTACATATAATAATAATAATAATCCTAATTTAATGATGGAAAAAATATTATTTTTGGATAAAATACACAACAAATTAAAAAATAGTACTTAAGAAGACCCTTTTAAGCATTAATGTTTTATAATTATTTTTCCTCTAAATGTAATTTTTTTAATTGATTAATATATTCTTGTTTAAATGTGTATTTATTATTGTTATACCATTCATATTAATTTTAATTTAATATATCATGGATCATTTAGTTCAGTGTAACATTTGTAACAATATATTAAAAATAGTATTTATTTGATGAATAATTACATATTCAATTATCAGGGTTCTACAATCACATAGAAGATAGAGTCCCACAATGGATTTGGTTCACTCCCCATTCCCATAAAAAATTTATTAGGTTAATTTCATGTTCCATACATGTTATCTCATGATATATAATTCTATTCCCATTTGAAGGTTATACAATTCTGGTCCCACATGTTACACTATGAAAAACCATGAATATGTTCTCCTCATGGACTACAAATCATTTGTAATTCCATAATTTCTAAATTAAAACTTGATAAATAAATTTATTAAAAAACAATATATGTAATTATTAAAATCCATCTATATAGATAAGGTAAGTGTTATCAAATGAGTGTATCGAGAGTGAACCAAAATAAAAATTAACAAATTACTATATAGATGAAAGACACCTTTAAATAACATTATTAAATTATTTGGAAATAAGTATGAATATTATTCACATTTTTGATGAAATTAATTTAAAAATAAAAATATAAAAATAAATAGCCTTATAACAATATTGGGAAAAAATTAAAACTAATGTGTGGAACCTTCAAAACATAGAAGGCAATCTTCATAAAGAAAATAGTTAATACTTTTAGAAAAAAAATATCCCTAATAAAAATGTTAAAAAATATTTATTTCATAATTATGAAAAACAAATTCAATGCAAATTGGATTCAACCTGATGATATCGTTTAATTGTGGTTAATGACATCCTTAATATAATATACATAATATGTACACTGAGGATAATGTTTCAGGATTGAGATGAATAGATAAGTTTGACACTACGTACAATAATGAACTATATTTCATTGTGAAACATTGAATGGTTATACAGTATAAAGAAAAATAAACCCTTGAAGTAATAAAAAGTGAATATAATAAATATTTTTATACAGTTAAACTTTGTTCATTTTTTAGAAATTGTAATTTAGATATACAAAATCTTAGTTTCAAAATGAAGTTGGAAGTGAAACCCTTACATTTACAACCAACAAGAAGAAAATAAATTTATAATCCTTTATAACAAACTTTATATTTTTATTAACTTATATTTATAAAAAAATGTCTTTAAATACTTCTTATTATTCTCTATTGTTATCATATATTACACATATATTGGTCATTTATTTCTTCCTTTGATCCTTATATTTTTTATAATTATGATTCATTCATAAAAAATGTTGATGACATTTTCAACCCCCATTATTTGATAACATGTTGATCAGAGAAAAATTAATCAAGGTGTTATAGGAATTATATTTGAATGATTTATTTTGTCTCATGTTAATTTGATGGATGTTATGAGTATGGTTCTCTAGTATGAAATCCATAATGAGCATGTTTAATTTAATTTGTTGATCTAAAAGAATTATTTTATAATAACCATTAATTATTGTTCCACCCATAAAAAATAATATTACAAAAAATAATTACTATTTTATTTCATATATTTCCAGTATTAATTTTCTTATTTTAATTAATATTAAAAAAAATTAAGATATTATGTCATCGTACATACAGGTGGTTCAACCAACCCAAATAATAACATGTTAAAATAATGATTGATCATGTTTATATAAATATATTAAATTAATATATTTTTTATAGATTCATAATGATAATTTTAGAAATTGATTATATAAATAAATTTTATTTATAATGTGTTTAGGAATTGAATGTATTTGCAGTAGATATTTTTGAACAAGATAAATACATTAATGAGTTCTCTATTTCTCAAAATGGGCCTCATGAGAATGAAGTGTGTATGAATATTTATTGAAACAATACTCTTCCAAAAGTATAATAAAAATTTATGACAGTTAATAGTTTGAGGGATTTTAGATATATCTAAGGGAAATGGGTATTTTTTGAGGGGTATAAAAGGGTTCCTTTTATAATTATGTTTTGAGGGACATATTTCAAAAGTACACATTCCATAATGTGAATGGTTTTTTTGTTTTATTTTGAAAGTGGATCAAAATTCTAAGTATAATTGTTTTTTTGTTGATTTTCCATGAGAAAAAAATTTATAGGTAAATTCATAAATATTTTATGGCTTTAGACCTTATTTAATCCCATTTAACGCATTTAAAATTTATCATTGTACCATAATTATTTCCATGGTAACATATTTTTTAAAAAAAATAAAATGAACTTCTTCCCAATGATATCATGATGATTATAAATTTGAACTCCATTTAATTTTTCGCACAATTAAAATATAAAACATTTTCTATTATAATGAAAACATAATATTTATAGAAAATATATTTTTCATTGAAAAATAAATATTTAAACATTATGTTTTATTCATATTATTTAATATAGATTACTAGTTATGTAGGTGTAAATTTATTTTTCAATAAATTAAAAAATATAAATAAATAGTTCTTTAATTTTATTATTTAATTTATTAATGAAAAATAATAATCAAATTATAGAAACATAAAATCTTTGAAAAATTTCCCTTTTATTCATTGAATTATTTTATTCAAATTATATTATTTAACTTCAAATAGAGATATTTTAAGAAATATTTTTATAATATACATTAATTTTATAAACAGATAACGTAAGTACATAAAATAGTAACACATAAAATAATAATATATAAATAATTTAAATTAAATTTTTTCTAATAATAAAATTTAATTAATTATTATCTATATATTTATTCCCATAATTATTTTTTTATAATTGAATAACATTATTTAAATTATTTACTGACAATTATACAACATCCATGTACCTAATGAATAAAAGTATATATATTGAACATATATTTTCTAACCATATAAAACAAATCATATTACATTCATATATATAGTCTAATAGGCATCACTAAAACAATTCACCACATTCCTTATTTCTTTATCCTTATGTTTGTAATATTTGTAATTTGTTTTATTATTTCTATATTTAACATTTTCTCTATATTATTTAGTGAATATAAAAATGATATGAATTATTTTTTTTCATAATTTTAGTTTATTTATGGAATAATCTATTTATTAATTTATCAAAATAAATCATTGAGTTATATTTTAATTTATATAATTTAAAACTTTTAATATTTTACAATAATAAAATAAATCAATTATTCATATTTTTTTGGTGTTTCAATAATAAGTTGTTTTAAAACACATGAGATTTTTTTATAGAAACTAAATACTAATATTATTGGGTGTTATATGTATCATTGATAATAGACTCTTGGTGATGAGTAAGGATTTTATATATATACGGTATTGGGATAAGTCCCCTTTGAATTGTTTATATGTGATTACGTGGAGTTTTAATGTGGTGGGTGAGTTCTAAGATGTCATTGATAAAAATTGGATGTGAACCAAAATGTGGGATTTAGAATTTTTTTGATTTTATAGTAATGAGTATCCTTGGGGTTTTAGGTGTGATGGGATTAGAATGAAACTTATTGTCAGGTTTGATATAGTGATGTTGAAACATGAAGGGAATTTAAATTATTCAAGAGAATCCTATGTCATGTTGATCCTATGGGCTATGAGATCACTATGTAATGAAATATTTGTATAGTCTATGCGAGTAGAGACAGGGATGGAGTTAGATGAACAAAGTTTCATATTTCTTGAGTGAAATGAGAATGATAATGGGTGAAAATTATCATACCCAGTGATATAAGTCTTATCACAGAAGTGTTTTCCATGAATGCTCATTCATCTCTCGGATAGGATATTGACAGTTTTGATCAGTCATATATTACTGAGTCCACATTAGGAGTAATGATCTAATACAGTATATACATGTTTTTTTCTAGTTAAGAGATACACCTATGAATATTATTATTGTGTTGTTATATCCATTTGGTGTATATTGATGCAATTATTTCGCTGATGCAAACCCAAGGCTCTTTGATTTTGGGAGTTTAGATGGACATATTAGGTTTATGTCACCACATATAATTTCATCTTTACTAATATGGTTAGACTGGTCAATATCCCATTATTCCATATGTTTTATAACTTCAATGTTCATATTGATATAGTGGTCAAGATGACATATGGTTTTTTCACACTCTTGGTCAGATTATGTTAGATATTGGCTTTCATCTGAAACTCATTATCATTTGACTGAGACCCTTTGAGGATCACTTATTGTCATATCATGAACATGACTAGACATTATTGAGGTAATTTTTATATGGGGTGTTTCATTCAACAAAATAATTGAGAAAATAATAATTTGTATCAAATGGTTTAAAATAATAAACATGGAATTTGATTTCAAAACTTCCTAAATTATGAATTATTGTATTTGTCTTTTTTGTGGAAAATATTATATATTGAACAATCCTTAAAACTCAATATCCCTAATTGATAGATATTATAAGTTAAAATTTCATGTTATTAATAAGTTTTTTACACTATTTTCTCCAATATATACAATATTAAAAAGAATGGGTATTTAATTTATTAAGATGTGGTATATTTGGATAGGTTTACACTTTAAAGTAATTAAAATTATTGTTCTAAGAATATAGTGACCTGTGATTCTCATACAAAGATGTTACATATTTTTATATGAATATTTATCTAATTAAAATAATATATTGAAGAAGAATATATTAGTTTTGTGCATTGGAATACATGGAACACAATCATATAATCTAATGAAAAATCTAAATTGTTTCCCAAAATGATCTTCAAATTTAGTAGATATTGTAGACATAGAATACATAAATATGGTCATCATTCCCTGGGTAAATTATACATAATAGATATTGAAATAAGATTCTCAGTAAGGGTATGTAAAATAGTTAACAATCTATGATCAAATGAATGCATAAGATATAGATATGGGTACATGATAACAATCATCACATACAATGTTTATACCAAAACTATCATAGTTCATAAACATTAATCATGTCATATGGAATGGTAGTTTACAAGACATAAATCATAAGGGATTCCATGAAATTAAACCATGAGAGAATAAAATTAGAATACGACATAGATTTATGGAAGAAAAAACAGCATAGAATGTTATATTTCACGTATAACTAGGAAGAAATTATTAACAGTTCAGGCATGGGAAAACCATTTGTGTACCAACACCAAGAATGGGCTGACATCTCAAATACTATACTTTTTGGTATTCGGGTGAATACACATGTACCCTCTTTGCTCACAGAACATTTATTAATTCCCAAAGCATTATAGGAAGATATAGGTCCCACCTATCATGTATTAAAAATCAATCACATGTGTGCAATAAAATAATTACTCAATCATCATATCCTAAATCATGAAATTAAATGGTTTTTTTAAATTTTCATTATATTATAACCTATGAAAAATAGATTTGAATCATATTAATATCATTATTTCATCATAGAATAACACAAGGACAATGAAATGGGTTTTTTCTGAAATCTATCATAGTATCCCCATGAATGAGAAAAGTGTGATTAACGAAGTAGGATTCATGTGTCACAGATAGGGGGACGTAGTGAATCTGTGATAATTTTTTTAATGTTTCCTTACTTTAGAAACAACCTTAAACTCTTATTAAAAATTTATTTCTCTGCTGAAAATAAATCAAACACATAACTACATGAACTCATGAATTTACAAGGTTCACTAATCATCATGAGTATTTAGTCCTTTATATGTTTGGGAAATAATCGAATACCACAATATACACTATAGAATAATCCATTTATGTTGAATATAATAAGCAACATATTTCCATACACTCATGTAGAAAAATGACCAATACAATATTTCATGTGCTTCAAGTAGCATGAAATCATATATATATATATATATAATTTGTGTTATTAGTTATCAAAATAAAAAAACATAAAATTTCAAAAAAAAAATCATCAATTTTATACCCTGGATCTTGAAAAAACTACATGGAGTTCGAAATTATACTCACCTGGATACACGCGTCCAATTTCTGAGTCTTGATGCACAATACATATATTTATGTTCTGTTAGAATATCATAGAGACAATTGTAAAATTATTTTTATTTAGTTTAGAAATCCGAGTCTGATTTCCTAGTCCGGATTCCCAATATAAAAATTATGATTACGATATTATCTATTCTCTTTTATATCTTATATAAAAAAACATCATGAAAACACAAGAAAAATACTCATTGTTTCTTAAATTGTAGAGCTTTTCTATCATATTTCATGAATAATTCAAATTATAGAATACAAAATTATTCTATTACATTTATAGACATGATAAAATCTTTTAAGTTGGATTATGAAAATCTTTTCTTACTTCCCCAATTTTCCAATTTATTTAATATCCCTTTAATCTACAATATATCTAGGAACTCTTCTATAAGTTTTCAAATATTTAAATCTATTTGTTTGGATTTCCCATTGAATTAATAAATTCATAATAATTTCTAACAAATATTCAATATGATCCAGATTCATTATCATATTGTTGAATATTATTTATTCATTATGATAATGGTGTTTGTTCGCTCCAATTTTCATAACCCACTTCTAAAAAATCATATTTGAAGATATTTTACACATTTCTTTGCACCACCTAAAATAATCTCTTCCAATTCAGATTTCATCAGTATGATGGAAGAATTTTTTCGATAATAATATCTTTATTACATAGATCCGCACAAAATATAAGAAATAAAACAGATGGATTCTCCTTATGATTCTCAAAAAAATTCTAAATTTTATTTTTTTCATTAACATGGTGATAGATGATTCATTCAAACTTCTTCTATGGTAAATAATAATTTATTTATTAATATGATACCAAATATATTTCATCACTCCACTTATTTTGATTTTATAATTATGTTAGTTATTAACTTTTTTCACCAAACGCTTAAATATTCTGGTTTTTAGTAACTAAAAAACCCTCCACCTTAAATTTCTCTAATTAAGATCAACCAAACCTTCACATCCTCCTAAAAAATTTGAATCCAATGATATGAGATCATAAATCATTTACTATAGTAACTTACTTCTTCCAAAAACATTTTCATGTATGAATTAATTCTTTAATACCATTGATTACATTGAGGATCATCTTTAACATCATCTAACATTCCAAGAATGTATTGTAACTTTTTTCTATTCTGAGAACATCTTTCTTTCCTTCTCAACTTGAATATGATTATTCTTAAAACGATTTTTATTTAATATTATTTTACTGAATACAATTGCATAAACCATTTATCCCACATTATTTCATCATGATGAATCATTTTTATTAAAAATTACTTATGATTTGTGATAAATAAAAACATCAAAGAATCATCAGATTTTTGTAAGAGCCAGGTAGACTTCAAATAAAAACCTCACTACATTTTTCCATTCATTCGGACCTAATATGAGTTCGGTGAAACTTTTATTCTAGAAACCATATTCACAATATGATTGGCTATTTAATAATTTTGAGTCTTATTTACAAAATATTTCTTTTTAGTTTGATAACCAGTTGTAAAAATTTTGGCGATTTCTCCTTATTTTATAATTCATTGACAAAAAAAAAGACAGTTCCTAAATATGATAATCTTATTTAACATCTTTTTTCCAAACTATCTCCCCCTTTGGATTTTGTTGTCAACAAAGAATCATAAATAATTGAAATTTTTTTCCTCACATTATGGATTACTAATATAAATATCAAAGCATACATTATTTAAATAATTGTAGGAAACAGTAAATACTAAAATAAGGTCCATTCTTTCCAAAAGTAATGACTCATGAATACTCCTTATCTTTTATTCATCATCTTTCTTTCTCATCTCTCTTCCTCATTTTTATTCTTAATATTTATTCCTCTACTATCCTCCACATATTTCATTTTCAAATTTCTACCTTATAATCCATGTATCTATTCTAATTCCATATAATACAAAATAATTATTTCCACCATCCTCTCCAACGAATATTTAGAATAGTTCACAGACTTCTATGTTGAATTCAAAGATTACACACAACTCCCCCTTTATGCATTCTTCCATGAGGATAGATTTATGAAATAATTATCCCCCAAGACAACACTATCCAAAGGTAATATAAGAGAAGGGAAAAAATACCTCAAACATGATGAGAATGAGTTTTGAATCCCATGACAAATATCAATTTGTAAAATTCTTCAATTGGTAATGTTTTTGTTAATATGTAAATAACATGTTCTAATGTAGGAACATAGTCTATCTTTAATTAATTCTTATCCAAATTAAATTTGAGGAAGTTTTTCATTGTGTCAATATTTATTTAATGAGAATCTTATAGTAGATTACACGTAATACATATTTCAATTTGGTTTTCACATCCCAAGAGAAAGGGTAACTTTAATTTGACAAGTAAGTCTCCCTATGACTTTTCATCTACACAAGTTTGGTCACAGTGTCACAACCCACTCCCAACACGATGTACCCTTCCTAGGTCAACAATGGAAGAAGAGAGATACTCACCCCTGAGTCCGGCCTCTAGTAGGCCCTAGGTTGGAAACTACCACAGAGGGTATAGTAAACACACAAATTAGAGGCATTACCCTCTAAAATAAATAGATGCGGAAGAAGAGATAAGATAGACCCCAACACACTCCTACCCATACAACGATATAGATGAAAATACAAGTATTGAAGTGTAATGTCATGAAATAATTACTACAACTATAAGGGAATGGTTAATGTACCAAAAAGGAGACTAAAGACAACATAGACTGTGAAGCCAAAACACCTCCTATGAAATCCCAAGCTAGTAGTAACTAGCCAGATCTCCAAACTGATAAAACTGACCTGAAAATGATTTATATTATCATTCAGATACTATAAAACTATACTTTGTTGGATCCTCCCTAGAGGATCTCATGGAAAATTAACGAAAGCATGATAAATCATAGTGAACAATAAGGGAAATTAACTCACCACCTAACCAGGTATACAATGTTCCTAGCCTCACTATGGAAACTCTCACCAATTATCACATACAATAGCATATGATATGATAAATAATATTAAGGGTACCATGCTACCACTCCCCAACTAGTTTTCTTATTTATCCCAATATTTCATGTATTGAGAATGTCACTCCAAAGGATAGCCTAAAGATTCAAGGGTGAAGCACCACAACATGACCCTCATCAAAACAAACCATAACATCCACATAACCTGACATAACTAGGTAGTTTTTGGGATCCCCCACAAACCGAATAAAATTTATAAAACATCAGGTATTATAAAAAAAATCCATTAAAGCCCATCCACTATGTAAGTATCCTCAAACCATCACAGATCATAAATGGCATACCTATAGTAGAACGTAGGAAAATTTCCCTATAATATATGTGTGTTAAATAACCACAAGTCATTATTTCCATCTACACACATATATGGGAAAAAATACACCGTGCATACCATCATAGGTAACTATAAAGTGAAGATATATGGGCCAAAGGGGTTAGTTATTCATACATTCTCCCATCAATATATTGGGGAAAACACCCCCTAGGGATCAAAATCCATAGGTTGTAAGTTTCCCTAACTGATATGGTGGAGTATCATATAGAATAAAAACAATTACATCATATAATATAACTCACAACCAATCTAAGGGAATATCCCTATCATAGAAATAAATATTGTTAACGTCACATGGTCTCATGATTTCCAAGGCTAAAACTAGATATCCTATAACAACACAACCATCTAAATAGATACATTAATTTACATTATCAATTTTTTCAGTTCCACATTACATTAATTAATTCATATCTATTATTTAACCAGTAACAATTCCATGCTACATTTATTTAATTTCAAAAAATGTACATTCCCTCTAGGAATAGGCAAACTGATTCCATGACTTCTCATAATTCCAACCTCAGTATTGTATCCCAGCATGATCCAACCCCATTGGTTAAAATTTATTCATTTATTTTAAAGCATTACTTTACCTATCACTAGGCACTATATGGAATCATTATAAGCTTCCCAATCACAACTAGATCAACATGGAGAGTAGATGGACTACTCGTCGAGTCTTTACCACATATAGTAGGAAAGTAGGCTCATTTAACCACGAGGAGCTATGCAAAGAAATCACGCCGCATACCCTGCAAATCTTCACCTCCCATAAACAGAGAGTAACCCAAGAACATCGATTTTCATCATGTAGTAGGGAATAGAATGAATATATAGAACAAACAATTTAAAATAAGCATACGTCTTTCATAATAAGAGGAATTCCCATCTTCAACCCATTTACTCATCTTTATTGTCCTCCCTGACACCCACCTTCATATGAAAACACACCTTGACACACCAATCCTATAATGCTGCCACAAAAATCATCCCTCCCCACCCAGACAAACCATAAAATACTTCCAACCTCATCCATCACATGCTCACATCACATTCATGCCTCCCTACCGCCAACAAAATGTCTTATATCTAGATCACATCACAAGAATCATAAAAAACATAGAAACAGGTCCCCAGTCCCAAAGTGAGACATTAAACCTTCACAAACAATGATATCTCATAGCTCCAAAGAACAAGCCACATGGACTTTTCCAAAAATTAGGAAACCCATTCTATACAAATTAATTTTCTTTTATTACACAACTGTTTCTTATTCCATCTAGAATTGACCGATTCATTATCACAATTAACAACTATGGGAAACATAAGAAACAATCTATCACCTCATTTAACATGAATTTAATTTATTATATAACATGATTCGACATGATTTATGTTCTTCAAACAATTTAGTTAAACATGCATACAATCATCAATTTGATTATCTTCAAATTTGAACAACAAAAACCAGATTCATTAAAAATGACTCTTTAATATTTTATCTATTTAATTATCAATTAATTTCTTATTTACATACATTACCAATTACGATCAAGAAAAAAATGCTAAACTATGAAAGGAATATATATCATGCCATCTATAAATTCAATAGGTAACTCATTATCATGGTACAAAGGACCAACATCACCATGCTATCAATACCAATTCCTTAATCCGGTTCAAGTAATTAATTAGGTCAATTTAATTGTGATAGAAGGGGGAAAATCATTTAAACTCTATTATTGAACATAATTAAATATTAAAACAAAGAAAATTTAACCTCAAAATGTCATCGACAATTCATCTCACGAGAATAGGCCAAGATATGTATCTCTGATCACCTCCCCCAAAAAAACTCTATCCTACTGAGTAAATCGCGACCCCACCACACCCACAACAACCGATATTAAAACCATTAGAAACATAGGAGGTCATCCTCTATAGCATGGAGATAAGGCAAGGGTGTAATTAAATCAGATAACCACAAAAAATGAGTAATATATTTCTAATGATCGAAGAAAGGTCACTATAAATTACTGGAGGGATCTAGGAATCGATTCTTATCAGCGGAATTCCTAAAATGTTGAAAAGGGGGTCATCGGGTCACCTAGAGTTGAGAAAAAGGGAAGCAATAGACCTAGGTTTTTACAAACTGGTTAGTAAGAAAAACACATAAAACAATACAATAGTGGAGAATTACATGATGTGTAATCCCCTTTCAGGTCATGTAATGCCTCAAGGCCATTTTCTACTAAAAAAGAATCTTCTTGTTAATAATTTTTTCTTTTTCACAACAAAAAAATTACATATCTTGAAACCCTCTTTCATGTGTGAAAATTATTCTACATTGTGTGAATCCCACTTTCATGTCGTGAATGTTCCAAACTCCCGATTCCCAATATCCAAACTCCTCTAAACATCATCTGAGCCACCTTTTAGCTCTGAAGCCTCAAGAGAACACAAAGAATAGATCCATGTGGATATAGAACCTTACATAAAATGCCTCTTAAAAATATTACCATAATAGGGAATCCAAAACCAATAGATAGAGGAAATAGAAAGGGTTCATCTAGAAAGCCACCCCATGAGATAAATCTGAAGGCTATATACTCCACAAGATCTCCCACCTCACTAGAGGAACTAGAGTAAAACCACATAATAACTACCACCAGATCCTAACCACTCACTTGGGGGATAAACCACTTAAATGAGAGTATGTCGCTAAAAGCTACAAGATAAATACATCTCATAACCATAAGGGTCCTATAACCACCAAACGATCATTGTTACAATAGAATAGATAAACCTCAAACAACATGGGGTACTTTTCAAGTTACTACGATTCATGTTCCTAGGTACCCTATTCTATGCCACTGTGCTACAACATGATTAGAACTATGGGAATTGAATTCCCATTCACCACATTCTCATTGAGGTCAGAAATATCTAAAGGACACGCCTCAAAGGTTTCGTCATCTTGAAAATTGATCATTCCCCAATCGATGACATGAAAATCCTCATCAAGAAAAATGCAGACCAACGACATGTGAAAAACATCATTTACCCAGCTCATGTACGGGGGAAGTTCTAAATGATATTCCACGACTCCAACATTAGCCAACACTTCCAAAGGTCCAACAAACGGCGGAGTAATCTTACTCCCATGACAATACATACACATCCCTCGATGTGGAGTCACCATTAGAAGCACCTGATCCCTAATACAAAACTCTATAGGTCTTCTCTAGTCTGAGAACATCTGGCTCTCTGAACCCAGTCCTACACAGTGAAGTACAGAAAGATCGGCCATTCAAGTCTTCAAATGGAACCATAATGTTGGTGGAGTGAAAATTATTTTTATAAGAGAACTCTACCAAGGAAAAATACCTCATCCATGAACCTTTTAAATCTAGGAAACCAGAGAAAAACATGACTTACAGAGTTTGGATGTTCTTTTCTATGGGAAAATCTATCTATAGATGAAAAGTATTTCTAAGGATAAGCTAAGAACCAAAATTATGCGAGAGATGTCTCCAATGATAGGATGTAAAGTGAAGATATTGATCAAAAATGATCATCCTCTGGTCTCAGTGGATTTTCATCCCATCCTCTATATACTACTACGATAAGACCCAAACTAAGCTTGAATCTTTAATCTCCATAAATTTTGATGATTTCATCAAATGATACAATAGAACCCATATTGATTTATAGACTCCATGATCTTGAGGTATACTCGTAACAATGTACATCGATATGTCCTCCCACTTGAAATATTGAATATCTAATGGCTAGAGTTACCCACAAGAAACACGGTGCTCAGCCTTCAGCTTCTGAAAGACCAAACATTGAGAAACAAACTATGCAACTGAACACTTCAATCTAGGACACTCGAACTAACTCCTAAAATATCAATACATCTTTTTCACCCAAGGTTGTACCACTAAGTGATTACTATGGAAATATATGATAAACACCTCATGCATCACCAAACTAACTACAATTATTTCCTGAAACAAGACTCGATGTTGTACATCTTCTGACCAACAATCAGGGGCCTCACCACAACAAACTCATTCTCTTTATACCTCCACCTCATGATCCCCCAATAGATAGTTTTCCACTTGTTTCACCATAGATTATTTGACCATCGTATGAAAAATAATTCCTCTTCCAAAAATGTCTCTCGTATTCAGAAGTAATGATGAATATTTTTCCATCACTGTCCATGAATCACCTGATTTATGAACTAGATCACTGTGTGACTTCCTTATCGGCGTATCGGCTACAACATTCCCCTTATTAGGAGTGTTTGAAATTTTGAAGTCATAATACTGTAATAACTCCATCCACTTATGTTGCTTCATGTTCAAGTCATGCCGGGAGAAAGCATATCTTAGGATCTTATGATTGGTGAAGACCACCAAGTGATCGTCAATGAGGTAATATCTCAACAAATTCAGAGCAAACATGACATCCAACAACTCCAGACCATGGGCGAAAAAGTTACATTCATGGGGACGAAACTATGGATACTTATAAGAAACGACCAATATTTTCTTTATCATAACAAATCATAGCCCCATAAATAAATCATCAAAGAAAATATCAAACGGAACTCCTTATATTAAGAGATAGAAAAAACTATAGAACTAAATAAATTTTCTTTCATATAATCAAAAAGTTTCTTGACACTAATCAGTCCACAAGAATGCGTAATCCTTTATGGTCTACACTATCATAGAAATCACCGCTAGGTTGAAATCAGAAACGAACCTTAAATAATAGTCTATAAGACCAAGGATACTTCAAACCTGTACCACTATTTTGGGAGATTCATTAGACAAAAATACTTTAATTTTCCATGGATCGATAACTACTCCCTTCTGAGATAAAACTTTCCCCATGAAATGGTCTTCTTATGCCCAAAACTCACACTTTAGAAACTTCTCGAATATCTTCCCATGGAAAAGAACTACCAAAATAGCACATAGATACTTGGTATGATCCTCCTTGTATGTGGAGTATAAAATTATTTCATTTATGAAACCCACCATGAATTTATCCAGGAACTCACATAAAATATTTTTTATTAACCCCGTTAGCATAGTTGGAGCATTCATCATTGCGAACAACATCACAACAAACTCATTATTCACATGATGACAACAGAAATTAGTCATTTAGATATCATCATCCATTACATGAATCTGATTATATCCTGACTGCAAATCAATATTCAATGACCAACTAGATCCCTTTATTAGATAAAATAAATCATCAATCCATGTAAGGGTATATCGGTTCTTCATTGTCACTTGGATCAAGCAACGATTATCATTATGCAACTGTATTCATCCATCAACCTTCTTCATGAAGAACACTAGGGAACCACATAGTGACAAAATATGCTAAAAAACCATAATGAGACAAACCATTGAGTAGTATATGATTCTACCACAAATGAAAATGTTTCATCCTATATGAAGACATCGATATAGGAGACACAATGGGTTCTAGCTCTATCCTGAACACAATCTCTTATCAAGGGGGTAACACTACAACCTGCTCTTGAAATAAATTAGGGTACTCTTCCATAACCCTTGGAAACCCACACTTATTAACCTCCATGAACTCAACATCTACACATCCATAAAGTTTGACAAGGACATAATGTGACCATATCCTATCTGAGGGTCTCACTTTACAACAACAACTAATATCACTCCAACTGAATCGAAGAACCCAACCATTCTCCAAAAGTAATACATGATATCCTACCTTGAATTACATTAATCCATGCTAGGGATAATTTTATATGGCTTTATCCATAAAAATAGTAAATCATCCTAAGATTTGTTCTTCTCTAGAACTTTCTCAAAATCCATGTGTAATTCAAACAATTCTTCTCAACCTCCAACTAGTGTAGTCAATACCAAAGGTATAGGATGCCTCTCTTCTTGTATCCCCAAAGTATGGACAATGGAATGTGATACTGTTGAAACTCTATTCCATAAAAGAGTCTAATAAATGACATAGGTAAATACCTTAGAAAGAAAAGGGGAAAGTACATGAAGAAAATCAAGTTTTGAAAAGGCCTGAGTTTGGGGGCGCCTTAGTTAGAAGAAAACTACGTCAGCGCACAACCTACTTGTGTGCCCAAAAATGTCATGAATCCTACTTGCATACCCAAACTCTTTTCACCCACGGTCTTATTTTTTCCTATAATGATACACTTGGGGCCTTTATTTTTATGGAAGAATTTCCCTGAATCCCAATTGTTGCACTAGTCGCCCTAGTGCTTCGCCCAAGTCTTCCTAAACATTCAAGGCAGTTCTTCAACACCTTGATCGGATTATTTAAAGGAGGATCATTGGAATTATGTACTATTAGTGTTTGAAAAACATAATAGTTGTGCGACTAATGTTCCAAACCTCCCAAAATAAAAAATATTTGCATGCCACCTATTCATTTCATAGGAACTAGAGAACCCCACTTATGGGACTACCTGGGAATACTCTTGAAGTATTGAGCCACATCTCTCCCAAGAATTTCCATACAAGTTGTTCGTCGCATAACTGAATACTAGGTCAACCAAGTCTACTTGTGTTCCCATACTTGCACTCCCAAATCTACTTGGGTGCCCAAATTTTATTCACTTTCTCTCTTCAGTCTAAAATCCATCAAGCCCTCTTCAAATCCATTTATGGAAATGATTCTTCTTCATTGTATCTCTTGTTTGAGAGGGATTATACTGAGACTGTAGTACCTCGGTTTTAGGTATATGTCATTTTTTATGTATTTTTATGCATCTAAAGTACATGGGATGAGTTGGGAAGAGGATGGGAGAGTTTGGAATGGTTTTGAATATGTTTGGAGGCTCTTAAAGGGGTGCATGGTTTGAGAACGATTAGTGGAAACCGTGCGGATTCCCCAAGAAACCGTGCGAACCCTTGTTCTCGAGACAGTAGGCATGCGCACAGCCTGCGCACGAGTTTCCAAACCATGCAAGGAAACCATGCAGACTCTGGCTCTCAAGGCAGTGACATGCACACGGTTAGTGCAATGTTTTCCAAACTGTGTGGGAATACCGTACGACCACTTAAAGTTAGGGTTTTACTACCCTGGCTCACTTGGGATTGCCTCATTTCAGTCCTCTCTTCCTCCCACTCGAGACTCACATGGGATTTTGGGTTCCCATGTGTTAAGGGTGCTCTCCCACTCGTTTTTGAAGTGTTTTGAAGAGGATTGACGGTGGTTTGAAGTTGATTGCTTCCGAGTAAGCCCCTCCTCTTGCTTATCTTGTGTTTTAATCTAGATTTACATCCATATCTTTCTTGGTATTCTAGATATACACTTGTTGTGTGTAGATATAGGGTTGGGTCTTCCTTGGATGTTAATATTAAGGCTTGTTGATTTTAGGGAAAATGATCTAGAGAGGTTTCGGTGGTGCGTTCGCCGAATTTGAGGCGCGGTTGTTCGTGGGTCGATTTCTCGGGAACCCTAAAGGTAGATGGATTCTCTCTCGACTCTCCTTGGTCAGAGATAATGGTTTTTGTTATGATTAATTTTTTTTCTTGAAATTAATATTGTTTGGATGTGAAAATTTGGTTGAAAATCCACTTGGGGATTTTTGGGGAAAATGGGGTTTTACGGTGAGATGCTATAAATGATTATTTTAAAATGATGATTTTAAAATGGTATGAAATGATTGATTTGTGAAATGATTGATGGGGTGGTATTCAAATAAAAATGGTATTTTATTGAAATGGTCTTGGCATGGAAAAATGTTTTTCAATAAATGGGTGATTTATTGAAGTGAATTGACATGTAATGGAATGGGTTGATTACATGATGTTGTTGTGACTTTTTTGGGTTATCTATTGGGTTGTGATTGGTTGGGATGTTGTGTGGACGTGGCAGGAAGTACCACTCCAAAAAGGGGTTAGATAGTAGAAGGAAGGGCCACCATTTAAAGATAAATGGGTGAGAAGTTCCCCTAATTGTGAATGAATAAATGGGTTGGACGGAAGCTCCAGGGTTGTGGTTGTTTTTTTGTGCATTGCTTTGTAAGATGGGATTGTTGTACTAACATATAAAGGTTGAAATGGAATGTGGCTTTCTGTTTGGATTTCCCGTGGTTTCTGGGGTTGGGTGTGATGGCTTGGTAAGAACATGGTTGGCTTATGGTAATAATTTCCCTTGTGATTATTTTACATATACTGTTTTATATAAATGTACTAACGGTTTTATCCTAGTGGCATGTATAGTGATGTCATTTGGGGAAATCCTACTGAGTTTTAGTTCTCACCCCCTGCATTGGCACTGTGGTGTCTTTGCAGATGTTGTGTACCCTGACGTGGGAAAAGGTAAGGAATCTCCCTCCTTTAATGGATAATTGTGATGTCATGCTGTAGCTTGGAGCATGGAACTTAGTGTGGAGCTGTGGAGGTTTCATAGCTCATGGAGTTTGTTGTTTAGTTTCCGCTTTGTACTCTGATTTTTTTGGACATGTTTGGTTTTACTGGTTTTGGGTTGTATTATGGAACAACATGGTTTTCCTTGGAAATACATGCTAGAATGTTTTGGTTGACATACATCATATAGTGTTAGGTAGTGGATGTATTGGTTGGTTTTGTCTTAAGGGAAAATCATTCCCCAGTTTTTTCTCGAGCCATTGGCATTTATTTCCAGCCTTTGGCACCATGGGAACATCGATTAAGGCCAAGTAACCCACACTGCCTCCTCAATCCAATGAGTTAGGGGCAGGGTGTTACATAGACATCCACCACTACCTCCTTAATTATCATTCCTTCAGGAAAGGAACATCAACGTGTCTCCTATTTGGGTTTGTATATCAATAGTTAGAGGTTTCCCACATTTGTTTCACAATGGGGTTAGGGTTCATAGAGTGTCTGTGGGTTTTTATATCCACAATCAAATGGACCTTTCTCCCATGAACAATGTTGTGAAGTTCTCGATTTGAGGAGGGTTTGGGTCCAGACCTCTCATTTCTCAAAGAGACATCCCGAAACATCACCTCTCTGGTAGGGAAGTTACGGTTCACACCAAATTTTCTTCCTTTTGAAAAAAGGATAAGTCTCCCTACCTTACTAGGATCAATTTTACGGTATCCTTAATGGTGGAAGCCCCTAACCTTCATCCCTTCTTCCTATCATTGGACTATTTTCCAATGTAAAGAGAACATTGGGAGGACTCATTGCCTGGCACTCTTCTTGGGTCGCCTTTCCCTCATCCACCATCACCACTGTAGGCTCTCCCTCCACCACCAACAGAGGAGGAAAACTGAGTGTCATTATTAAATATTTCACATCCTCTTGTTTGTCACACCGAGAATCACTCATGTGGGATTAGAGTTTCATGAATATTACAACATTTTCACAAAAACTAATGGTGAATGAACTATGATTACTCTAATTCCCACCACAATCGGGATATGTAGGAAGCCTTCTCAGGGCCCGAGCTCACTAGATATCCCCTTTAGGAATCCATCCATTATCCTTAATCTGGACATCAACCCTAGGTATAATCCCCAAATTAATACCCTTAATCGTCAAGGTATCTTTTTTCGGAAGTAAGACCAAACTAATTTCTCTCAAATGACTATATTGTCCTATGAGACTTATCAAACTACATGGGCTTTGATTCCCATCCACATGGGATATGTAGGAAGCTTAATTGAGGTTAAAACCCAACACTTCAAATCAATCATGTTATTTGTGTGCCATTTTCCCCACAAGGTTTAATCTAACCTGGAAACCCATATATTTTCCATGATCACTGGGTTGTTTTGGCATAAGTCCATCACCAAACTGTCACGACCCATCCTCGGGCCCGTGACGTGACTACCCCAAGCCTACCTTCCATAGGACAAGGGCTGGCGACTAGAACCAAAGGCATAAATCCCAAAAAAAGGGAAGGCATTGCCTTTATAAAAGTAAACAAACACAACAGAGTATGCAAGATGAAGTAAACAATAAGTAAACTGAGTACAAAAGTAAGTGCTGGAAAGTAAATGGGCTAGAATACAAACCCAACTGAAAATAATGTACAACAGTATAGAAAAACAGCTGCAGTAAAGTAAACCAGCAACCATTGAGTCGTCCTTCGGATATCCCACCTGAAGGGTGGGTACAGATAGTCTCGTCTGCTCCTCGGGTTCGGTCGTCCGCTCTGAGTGCATCCCACCAAGTCATCCACATCGAGGTACTGTCATGCTCCATAAGACTCCACCTCGATCAGTGTTGTATATCGTCTACAACCAACACAACGTAGTGCTGGCATAACCTGTGCAGGGGTGAGTATACGATACTCATTAGGGACCTTGAGACTCCCGAAGGTCTCTCGAAATCCAAAAAGGAATAAACCACAAAAGAATAATTCAAACATGAATTATCAACCAACACTACTTAGTTATATTCCCATACATATACCTAAGTCATCAATTCCAGTTTGGATCCAACTCCCGATCCCAAGCACAGCCCAGTCCACACAGGAAAGCACAACCCAGTCCACACAAGAAAGCAAGTCAATCATATCGATGATAATGATTGAAAGTAATGACTCAACTCACATAGGTATACTACTCACGAAGAAGGGTGGAGATTATAGATGTAGCCTCTGAATCATCTCCTCTACTGAACCCACGTAGGATCCAAGTATAGAAGTCGTTTCTACCAAACCCACGTAGGATCCATGTACAGTAACCATCGCTGCCGAACCCACGCAGGATCCATGTACAGTAACCATCGATGTCGAACCCACGTAGGACCCATGTACAATCATCATCACTTCCGAACCCACGGAGTATCCAAGTACAATCATCCTCGCTGTCGAACCCACGTAGGATCCAAGTATAGTCGTCATCGTCGTCATTATCGCAGCCAGCTCGAGGGTTCCCGCACACAGTACGCTCGATTACGGGAGGGTCCGCTCCACGAGCCAAGGGTGAGTTACATCAATTGTCAAGAAGTCTAGAGTTGATGTATCATAGTGTTCTGTCTCATCAATAGGAACTCAATGCAACAGACGTTGCATCAATCAGATTCTCGGTCTGAGAGATATTGGCTTTTCCGTACCTGGGGCCCTGTTAGAAATACGGTCGTTTCTAACCCGGCCGATATCCAAAATCATCTGAAACTCACTTAGCATATCGTAAAAGGACTGTCTCGTTGAAAGAGTCATAGTGCCGCAGACGGCGCGTCGATCGGACGCGCGACCCTTAAGTTATTCCTGTTTAATTGAATAACGTGCCCAGTCCGTATAGCCTAGTGGGCCAACGGGTCGGGTTGACCCAGTTTGTCAGGTCTGACCCAGCATGGGTGTCAGACCGGTCCGAATAAAAAAATATCTCGGCCCTAAGGGACGTGGTCTGAACCGAAGTGGCGTGGGCCGGCGTGGCGGGGCACGGCCCGGCCTTGCGGGGTGCGGTCCGGCCAGGCCGGGCGCGGCCCGTCCGGCCGAGCGGGCTCCAGGGGGGGCCCGGTCTTCTGCACCGGCGGCGCCAGGTGACGCCTCCCTTCCCCAAACCGTCCAGCTAGACCAGGCAGTCTTCTGTACACATGGCCCGCATGGGCGGACCACCGTTCTCCAGTGCGGCGCCCTCTCGACGCCGCGGTCCGGCTCCACCTGACCGGCCGACGGGACGGTCGGTTCCTCCGCCGAAGCGGCCCGTGTAGAGGGTCGTGGTTCTTTCCGCACAACCGGCATGATGGCACTGGTTCCCTTCGCCATGTTACCGGAAGTTTCGACGGCTTCGTGCTTCCTCTGCCATCAATTTCCAATTCTAAATTAATAAACGAGATCATTGGAGGGCTGTCGGGCCGTGTTCGTTCGGCCCGTACCCTCCGCATTAAACGATACCAATCATCCAAGGTAAACGAGATGCTCAACGACAAACCAAATCACAATTTTAATCCATTAAAATTTAACATAATCCCTACCGCAAGAAAAGATGTTGAAAGACGGGCGTCGTAGAAGACAGCGTCACGAGGTGAGGTTCTGTAGACGTCGACGGAGAGCATCGGAGGAGGAAGCGGTGTCTCCCCTTTTTTCCACGGAGAGACGAAGATGATTATGCGTCATTGGAGAGCTCCTGCATCGGTGATCCCTTCCTTATCACTGAGGAAGAAGTGGATAGAGAAACCGAGGTCGCTGAGTCGTTCTTCGTTGAAAAGCTGATGTCCTTCATGGGAGGATGATTTTTTTCAAAATAAAAACTAATGTTCTCCCCAAAACCTCCTTACACAATAATTCTAACCCCAAAATAAAATAAAATTATCCTTATTTTATTTTACACTGCCATGCATTCAGATTTAGAAATAAAATTCAAACACATAATTCAATTAATTGATGAAGTTCAATTAATTAATTAAGTCTGTGTTGGCATGAATTAATGTAGGAGAGTGGGAAGAGGATGAGTTACCAAAATAAATTCAAGTGGGGCTGCCAACATTAATCAAAGGATATTAATGGGAGGTTTACTGGATTTTAGGGAATGTGAAGGGTTGGGGCTCATGTGGGCCCAACCTCACATATATCCTCCCATGGGTAGTTAGGTTGTTAGTGGTTCCCACCCTAACTCCCCCATGCAGGATAAAAACCACTTCAAATAAAAGAATAAAATTGTCCGACAATTTTATTCACTTCTTATTTAATCCACATTTTTTAACACCTCCTCCCGGGCAAACGCATCTATGGTAAAGGCCCCCTTAAGAAATTACCGGCGTTGTGAGTTCATTGGTGCCCTCAGATTTCAATTCCGATAACTGCTTCAAATGATAGAAAAAGCCTCTCGTTCGTTTACTGAACGTACACAAGAAAAACATCGGAAATTGATTCCGGGAACACTGGGCCTCAGAATCAAGTGTCGTCAGAAGCTACATACTCATAAAATTCCAAAGTATTTAAGAAAAAATTTATTTGAAATTTACGGTTCTTTACATTACTCCCACCTCAGGGCTTTACGTCCCCGTAAAGATACATCATAAACTAGTGAAACAAATGAGGGTACTGTGCATGCATCTGAGCCTCCCACTCCAATATGCTCTCCTGGAGGTTCCCGTGCTACCAAAGAATGTGCACCAGAGGAATCGACCATCCATGTAAGACCATATCCTGTCGATCCTCGACCTCCACTGGGACCTTCACAAAATTAGCCCTGTCATCGATGTCCAACTCCCCGTGATCCATTATATGTGTCGGGTCGTGCACGTATCTCCTCAGCTGAGATACGTGGAAAACGTCATGCACCCGGTGCAACTGAGGTGGAAGGGCTAGGTGATAATCCACCTCACCTACCCTGCGGAGAACCTCTAATGGTCCGATGAAGAGAAGAGATAACATTCCACCCTGGCCAAATCTCCGTAATCCACGTCGAGGTGAGACCCATAAAAAAAGTGTGGTCTCCATCTTCGAACTCCAGTTGTCTCTACCTCCTCTCAGCATAGGACTTCTGTCTACTCTGTGCAGTCCTCATGTGCTCCTGGATGATTGGCACCTTCTCCGTCGTGGCCTGGACCATCTCTGGTCGTACAAGTGCTATCTCCCCAGGGTCTATCCAGCATAGAGGTGATCTGCATGGTTAGCCGTACAGTGCCTCATGTGGTGCCATCCCGATGGTGGAGTGGTAGCTGTTGTTGTACGCAAACTCCACCAAGGGTAGGTGATCCTCCCAGCTGCGACCAAAGTCAAAGACACATGCATGGAGCATTTCCTCAAGTGTCTGAATGGTCATCTCTGTCTGTCCATCCGTCTGAGGATGAAAGGCGGTGCTCAGGCGTAGCTGCATCCCAAATGCCTCATGCAACCCCTTCCAAAGCCGGGAAGTAAAGAGAGCATCTCGATCGGAGACGATAAACGATGGAACACCATGAAGCCGTACGATCTCCTGAACATAGAGGCATCCCAAGATCTCCACTGAGCCCTGCTGTCTGATAATTAGGAAATGGGCCGACATGGTGAGTCGGTCCACAATTAACTAGATGGAGTTGTGTCCTCTGGAAGTATATTGAAGTCCAGTCATGAAATCCAAAGATATCCCGTCCCACTTCCAATCCAGGACCTATAAGGGATGCACCAAGCCTGCCGGTACCTGGTGCTATGCCTTCACCTGCTGGAAAGTGAGGCATCATGAAACGAAATCTACCACAACCTTCTTCAGACATGGAAACCAGGGCTATCGTCTGAGATCCTGGTACATATTCTACACTCCCGGATGTACCGCTAAAGGGTAAGTGTGAAACTCCCTTAGTACCTCCTGCTATAATGAAGCTGGTACCATGGTATGTCATATGAAAAGGATGACGCACTCTCCTTCTATAGAAAATCCATCATGTGCTTGTCCTGTGGATATCTGTGCACGAAGCGTCTCACAGTCAACGTTCCCACGCTGTGCCTCTCTGACTCGCTGAAGTAGTGGAGGAGAGACTATGAGCGACTGTAGAAAGGTTGCTCTATATCTATCCATGAAATATATCTGCAACACGGATAGCTGCTCCATCGCCTCTCCAAGTAGCTGAATACCTGATCTCCTGCTGAGAGCATCAGCTACTACGTTCCGCTTTGTAGGAGTATAGACTATATCAAAGTCATAGACCTGGAGGAACTTGATCCATCGCCACTATCTCAGGTTCACGTATTTCTGTGATAATATTTATCTGAGACTCTGGTGGGTTTATAATAGATTATAAAGCACTCGCCCATGATATAGTGTCGCCACATATTCAAGGCGAAGACCAATGCTGCTAACTCCAGGTCATGGGTAGTGTAGTTCTACTCATGCTGCCTCAATTGTCGTGAACCATAGGAGATCACTGCCCGATCCTACACCAGGATACACTCGAGTCCAGTCCCTAGTGAATCATAGTAAACTACGTACCCTACACCCTCCTCCGGTAGCCTCAAGATGGGTTCACTGGTCAATCTCTGCCTCAGCTCCTAGAAGCTCTGCTCACATCTATCTAACCACACGAAGGGTTTCCCCTTCTTCGTCAAAGCTGAAAGAGGTGCTGAAACTCTGAAAAATTATGGCACAAATCTCCGATTGTACCCAGCCAGACCTAGGAAACTCCTCACCTCTGTCACACTCCTGGGTGGCTCCCAAGCATGTACAGACTCGATATTCGCAGGATCCACTGCAACTCCTGCCTCAAAGATGAAGTGCCCCAAGAAGTGGACCTCTTGAATCCAAAACTGACACTTCGAGAGCTTACCATAAATCTGGTGCTCTCAGAGTGTGTCCAGTACAACCCAAAAGTGGTAGTAGTGCTCCTCCTCAGTAGTCGAGTAAATCAGTATGTCATCGAGGAAGATTACGACAAATAGATCGTGGTAGGGCTAGAAGATCCAGTTCATGAGACTCATGAACACTGCTGGATCATTGGATATTCCAAAAGGCTTTACCAAAATATTTTAGTAGCCATACCGACATCTGATGTCCGTCTTCTGCACATCCTCATCTCGAAATCTAAGTTGATGATAGCCTGAACTGAGGTCTATCTTCGAGAACCATCGTGCCCCCTTGAGCTGATCAGAGAGGTTTTCTATCCTCGGGAGTGGATACTTGTTCTTTACGGTCACCTGATTCAAGCGATGGTAATCAAAACAAAGTCGTAAGCTCTGATCCACCTTTGTGGTGAAATAAATCAGAGAAGCCTAGGGTGAAACACTGGGTCGGATGAATCCCTTGCCCTGCAAGTCCTCCAGTTGTACCCGCAGCTCTCGAAGCTTAGCGAGTGCCATATGATATGCTGGAGTAGATATTAGTGTTATCCTAGGGTACAGGTCAATATAGAAGTCTACCTCTCTACGAGAAGGTAGTCCCGGAATGTCATTAGGGAAAACGTCCACAAACTGATCTACCACAATAGGAAAACTCGGACTCCTCACATCAACTGCTCTGAGAATGAGACTAGCCAACTGATGTGTGATTGGCTGCCCTATCCTTTGTGTAAGTCCATCCTTCACTAAAAAGCCTCCCTTATTGGTGGTGAAGTGATCTTGCTCCCATCTGTGCGGACAAACCGCACTTTGCGCCTAATACACTAGATCTGAGCATGGACTGTACTTAACCAATCCATGCCCAAGATGACATCGTAAGGCCTCGACGCCGCTACAAGAAGATCCCAGCCGAAGCTCTCGCCCCCTAGAGTGAGGTCATACTGCCGGCACCAGTGCGTAATTGTCGAGTCTGCTCCCGTAGGGGTATATAGTCGTAAGGATCGAGCCAACGACTCTGTCGGAATCTCCGAGTTCCAAACAAGGGTAGATGAAATAAAAGAATGACTCTCTCATGTGTCTATATGAACTGCAGCAAGGGTGGAGTAGGCACAGATTGTACCTCGAATCATCTCAGGTGCACCGTGGTCATAAGCCTCCACTTCCAGAAGTTTATCCTGCCTCTTTCTTCCAACTCCCTGTGGTCGGGGTGGACCTCCTAGTGGTGGTGGTGGTAGAGCCTCAAAGCGTCGCCCTCCACCCGCTACCTGGCCCGCTCCTCTGCCTAGTCCGCCTGCACCCTGCGGATTGCCATGGTCAAACCTCTGCCTCTGCCTGTGTGGCCCCTCAACCGTTTGCTGCTCCTCTGCGTGGCGGGTCGGGCAGTCATGAGCCATGTGGACCTGCCCGCCGGATGCATAGAACTACCTGCCTCTCATATGACTAGTTCTACTGTGTGTTCCCCGCACATCCGAACTAGTATCCTGAGGTCTCCCACCTGATGGCATGGTCCGCTTGGACCTCTGAATCATCTGTCTACTACCGGATGCAGAAGACTCCGCTACGTGTCACCTTGCGGTAGGCCTCGCTGCTGGCGTAGGCTCAGCAAGGAAGCTCTCCACAAGAAGGCCTTGCTCCAGTACTCCTGCCTGTGTCGGAATGCTGAGGGAGATCATCGAAGCCCTGATCTCATGCGGCAATCCCTGCTCGAAGCTTCGGGCCCGGAAGAATGGGTCTGGTACCATGTCCGTGGAGTAGCGAGAGAGGTCGGTAAATCTCACAGAGTACTGAGCTATGGTCATGCTTTCCTTCCACAGCTATAGTAACTCCTGAATGTGCACCGCACGGAGGGTGGCTGGAAAAAACTACGAGCAGAAGAGGCTCTCGAAGTCTGTACAAAGAAGTGATGCCTCGTCGTGTACCTGGAGCATCATGTTACTCCATCTACCTGCTGCTACGTGAAGGAGACTCGCGACAAGGATCACCATAAGATCTTTTTGTGTCCCTAATAATCTGAAGACTCAGATGATAGCATCTATCCAATCCTAGGCTGCCTTAGAGTCTGTCATTCAACGAAACCTGGGTGGCCTCTGACGCAGAAACTCATGTAGCGCACTCAGGTGATGTGCCCTCTCCGCTATTGGGGCTGGTGGTATCGGTGTCTCAGCAGGTAGAGGTATTGTTGGTGCCTCCGCAGTAATGGGGCCCTGCACTGATGCCTCGCCGCTCGGTGGGCTGTCATCTCGCACGTAATTGGGAACCCTAGCTGGCTGTCATCGTGGGACATCCTGAAAAGAAACAGATGTGCCACGGTTATTACAGTATACCTAGTGAGCTGACACCAAGTAATCACAATGAAAAATTTCGAAACACTCATGCAATCAATGTTTTCGTGCACTGAATCGGAAATCAGAACTCACGGTTCTGGTGTATGGATACGTCGGTCGCCGCACCAACACTGGACTCCCTGGACTGATAACCACACTCAATACCCTTAACACTATTCCTTCATAGGAAGAAATTATTAGAGTTTTGAGATCTGTGGTAGAACCGACTCTTCTGATACCAATTTGTCACGACCCATCCTTGGGGCCCGTGCCGTGACTACCCCAAGCCCGCCTTCCATAGTCCAGGGGCTAGCGACTAGCACCAAAGGCGTAAATCCCGATAAAAAGGGAAGGCATCGCCTTTATATAAGTAAAAAAACACAATAGAGTATGCATGATGAAATAACACTAAGTAAACTGAGTACAAAAGTAAGTGCTGGAATGTAAATGGGCCAGAATACAAACCCAATTGAAAATACATTACAACAGTATAGAAAGAATAGCTGCAGTAAAGTAAACCCGCAACCACTGAGTCATCCTTCGGATATCCCACCAGAAGGGTGGGTACAGATAGTCTCATTGGCACCTCGGGTCCGGTCGTCCACTCTGAGTACATCACGCCAAGTGGTCTACCCCCAGGTACCGTCCCGCTCCATAAGACTCCACCTCGATCAGTGTTGTCTGTCGTCTGCAACCAACACAACGTAGTGCGGGCATAGACTATGCAGGGGTGAGTATACGATACTCCGTAGGGACCCCGAGAATCTCGAAGGTCTCCTAGAATTCACAAAGGAATAAACCACAAAGTAATAATAGAAACATGAAGTATCAACCAAAACTACTTAGTTATATGCCTATACATATGCCTAAGTCATCAATTCCAGTTCCTCTCCAACTCCCGAGCCCATGTACAACCCAGTCCACACAAGAAAGCACAACCCAGTCCACACAAGAAAGAAAGTCAATCATATCGATGATTATGATTGAAAGTCAAGACTCAGCTCACATAGATATACTACTCACGAAGAGGGATGGAGATGATAGATTTAGTCTCTGAATCATCTCCTATTCCGATCCTAGGTAGGATCCTAGTACAGAAGTCGTAGCTGCCAAACCCACGTAGGATCCAAGTACAGTAACCATCACTGCCGAACCCACGTAGGATCCAAGTACAGTAACCATCACTGTCGAACCCAAATAGGATCCAAGTACAGTCTTCATCGTTGCCGAACCCACGGAGGATCCAAGTACAGTCATCCTTGCTGTCGAACTCACGTAGGATCCAAGTACAGTCGTCATCGTCATCGCAGTCGCAGGCAACTCTAGGGTTCCCGCAACCAGCACGCTCGATTCCGGGAGGGTTCTCTCCATGAGCCAATGGGGCGTTATATAAACTGTCACGAAGTCCAGATTTGATGTATCATAAAGTTTTGTCTCATCAATAAGAACTCAACGCAATAGACGGCGCGTCAATCGGATGCCTAGTCTGAGAGATATTAGCTTTTTCGTCCCAGGGGCCCGGTTAGAAATACGCTCATTTCTAACTAGGTCAATATCCAAAATCATCTGAAACTCACTTAGAGTGTTGAAAAAGGACAATCTCGTCGAAAGAGTCCTAGTGCCACAGACGATGCGTCGATCGGACGCGCGGTCCTTAAGTTATTCACGTTTAAGTGAATAATGGGCCCAGTCTGTTTAGCCTAGTGGGCCGATGGGTCGGGTTGACCCAGTTTGTCAGGTCTGACCCAGCAGGGGTGTCAGACCAGTCCGAAGAAAAACATATCTCGGCCCAAAGGGATGCGTCTTAGCATGACCCGACTGGCCGAGCGGCTCGGCTGGCTGAGCGGATCGGCCAAAGCCGAGCGGGCTCCAGGGGGGGGGGGGGGGGCGGGGGCACCCCCCGGTCTTCTCCACCGGCAACGCCTCCCTTCCCCAAACCGGCCGGCTAGACTGGACGGTCTTCTGGGCACACGGCCCCCATGGGTGGGCCACCGTTCTCCAGCTCGGCACCCTCCCGGTGCCATGGTCCTGCTCTTCCCAGCCGGTTCCTCTGCCGAAGCGGCCCGTGTAGCGGGCCGCGGTTCATTCCGCACAATCGGCGCGACGGAATCGGTTCCCTTCACCACGTTCTCGGCATGGTGTGATGGTGTCATGCTTCCTTTTCCATCAATTTACAATTCTAAATTAATAAACGAGATCAACGGAGGGTTGTCGGGCCATGTTCGTTCGGCCCACACTCTCTGTGGTAAATTATAGCAATCAGCCAAGGTAAATGAGATTCTCAATGACAAACCAAAGAACAATTTTAATCCATTAAAATTGAACATAACCCCTACCTTAACAAAAGATGTCAAACGACGGGTGTCGCAGAAGACAGCGTCATGGGGTTAGATTCCGTAGATGTCGACGTAGAGCGTCCGAGGAGGAAGCAACATCTCCCCTTTTTGTCACGGAGAGAAGAAGATGATTGCACGTCGTTGGAGACCTCCTGCGTTGGTGTTCCCTCCCTTGTTGCGGAGGAAGATGTCGATGGAGAAACCGGAGTCACTGAGTTGTTCTTAGTTGAAAAGGTGATATCCTTCATGGGAGGATTAAGTTCATCAAAATAAAAACTGCAGTTCTCCCCCAATCTTCCTCACACAATAATTCTAACCCCAAAATAAAATAAGCTTCTCCTTATTTTATTTTACTTTTCCATGCATTGAAATTTACAAAAATAAAAATAAAACACTTAATTAAAATAATTTATGAGGTTCAATTAATTAATTTAGTGTGTGTTGGCATGAATTAAAGAGGTAGAGTGGGGAGAGGAGGAGTTACACAAATAAATTCAAGGGGGGGGGGGGGTTGCCAACATTAATCAAAGGGGATTAATGGGAGGTTTAAGGGGTTTTAGGGAATGTGAAGTGTTGGGGATCTTGTGTGCCCCACCTCACATTTATCCTCTCATGGGTAGTTAGGTTGTTAGTGGGTCCCATCCTAACTCCCCCATGTAGGATAAAACCCACTTTAAATAAAATAATAAAATTGTACCACAATTTTATTCACTTCTTATTTGATCCACATATTATTAACACCTCCTCCCAGGAAAACGCAACTAAGGTAAAGGTCCCCTTATGAAATTACCGCCATTGCGAGTTCATTGGTTCCTTAAGATTTCAATTCTGAGCACTGGTTCAAATGATAGAAAAACCCTCTCATTCGTTTACTGAACGTTCCCGTGCTAAACTTCGGAAATTGATTTCGGGCACACCGGGCCTCGTAATCAAGTGTAGTCAGAAGCCACAGAGTCGTAAAATTCCAAAGTATTTATGAAACAAATTTCTTTGAAATTTCCGGGTCTTTACACAAACATTGATTAAGAACCTTCCCCTTAAATTTTCTTACCACATTACATTAAACTGTAAGGTTAGGTCTTTATCAAACGAACTTAAAAGGTATGTTGTTTCTGATTATGTGGCACCAAACTATAAGGGTTTTGATTTATTTAAAAAAAATACATAGTTATCCCATTTTATGGGTACAATCCCAATATCAAAACATGCCTTCATCTCCCTAGATAATAATAAATTCTAGAGTGCCCCTTGAGTGGATTAAAAACTAGTATCATCATAATGAAGATTAAAAGAATCCTGAAATAGTATATTAGAGGATACCATTAATAGAGACCCTCGAATACATATGGATATCACCATTAATGAAGAACCATGAATACATACTGATTATTCTAAATTTTACACATGTTAATAAGAGATTGTAAATTCCAAGGAAATCTTATGTTATAATTGGTAAATTAATAAGGATTCTTGAAAATAGCTTAAATTTATAAAGTGTGACCTCGAGTAGACATCAATTCCCCCCAAAAATGGTGTGATGATTCCAACCCCCAATCATATCAACCAATGCATGTTCCTATGTATCATAATTTTTAAACATAATAGACTCTTTCCTTTAGTAATCATGTCACCTTTGGATTATGAACTATTGGAGGTTTCTGGTTCCATAAATAAATCCTATAGAAACCACCAGGAAGTAGTGATTCATAAACCTAGAACACCCGTTTCAAGGAACTACAAAACAAAAATGGTGAACCCGACATGAATCATAAACCAAGTTAATAATATTACCCACATGTCAGGCCCCTATAAATTGATAATAGAATTCCAGACAAAGGAATCAATCATGCATGTATCCATCCAAAATATTTCACTTTAATGGAGTTGTTTTTTTGTCAAGTTTTCCTCAGAACACCCTTCAGTACAAAAAATGGATTTTATAAAGACAACATCTGTGAACTTCTCAACTACTGCTAAAGATGGATCCTTATCCATGGGAAAGACGTCATCACCCACTCAGTATCCTAAACACTAGGTCACCAATGTGTTGATAAAGGAGTATCGTCAGCATGGTACAATAACAAATTTTGAGGCTTCCGGATAGGCCGTCCAAGTTAATTACAATCCTCGATCATCTGGAAAATGGCGATTGATGATTAAGAATCAGACAATTCCAACCACCATCTTCAACCATTTTGGTCCCTTAACCTTGGAAAACGACAACCATTCCCTCCCATAGTACAGGGAGGTAGATCAAGAGGTCACCCGGGTACTCAATTCAATGAAGTAGGGATCCTTCTTGGGGACTCCCACCAATAATCATCGCCATCAGAATTGCATAGTAGTGAACCTCCAATATGATGGGGGTGTTGCCTCTTGATGCTCACCCCATGTCTCTCAGACCTGGGCATGCAATAAAAACCACAGGGGATAACCTCTTGTCAATAAGAAGAAGGTTCTTACCTTATCCCCCTTCGGAGAAGTCCATCAACCTAACTTGATGGGGAATAAGGAACGGGCACATACACCTGTGTGTCTTAATTTTGCTGTCTAGTAGACTCATCTAGAAGCAACCGACCAATACCACCAGATAAATCCAGTGGGGTACATTGAACATACACGTACTCTTGATTACAAGTTATCAACCAATCAATAGGACCGTCTGACTGCATTTAAAGAAGACTTTCAATCCAATGTTGTGGCAACAGGTAAATAGGAACATACACCTGCTTAGAATCACCGATTCTGCCAGTATTCTTGTCTACCAATATTTAAGGAAGTCCATCAACCATACTTGATGGGAAATAGACAGCCGTCACATTCTCCTTCCAATGTTCATTAGGCCTTCCAACAGTCTCATTTGGAAGTATTCATGGAAGTCATTTAGAAAGCTCCAACAGCAATTCTGGGGCAGACCCAACTCTCTACCCCCCACATAAGTTCTTTCAATACCCATTGATTGGGAAAGGAGGAATGGAGTAGGAACATAAACCTACTGCAGATACGGAATGGACGTATATTCCCATTCTGACCACTGAAGTTACCAAACACATCTTTTCAATGGTGAAAGGAAAAATAAAAATCCCTGCCCATATTCTGGAATCATGCCTGGATATTATAATAACAACTTCATCATTACTAGAGGAACAAACACATAAATCTATCCAGACAGATGGGATGACACATAGACATTCCATACTGGAGAAGATACACAAATATTTTCCAATCTAGGAGGGTCATGGGGAATAATCCCCTATATCATATGGACAACAAGATCGGGAACATATACCCTATCCAATTAGAGGTAATCGGTTCATTCCGGTAACCAATCCAAAGCAGTCACATACAACTACCCATGATAACCAATTATCCTAGCAAGTTGCCCCATATAAGTGTAATAGAACATCCAGGAAGAAGTCTCGTTAAACACAGTTGGAAATTCAAGAGTCAAACTGCAATTTGGATCCTCTTAGTGCTGGAGTTATTGAAGCCCTCAAAAATTTATCTATTCTAGTTCAAGATCCAATCCTAGAATTACCAAATTATGGAAGTGGTAGAAGTAATATGAGTTTCCTCATTGGAATCTTTATCATGAAGTCTTACTTCATGAATATTCATTCAATCCAGAATGCCTATCTCTAGATAAGAGCCACGACAACCCTATGTGTGTCCAGATGACCAAGGAGAAAGAGGATTCATCCCTTTCCAATTTCCACCATCGTAATCCTCCACATAATGGAATTTTCTATGAAATTAATCTCCATTGTAGTATTTTTAATTGTCAATATAGTTCTATAATTAACAAAGTAGCGATTAAAAATCCCCCTATCTCGAGACACTTGCAAACACAAGGCCAGTCATGTATGATGACTTGTAATTGATAGATGAAGCACTTTATCAACTAGAAGAAATATTAATGGAATGGTCATTCTCCAAACCTCCCTTGGGTCATTTGTCTTCTAAAATAAGGGATCCACTTTGGTTAGACAGAGTGGAGAAATATCCAGTAAAATACAATGAAGATATGTTAAACAAGAGAAAACAATTGGCTAAAGGAGATATATCAGTCATGTTCGGCACATTGGAAAATTATCACTATAACATTCCAGAATTCATGGAAGAAGATTGTATTCATGATATCCACATCATCTTATGGAGGAATATTCGTCATATGAAAACCAAAATATTACCATATGATGATTATCAAAATCATGTAAAGGTAATAGAAGGGTTGAAATGCCAAATAGACATCGCATCTATCTCAGTTTCCCGGCATATGAAGGCTAAAGAATAGCAAAGAACCCTTTTTTGTGCATGCCGCAATGATCTAAAGAGGCTACGAGAGTTAATTTCTGATACCCCATTTGATGTTCGTATCAGAGGATGGGGTGCACATGGAGCATTACATTTCACTCTGCCCCAAAATCAATAAATTCCACCAAATGTGGTCTCATGAAATTTTATTTTCTATAGTTGGCCACAATCAATAGATTTTGTATGTAATTGAATTTACACTCAAGAACATGCCTCTACCAGCTCTCATCAGAGTTAGGCCCAAAGAAAAGATGTGGTTGAGGTACTTTTACATTAAGAATCTGAGAATCTTGTATAGGCTTCCAATTAGAGGATACCAGTGGTTAGAGAATGCAAATGGCTGAAATAGCATAGAGATCTTCCAAAATATGTGACTTGAGTGGTTGTTGGATAATGAACCCAGCTAATTTCTAAACCAAAATTCTCAAAATCAAAAGAGAAGTTTTGCTAATTTCATCCATATGAGTTCAAGAATCCCCCCATATTGCAAGGCTGGGGGCTCATTTAATTCAGCCTTCAAATTCATTAAACATTGTTCAGAAGTATGAAGAAGAAGAACATGAATAGTCCCAGCCTGCAGAGCTGGGGGATTTTTCACATCTACAATCACCTCATCAATAGAAGTCAACATTCTCCCGATTAGTGAAGAAGAAACAAATAGAGTGAAAAAATGAACTATTCGAGGATTCCCTTCTAGTTACTGTCTGTCAAACAGCTCCTGAGAATCCATCATATAAGGGAACAAAGTCTCCTAGAAGATGTTTATTGAGACGATCTTACAAATATACTGACATAATTCCAGCAATGCATTATACACTAGTAAATGTCGTTAATACCATTACAGAAGATCCGCTAGAAAATGATTCTTGTTCAGGGGAATCAGAATATTATGTTCTTATACATGATATTGTACACAGCGTGGCAAATGAAGAAGGTGTACATTCCTGAAGTCATAGGATTACCTAGTATCTAGGTATGCCTTAAAATAACCAACTCCGACCCTTCTAAAATGATCTTACAAGGGGAAAGGTAAAAGTCAGATTTCATCTCACTTTTCTAATAGAGAAGTTCAATCTCATTCAGTTGAAGATGGATTTTCACAACAAGAAGAGGAAATGAAGGAGATGAAAATACTTAATACAGAGTTACTTTGTAGTATCATTTCTGCTAAACGTACTTCCCAGGAAGGTTCTCAACTTGCACATCCAAGAGGAGCCTCTCAGTATAGTGGATTTGTTGTAACTAATGATTTGGATAATGAATTCCCTATATTGGGTAAAAAAGGCAGAGTCAAACACATCCTTATAAACTTGTTCCTATGGGTTATCCAAGGAAAATACCAACACCACCACCAGTGGTTTTTCCGGTCGTTTCACCAGCTCAATATCTAGTTGTTGTACCTCCACATGTTCCAGCTCATCGAAATAATCCCTAAATTCTTATAAACACAACTGAGGCATTAACTACTCGATTGGAAGGTATGAAGGAACAACGTGCACTAGTTCAGCTGAAAAAAAAGAGTTTACCCTGAATGGGTGGACCTGGTTCCTCCCCCACCAAATTTTGTGAATACCACATTTCTAATCTTTAATGGTTCGAGATACCTAGAACAACACTTAACACATTTTGTTTCTCATTGTGATCCCATTATGAAAACACCTCAACAACAAGAATTTGTAAACCTATTGTGTTTTGTGCAATCACTTCTTGGACCATCTTTTGTCTAGTATACAAGTTTACAATCATGATCAATTACTAGATGGAAAGATCTCTGCCAGAAATTCATTTTTCAATTTACCTTAACGCTACCTAAGGTGATTGTTTTTTATCTTACCAATTGTAAACAAAGGTAGAATGAACGAGTTTCATATTTCATTGCATGATGGAAAAGATTAACATATTCTTGAAGTCTATCACTCTCTCAAGAATAGTTGAATATAGTTTTTTTTTCAAATATATGTGATGAGTTACGCACACCAATCATTTCTGTAAAAAACAATGGAGGGTTTTGAGATCTTAATTCAATTTCTCAACAGATTGAAGATTATATTATAGAGACTAAGGCTAAAACTCGTGTAATTACAATATCATGGGAAGGGGAAAAAAGACACTAGTGGATACTATTGTTACACTCAAGCAAGCACATGTACCTTCTTCCACTTCAAAACTGTCATCATATCGAAGGGATCTACCTCCCGAGCATCATCAGTAATGATTAACTTGTCAAGATGATCAATGAGATCAAAATAGGAAATAGTTTGAGGAATTAAATAGAAATTTTTCTTCTTTTTGGAATGAAAAAGTTCCTGGTTACTTCATTTCACCTCAGGAAAACAATTTGGTTCAGTTTCAAAGGCCGAAGAAACCAAACAAAGAAGGAGATGATGATCATCCGAATTAGTTTTCCCTTTCATGAGTTGTTAGGGAATCCCATCCAAGAGTTTCTTTTTGAAGTACCTCCTACATAAAATGGTAGTCTCCGGATAGGTAAAATTGAAAATTTCATCAGATCAAGTAGCATTTCTTACTACGACTAATATAGGGGAAGAAAGAGAATGGAAGAAACTAATAAGTAAAAACATGAAAAAAATGATGATTGGATAACCAGGAAAATGATCAACCAGACACAAGAAATTTTAGGAACATAATTGAAACAATAGATTGTGTCTTCTACAACACCTTCCATAGAAAAACCACCTTCATCAAAGGGCCAATCCTAAAAAAAACAAGACGATCAGAAGGACATAGAGAAGTCAGAAGAAGACAGGCTCGTGTAAAGGCCAAAGTTGTCCTTGACCCGGGTAACATTCATGGCATCTAATTCAAAAGTATAGGCACTAACCTAATTAATGGAACAACTAGAACCATCTAGTCAGGAAAAATATTCATCAGATGAAAAAGAGATATTTGGTTCTGTCAACGTTATCCACTCAAAGAATCCTTATGCCAATGATGATTCTAATTATAATGACCTACAGTTCCATGTACATAATTTGGGATCTAGAGGAAGAGGCCAAGGATGAGGATACAAGGAATACAAGTGAATTCTAGAAAACACTATTTTAACTCTACCCCCACTCGAACAATTTATGTGACAAGAACTCATGGAAGATCCCTTCAGTAGGCTCAACAAGATCAAAAAGTTTCTTCCATGAAAGATATGTTCGTTTCTAACATGATTATTTTTGAGGACTGATTAGAAGTCACACTATGTTCCTCTCTTCATGTAGATAGAACTAGTTAGTCAAATACACCATACCCAGTATTATTTCCATCTTCTTCTCTAACAAAGGGTACATCTAAATCAGAAGCATCAACTTATAATACAACTGCAAAAGCACATTTCCATGTAGGGAAATGCAGAACTAGGGATCAAAAGTATCATGTTCTGAAATAACTAGCCCAAGTACCAGTCATGTTATTAATTTTTGATGCCTTGAAACAAAATAAATATCATTTAGAAGAACCTATTGAGGCTTTGTCAAGTCCTCATGATTTTGAATCTGAAGTTGTTTCTGCTGAGGATTACTATATAGAGAATGGTCCTATAGAATATCTTGCAGTCATATCTTTTATAGATGAAGATGAAGATGATGTTGTGCATGGACATAACAGAACCTTGTAATTTTCTCGAAAGTTCAATGACATAGACTTTTGATAAGCCTTCATTGATAATGGATTTAGATTAAACCTCATTCGTGTTCGTACACTTTGTGAGTTGGACCTGACTGAATCTGACTTATCTCCTTCCACTTTAATGGTTAAATGATATAACAAGAATGAGCAAGAACCTCTTGGTGAGATTACACTAAAAACTCAATTTGGAGATCTTGTGTCTAATTTATGTTTCATTGTCGTTCCTTAAGACACAGCCTTCAAAATTCTTCTTGGAAGGCCTTGGCAGATTCAACATGCGATCATACCATCATCATTCCACCAATTTCATAAGTACTGTTTCAGTGGTCAAATCAGAAAATTTTATAGTTACAAGGCTGCATTCAGAAAGTGTAAATATCAATACATTGAGGCATAATTATATCAGACAAAAGGAACGAGGTCCATGAAAAGTGAAATAACCAGAGTTAATGAAACAAATGGTTTGGAAAAGATTCTAGAAAACCCATTCATACATTTGAGTACAAATTTTTTGATACCCATAAATCCAATTTAATGGCTAAAACCAAATCCAATCACTCATCCAGCGACTTCCATAATTTAGATTGTGGTAGCTGAGCCTAAAAACACGGGAGAAACTATTGATCCCCCAAGCAGTGATTGAAGCCTAAATTGAGATGTCTTCATTTCATCTACTTAACTAAAGAAAGAACATAATTTTTAATCATAGTAGAAGAAGTTGTATAAATTTTTTAGTAAGAAAAATATGTTGATTCTCAATCCATCATCTCCTCTTTATTAACATAGGAAGACCCTTCATCATCAGTAAGGTCAGATATAGTGGCCTCTTCCTCAAGATGTTCAAATACTAACTCCTCCCCTAACTCTAGATGTTTTGAAACGTCATCTACTATGCAAGTAGAAATAGAAGAGGACACACATAATAAAGATTAAGAGGAAGATCTCATCAAATCTCCTCCAGCATTTTAGGAAGGTGTCACTACCATAGTGGATGAGCTCAGAGAAATAAATTTTGGTACAAAATAAGCTCACACCCACTCAAATTAGTGCGGCCACGACCTCTGAAGATCAAGAGGTGTATACTTCATTTCTAAAGAAACATAAATATTTATTTTCTTGGAATAATTGAAAAATGATAGGTCATAATACCAATGTATCTACTCACTATTTTGGGTCTCCCAAAGAACAGCGAGGATTCAAGTAGGAAGCAAGAAGAACAAACCCAAATTATGCCTCTAAAATGAAAGCTAAATTTGATAAGCTTGTAAGGGCTGCAATTGTTAGGGAGGTTCAGTATCCCAAATGACTACCATCATTGTCCTAGTGAAAATGATTAATGGGAAAATTAGAGTTTGTATTTATTTTAGAGATCTTAACTGGCATTGTCCTAATGATTATTTTCCAGTTCCGATTACAGAGCTTCTAATTGATGCCAAAGATGGATATGAAGCTCTTTCTTTCATGGATGGCTACATTGGGAATAATAAAATCTCTATGTCCCCATAGGATATAGAAACTATAGCATTCAGATCTCTTCAATGTGTGTTTTGCTGTCGGGTAATGCCTTTTGGTTTAAAGAATGAAAGTGCAACATACCAACATGCCATGAAACAGATCATCAAACCCTTATTAGGAAATTTTTTGAATGTTATGTGAATGAATTGGTGGTCAAATCCAGACAATGTTACAATTGCTTGGCTGACTTGGAGATCAAATTCAGTAATCTTCGAAAACACAGTTTGAAGATGATCCCCTTAAAATTTTCTTTTGGGGTAACCTAAAGAAAAGTTCAAATGCATCGTTGTATGCCATCGCGGTATCAAATTTCATCCTGAGAAAACAAAATCAATCCTCGGTATGTCACATCCTCAAAATTTTAAATAACCAAGAAGAATTCAAGGACACTAGGCCTATATTTGAAACATTATCGCCAAATTAAAAGACAAGTGTTTTCCCTTCACTAGATTAATGAACAAGGGGTTCACCTATCAATGGAATGAAGACTGCAAAAAAAATTTGATACCCTCAAGAAATATCTCTTGAGTCCACCAGAATTAATTACACCTATTAATGGAAGACTACATATTCTATATGTGATAGCTTTAGAGTGATCACTAAGTGCCTTCCTTGCCCAAAAAAATGAAGATGGGATTGAGAACAACCTATACTATCTGAGTCAAACTATTCTTGATGAAGAAACTCAATTTTCCAATATTGAAAAGTGATTCCTTGAATTTATTATTGCAGTTAACGAAATCGAGGCACTATATGCAACATTATGAGGTCCAATTGGTGTCTCTTAATAACCCACTCAAATTTATCATGAGCCATCCTATGATTACAGGGCTTCCGACATAGTGGTGGGTTATTTTTCAACAGTTTGATATCCAGTTTGTTCCATAGAAGGAAATAAAAGGCCACACTATAAGTGACTTCCTTGCTAAATATCCATCTGCAGAAGATACATCATTAAATACTAAACATCTTAATAAAGAGGTTTTCTCTATTCAAGATAATTACCAAACATGGGAGATGTACTTTGATGGTTCCCCAAAAGTCTAATAGATAAGTGAATGGAAAACCCTAAACTCAACAATGTTGGGTTAGGAATTTTCCTTATTTCCATAGAAAAGGTAGTGTTTCCTTACTCCTTCCTGTTGTCAGAAGGTGGTATGAACTATGAGGCAAAATATCAAGCTCTCATAGTATGTTTGTAATTGGCCCTTCAGGTGCAAGTGAATCACTTTAATGTGAAAGGTGACTAAAAATTAGTAACCAAGAAAATCATTGGGGAATATTCTGTTAGAAAAGAAGAGTTAATCCTATTGTGTGATTACGTTAGAGGGTTAATGGATGAATTTCCCTCAGATCCAATATTGTATTATGTCCCGTAATCACAAAATTCCCATGTTGTCGCACTGGATGATGTAGCAACAACCTTGAGAGTTCCAAATCAGGATTAGGCAATAATCAACATAGCTCATCGTCATGTGGTCTCACCTTTTCTTCATACTAGAAGGGAGGAAATTAATTAAATTATCCCTATTCCTGAGCCAAATGGTCATACCACAAGATAGAGAACAACCATCATGCAATATCTTAAAAATTGAATACTTCCACAAGTTAGGGCTGAAAAAGAACATATCTGATGGAGAGTATCCAATTTTACTCTTCATGGTAGTCCAAGAAACTAAAAGATCCATTAAAAATAAGGCTTTGATTGAATCCTCCTCAGATGTATTAATGGAGAAGAAACAACAGCTTTCATGAAAGAAGTGCATTTAGGAGCTTGTGGTGCCCATCAGTCAGGGCACATACTCTCTAATCAAATCTAAATGCATGGATACTTTTGGCCTTCAATAACGCATGATGGTACATATTTCACTATGAAATTTCATCACATCCATGTTCATGAAAAATTCATTCATAAACCCCCATAGTTTCTACACATAACTAAATACTCCATGCCATTTTTTACATGAGTAATTGTCATAGTAGGCCCTTATCCTCTATCTATAGCTAAGAAATTCAAGTATATCATAACTTTTACTAACTCATTCTCCAAATGAGATGAGGCAATACCTCTCAAATAAGTCAGACAAAAAAGCATTTTTGGTTTTGTTAAAACTAATACAGTCACCATATTTGGTGTCCCTCATACTATTTTGATAGAAAATGGCATCATTTTTTTATTATAATGTAAAAAGGTTATATGAGGAACATAATATCAAATCCAAACATGCATCTCGTTGTCATGTAGTGGCCAATGAACAGATATAGGCCTTCAATAAGTCCCTATCAAGTATACTCTATAAGATGGTGGATAATTATAAGAAATCATGGCTCGATTAAATTTTGAATGATTTATGGGCTTATCGGACTACTACTCGTACTGCAACCAAGCAACTTCTTATTCATTGTTATATGAAAGAAAAGTTGTTTATTTAATTGAAATGAAATTTCCTTCACTCGGAGTTGCAATCTATGATCAGTTTTCAATAGATAAGATGTCTTTGAAATGGTTTTATGAGATGGAATGGTTAGATGGTAAATTATTGTATACATTGCATCATTTAGATGTCTATTAGAATAGAATATATGGGTGTTTTAACAAGAATGTTCGCCTATGTTCATTTCTTCAAGGATAATTGGTATTGGTCCTCAGTACTCCAAAGATACTAGGAAAGAAACCTCTAAAGTATGAGCCAAAGTTGGAAGGACCTTATTACATACATTAGGAATACTAAAATAGATATTATGCCGTAATCTCAATGTATGGAGAGATCATTTCTACTCCAACCAATGTGAGATTCTTGAAGAAAAACATTGTGTAATTGCACAGGTGATTTATCCTAATAGCAAGATTGAAAACTGCATAACCCCCCATGTCTTTACAACAAGACATGAAACTACAGAGTATAAAGTCCATGTTTCAAGATGTTATACTGGATAAAAACCATAAGCATCAACGCTGCATGATGATAAAATGTGTAACATATTTCTCCTTGTTGCACAATGTTAAACTGCATGACACCATTTTTCCTTGTTACTCAACATTAAACTTTACGACTAACATTTTGTCTACTTGTTGTTAGAAGCTTACATAATAAAACATCATTGACATCATTTCTACTCCCTAGTGGCACATGAGTCCCTATATTACCTATGTCTGAGTTAGATCTTCATAGGGACCTTATTTCAAGAATTATGTCTTGCATGATTATCATCTATTTGAGATATATATAGACGCTAGGAACTCAAATATCTAGCCCAAAAATAATCACAAAATTTATATTTCCCTTTTATTCTCTTATATATGAAATATATTTATACAAATTTCTGTTTTAAAATACATGATTTTATTTTCTTACTATCTTGTGTCTTAAATTTTATCATTCATTAAAAAAAATTAAAGCCCCATGTCTCCCACCTCAAACTCGATTGGTGTGGGAAATTAATTTTTAATGAACTATGTATGGATTCATTATCATTTATATGATATAGGTAGAGATTCCTAGATATTCAATCTTGGGCCCAACCACAATAAAAAAACAAAACCCCTTTATTCCTTATATAAAAGTCAATCCTACATAAGGAATGTTTAATGAACTATATATTTATTGATTCTCCCCCCCAGAAAGACACATAGTGAAACATAGGTTTTATGCCAGGGTCTAGTTACAATATGTATTTCTTTTCAAATCATTTCATCTCCATCCTTACCACATGAATTTAAACATCATTGAAATCTAAAACCCCTATTCTTTACTTGTGTCACCTTTGTGTTATAAAGGAAACCCTTACCGATCCTTGTTTCACACACCGAGCATAGATCAAGTGAGATTATTAATTGAGTAAATCTATTTTTATATAAATATGGTGTCTCAATTTCTTATGGGCCTATAAATTTCTTCACTGCATGATAGAGAACTGCACAGTATAATGCCCATGTTTCATGACTTTAAACTGCACATCATAATAGAATTTCAATTCAAAAGAAAATAGAGAAAATATCTATTTTACATATGAGTTAGATCTACATAATTTATGTCAAACTGAGGGACAATATTCATTCAAATATTTCTTATATTCATTAAGCATAACTACATAATATATTTCACACTCTTACCCTTGAATATTTTACATATCTTCATAATCATTCTTACGATTTCTAGTGACAGAGTTTCTAATACCTGATAGATCTTTTTCCTGACTTAGCAGCATGTGCCTTTAGGTGGCCTTTCATAAGCTGCCTACATAATGGGTCTATCAGTAAAAATATTCCACTATTTGACAATGCTGCATATGCCCTAGTTGGCCTTGAATAATATGGCCCCATAATGGGTTTGTAAAATTATGGTAATATCTTTCTTGGTTATAGTTTCGTTTTTCCCTTAAAACTTTGATGACAATATAGAAGAATCTATATTAAAAAAACTATTGTTCATGTATATTTGTCCCATTATCTTTCCCTTGATCTAAAACTCTTCATGACTATGGTTTAAAAATTTCCTTCTCCACATGTTCAAAAAATATGAAATAACCTTGCAATCACATGGACACATATCATATACTATTTCTATTTCTGGTCATAGTTGTATGACCTAAAACTATAGAAACCAAAACTCTTACGTTTGGTTCATACCTTTGTAAAAGTATTATTCCTATGATTCTTCAGAAATCTTGGTTGGAAATACACTCTCCATATCCAGGTACCCTTATTCATAAACCAAACTCTATACTTGTGAAAATAAGAATCTCCATAAACATTCTTCGGCTTTTAGAAATAGAATTTTAGACTTATGAGATCTCGTTTTCCTGACTATGCAGCACATTCCCTTATGTGGCCTTCCATATGTTTCCTAAATAACATGTATGTCAGTCAAAAGATTCAACTATTTGGATATGCCGCACATTCCCTAGTTGACCCATGCATAATATAGCCCCCACAACGGGGTTTTCAAAAAAGTGTTACTTCATTCTTGGAAAAGTCTTCCTCTAATGCTTTAGCCATTTTTCTATATCATTCCTTGGTTCCAGAAATTCCATAATCCTATTTTACTGTTTTCCCTTCCAAACTTGAAAATAGTAGTATGTTTCTAAACAAATTATCATAAATTTGGGAGAGTCTCACACTTTTGGTCAAAGATAATGTCCTTATTTTAAATCCACACCATGTCCTCATTGTATGACTTAAAATAACACAATATAATGTCCTCACTAATAGAATAAATATTTTATAGTACAATGTTTTCATTGTATAACATAAAACTCCACATTACAATTTCATCACTGTATGACTTAAAACTAAACAACTTTATATCATAAATCCCCTGTTCTGATAAATTTTGACCCTTCCTCATAGAACAAATTTGTATAGAAATGTTGTTCTTATTCATGAAATGTGTAGGCATTGAAAACACCATATTTTTAGAATTCATTTCCTTGGAAAAAACACCCACTACGATCTTGAGTCACCCAAACATTATATTCCCTTGTCTATCGGCAGTAAAATGTTAATTTATTAAGATATATTTTTCTTGACTAGCCAGTATATTCCCTTAGGTGGCCTTAAATATGTTTCCTACATAACAGGACTATTAGAAAAAGGATGCCACTATTTGGCTATGTAGCACATGCACTAGTTGGCCCTGCATAACACAACTCTTCTAATGAGTTTTTCAAATAATGGTATCTTCTCCCATGGAAGATACTCCCCTTATCATGATTCATGTTTTAAATTTTGTTGACCATAAAAATCATGGCTCGACATTCCCCTTGGAAATATTTAATGACTATTATAGCAATTCATAGCCACATAGTCTTGTTTGGGATTTAATTTCTTTTTTTTGTGAAGGCTGTTAGACCGTAAATACTATCCCTTTATAGTCCAACATGCACGACTCTAAACTACAATGATATGTGGTACTCACTAGATTGAGAACCCATGAAGGGAACTCTTAACAAAATTCAAGTCCTAGATCACTAATCGTACAAATTTTATGTTTTATATAATATTGAGAAATAAAAACTCAAAATATATAAAGTGTGTGGGGTTGTCCGTATAACCTTAGTAAAAATCAAACTCTGCTGACTACTCCCAATGGCCTAGGTTAAAAAAGGCAGTTAGCAAGAGTGCAAACACAAATGATTGAAAACAAAATGATTTTCATTTATGAAAATATTCTAAGAGTATCATCCAAAAAATGTAGTCTCTCACTTGTCAGAAATCAAAAATTATTATTGGATTTCTACATACCTCTTCATTTAATTGATAGACTCTTGTGCCCCATCATCTAACTTTTGAAGCTCGTTCATTTGACCATCTCTACTCTCTTCATCATGATGATGTTCTTCTCTAGCATTTGCAATAGTTTTTCCAATATATTTCTGCACTTCTTCTAATGAGCTATAAAGCTGGTCAAGCTCCCCTGTAATGATATCTAACTCATGTTGAAGGCACATCTGATGGAATGTCTATTCATTAATTGTCTTATTCAGTCCCTACAACTTTACAGTATGGTTATCCATAGCCTCATATAACACTTCTTTAAACTCTTCAATGGTGATCAAAATTTTGGATTTTATCAACTCTTTCCGATGCTTTTGCTCTTTTACTCTCCTTCAAATAATCTCATTCACCAGAGTATGAATATAATGATATTCTAAATTTCAAAATCCCATCATGATAAATATAGAATAATGTCATGGAATTTTTTAAGGAAGTTCCTCAAGAGGCATTTTAGATATTACCATCCAGATTTTTTTCCATGCCTTGCGGCGTGCAAGATGAAGAGCCTTATGCAGTTTGGGGTTTGAGTTAGAGTCACTGACATAAAAAGGAATGTATTTTGGGATTAATGAACTTAAATAAGTTCTATGGTATTCTCCTTCCTAAAAAATTTCAACTTCACCTTTTAAAATTGTTTTGGATGATGTAGAGGCTTCACCTCCAGGCCTATCCATTTATGTTGATAGCTCTATATGGTAAATCAATAATTATTGTTATGGATATTTTTAAGAGATAAAAAAATTGAGTACATTCACAATATCATTATCCCATACATAATAGTAGGTCAACATCTTGAAAATACTCCTCCCTATTATTCTTAGTTTCAACACTTTTGTTTGATGTCTCTAGATGAGGAGTGTTATCTCTAATGTTATCAGGATCCTTAGAATTAATCTCAAGAAGATATTTAATCTCAAGATCCACCTGATCCAATGTCTCTACAATGATAGGATTGAAATTAATATCAATACTTCTTTCAAGTATCATTGCGGCATCAATTTATTTATATAGAACTGCATATTTTATCCAACCATGATTAGAAAGTTAATAATAATAATTTTAATAGGACGAATAATGAAAACTCTCATCCTGTTGATTCTATATAAGGAACTCCAAAATCTTCTTTAGAATTTTTTATATTAACATGTTCTAATAATTATTCAAAATAAATTAAAAGGTCCATCATTTCATAAAATGATATCTCAGATCCCAGGTTAGTCTCACCCATGGGAGCACTTGGCATGTTTTTTTCACAACCTTCATCTGAAAAACATTTACCCTAGGTTGCTTCCTCAACAAAAGTTGTGGGATTAGCGTTAGTTGTTGCCTCATGTAATGGCGCATATAAGGCCCCAACCTTAAACCTTACTTAATCATGGGTTGTCACAAGAATACACGTTGAGGATATTTTCAGTTTTAGAGTTTTAGAGAATTAGAACATAACTATTACATCTCAAAAGATTACAAAGTAGTCACTTCTACTAAGTTTTCATAATAAAAAAAACTCTTAAAAGAAACATGTCTAGTTCCATGTTTTATATAGCATGACATTCCCTTGACCCTATTCCACATTATGTCCTGTGAAAAAAATTTCAAAACAAACTTGGGGTGAGCATAAGAAGCTCAGTAAGGGATACACAAAGATTGAAAATTGTTAGTTTATCAAAACAACAAGTAAACCATGTATACTTTACAAAAGTAATACTTTTCACCTTTATGAAGTAATAAAAACTCTTCACTGAATAAAGTATCATTACTTACCTTTTTGTAACCAAAGGATTACCATAAAACACATATAAAGAACACATAACATATATAAAGGTAACTTGGGACATAAACATACTTAAGTGGAATAACCATACGGTTGACTTCCACACATATCACTTAATGGAATAGCCATACGGCCAATTACCATACATACATAATGGAATAGCCATACGGCCGACTTCCATACCCAATGCATTGGAGGTTATAATGTAACCACCCGTCCTGGTATTCACGGCACCACCCGTCATATGGTTTATAACGTAACCACCCGTTAAAATGTCCAAGTACCAATATAAAATCATAAAACATAAAACCAATATAAAGGAATGATAACATTTCCACATTTCAATCACAATATATCATAAATATATTGACATAATAGAATCCTTTTTCAAAACCATTTTCAATACCAAAATACATAAAATAGTATATGGTATTTATTTCATTTTAAAAAAACATAACGGCTTGTTGAGGAAGCCAAAGACCAAATAATACTCGCGGCGGCGGAAAAGGTCGCTGTCACCGCGTACGTTAAAAAAAACATTCCTTTCTGTCGTTTAGTAAAACGCTTCATAGAAAAATATTCCTTTTTTATAAAAGTAAGAGTCAAAGGGGTTTATACACCGTATAAAAGAAAGTTGTGTATAAAACGAAATATGCCTCAATGAAAGGAGATTGAGACGAAGTCCCTTACCTTGGGTCCGACTTGACTCGATCGTTCTTTAACGTCCTGAATAATAAACTTGAGTTAATTTATACTTGATTAAGAACCTTTTTAAAGTTCATTATTCTTTTTATATCACTTATTGCCATGTTATAAACATTATGTAACCATTTAAGATAATAATGTTTGTTTTGTCAATATTTGGTTCTTAAGTCGAAAGTTGACTTCTTACAATTACATGTTGTTCATGTGGTCAAATGTTCTTTATATCCAGAATGAAATTCCTGATTTGGATATCATATATATCATATATATCCACCATTTACATGTATTTATAATATTACATAATCATTTAGAGGTAAGAAATGAAATGCAACGTTCATGGAGACGGTAAGCCATACGTACGCATGAACACTACTTTCATTTCTTTGTCATATTAGTGGAATTAAAACTAAATGAGAGGTATGTATATTTTAATTCCAGAATTATATTCATCATTTAGATATATCATTAATTATATATATACATTATATACATGTAATTTTAATTGTACATTACATTTGGTGATAAGAAATGAAATGCACCGTTCATGGAGACGGTAAGCCGTACGTACGCATGAACGCTACTTTCATTTCAATCTCATACTTTAATGGAAATAAATAATAATGATATAGAGGTATATTATAATTCCAGTATAACATCATATATAATAACTTTAAATCCATCCTTTACACGTCCCACATATGGCATTAACGAATCACATCACTTTTAGGGGGCGGTAGTCCGCACTTCCTTAAATGAAGATATCGTGTTTACCCATAATGGAAACCATAAAGGTATGCCAAAAATGAAAAATACAGAAGCTTAAAGAAAACATAAACATATTATATATCATATATAAAAATAGTGACATCATACTGGCCACCCATGAAGGTGTTAAATT